>CM056579.1:74054812-75280646 GCA_029721435.1 Gymnothorax reevesii
GGATTTGTGGCTCTGAATGAGCATTCTACTCCTGTCCCCATATATATCCCATGGGATACCGGAGCTTCTCAGCCACTTTTGTTGATGGACTCCTTGGAGTTACGTGATGAGACCACTTCTAGGGATTTCATACTTGTACAAGGTATTGAAGGGAGGACTGTATCTGTACCCTTGCGCTCTGTATTCTTGAAGTCAGATTTAGTTACAGGACAGGTAAAGGTGGGACTAATGTCAAGTCTACCTAACAAGGGTGTTTCTCTGTTGCTAGGCAATGACTTAGCTGGGGGTAATGTAGTTCCCCCTTTTCATCTTACAAAGTACTTCACAGCCGAGCGCTGAAGATGGCGATGAAGACCCATCCCTGTATCCTTCCTGTGCATTGACTCGTGCTCAGTGGCGTAGCGTAGAGGCGCTGGGCCCCGGTGCGAGAATGGCGCTAGCCCCCCCCCCCCAGGCCCATTTTCGAAGCAGAGATGTATACTAACGAAATACATGTAAATCGTAACAGAGCTTAAGATTTTTGAGGATTTGTACTTTACCTGAGTTCTTTTTTAAACCTGGACTTTTACTCTACAACATTTTAAACTTAAAAATTATCATTTTACTTTGTTACTTTGACACTAGCCACTTCGTTACAAATTAAAATATGAACGCAATTCATCGTTTAAGGTTTATCTGGATTTGGCGTCTTCGAGAAGAACAACGGTGCTCGGCAGCAGGGTATGTTAGTGCGGGAACACGGAGCTGCAAATTTATGCACGTAGTTACAATATTCTATCACTAGATGGCCCGTCTGCATCAGTTATTGGATATTCACAGAAACAATCGTCCTCTGTAGCCAACCACTTCAGCTACAGTGAGTCAGTAGGTATCCAAAAAATTAAGAAAAATCAGTTTTCTGAAAAACGGAGACACCCTTAATTATTAGGGCTACTAGAACCATGGACAATGAATACCATGAACAACAGTGACAATACATTGCCAATCAAAATGCAAAAAAGATTCATACGGCTGAACAGTCAACCATATTCAGGGTTTCTGCAGGGTTTAGTCAGTCAAATTTAAGACTTTTTAAGACCTTTTTATGACCATTATGATAAAAATTTATGACCTACACGAATTCTGAAAAATAACTTCAGTCATTAAAATTCCTTTCAAAAATCTTTTTTTTTTAATTGATTTTCATTGACAGCAACAAATTGTATTCTTTAAAGGTTCCATTTTCTGAAGAGTAACAAACTGAAGGCTCCCTTTTCTTAAGTATCAACAAAACAGGAACAACACTTAACAACTGTAAATTGTATGATAAATTAACATCTCTATGGCATTACTTTCCAAAGTAACAAGTCAGTCTGTATGTCTGTCGGTCTGTCAGTACGTCAGTCAGTCAGTCAGTGTCTGTCTACATGTATCTCAGTTCGTCCCCCTTAACGGTGATCTCCTCCTCAACCTTTTTCAGCTCAGCCAATTTTTCCTTGCTTGCCCGTCTGAGGGAGTTTGATTTTGAAAGGAGCTGGGCCATCTTTGACCCCGATTTGCCCTCTGCTTCCTCTGCCAGCATGTCGGCCTCTCTGGCGAGACAGGTGGAAACCTCTTCAACAGTGGTTTTCTTTCTCTTAAGGTTGGTCAAATACTCCTCTGCCAGCTTTCTTTTCTGTGTCCGTGCTTCACTCTCCTTCCTTGCACGCTGCTGATCAAGGAAAAAACGGTACCTCGACCTGGCTGCACCCACTGAGACCAGCAGTTCTTTTGTGAGGGGCACTTTGGTCACTCCACCATGCGAATCAACATAATCACACACAAGTCTATGTGCAACCTTTGTCTCTTCCTGCATATTGTCAGTCTCAACCTCCTTGTTCACAGAGAACCCCCTTTCAACTGAAGCTTGCCCATGAGAAAGGAGGAGCAGCTTCTGGCAAAATGCCCAAGCCATTGGATAGGCATGGCTTAAGAAGCCGCACAAGAAGGTGTCCAGCCTTTTCACCAGTGGCTGGAAGGAGAGAAACTCTTCATTCCTACACTCAAGGGTCAGAAGAGCCTCAAATTGTTGTAGAATGACATCCCCTAAAACAAAAACATGTTACAAAGGGAATAACTTAATATATGTATATATTGATGCACTTCAACCTCTATAAAGACTACAATAACATTTGGTTACGATGGTTTAAATTCAGGGCTTTCCCTAAGGTTTTAGAGGGCGTAGAAACTCCACTAATCTGAGATAAATACAATTTTAAACTCAGGACACGAAAATTACATGTAGTTAATCTGCAACACCTACATGATCGCTAATCCAATTTCTTTTGTTGATTACTGTTGTCAGGATACCTCTCCATTTGAGACTGAGCTACTTTCTGATTTTTACATTTTCTTAAATGTGCAACACTTATTAGGTATATGTGGTTCCTAAAAAAAACCCAGATAAACTTCATATTTTAAGCAAGCAAAACCCTATGTAAAATATTTCAAAATCATGAACCACTGCACACAGAACGGGAGCAGGACCATTACCAACCAAATGACAAAAGCTAGAGATCCACGCTAAAAAAATACCCTGATGGGAAAAGAGAAAAGGGATACATGGAGCAAATGTCTACAAGATGGCACAGTTAAACATAATGCTGTAAACACAGTCTAATAACCACTTAGAGTATAATTTAGCGTGGTCCTTAATCTTTGGTCAAAGCCCCTTCCAGAACTACTCCTACCAGCGGATACACCTCCTGCCAGCTGCTTGGTCTGTAGAAAGGTCTGCACCAGACATTTCATTTGTTCCTTGCACCTGTCTGGGTCTCTGAACATGTTAGAGGGGTCCAGACAGGCCATCTGCCTCACAGTGCAATATTTAAGTGGACTCTTCTCCTGCACTTTCCTGACTATATTGGTCAGCCCCTGCATGCAGTCTCTCCTAAAGTCTAGGACCCTGAGATCTGATACTGTTGTTTCCTGAAGAGGGATGTACAATAAAAATACAAGTAAGTAGAATGTACAACACAATGATTCCTGTTTCTTGTATCTTGACCACAATTTCTAAAAGTACTTCAACTAAAACTTCAAAATTGACCACAATACCTTCAGGGCTTTTTCTGCACCTAGGCCAATGTCTATTCTCTGTGGCAGGAGCAAGTTTTTCTTCTCACTCAAGTCCAGCTTGGTGAGCTGCAGTTTTGTGATGTCCTGAAGGACTTCTCGTTTCACAAAGCGCCTCAGTACACTCTGTCAGAGGAAAATTACAGATGAAAATGAAAAATGTAAGTGCCCTACATCCATATTTTTCATGCAGTAATGTCACAGTTTTAACAGAAAAAAACAAAATAAAGGTTGAACAATTTCATCCATTAAATACAGTGTACATAATACATCATACACGCATATCTAATTCATCATAGTAGCTGAGGAGCCAGACAAGCACACAAGTTATTTTTAAATTACCTTCATCAACTCAGCCAAGTCTCTGGCAAGGAATGGCATGACTGGCTCATCTGTCTGGTACCTCTTCAGGAAGGGCTCAAAGGTACGGGCGATGGTTGTGAAAAAATGCAACTTCGCCAAGATCAGGGGATCCTTTTGTGCAGCCTCTATTGTTTCAAACGAACCTGTACCAGGGTTGGGCAGCTCCTTTTTTTTCACCGCATCCACATACAGTTGAAGTGAAGGCCAGACCTCAAGAGCTCTCTCTGCCACAGGCAGGTTCTCTGACCAGCGATGGCCACAGAATGCTAGTGGGAAGACTGATGACTTTGTGACTGTTACATAGTCTTCCCTCCTTGCAGGAACATTGTTGAAGAGTGTGTGCATTGATCTTAACAGCTTTTCCATCTGCCACATGGAGAAACCTGCCTTGAACGCATTGTGCAGAGTATGAAGCCCACAGCTCCCCACGGACACCAGCTGAGCACCCCCATACATTTCCCTTAAGTCGGATTGGAGAAGCTCCAAGAACTTGAAATTTACATTGGGCCCATCCATCGATACAGAGACCAGCCTGCTGAGATTCAGCTGATCCACACACTCCTTGAGGGATGACAATAAAAAGATGATAAATAAATATACCACTTAACTGATAACATACACACACAGCACTTTTCCAGTTCAAGTTCAATATCACCATGTTTTGACTAGGCCTGCATGTCAGGTATATCCATGAGGACTGTTTCTGACAATACACCCGCAGCTGACGAAACAAATTAAACGATTTGAATTAGGCCTACATCGGGTTAGGTCCTAAAATCCTCAAAAACCTAAATCCTCAAATCCAAAAAAACTAAATCCTCAAATAATGGCCGGAATTCTATTATGTTCTATTTATAGCCTGGCCTCAAATAATAGCTGGGTGGTGGTCGACTGGACAAATTAAGGCCGGCCCCCAAATACAAGCCGGGGTAATAATTGCCGACCAGTAGGGTGATCAGTCCATGAGCACTAAGACATTGTTTCCATTTAACTCAATGAAATAAAAGAGATCTTAATATTTTATATGGTTTAATAGGCTACTGTTGTGTTGGTTTTCCTTGGCTACATCATGGGTCTTCAACACCCCCTTAAGTCAGCATAAACCAATACATTTAAACACAATTGTTGCCGTGAGGCATTCCAGCCTACGAATTTAATAAAAAGTAAATCGTCTATAAATAAAAATACACAAATAACTACATTTAGGCCACCTGGCTACGCAGTAGCCTAAGGTTTCCATTAGCCAACAGCACAGCGCACGTTAGGCTATTTGAATGAATGAATGAAAGCGCGCTGCCTTGTCTCGCAAACAGTGCGGAAATCCCGACAGTCTTTCAACTATATGCAACTTAATAGTGAACCATCAAATATCCCCAGAATTCAGTAGCCATCAGTCCCAACATTTAGCAACATAACCAAACAGTTCAAAAGTAAATTAAATTACAAACCAAAACGAGAATCTGCTTTTGACAGCCTACCGGTCGGCTTAATGCCGCTCCAAACGACACGCATGTCTCACAAAACGCAGGCAAGAAATAAAGGTCTAACTTGAAAACAAGCCTGCCCCAAAATAAAGTAAATAGCCTAAAATACCCTGGCCATAATTTGAGGATTTATGATGATAAATAGCCTATATTTTCTCGTAACAGTACCTACAGAGACACGATTTCCCTCTGCAAATTAGTAGCCTATGAATGAATGGATCAAATACACGTTTTAAGCTATTCATAGGTTTGCAGATTAAATTGTTCCAAATATTACATGCAGCATTAGAAATCATATTTGTATAAAGATTAAACTTTAATTTGGCTACTTACTTTAAACTGCTTTAGCAAATCCTGGGCCGTGGCATGGCCAATGAATTGTGATCCCAAGTAGCGAGAATTGACCTTGTCCTCATCCCAAAACCGAACGTGAATGTCCAGCTGTTTCTTCTTGCTCGTTTTGTTTAAGCTTTCGTCAAACATCAGGACGTAAGGCCCCGTGACCTTGGAGAGGAGGTCTTTTTTAATGTACTCTGCTAAGCCAAACCGTGCGATCTATGATGTCTTGTCTTTTCCACACGTGAAGGTTTTGGCAATATCAGAGTCTGGGAACATTGTTCGGAAAAGTTCGGAAATGTCTTCGTTCCCGTTGTAGGACTGGTGTTTTGTAATGGTGTTCAAGACCCACAGGACCTCCGCTTTCATTGTCGAGGTTGACCCGAAAGGACTGTGAGCACTGGATGTGGCGGGAGCGGGACAACCGGAATCCCGTGATGAGCTTGGACCGGGTAGTGACGGAGAACAAAACTGAGTGATCGTCTGCACCCGCTGCAGACCTTTTAACGAAACCTTATGCCTCTCTGATTTTGCATGTGAATTTAAGGCTTGTATGCCTAAACTAGAGAGCTCCAGGGCCTTCTTGCACAGGGTGCAATATGCTTGATATCTGTTGTTCGCGACGGGCTTAAGCCAGCTCTTAAACGCACCATCATCTAGCCATAACATGTTAAAAGTACACTTTCCCATTGTGTAAAGTTAAGTAATCAATTAATCAGACCCAAATATAAAAGCTACAGAAATGAGATGCGGTAAGCAGACTACCTTGCGATAAACCTATAGGCTACATCAAAACACCGGTAAAGAAACTTTGAAGTTCGCGCAGGTTTCTGTGAAAGTCCTTCCACCAAGTCTGTTTCCTGCACTGCCGCATGGACTTTGTAGTTCTGGAATGCGATGTTACCACCCAGATTCCTCAGACAGAACTACAATAGGCGAAACGAATGAATCCCGCCACCAGCGTATTTTCTCGGGGGAAAACGCGATGGTAGAACCAATGATAGAACGAGCATATCAATTTAAGACGTGGCTAAATGTCATTTATGACCTTGTAAGGGAAATCCGGATGTTTTTATGACTTTTTATGGCCTAAAATTCTTATGATTAAATTTATGACTTTTTATGACTCCGCGGAAACTCTGATATTTCCCTAACAGCACAACAGTGGCCGAATCAAAAAGTAAACAGATAGATAGACACACATCCTGGCACAGCAGCCATTTAACCACAACCGGCAAGCTGATCACTTACAGTAGAAACTGCACTCACCCATTCAGAAGTTAACTCTGGGTGCCCTCTGCTCTGCAAAGTCGTTGAGCAAGAGGCCAATGAGGTGGTAGCATTAGCCTCCGAGTCTGACTGCTGCGTTTCGCCGCTATCATTCACAGCGCTAGCAGGAACTGGATCTGGACAAGATGACTGTTTAAAATGCATTCAATTTCGCCAATTTGGAGTTCCGTACTTCGCGCTCTTTTTTCTTTTCTTTTTTGAGCACCGCTTTTGTGCTGCTCAACATGGTGCTCAAGACTTTTCACCTCCAATACTAGGCTGATGGGTTAGCTGATCTCTCAAAAAAGAACACTTCACGAGCAAGCGCGTAACCTACGAAGCTACGATCAGAAAGGATTAAGTAAATGCCAACTAATTGGACAAACACATTTCCCAGCAGGCCATGTTCTTTTGAAAATGTTGAATAAAACAATCAAATATATGATTAGTAATTATGATTACAACGGACAAAGTATCATTACTGAAATACAAAATACATATATCAAAGAAAAGGGGAAAATGGCCAGTGTGTGTGTGTGTGGGGAGGAGGGGGGGGGGGGGTTGTTGCCATGACTGTGTTGTATAAAAGAGTAGAGCAATATATATACTCATCAACTCGCAGCTTTAGTATAATACTACTGGGTTTAACGAAATTTTCGGTGCAGTTAGCGTCACAGTCGTATTTTCTTTATGTGCTGTGACAAGAGGAAGAGTGGCTTGGCTAATCACCGTGGGCCCTCAGAGCTCATCGGGGCCCCGGTTCCGCGCACCGGCGGCACCGGCAATACCTACACCACTGCTCGTGCTATGGCTAAGAGGGCTCAAGAAGAAAATGATGTGGTGCCGTCCAGCACATTGAATAGTCATGACTCAGGTGGTTCGCCTCATGACTCTGTTCACCCTACTATGGTTTCTCCGTTTGAGGACTTATCAGATACTTTTATCAGTTCTCTGTTCAGCCAGTCAGACGGGTCTGGTGGTTTTGATGTGTCTGGATACTTGTCTCTCTCCAGAAAGCGGTTGATTCAGGAGCAAAATAATGATCCTGAGATTTGTGCACTAAAGAGGAGAGCCCTTCCTGATACGCAGTTCCAGTTGGGTATTATCTCAAGGATGGAGTGTTGATGCGGAAGTGGTGCCCTCCTGATATCCCTCCCAGTGCAGATTAGGCAGTGGTAAGGCAAATTGTTGTTCCGAAGGTCTACAGGAATGAGGTCTTAACAATGGCTCATAGATTACCTTTAGGTGGTCATCTTAGTGTTAACAAGACTGTTGATAAGATCATGAAAAACGTCTTTCTGAAGCCCAGGCCAGAAAAAGTTTCCACCTTTTGCAAAACCTGTCAGACTTGTCAGGTAGTTGGAAAACACCAGTTAGACTCACCTGTTGCTCCATTGCAGCCTATCCCAGCATTTGGGGAGCCCTTCTCCAAGGTCATTGTTGATTGTGTTAGTCCATTACCCAAGACTAGATCTAGAAATCAGTACTTGTTGACAATCATGTGTGCATCTACCAGACTCCCTGAAGCCATACCTCTAAGCAACATCAAGGCCACTGCAATCTCGAAGGCTTTGATAAAGTTCTTCACGTTGTTTGGCCTTCCCAGGGAAATTCAGTCAGACTAAGGTAGCAATTTCACTTCCGGATTGTTTTAACACGTTGTGTATGAACTAGGTGCAAAGCAGATTCTTTCTAGTGCCTATCATCCAGAAAGTCAGGGTGCCTTAGAGTGGTTTCATTCCACTCTCAAGACAATGATGAGGACTTATTGTTATGATCATGAGAAAGACTGGGATGAAGGTGTCATTTGCCGTTGTTTGCAACAAGAGAAGCAGTGCAGGAGTCTACTGGATTCAGTCCGTTTGAGCTAGTGTTTGGTCATGAAGTGAGAGGACCTTTGCTATTGTTGAGTGAACAATGGCAAGAGAAAGAACCACATATCAGTCTGTTAGACTATGTTAGCAAGTTCAAGGAAAGATTGCGTGCAGCTTGTGACCTAGCCAAAGAGAACTTGAAATCAAGTCAGGGAAAAATGAAAACTTGGTATGATCATAAGGCTAGAAGCCGTGAGTTTGAACCAGGAGACAAGGTCCTTATGTTGTTTCCCTTGCAGTCCAATCCATTGCAGGCTAGATTTCATGGTCCTTATGAAATTCTGATAAAACTCAATGATCTCAATTACATTGTGAAGACTTCAGATAGGAGAAAGCCTGAACAGTTGAGTCACATTAACATGCAGAAGACTTATCATGACAGAAATGCTAGGGTTGCATTTGTCACTTCAGATCCTCCTATGGCCAAGACTTGTGAAGATGAGGGGGAGTTTCAAGATGATGAACCTAGAATTAAAGCTGAAGTTCTTTCATGTTAATTGTCAAATTCTGAAGTGTGGCAAAATCTTGATGTAAAACTCCAGCACTTAGAAACCTCACAGAAAGATCAGTTTGAGAGGTTGATCAAGAAATATTAAGATCTATTTCCTGATGTTCCAAAGAGAGTTTCTGTAGCCTGTCATGATGTAGATGTTGGTGATGCCAAACCAACAAAACAGCATCCGTCCCAAATGAATCCTGAAAAGAGAAAGATTGCTGAGAAAGAGGTTGAGTACATAGTAGAAAATTATATTATCAGACCCTCTAACTCAGATTGGAGTTCACCCTGTGTGCTAGTTCCAAAACCTGATGGACGTACCAGATGCTGTACAGATTATGGCAAAGTCAATGCTGTAACTAGAACTGATGTTTTTTCAATACCTAGGATTGATGATTGTATCGATAGAGTAAGGCAAGCAAAGTTTCTGACCAAGATTGATTTATTGAAGGGTTATTAGTGTGTGCCTTTAACTGAGAGGGCCAAGAGCATCTCTGCTTTTGCCACACCATTTGGGTTGTACCAGTATGAAGTCCTATTCTTTGGCATGAAAAATGCCCCAGCTACGTTCCAAAGGATGATACAGTCTACAATCGCCGTATCGCCACACACGGGTGCATATATCGATGACCTGGTCACATGGAGTGACTCCTGGGAAGAACATCTGAAAGATGTAGAGATGTTGTTCCAGCACTTGACCCAGGTTAATCTGACTTTAACCTGAACAAGAGTGACTTTGATTGTGCGACTGTCATGTATCTTGGCTACGTCATAGGCTAGGGTAAGGTGGCACCCATAAATGCTTAAGTCCAAGCCATCATGGACTTTCCAGTTCCTGACAACAAAAAAGCTTTGCGCCGCTTCCTTGGAATGATCAGTTACTACTGCAAGTTCTGCAAGAACTTTGCTGAGATTGCTCTCAGTCTCACCTGAAGAAAGGCATAAAGTTCATTTGGGATGAAGCATGCCAAAGAGCTTTCGATCGCCTGAAGTCTCTGCTGTGTCACTTCCCCGTGCTCAAATCTCCTGACTTCAACAAACCGTTCTCCATCGCGGTCGATGCTAGCGACCAAGCTTTTGGATCTGTGCTCCTACAGAGAAGTGACTCTGATGACATTGAGCATCCCGTGGCATACTTCTCCAGGAAGTTTAATCGCCACCAAAGGAACTATTCCACAATAGAGAAGGAGCTGTTGGCTCTGGTTCTATCCTTACAACACTGAGGTTTATGTTTGTACAGGGCGAAAGCCAATGATTGTGTACACTGACCCCAATCCGTTAATGTTTTTGAGTAAGATGAAAAACAAGAATCGGAGATTGTTGAATTGGAGTTTGATTTTTCAGGAGTTTGACTTGGAAATTAAGCATGTAAAGGGTACTGACAATGTAATTGCTGATTGCTTATCCCGTGTTTGAGTATGTGTATATATTACCTTTATTAGCATATTGTATTATATGTATATATGTATACACAAGTGTCTACTTAACCATTTTTGTATTGAAAAGAAAAATTTAGCCTTTATGAGTCAAAATTTTTCCCTTTTGGAATGGAGGTGTAATGTGAAAAGAAGCCATTAGATGGCAGTATTGACCCTTTTTTTTTGTTTAGCCCATACTGGAGTTAGGTTTGGGCATGTCTTGGGCATGTCTGAGAAAAGTCCCAGAGAATTTAATAAAAAAGTGTAAATGGTGGGAGGGGTCTGCAAAAGAGTTTATAAAGAGGAAAACTGAGACAGTAAAGTAGTCAGAGAAATTGCAAGGAGAAGGATACATTTGACCAGACCTGTCACTCTTTTCAAGACCTGTGAAGCATTTTGTGTATTTTTGCCAGTGTTGGAGCATTTTCCTCACGTGGAACATCTCCAAGCAACCCAACCAAAGGGACTGTAAATATTCTTTTTCTTGTCTATATCAATCTTGGTCAGTAGAGTAGATAGTAGATTAGTTGAAAGTCTTTGTTTAATTAACAAAGACTTTGTTAAAGTTTTAAAATTGTGTCTGTCATCCCTTGCTGTCGTAAATGTCATAACAAATTGGGGCCATAACAGTATTGACTCTGTTCTGCTTGGTGAAATCTCAACTCCTCATGCTTTCAGAGTTTCTCCTTGTATGATTCCCGAGTCTTATAGTTTGCTGCGCCCTTGTCTTGTCTGCCCCGTATTTAAGTCTCCCAGTGTGTCAGTCAGTTTAGTTAGGTTCAGTTTTTGTTTTCTTAGTTTATCCACTCTTAGAGTGAGTATTTCTTTTTCCCCCTGCCTTTGGCAGAGTACTTTATTTTTCCCAGTTGTTCAGTGCTTGTGCACAGTGTTTTGATTCTGGCGTGTCTGCTAATTTTCCCTTAGTGTCTTGTGTTTAATAAACACTTCTGGATCCTGCAACTGGTGTTCCCCTGACCTCTTCTTACAAAATTTCCCATCCCTGCCAAGTCAAACAAATAGTATGAGCGGCTAAGAAGACAAAACAACAGCTCTGGATAGCACCTCTCATACAGAATATAATGGGGCATTCAGCAATAGCATGGTTTGTGCTTCTGCAATGCTGGCAAAGACTCTGCTGGATATATTGCCGTTATGCTGAGAGCAATTTATGAAGCTGGACCCAGTCGACTCCCATAGGTTCCAAGGGAATCAGGCAGGGCGTGGCTTGAAGCAGAGTATCTTACCATGCAGTCGAAAGCAGGTGCCTCCCCTGCAGCCGGACATCTATCCAAATCTCGGGGGAGGATGCTGGTATTCAGTCTCAATCCAATGAACAAATGAGGAAGGTGTCGCAGAGAATCCGGGGGTCCCGATGCATAAAGACAGCCAGTTTCCGGTAATCCATAGCGTATTCAAAAGAAGACAGGCTGCTTTGGTGCTGCTGGAGAAGCCTCCAGGCAGCGACGTGGCCAGATTGGAAGCAGTCGAATACCTTCCTCATCTCTTCATTTTAGGCAATGAAGGTTTGAATTGCAGGGTCTTCGACCTCACGGCAGGCAGCAGTGCAGTCTCTGGCTCATCCAATGAGGCAAGTGATGATGAACTCCACTGTGGACCATTAGGTAGGAGATGAAGATGGTTGGTGTGACAATTGAACATTGAGCCAGGAAACATCAACAGGTGGATAGGTTGCCATCATATGGTTTCAACACAGCTAGGTTAGGTTCCTGTGGGGCAACTGCTTGAGGAAGTGTGGGCTGCAAGATGGAGCTGGCTGCTTGAGCGGGAGCAGCAGAATCCTGGGAGATGTCAGGGACAGCCACAAGTTGATTATAGATAGCACAAATGGAGTGGCATAGTGGTCGGATATCTTCCTCTTGCTGACTAATCCGACACCCTTCTTACCTCAGGGCATTAACCGGGCTAGGCATATCTGTATTTCCATTCCTTGGCTGGACTGTACTGTTATGATCCAGTCAAGGAACCAGTAACAGCCCCTGTCTATAGATGCTTGCCAAGATGATTACTATCTGATTACTAATTGTTATGGTTCCTGAATATGGGTGCCTGTCAGGATGACTACTAATTGATCACTAATTGCTTCTGTGTGTTTCTTCTTTTGAGGTGCCTAGAAGTTGATTGGTGCGTATTACCACCTGTATATAGATGCGACTTCAGGCACCTTGTCTCTCTCTTGCTCAGGCTTGCCTTTTGATCACTCTTGCATTCTTTGGCAGCATGATCTACTCTCTCTCCTTGCTGCTGCCCATTCTGAGGGCTGGGTTTCCAGTGTGCATTGTGTTATGTTTTGCGTTTATTTTTAATATATTACTTTTGTAAAATTAAGTACCTCCTATTCTTTTGTCACAGCATATGAGCCAGGTTGTGACAGAACGAAACGCATATTCAGGGTAGAATCCACAAGGGAGTATTTATTAACAGGAATGTGGTGGTAGAAGTGGGAAAGGTCATAGCCGAGAGCTGTTGGAGGGTAATCCAACAAAGTTGGAAATGACTTGAGAGGCTAGGGCTTTGTTGTCATGCCAGGGCAGAAGCCAGGTCAGTACTTGAAAAGTAGCTTGTTTACTCACATTTTGCGATCGGAAGCCAAGACTTGGCAAATGCACGAAATCGCCAGGGTGCAATTTTGCAACTAAAAGGACACTTTTCAACAGCAATAATTCGGTAAGTACAATTTTAAGCAACTTTCTTTCAGACAATGCTGACTCAGGTTTCAATCCTGGCAGATGAAATCTGCCAAACGCACCGTGTTTTCCTGATGTCGCTGCTGGCGATCCTGCTATGGATAGTGTTGCTATGAACAATGCAGAATAGCCCGTTCAACCTCACCTATCAATGAAGCCGCTTGTAGTTCAGGAAGTGTGCATTCCCTCCCCTGTTTGCCAACATGTGCAATAGTGCGCGAGACTGCCGTAGGCTTGCACTGAGCAACTCACACTGACAGATCTGCAGTGCACTTGGTCATTGCAGACACAATTTCAAGACAGCACTCTTTGAGTTCCCTTTTCTATCCTTCTGCTAGGCCTAGTATTGGTGACAATGTTCCCCATACAACAAGGTTGCAGTTGACAACCCAGACCCATTTTGGGAGTTTTTTGAGACCATATTTTTTGGCTACTTTAAGGCCGTTAAGCGAACTGAGCATTTATTGCTCGCAGATGAGACTGACTGACGCGATGCATGAGGTAGGTAGCAAGCTAGCCAAGTTATTTTGTTATTATTCTTTGACCCCCATGATTTTTAAAAATAAGATTTATAGAGCGTAATGCCTTTCGCAACCTATATAGGCAAGTGATGATGAAGTAATCCATTCTCAAGAGTTATTACCATAGCATGATACGTTGACTGAAATGATCAAGTCCGTCGGCGTTAGTTACAGCCAGCTTCAGTTATCGATGTTTGCATTAACATTAACATTAACGTTAGCTTTCGCAAAGAAGCTTGGCGATGTTTCAGCATAGCTGTATTTTCAGGATGATGACCTCAGCGGTCTGTGCCCTTGATGGAATATTATAAATAATGTCTTGTCACACTTCATTATTGATGTCATGACTTAAATCACGACTCTCAGTTTGCCGAATCCAAGAGCTAATTTCTCATCATAATTTCCCCCCTTTTCATTGCCAACTATTGTTAATTATATCCCCGAACGCCGAATGGCGTTCCGGGGACATTATGTTTTTGGTCCGACCGTCGCCGCCGCGCCGTCCTACGTGTTAACGCGATAACTTCAGTAATATTTCAATTACCAATTTCAAGTTTTGCACATAAGTAAGTATCATAAAGAGGAAGAACTGATTCGATTTTGGACTATTTACGATTTCTAGATTGGCCACCAGGGGCCAAAAACTGATTTACGTGTTAACGCGATAACTTCAGTAATATTTCAGTTTGAAATTCCAAGTTGCATATAAGTAAATATTATAAAGAGAAAGAACTGATTCAATTTTGGACAATTTACAATTTCCATATTGGCCACCAGGGGCCAAAAACTGAAAAAAAATCACAGTTTTTATCATATCTCTGGAAATATTTGTCCGATTGACCTCAAATCAAGTGCAAAAGAAGGGTCATGACCTGTGGATATGTCCCACAATGACATTATACCTCTTTGGTTCAAAGTTTTGACACAAGGTGGAGCTTTGTCACATAAAATTCACCATTTTTGCCATATCTTTGGAACTATTTGTCCAATTGACATGAAACTATGTGCAACTGCAAGGTCATGACCTCACAATGTGTCACATGATGACATCATACCTGTATGGTTCAATTTTTTGCCACCAGGTGGCAATTTGTGATGGAAAATGACCATTTTGGCCATATCTTCAGAACCATTTTTGAACTGAAATTAAGTTCAAATGAAAGGTCATGACCTGAGGGGCTTTATATTGTATTGGGTCTATTCAAGGATTGGGGAATTGGAGGATTGATGGCATTCGGGGACAAGCCGTCGCCTCTGATTACGCCGAGTTTACTGAATGGAGCTGGCAGTCAGTTGAGGGCAGTAACTTAATCTGAAACTCATTGGTTATAAATTGATCATAGCAGGAGAATGAGTAATGTTAGACTTGATAGGATTGAGCTTCTGAATGAAGGTTTTTCCCTCAGCACACACAGATCCACACACGCACACACACACATTCCCAGCCACCTCCCCTTGCTTACCCCAGACCCCCCCCCCCCCCCCACACACACACACACCCATTCCCATCCACCTCCCCTTGATTACCCCAGACCCCCCCCACACACACACTTACATCAATATCCTCTCACAGTGAGGGGCGCCTGGCACCTGGTCACACTTGGTAATTGCTGTATTGTGCTCAGAAGGAAGGTACATGATCAAGGGTAATATCAACATCCTGTAAGTTTGGCTGGATGTCTACGGGAAGGTGTTACATCCACCACTTGCTCTACCAAGGATCTTGTACTTAAACCCCGAGATGTGAACAGTGTCTCAGGATTCTCTGCGAAGGCTACGGCGGACGCTAGGATCCTCCCTTGCGCATTGTAATAAAAGCCTTTTCAATTGGAAAGTGGTCATTGGTGTGTCACTTCATCGGTCCCAACTTGACTCCACGGCAGAAAATATTCTTAACAGACTAATGATAAAGCACATAAAATTTTCAAAGTAATGTAATGAGTTCCACAGAACAGGTGTCTGTGGCATTATCCTGCAACATAGATTTATCATACCATCTTATGCTTGCAAAGTAACAGTTGACTGACGCGTCTCTGTCATTAGTTATTGTCCACTGCATGTTTATATTGCTCTTGGTAGCCATTTTTTACACGATGGGGATTCATTACTTTTTTATCTCATAATTTTTCTTCTTGTATTTATTTAGGCCTGATTAGAGAATGTGCTATATGGTATGCTTTCAAAGTGCCACTATACCGACGGGTAATTTTCATAGAAACAAAAATTATGTTCATATTTGCGTTGTCCAGTGAAAATCCACAAGGTTAAAAGACAGCAAAAAAGGCAATAAGTTGTTCTACCAAATCACTAAATTTTTTTAAATAATATAATTTGGAGCCTCACATTTATTTTAAATTATAAAAGACGTTAAACGTGACATATAAACCTTATTTAGAATGCATACATATACACAAAAGATTAGATTTCTTTGTGTTGTTATGTGTCTATTGACATAAGTTCAGTGTGCTTTCTGGGGGGCAGGGCGTGACTTCTGTTGCACACTCCCCCACTTTTTTAAATAACACTGCATCACTGTTTATAGTGCCATTAGTCATTGGCCGTAAAACTCATCACGAATGACGAAGTCTGAAGATTTGTAATATGGCTAATTACTACAAAATGAGCTTTTTGAGTACTGCAGGTAATGAATTCTCCTTGCAGAAGCACTGCTGGACACTTGATCCACAGAGTTTAGCAAAAATGCAGCCCCAATCCTGGAGACTGATATAAAGGCTTGGGAGCTTGTTCCTATCAGAGAGACTCCAACGAGAATAATGTTTCCTTCATTATTAAATTACCATTAACACACAGAAGAGCTTCGCTCATACTTGAAGGCACTAACTGACTGGAAGATTTAGTAGAGTATGAACCATGACAATCCAGCAACCACAATAACACCATAATGAACTTATATTGATGGGACGTTAATGGCTGATTCCATATATAATCAACCAAATCTGAAAAAAGCTCCACCCTGACCCACTTGAAATCAGCTGATTTTTATAGTCCAATAACTGCAGTATATTTAATCGGAAGTTGATTGACATTGGAAGTTTTTCTACCAAGCTCTTTTTCAGGTTTTCACGGGTCAATTTCAAGTGAACACATGACACATCCATGGCTCCACTATTTTTTTTTTACTACAATATATCATAGTTATTAAATTGGTGCAGTGTAGCTATTGAAACGTCCATATTTCCCCTGATATTGAAGCTTGAAGTTGGTTTCAGAACAAGAACAGTGAAAGAAATTCCAAATTCCAGATACATTAGATCGACCAAAATTTTGATTTTGGCTTAATATTGTGACACCTAGGAAGGGCATACAATTGACTTAATTGCAGTTTTTAGCTGCGCTCTAAAATTTATTTCAGTTCTGAAAAGTTCATTTAGCTATTTCTAATACACATGAAATTATGAGGGCTCAAAAAATGCTGAGATAAATGACACCAGAAATTTTGACCAAACCCTGTGTAATTTTAGTCTTTAAATCAAAGATTCACAAGATAAAAACGAAAATTTGGCAAGGATTCATTAAATATACTGAAGTTACTGTACTAGAAAAATCAGCTGATTCCAAGGGGGTCAGGTGGGAGGCACGTGTTGATTTTATGTGGAATGACCCTTACAGAAGGGGCAGGGCATAGAAATGATAACAACTGGGTGCAAGGGAAGAGATGGGACAGTAAATCAATTAGAGACAAACAGCAAACACACCGACAGCCTGCTGGAACTAGGGAGGAACTAAATAATAACACACAGGGGTTGTGACGTAAATCTATGTACATCTTATATCATTATTATACAGATTCGTCTCTGCAGCCACATAAACTGGCTATTTTGCTGCCTTGCATCACGGGGAGATTCGAAATGATGGAAGTCAAATGGACCTGATATAAAATCAGAACAAATCCAGGGACTATACAGTAGACCGAATGGGGAAGCTGCGGCCTTCCATTTCAAAGCAGTCACAATGCCGTGGCCATAATCACTGGGCGTCACAGAAGAATTAAATCAAGCCAAATCCCCAATACCCCTCCAACTAACCATTTTCCCCCTCCCCCCCACTGACCCCCTGACGGGAAGTCCCAGAGGATTTATAGGCTGGTGTAGCTATCCCTGCTGGTCTGGGGTCTTGATGGGGGCAGGAGGAAAGGGGAAGGGGGTGTTTTCATTGGATAAAGAAAAGTGTGAAACTGAAAATTTATTTTCCTTTGAAATTACAATCTTGTTGACACTTAATTTCATGCTTGGTACACTAATAATGAAATTATACACCAAATATAAAAGAAGTATAACAAGTGGTTTATTTTTTATGAATTTTTAAGTAACGTAAAGTAACTGTTTTGACTGATTGTAGCACTTCATACCAGTCAAATAATTCTATGAAAATTGCCATTTATATAAGGTAAACAAAAAATTTGTTTTTCTCAGATATTTAAACAATCCTTTCAATAACTTAGCTTGAATGAAATGAGGTAATAAGCAAGATAATATCCACTGAATCGGTATCAATAGTAACTGATTGACACAAATAGCTTTATAATTGCAAGCACTGTTAGATAAAGCAGGACTATTATTTTGGGTTGTATATCTTGTTCTTTTACTTGCGATGGTTCACTTCTTTACAGTCCTGCAAATGAAAACCAATATTAGCTGACAAAATCAGAATTTCAGCATGAAATAAGTGACAACATTCGCTCGGGTTAGCACAGACCCAGTTGACAATTTTATTAATGCATAAAAACCGCTTTAGTGAGCCTAAAAATTTTTTACACACCAATTGTGTGCAAAAAAATGTTATTTTTTAAAACAACATAATTTGGTTTTCAAAAAAAAAAAAAAAATGGGATCGATAGATTGAGATTTGCAAAAAATATTAAAGTTTTTTCATGCTCTGAGTCATTTCTGACCTGTGTTTTACCGATTAGGGTTAATAAAAGAGAACCAAAACTGATGCAGACAGTTGGATTAGGGTGGCACCAATTAGAGAAACGTTCAGGATGTGACAAAAGAAAAATATTATACTTTGCTGGAATCTGAAAGTTACATGTAAAAATAGTAATTCTAGAAGAGTAATTAAGTCCATTTTTTGGCATTCAGCAGATTTCTACAATAGTTTGGAAGAAATTCCAGTTAGTTTTTAAATAATAGCTATATTGTGTTCATTTTTGTTGCCACTGTCCGTGTGAACTGCTCACTACCAATGACTGAATGTGCTGCAAAGCCTAAAGACCCCTTTATGAATGTCCCTTTGCAAATACTCTGGTGCAGGTTCCCATGACGAGAGTTTCTTTTTGTCACAGAGGGGAATGATGAGTCTTTGAGCATTAACCACAGGAAATAACACTTGCCAATGTTTTTCTCATGGACACATAAATTCTTGGGACTTGAACTGGGACTACTGACAGAGTCTGTGTCATTGTCACAGTAATCCTATAATGCCCAGCTGACTTCCCAAAATGCACAATAATGTCTTCACTCAGTCAACATAAACTTGATCTGTTGGAGTCGAGGAAACAACAAAATAAGGGAGTAAAAAAGCACTTGGGTTTATTTTCCGCCAAGCGCTCTCTCATGCTATTCATTCTGCAAAATCAAAGGCATCTTGCTGTTATGCTTTAAACTTTCAGTTTCATTGTAGTAAGAGTAGTAAGCAAAATGAAATGTAATGATCTAAATTATGAGTTATTAATTTTGCCATTTGTTTTTCAGACGTGTCATTAGTGTGCAATATCAAAGTAAACATTTGAAATTAGCAGGCACAACGATTTGCACCGATTGATGGCCCAGTGACGGGGCAGTTTCATATCTAAAGGGACTTGTCAAGCGTAAAATCAACAGCACTGAGAAGATTTCGAGCTGCCTGGAGTGAGAGGCTAGGCCTTGGTGTGATCTTAATCTAAGGTTACCCATGCTATTGGCACTAACAGCTTGTGTAATTAGTGAAGGGACTGTTGATCTATATCTCACCAGTGCCTCGACGTCACAGATGGAGCTGGTTCTAGACGCTGGGCAAAAGAGGGAGGCGTATTTGGTAAAGAGCTTCTGCACAGCTGGAGACCATGAACTAAACTGATGTTTGACTCTACAGCCTAAAAGCTGAAGAATCTATCTAAATCCCTCCATCTGCCTGTATGAGAGTATGAGTGTGCACAACATTCTGTCAGTGAAGTAATATATGTAATATGGATTAATGTGATGTAAAACACTCAAATAGAGTAGGCTATTGAAACGGATGTCTGACTGACATCAATGGAGGAAAGATGTTTGTATGAAGAAAAAAATAAGTAGCAGTAGTCTGACACTGCTGCACACAGTACAACAAGATACTAAAAAGTCTACTCCCAGTCATTATTTCCTGCATCAGTGCGTAATTCAGTTAACCTCCCTTATTACTGTAAAGTAAGTGGGTGGGGGCTGTTGGGGGTGGAATCAGGGTTTAGATAAAGAGAAAATTTTCCAGACGGGGTCATCTGGCAGGCTTTGGAATCTGCTTCTCAGACCTGTAATATGAGAGCATGTCTGCACAGTTCTATAAAATGGAGGCCTTCTTTAAACAGTTGAGTTTTGATGGGAGAGATCACAGTCTGCTGCACAAAAATACAGATGAACAGCTCACTTGGAATTGGAAGTAACTCTTCAAGCAAATTTCATAGTGGATCCACAGTAAGATCATGTATCATTGAAAAGGCATCAGCAGTTATAAAGGCTTGACTGTTTCTATGAAAATTTTTTAAATGAAAAGCAAGTTAGGCAAGCATAAATTTCCATTTAAAAAAAAAATTCATATGATCCCTTTGCATCTGGGTCGACTGTTTCTTAATTTCGCCAAATATGTCAAAAGATGTGTCCCATTTGATTTATGGGAATCTGCTAACAATTATTGTTTATGATTAAATGTGAGACAATGTAATCATTTTCTCTCTCTCTCTCTCTCTCTCTCTCTCTCTGTGTGTGTAATTGGGCCAGATTTAACTATTTTTAAAATTGCCAGATTTCTAAATGCAAACACATAGCAATTTGAAGGTGTATGGGTCTTTTAACCATTGCATGAATATATTAGCCTCAGTGTACTTTATGGGAAGCAGTACGATAGTTATTTTCACTTTTACAGTTCTGTGTAGTAATTGTACCTGAGCATTTCAGCATGTGAAATTGAATGTGAAGTTCAGATTCCAACGTCCCCCGAGCAGAAGTGTGGGTGCTAGGGGATTTTCAGTGGCGCGCTGTCAGCCCCTGACCCTGAAACGCATAATTGCTTTCAACCTGTTCCTGGTTAAGATCACCTGATTATAATCAAACAATGTATTTACTGTATAATTAAGATGAATTTTTAAGCCTATAATCAGGGACAAGAATTTTCAGTTTTTTGGTTTCCGCAAAGATCTTTTTTGAGATATGTTCAAATTCGAGGAGAAAAATTTTTTGGAGGCGGGGGTTGGTGAGGAGTTGGGCTGGCTTGTGATGGCCTGATAACATTGCAAATCTAGTCTAGCAAAAATGTATTTGTGCAGCAGAATTGCGTCTATGTTTACTGCTTGCAATGAAAAGAATGGAAAGATTCTTGTTTGCTAACTTGCGCAAAAAACTTTGTGGAACTGTGTGAATGTTTAACCTGTGTGCAGACTTAAGAAATTACTTGCATTCATTTACAACTCATGTGCAGTGTTGTGTTCTGTGGGTTTCTGTCTTTTGGTTAGTCAATTTTAGGTTTTTATTATTTTTGAGATGTCCGTTTTTTGTCTGATGTTTTATTGTTTCACATTTCGTATCTCTCCCGTGTTAGTCCGGTCCACGTCTTACCCATGTACGGTCTTTGCTTTCTCCCCGGTCGCATCATTAGTTTGTTGCCGTTTCTGTCGAAATAGACTGTGACACTATTTCGGGTGATTTAATGGATTCTGGGTTTCAGCCTTCCTTCCGTTCTCGTTTGCTTATTTCCCCTTGCTTTTCTATATTACTAACCCGTACTAACAGTTTGTTGTTTTCCTATAATTTGCTAACCAAAACTTACATTGTATATAAGACTAACGTACCAACGAGCACTCGGGATTGTACAGCTGCACTTACTAATTGACTAACGACCTCTCCGCATTCGCCCTGTTCTAGTCTCCGCCTCTCGCTTTTGCTTAATCTGCTTCACTGTGTTTCCCACAGATTCTGTTCATTATTCATCATCTGTCCTGCCTCTCACTGTATGAACTAAGGAGTCCTTTTTCACTTTATTTATCCCGTCTATGGGAGAGTCTTGTGATCCTTGTCCGTGTGTCGATGTTTTCCTGTTTCATGTAATTAGGTTTCCCTCGTGTTCCAACCCTTGTTAATTATACTATTTTCAGCACCTGTGTTTGTCCGTGCCCCTTCCCTATATATTCCCCGACCCGGCAGTGCAGTTCAGATCTGACTTCAGTCGTTACCCACCTCCATCCAGCCCTGTTCAGTCCTGTCTCGCCCCAATTCCTGTGTCTGCTGTATCCAAGTGTTTCTGTGCCTCCCGAGTTGCCCTCTGCGCCAGCTGCGCCTTCCGAGTCAGCCATCTGCCAGCTTCTCCTCCGAGTCTGCCCTCTGCCTGATGTGCCCTCCCAAGTCCGCCCTCTGCCTGATGTGCTCTCCCGAGTCTGCCCTCTGCCTGCTGTGCCCTCCCGAGTCTGCCCACTGCCTGCTGTTCCCTCCTGAGTCTGCCTTCTGCCAGCTGTGCCGTCCGAGTCAGCCATCTGCCAGCTGTTCCCTTCCGAGTCTGTCCTCCCGAGTCTGCCCTCTGCCTGATGTTCCCTCCTGAGTTCGCACTCTGCCTGCTGTGCTCTCCCGAGTCTGCCCTCCAGTGTTCCCGAGTGCCCCAGTCCGAGTTCCCTCCAGTGTTCCCGAGTGCCCCAGTCTATCCCGAGCCCCGTAGTTTTCCCGAGCGTCCCTGTCCATGCCCAGCCCCTCTATGTTCCCGAGCTCCCGAGTTTTTGGTTATTTAGCCTTCCTGAGTTTTCCCCCTTTTCAGTGCTTGTGCAAGGTGGTTAATTTGGCCAGTGTGCCACGTTTGTATTTCCTTCCCGAGTCTTTTTAGTTTTATTATTAAATCTGTTATCCCTGCAAATAGCATCTCTTCCCCTTATGTTCTGAGTATTCCGAGTGTGTTCCGAGTCTGTGTTCTCTCCCTGTGTGTTTTCCGAGAAACCTGTAATATGTAGTGCACTAAAGACTGTTTCTCCCAAGAAACGGCCTCTCATTTTACAACTTCCAAGTGAACTTTTTCATTCACTTGGTGAGTTCCTTCTTTTGAATCTGTAAAAAAGCTGAAGATGAAAAATGGATGGCTTCCACAACAGGATAATGATCCAAAAGACACCACAAAATGCACAACTGGCTACCTGAAGAGGTGCGAGTTGAAGGTTTCACCAGCGCCCTCAACGTCTCCTACCTGAACATCATTGAAAATCTGTGGATGGACCTCAAAAAGGCAGTGCTTGCAAGGCAGCCAAAGAATCTCACAGAACTTCATGCCTTTGGGAGAGCAGTCATCTTTTACTCACTCAGCTATTCACAGCAACAGAAATTTTGATCTGGGGTCCCCAAACTTTTGTATACAACTGTAAATTGGTTATTATCACATGGATGCTATAATTGTGTGACTGCCTTTTTTTTCAAATTTGTAATTTTACTGTGGTCAGCAGCTCTCCAACTTTGTGTTCCTTCTCTCCTCTATCTTGTAAAAGAGAATACATTTAACAATAAAATAGAAACTTCCTCTTCAGCTTATTACGCCTTGGTCCTATGTAAAATTGGTGCCAAAGGAATTCTGAATCTTTGTAAGGCATATTTCTGTCATTGCTAATGTATGAAGATAGGAAGATGCCTTCACTCGCCCATATGATGCAATGTACAATAATGCCCCTAAAAACAAATTTGCTGGTAATTATACCCATTAATCTTTGCAAGTGAGCAAATTAATGTGTTGCAGCTCCCTATTCAGACATGTTTTCATATTTTTGAGGTCCTACTTTATTCAAATACAAACCCCAATTTCAATGAAGTTGAAGTTGGGACCTTGTGTAAAACATGAATAAAAACAGGATACAATGATTAATAATGGATCAATAATAATCTTAATAAAATAATAATAATCAATAATAAACTTTATTGTCTGTTTTGGAAATATTCACTCATTTTGAATTTAATGCCCGCAACATGTTCCAAAAAAGCTAGGACAGGGGTAACAAAAGACAGGGAAAGTTGAGGAATGCTCAAAAAACACCTGTTTGGAACATTCCACAGGTGAACAGATTAATTGGAGAAAGGTGAGTGTCATGATTCTGTATAAAAGGAGCATCCTCGAAAGGCTCAGTCATTCACAAGCAAGGATGGGGCGAGGTTCACCACTTCGTGAACAACTGCTTGAGCAAATAGTCTAACAGTTTAAGAATGATTTTTTTCAACATGCAATTCCAAGATATTTAGGGATTTTATAATCTGCAGTCCATAATATCATCAAAAGATTCAGAGAATCTGGAGGAATCTCTATACATACAAGCGGCAAGGCAGAAAGCCAACATTGAATGCCCGTGACCGTCGGTCCTTCAGGTGGCACTGCATTCAAAACCAACATCATTCTGTAAAGGATATTACCATGCGGGCTCAGGAACACTTCGGAAAACCATTGTCAGTTAAAGGGGACCTATAATGATATTTTTCCGAGTTTATATTTTTGTCTTTGACTCCCCTAGAGTACTCCTGATCGCGCAAATTAAAAAAAGGGCACTTATTTCACTCATACTGCCATCCTCAAAAAAACTCATTTGTAGTCCATAGTAGTTTCTGTCTGAAACGCGTCATTGGGGTGGCTCTTCCGCTGTGGCCCCCACTCCCCATGTGCTTCTTCTGACTGGCCAGCTCTGTGGCGGGCACATCTAGGCGGGATGAGGCAGCAGAACGCAGTTTTCCTGGTCCGGCTCTTCAGAGTGAAACTGACGCGTCTCCCAAAGGAATCGACCGGCATCTTCTGCAATCTAACACAGTTCAGTATAGCTCTAATGAAATTAACATGTCCTAATAAATGCAACAGAGAAAGCGGAGGACGCAGTGCAAAAGTCTGGCAGCTCAAGCACGAAGCGGCAGCAGTGGTGAGTACAGCGATTTTTCTACTCTGTAGCTAGGATGCAGGGAAAGCTGGAATCCCCCCCTTATAGACACATTTGTCAAACGGGTTGACATGCCCAAGTGTTGACCGGAGACCGTAGAAATCAGGGGGGGTCTGAGTTTTGAGGGAAACATAGATAGTGAGGAGCAGCTAAAAGTGGACCAACAGCTTATGGACTGCTTCGGTGTGTATTAGGACCTGCTGGTTTGTGTGCGTAGCTGTGGTGTGTTGTTGGCGTAGAGAAACGAACAGCTTCTGCACTGGTTTATGATGGAGGGGCAAAAGCTCTAGGCTAAACGGCTTTTTCGGAAATTGCCCATGGTGATGGTTTACTCCTTGTGTCGGAATGACCAGCTTTTCTTCGCGAAAAATGGGCGCGTTTGGATTGTGCGCGAGGGCTAGATAGAGCTCCGGTAACGTCATGAACGTAATACAGGTGCAGAACGGAACTTCCGTTTGTCTGAACTGTTGCTTATGTGTAGCTAGCGAATTGATCACTTATACAGGAAAGAATTTGATATTCAATCGATGGCAATGCAGAGAAATTGTTTGTTATACCGGACACGTTATAGCCTGTGCGCTTCCCTATTGCTTTCACCGGTAGCATCAGAGAGCTTGCCCAGACATTGGAGATGTAGTAGGCAGACCCCTGTCATGGATAAGTAAAGCGATCATTTCACAAGCACCCAAAAATGCACCCCAAGCCTATGTCTGGTCTAACTGCAGCCCAACCCGGCAGACACATACAGCACCTCTCCGGTTAACTTCAACTGTGGTGGCTACAATCAGGCAACATTATGATGAAACTGTCACATTGATGCTTACCGAAGTAACACAAGCATACCAATCATACTGGCTGCATATTAGTTAACCAGGCACATTTTTAATTAGTAGAACATGCAAACCAACATGCGGTAGCTGATAAGCGGTCATGATTTTGAATGTAATCTGTCGCGCAAAAATTTTGTTTGGCATCCGGTGTGAAAGCGGGTTGACGTTCCCATAACTCATGTATTCACATTTTTTGTATTGACTTTGAATGTAATCAGTTGCGCAAAAAATTAGTTTCGCGTCCGGTGTGAATACTGCTAAACGCGCCCATAATGCCTGTATTCGCGTCTTTGCATTGACTTTGAATGTAGCTAATCTGTCGAGCAAAAAATTTGTTTCGTGTCCGTTGTGAAAGCGGCTTGACGTGCCCATAACGCATGTATTCAAATTTCTGCATTGATTTTGAATGTAATCAGTCGCGTGAAAAATTTGTTTTGCATCCAGCGTGTATTCGCATCTTTGCCTTGACTTTGAATGTAGGCTAATCTGTCCCGCAAATAATTCGTTTTGCATCCGATGGGAAAGCAGTTTTATGGATAGTACGCAACAGCTAGAGAGAGCTTGGTTATGTTATGAACATAATACTGGTTTTTCAGAACGTAAGTTCCATTAGGGCGGATAATTTGCTTATGAAGTTGGGACCTTGTGTAAAACATGAATAAAAACAGGATACAATGATTAATAATGGATCAATAATAATCTTAATAAAATAATAATAATCAATAATAAACTTTATTGTCTGTTTTGGAAATATTCACTCATTTTGAATTTAATGCCCGCAACATGTTCCAAAAAAGCTAGGACAGGGGTAACTAAAGACAGGGAAAGTTGAGGAATGCTCAAAAAACACCTGTTTGGAACATTCCACAGGTGAACAGATTAATTGGAGAAAGGTGAGTGTCATGATTCTGTATAAAAGGAGCATCCTCGAAAGGCTCAGTCATTCACAAGCAAGGATGGGGCGAGGTTCACCACTTCGTGAACAACTGCTTGAGCAAATAGTCTAACAGTTTAAGAATGATTTTTTTCAACATGCAATTCCAAGGAATTTAGGGATTTTATTATCTGCAGTCCATAGTATCATCAAAAGATTCAGAGAATCTGGAGGAATCTCTATACATACAAGCGGCAAGGCAGAAAGCCAACATTGAATGCCCGTGACCGTCGGTCCTTCAGGTGGCACTGCATTCAAAACCAACATCATTCTGTAAAGGATATTACCATGCGGGCTCAGGAACACTTCGGAAAACCATTGTCAGTTGAAGGGGACCTATAATGATATTTTTCCGAGTTTATATTTTTGTCTTCGACTCCCCTAGAGTACTCCTGATCGCGCAAATTAAAAAAGGGCACTTATTTCACTCATACTGCCATCCTCAAAAAAACTCATTTGTAGTCCATAGTAGTTTCTGTCTGAAACGCGTCATTGGGGTGGCTCTTCCGCTGTGGCCCCCACTCCCCATGTGCTTCTTCTGACTGGCCAGCTCTGTGGCGGGCACATCTAGGCGGGATGAGGCAGCAGAACGCAGTTTTCCTGGTCCGGCTCTTCAGAGTGAAACTGACGCGTCTCCCGAAGGAATCGACCGGCATCTTCTGCAATCTAACACAGTTCAGTATAGCTCTAATGAAATTAACATGTCCTAATAAATGCAACAGAGAAAGCGGAGGACGCAGTGCAAAAGTCTGGCAGCTCAAGCACGAAGCGGCAACAGTGGTGAGTACAGCGATTTTTCTGCTCTGTAGCTAGGATGCAGGGAAAGCTAGAATCCCCCCCTTATAGACACATTTGTCAAACGGGTTGACATGCCCAAGTGTTGACCGGAGACCGTAGAAATCAGGGGGGGTCTGAGTTTTGAGGGAAACATAGATAGTGAGGAGCAGCTAAAAGTGGACCAACAGCTTATAGACTGCTTCGGTGTGTATAAGGACCTGCTGGTTTGTGTGCGTAGCTGTGGTGTGTTGTTGGCGTAGAGAAACGAACAGCTTCTGCACTGGTTTATGATGGAGGGGCAAAAGCTCTAGGCTAAACGGCTTTTTTCGGAAATTGCCCATGGTGATGGTTTACTCCTTGTGTCGGAATGACCAGCTTTTCTTCGCGAAAAATGGGCGCGTTTTGGATTGTGCGCGAGGGCTAGATAGAGCTCCGGTAACGTCATGAAAGTAATACAGGTGCAGAACGGAACTTCCGTTTGTCTGAACTGTTGCTTATGTGTAGCTAGCGAATTGATCACTTAAAAAGGAAAGAATTTGATATTCAATCGATGGCAATGCAGAGAAATTGTTTGTTATACCGGACACGTTATAGCCTGTGCGCTTCCCTATTGCTTTCACCGGTAGCATCAGAGAGCTTGCCCAGTCATTGGAGATGTAGTAGGCAGACCCCTGTCATGGATAAGTAAAGCGATCGTTTCACAAGCACCCAAAAATGCACCCCAAGCCTATGTCTGGTCTAACTGCAGCCCAACCCGGCAGACACATACAGCACCTCTCCGGTTAACTTCAACTGTGGTGGCTACAATCAGGCAACATTATGATGAAACTGTCACATTGATGCTTACCGAAGTAACACAAGCATACCAATCATACTGGCTGCATATTAGTTAACCAGGCACATTTTTAATTAGTAGAACATGCAAACCAACATGCGGTAGCTGATAAGCGGTCATGATTTTGAATGTAATCTGTCGCGCAAAAATTTTGTTTGGCATCCGGTGTGAAAGCGGGTTGACGTTCCCATAACTCATGTATTCACATTTTTTGTATTGACTTTGAATGTAATCAGTTGCGCAAAAAATTAGTTTCGCGTCCGGTGTGAATACTGCTAAACGCGCCCATAATGCCTGTATTCGCGTCTTTGCATTGACTTTGAATGTAGCTAATCTGTCGAGCAAAAAATTTGTTTCGTGTCCGTTGTGAAAGCGGCTTGACGTGCCCATAACGCATGTATTCAAATTTCTGCATTGATTTTGAATGTAATCAGTCGCGTGAAAAATTTGTTTTGCATCCAGCGTGTATTCGCATCTTTGCCTTGACTTTGAATGTAGGCTAATCTGTCCCGCAAATAATTCGTTTTGCATCCGATGGGAAAGCAGTTTTATGGATAGTACGCAACAGCTAGAGAGAGCTTGGTTATGTTATGAACATAATACTGGTTTTTCAGAACGTAAGTTCCATTAGGGCGGATAATTTGCTTATGAAGTTGGGACCTTGTGTAAAACATGAATAAAAACAGGATACAATGATTAATAATGGATCAATAATAATCTTAATAAAATAATAATAATCAATAATAAACTTTATTGTCTGTTTTGGAAATATTCACTCATTTTGAATTTAATGCCCGCAACATGTTCCAAAAAAGCTAGGACAGGGGTAACAAAAGACAGGGAAAGTTGAGGAATGCTCAAAAAACACCTGTTTGGAACATTCCACAGGTGAACAGATTAATTGGAGAAAGGTGAGTGTCATGATTCTGTATAAAAGGAGCATCCTCGAAAGGCTCAGTCATTCACAAGCAAGGATGGGGCGAAGTTCACCACTTCGTGAACAACTGCTTGAGCAAATAGTCTAACAGTTTAAGAATGATTTTTTTCAACATGCAATTCCAAGGAATTTAGGGATTTTATTATCTGCAGTCCATAGTATCATCAAAAGATTCAGAGAATCTGGAGGAATCTCTATACATACAAGCGGCAAGGCAGAAAGCCAACATTGAATGCCCGTGACCGTCGGTCCTTCAGGTGGCACTGCATTCAAAACCAACATCATTCTGTAAAGGATATTACCATGCGGGCTCAGGAACACTTCGGAAAACCATTGTCAGTTGAAGGGGACCTATAATGATATTTTTCCGAGTTTATATTTTTGTCTTCGACTCCCCTAGAGTACTCCTGATCGCGCAAATTAAAAAAGGGCACTTATTTCACTCATACTGCCATCCTCAAAAAAACTCATTTGTAGTCCATAGTAGTTTCTGTCTGAAACGCGTCATTGGGGTGGCTCTTCCGCTGTGGCCCCCACTCCCCATGTGCTTCTTCTGACTGGCCAGCTCTGTGGCGGGCACATCTAGGCGGGATGAGGCAGCAGAAAGCAGTTTTCCTGGTCCGGCTCTTCAGAGTGAAACTGACGCGTCTCACGAAGGAATCGACCGGCATCTTCTGCAATCTAACACAGTTCAGTATAGCTCTAATGAAATTAACATGTCCTAATAAATGCAACAGAGAAAGCGGAGGACGCAGTGCAAAACTCTGGCAGCTCAAGCACGAAGCGGCAACAGTGGTGAGTACAGCGATTTTTCTGCTCTGTAGCTAGGATGCAGGGAAAGCTAGAATCCCCCCCTTATAGACACATTTGTCAAACGGGTTGACATGCCCAAGTGTTGACCGGAGACCGTAGAAATCAGGGGGGGTCTGAGTTTTGAGGGAAACATAGATAGTGAGGAGCAGCTAAAAGTGAACCAACAGCTTATGGACTGCTTCGGTGTGTATTAGGACCTGCTGGTTTGTGTGCGTAGCTGTGGTGTGTTGTTGGCGTAGAGAAACTAACAGCTCCTGCACTGGTTTATGATGGAGGGGCAAAAGCTCTAGGCTAAACGGCTTTTTCGGAAATTGCCCATGGTGATGGTTTACTCCTTGTGTCGGAATGACCAGCTTTTCTTCGCGAAAAATGGGCGCGTTTTGGATTGTGCGCGAGGGCTAGATAGAGCTCCGGTAACGTCATGAACGTAATACAGGTGCAGAACGGAACTTCCGTTTGTCTGAACTGTTGCTTATGTGTAGCTAGCGAATTGATCACTTATACAGGAAAGAATTTGATATTCAATCGATGGCAATGCAGAGAAATTGTTTGTTATACCGGACACGTTATAGCCTGTGCGCTTCCCTATTGCTTTCACCGGTAGCATCAGAGAGCTTGCCCAGACATTGGAGATGTAGTAGGCAGACCCCTGTCATGGATAAGTAAAGCGATCATTTCACAAGCACCCAAAAATGCACCCCAAGCCTATGTCTGGTCTAACTGCAGCCCAACCCGGCAGACACATACAGCACCTCTCCGGTTAACTTCAACTGTGGTGGCTACAATCAGGCAACATTATGATGAAACTGTCACATTGATGCTTACCGAAGTAACACAAGCATACCAATCATACTGGCTGCATATTAGTTAACCAGGCACATTTTTAATTAGTAGAACATGCAAACCAACATGCGGTAGCTGATAAGCGGTCATGATTTTGAATATAATCTGTCGCGCAAAAATTTTGTTTGGCATCCGGTGTGAAAGCGGGTTGACGTTCCCATAACTCATGTATTCACATTTTTTGTATTGACTTTGAATGTAATCAGTTGCGCAAAAAATTAGTTTCGCGTCCGGTGTGAATACTGCTAAACGCGCCCATAATGCCTGTATTCGCGTCTTTGCATTGACTTTGAATGTAGCTAATCTGTCGAGCAAAAAATTTGTTTCGTGTCCTTTGTGAAAGCGGCTTGACGTGCCCATAACGCATGTATTCAAATTTCTGCATTGATTTTGAATGTAATCAGTCGCGTGAAAAATTTGTTTTGCATCCAGCGTGTATTCGCATCTTTGCCTTGACTTTGAATGTAGGCTAATCTGTCCCGCAAATAATTCGTTTTGCATCCGATGGGAAAGCAGTTTTATGGATAGTACGCAACAGCTAGAGAGAGCTTGGTTATGTTATGAACATAATACTGGTTTTGCAAAACGTAAGTTCCATTAGGGCGGATAATTTGCTTATGACGGAGCTAGCGAATCAATCACTTCTACAGAAAAGAATTACGTATTTAATCTCGGCCTTTTTCTGCTTTTTATTAGCCACAACAATTTCTAAAGGGGGATAAAATTATGTCAACCCAGGTGATTACCCATGTTAAGTGTAATAAAGTTTTGCATACTTTTGTGTACTCAAATGTGTTTATAATTAGTTAACTTGAAGCATGCTATTTTGGAACAAATAATTTTGTACTAAATATATTTTAATTGTAATTAAATTGTAGAAAAGCTGAACTTGAAGTGTATTTAGTGTACTTTGACGTGCTAAAGTGGAACAACTTAAAATATATTTAGTATACTTTAAGTATATGACTTTATATGTACTAATATATAAGTATACTTTGCAGTTAATCAATATACCTTATCATTACTTTGCTATACTACTTTCTACCTTGCACATTCTTGCAAATGTATCACCAGTACACTTAAGGCTGAAAGACTTGTGGGACTTCTGGGTGAAAAAAATACTTCATATTGTAAAGTATTGTAATCATAAACATTGGCATTACAAAACTTAACTTTTCAAGTATTGGTTCTTTAGAACACTTTGTAGAAATCAAAGGTAGGTCTATTTCACTATTTCCACACTTGTCTGTGGAAAGTCCAGAAGAACAGCATCTGTTAACCAAATAGACAAGAGATACTGTAAGTCACACAGCATACTCATTTTTTGAACAATATATCAGAGGGGAATTCCAGAAAGTAGATTCAACACACTCTGAGCCTAACCCTGAACTCCTCTGTGAAGTGAAACTGAGTTCCAGAGCAGCTGATCTGAGTTTATTAAGTCAACTCTCAGTATGTTAACTCCGAGTTGAGCTTGTGCCTGATGAATAGTAAAAAGGCATCACCAATGCAGCATGATACTGTGATTCATCATGATAACAGGGGAGAAAAAGGAAGCAGACATTTTCTGGAAAAGAAAAAATAAAGTAACGCAGCTGTGGCCGTAGTAAGAATCGCTGACAGAGTTTAACTGCCGTTGTTTATTTTATTTAAATGCAGTCAGCTGAAAAATGAAGTAGGCTACAAAAACAGCTCTTTCCTCTGGTTTTATTCATATTTCGCATATTAAAGTAAAAATTTATTCAGTGGGTATTTCAGTTTGTAACAGCTTTTACCTCAAACAGATACTGTTTAACACACATCATGTCTCCTAACATCCCGCTGAGTAGATGAACATCTGGAAGAAGGCAGAGGTGGTGCTCACCTCCACCACATCTGACAGGGGCGGACTTTGAGAGACGGACTTTGAAATATCAGTAACCATCAGCCTATGCTGGTTGATGGTTACTTTTGTAGCTATCTGTGGGAAATAAAGAAAGCCAAATGAAATGTGAATGATATCTCATGTATTCAAATTTCTGCATTGATTTTGAATGTAATCAGTCGCGTGAAAAATTTGTTTTGCATCCAGCGTGTATTCGCATCTTTGCCTTGACTTTGAATGTAGGCTAATCTGTCCCGCAAATAATTCGTTTTGCATCCGATGGGAAAGCAGTTTTATGGATAGTACGCAACAGCTAGAGAGAGCTTGGTTATGTTATGAACATAATACTGGTTTTGCAAAACGTAAGTTCCATTAGGGCGGATAATTTGCTTATGACGGAGCTAGCGAATCAATCACTTCTACAGAAAAGAATTACGTATTTAATCTTGGCCTTTTTCTGCTTCTTATTAGCCACAACAATTTCTAAAGGGGGATAAAATTATGTCTACCCAGGTGAAAAATAAATATGTTAAGTGTAATAAAGTTTTGCATACTTTTGTGTACTCAAGTGTGTTTATAATTAGTTAACTTGAAGCATGCTATTTTGGAACAAATAATTTTGTACTAAATATATTTTAATTGTAATTAAATTGTAGAAAAGCTGAACTTGAAGTGTATTTAGTGTACTTTGACGTGCTAAAGTGGAACAACTTAAAATATATTTAGTATACTTTAAGTATATGACTTTATATGTACTAATATATAAGTATACTTAGCAGTTAATCAATATACCTTATCATTACTTTGCTATACTACTTTCTACCTTGCACATTCTTGCAAATGTATCACCAGTACACAAAAGGCTGAAAGACTTGTGGGACTTCTGGGTGAAAAAAATACTATATATTGTAAAGTATTGTAATCATAAACATTGGCATTACAAAACTTAACTTTTCAAGTATTGGTTCTTTAGAACACTTTGTAGAAATCAAAGGTAGGTCTATTTCACTATTTCCACACTTGTCTGTGGAAAGTCCAGAAGAACAGCATCTGTTAACCAAATAGACAAGAGATACTGTAAGTCACACAGCATACTCATTTTTTGAACAATATATCAGAGGGGTATTCCAGAAAGTAGATTCAACACACTCTGAGCCTAACCCTGAACTCCTCTGTGAAGTGAAACTGAGTTCCAGAGCAGCTGATCTGAGTTTATTAAGTCAACTCTCAGTATGTTAACTCCGAGTTGAGCTTGTGCCCGATGAATAGTAAAAAGGCATCACCAATGCAGCATGATACTGTGATTCATCATGATAACAGGGAAGAATAAGGAAGCAGACATTTTCTGGAAAAGAAAAAATAAAGTAACGCAGCTGTGGCCGTAGTAAGAATCGCTGACAGAGTTTAACTGCCGTTGTTTATTTTATTTAAATGCAGTCAGCTGAAAAATGAAGTAGGCTACAAAAACAGCTCTTTCCTCTGGTTTTATTCATATTTCTCATATTAAAGTAAAAATTTATTCAGTGGGTATTTCAGTTTGGAACAGCTTTTACCTCAAACAGATACTGTTTAACACACATCATGTCTCCTAACATCCCGCTGAGTAGATGAACATCTGGAAGAAGGCAGAGGTGGTGCTCACCTCCACCACATCTGACAGAGGCGGACTTTGAGAGACGGACTTTGAAATATCAGAAACCATCAGCCTATGCTGGTTGATGGTTACTTTTGTAGCTATCTGTGGGAAATAAAGAAAGCCAAATGAAATGTCAATGATATCTCTTTTCTGACTGCTGTAAGGTGATTGATTAACCTACAAAGTGATAAAAACAGGGGTTCAGGTCTGAGAGCATGTCAGCAGTGATGTGTAGCCTGATATGTTATGTGCCGCCGGAGAATATTGTTCAGATAATTGACGGACTGATGAGACGTGGTACCTTAGGGAGTTAGAGCTCATTTAAACAAATCTAAATTATCCTCCAGTTGTAAAACTATATGAATTATATCTGCTTCAACATGATCATGTTGAGAAGGAAAATACAGCCCCTGTCAGACTCAAGGTTTCTTCAAGTAAACCTGCCAGTGAGCAGGTTAGGTTCAGAGAGTCAGTTACCATGTTGACTGACACAGAGTTTAAGGCTGCACTGCCTAGTGTGAGTGCGCCCGAAGTTACCTCTCATTCTGGAACGGAAAACAAAGCATTTCCCTCATCTCTGGGTTCACTTACTTTTGAGTTTTCACATGACCTGCTTTGTGGGATACCCCTCTGAAAACTGTATCAGTATGGTATACATGTAAAACATGTATGGTGGTCTGTTTCCATGTGATCTAGCTGCGATAGAAATCACAGCTTTTAAATAAACTACATGTAATGAAAACAATTACATACCTGTAAAAGCCTGCACTTTGGCAACATCAAGCTGTGTTTTGGTGCTGCCCCCTCTCCCAGACTTTCCAGTTAGGGTGGACTGTGCAAGGCCCTCCTTTGTTTATACCAGGACAGCCAGCTCCTGGGCAAAAATGGTCATGCGAGATCTATTAAGCCGCGGGAAGGCCCTCATTGAAACTGTCATTGTGCTGCCTGCCAAGGGGTGCTGAATATGGGAGACAAAGAGAGGACAAATTGGACAGTTTATCTCTACTGTTATGGCAACACAATAGCAACAGCAACAGCAAGGGATGACAGACACAATTTAAAAACTTAAACACATTTAATTAACAAACAAGGACTTTAAACTAAACTACTACCTACACCTAAGACCAAGATTGATTTACAAGAAAAAACGAAATATTTACAGTCCCTTGTTTTGGTGGGGTGGCTTGGTGATGTCCTGGGTGGGGAAATGCTCAAACACAGGCAAAAATCCACAAAAGAAACTTCACAGGTCTTGAACAGAAATGACAGGTTTGGTCACATGTATCCTTCTCCTTGCAATTTCTCCTACTACTTTACTGTCTCAATTCTACTCCTTATATACTCTTTTGCAGACCCCACCCACATTTAGACCTCTTTTTTTTATTTTCTGGGACTTTCCCCAGACATGCCCAGGACATGTCTAAACCTAGCTCCAGTCTGGGCTGGATAAAGAAAAGGTAAATACTGCCATCTAGTGGCCTATATTCACATTACACCTCCATTCCAAAAGGGAAGAATTTTGACCCATTCAGGCAAAATTTTTTTATTCAATACAAAATGGTTAAGTGGACACTTGTCTATATATACAGATCATACAATATTCAAATAAACACGTGATATATATATACATATTCAAACACGGGATAAGCAATCAGCAATTACATTGTCTGTACCCTTCACATGCTTAATTTCCAAGTCAAACTCCTGTAAAATCAAACCCCAATTCAACAATCTCCGATTCTTGTTTTTCATCTTACTCAAAAACATTAACGGATTATGGTCAGTGTATACAATCATTGGCTTTTGCCCGGTACAAACATAAACCTCAAAGTGTTGTAAGGATAGAACCAGAGCCAACAGCTCCTTCTCTATTGTGGAATAGTTCCTTTGGTGGCGATTGAACTTCCTGGAGAAGTATGCCACGGGAGGCTCAATGTCATCAGAGTCACTTCTCTGTAGAAGCACAGATCCACAAGCTTGGTCGCTAGCATCGACCGCGATGGAGAACGGTTTGTTGAAGTCAGGAGATTTGAGCACGGGGAAGTGACACAGCAGAGACTTCAGGCAATCGAAGCCTCTCTGGCATGCATCATCCCAAGTGAACTTTACGCCTTTTTTCAGTTGGTTAGTTAGACTGAGAGCAATCTCAGCAAAGTTCTTGCAAAACTTGCGGTAGTACCCGATCATTCCAAGGAAGCGGCGTAAAGCTTTTTTGTTGTCAGGAACGGGAAAGTCCGTGATAGCTTGGACTTTAGCATTTATGGGTGCCACCTTACCCTGACCTATGACGTAGCCAAGATAGGTGACAGTAGCACAACCAAAGTCACTCTTGTTCAGGTTAACAGTCAGGTTAGCCTGGGTCAGGCGCTGGCACAACGTCTCTACATCTTTGAGATGTCCTTCCCAGGAGTTACTCCATGTGATCAGGTCATCGATGTATGCACCCGTGTGTGGCAATCCGGCGATTGTAGACTGTATCATCCTTTGGAACGTGGCTGGGGCATTTTTCATCCCAAAGGGTAGGACTTCTTACTGGTACAACCCAGATGGTGTGGCAAAAGCAGAGGTGCTCTTGGCCCTCTCAGTTAAAGGCACACACCAATAACCCTTCAATAAATCAATCTTGGTAAGAAACTTTGCTTGCCCTACTCTATCAATACAATCATCAATCCTAGGTATTGGAAACACATCAGTTCTAGTTACAGCATTGACTTTGCGATAATCTGTACAGAATCTAGTACTTCCATCAGGTTTTGGAACTAGCACACAGGGTGAACTCCAATCTGAGTTGGAGGGTCTGATAATATCATGTTCTAACATGTACTCAACCTCTTTCTCAGCAATCTTTCTCTTTTCAGGATTCATCTGGTACGGATGCTGTTTTATTGGTTTGGCATCACCAACATCTACATCATGAGAGGCTATAGAAACTCTTTTTGGAACATCAGGAAACAGATCCTCATATTTCTTGATCAACCTCTCAAACTGATCTCTCTGTGAGGGTTCTAAGTGCTGGAGTTTTACATCAAGATTTTGCAACACTTCAGAATTTGACAATTTACATGAAAGAACTTCAGCTTTAATTCTAGGTTCATCATCTTGAAACTCCCCCTCATCTTCACAAATCTCGGCCATAGGAGAATCTGAAGTGAGAGCTGCAACCCTAGCATTTCTGTCATGATAAGGCTTCAGCATGTTAATGTGACACAATTGTTTCAGTTTTCTCCTATCTGGAGTCTTCACAATGTAATTGAGATCATTGAGTTTTGTCAGAATTTCATAAGGACCATGAAATCTAGTCTGCAATGGATTGGACTGCAAGGGAAACAACACAAGGACCTTGTCTCCTGGTTTAAACTCACGGCTTCTAGCCTTATGATCATACCAAGTTTTCATTTTTCCCAGACTTGATTTCAGGTTCTCTTTGGCTAGGTCACATGCTGCATGCAATCTGTCCTTGTACTTGCTAACATAGTCTTACAGACTGATGTGCGGCTCTTCCTCTTGCCATTGTTCACTCAATAATAGCAAAGGTCCTCTCACTTCATGACCAAACACTAGCTCAAATGGACTGAATCCAGTAGACTCCTGCACTGCTTCTCTAGCTGCAAACAACAGCAAATGAACACCTTCATCCCAGTCTTTCTCATGGTCATAACAATAAGTCCTCATCATTGTCTTGAGAGTGGAATGAAACCGCTCTAAGGCACCCTGACTTTCTGGATGATAGGCACTAGAAAGAATCTGCTTTGCACCTAGTTCATACACAACCTGCTGAAACAATTCTGAAGTGAAATTGCTACCTTGGTCTGACTGAATTTCCCTGGGAAGGCCAAACAACGGGCGGCACGGTGGCACAGTGGTTAGCATTGTTGCCTCACAGCCACAAGGTCGTGGGTTCGAATGCGGCCTGGGGCCTTTCTGTGTGGAGTTCGCATGTTCTCCCCGTGTTGCGTGGGTTTTCGCCGAGTACTCCGGTTTCCTCCCACAGTCCAAAGACATGCATATCAGGCTAATTGGAGGCACCAAATTGCCCATAGGTATGAGTGTGAGAGTGAATGGTGTGTGAATGGTGTGTGCGCCCTGCGATGGATTGGCAAGCTGTTCAGGGTGGGTCCCTGCCTTTGCCCGTAGTCAGCTGGGATAGGCTCCAGCTCGCCCCGTGACCCTAGTGAGGAACAAGCGGGTATAGAAAATGGATGGATGGCCAAACAACGTGAAGAACTTTATCAAAGCCTTTGAGATTGCAGTTGCTCTGATGTTACGTAGAGGTATGGCTTCAGGGAATCTGGTAGATGCACACGATTGTCAACAAGTACTGATTTCCAGATCTAGTCTTAGGTAATGGACCAACACAATCAACAATGACCTTAGGGAAGGGCTCTCCAAATGCTGGGATAGGCTGCAATGGAGCTACAGGTGGGTCTAACTGGTGTTTTCCAACTACTTTGCAAAAGTTGGAAACGTCTTTCCGAAGCCCAGGCTAAAAGAAGTGTTTCACGATCTTATCAACAGTCTTGTTAACACCAAGATGACCTCCTAAAGGTAAACTATGAGCCATTGTTAAGATCTCATTCCTGTAGACCTTCGGAACAACAATTTGCCAGACCACTGCCTAATCTGCATTGGCAGGGATATCAGGAGGGCGCCACTTCCGCATCAACACACCATCCTTAAGATAATACCCAACTGGAACTGCGTCTATTTCTTTATCAGGAAGGGCTCTACTCCTTAGTGCACAAATTTCAGGATCATTAGTTTGCTCCTCAATCAACTGCTTTCTGGACAGAGACAAGTCTCCAGACACATCAGAATCACCAAACCCATCTGGCTGGCTGAACAATGAACTGATAAAAGTGTCTGATAAGTTCTCAAACGGAGAAACCATCGTAGGCCAATCAGAGTCATGAGGCGAACCACCTGAGTCCTGACTATTCAATGTGCTGGACGGCACCACAACATCTTCTTCTTAAGCCTTCTTGGCCATAGCACGAGTCACTGCGCAAGAAGGATACAGAGATGGGTCCTCATCCCCATCTTCAGTGCTCGGCTGTGAAGTAAGATGTACAGGGGGAACTACTTTGCCCCCAGCCAGGTCATTGCCTAGCAACAGAGAAACACCCTTTATAGGTAGACTTGACATAAGTCCCTCCTTTACCTGTCCTGTAACTAAATCCGACTTCAAGAATATAGAGCGAGGGGTACAGATACAGTCCTCCCTTCAATACCTTGTACAAGTATGAAATCCCCTGAAGCGGTCTCATCACGTAACTCCAAGGAGTCCATCAACAAAAGTGACTGAGAAGCTCTGGTATCCCTTAGGATATATATGGGAACAGGAGTAGTATGCTCATTCAGAGCCACAAATCCCTCTGACACAAATGGAAGAAATTCCTTCCTCACAAAGTCAGCTGTATCAGGCTTTTTAGCCCCACAAGAAGCAGGCAATTTAGCAGATCGGTCATCTACTACAGGGTTTTCTAACCTTGTTTTCACAAAGGCATTTGGTTTGGTATCCTTTTCTTTTTCTGTCTTGGCTTTAAGGAACCAACAGTTAGTTTTAACATGACCATATTTCTTGCAATAACGGCAAACTAGACCACTTTTGTCACTGTCAGCTTTCACACTTTGATCAGACCTGTTACTGGATTTCTGAGCACCATCACCAGATTTGTCTTTGTCTTTGGGTGAGGAATCTTGGGTATCACCGTAACCCTTTTTCTGAAATTGGGACCATCTATTGTTACTGCTAGACTGAAATTTGGACTTATGTGTGAGAACATATTCATCTGCAAATTTGGCAGCTGATTGCAAATTCAGTGCTTGCTTCTCATTAAGGTAGGTCTTAACATCATCCTTAACACAGTTCTTGAATTCTTCAACTAACACCATCTCTTTTAGTGAGTTGAAATCATCCTTGACCTCCATAGAAGTACACTAGCGCTCAAAGCAAACCTTCTTCTCATTAGCAAATTCCACATAAGTCTGATTTTCAGATTTCTTCAGACCTCTGAATTTCTGTCGGTAAGCCTCTGGAACCAACTCATAAGCTCTCAAAATAACCTTTTCGACAACCTCATAATCAGAGGAATCATCTGCAGACAAAGTCGAATAGTCTTGTTGAGCTTTACCCTTGAGGACAGTTTGCAACATCAGAGGCCAGTGTTCCTTTGGCCACTGGCAACTCTTTGCTACCTTTTCAAAACACTGGAAATAGTTGTCAACATCCTTTTCCGAAAATGGAGGCACCAGTTTTACCTCCTGGCTAGCACAAAATTTATTTTTAGTTTCAGTTTTAATTTTTAGTTGCTCCATTTGGAGTCTTTCTTCTCTATCGAATTTCTCTAATTCAAAATCTCTCTGTCTTGCAAATTTTTCTAACTCAAATTCTCTTTGTTTTTCTTTTTCCTCCCTTTCTTTTTTCTCTTCTCTTGCAAATTTTTCTAACTCAAAATGCCTTTGTTTTTCTTTTTCTTCCCTTTCAAATTCTCTTTGTTTTTCTTTTTCCTCCCTTTCAATCTCTAGCATTTTTAATTTAAGTTCCATTTCTATATTTGGATTTTCCACTGGAAACTGTTCCAGATCTCCTGGTGCAAACACATTTTCATCAATATAATATTCAACTATCTCTCTAGCCAGTCTTGCTTTTCGCATCGCTGGTTTTACCTCTGTCAGCTCTAAATGTCTGCAGATTTCTAGCAGTTCTGTCTTTTTAAAAGACTTCAAAACCTCAACGGTTGGTGATGCCAAGAAATCATCCATTGCTGTTGATCTGTCAATATATCTACATATATATATATATATATATATATAGGAAAATTAAAAAAAAACTATTTTTCAATTCGAAATGTTAGATTTTCAATAAATGACTCTCACTATGTTCTCACCCGGACGAGCCCCCAATTTGTTATGGCCCCAATTTGTTATTACATTTACAGCACAATAACAACAGCAACAGCAAGGGATGACAGACACAATATAAAAACTTAAACACATTTAATTAACAAACAAGGACTTTAAACTAAATTACTACCTACACCAAAGACCAAGATTGATTTACAAGAAAACCCGAAATATTTACAGTCCCTTGTTTTGGTGGGGTGGCTTGGTGATGTCCTGGGTGAGGAAAATGCTCAAACACAGGCAAAAATCCACAAAAGAAACTTCACAGGTCTTGAACAGAAATGACTGGTCTGGTCACATGCATCCTTCTCCTTGCAATTTCTCCTACTACTTTACTGTCTCAATTCTACTCCTTATATACTCTTTTGCAGACCCCCCCCACATTTAGATCTCTTTTTTTATTTTCTGGGACTTTCCCCAGACATGCCCAGGACATGTCTAAACCTAGCTCCAGTCTGGGCTGAATTAAGAAAAGGTAAATACTGCCATCTAGTGGCCTATATTCACATTACACTACCTACTACTTATGAGGAATGAACAGACATTATCCAAACATTAAAACAATGTGCTGAATTCAATCTTTACTAGGAAACACTGCCAGTATATGCAAATCACTAGGGAGTGCTGACCAGTGGCGATGGGGTTCCCACTGACAGATTAACAAAGATAACTCATTTAACTGATTTGTGAAACATATAACCTATTAAATCTCATCACTTCCTTGCTGACTCAATTACCAACACAAGATGGTGCTGCCAAAGACAAAAGGCCCATAATTCAAATATAGAATTATTTATGAATGAACTGTCAACTGTCAAGAGGGATGAACTGTCCTCCCTAAATTATAACATACCCTCTCAACTTCACTGTCCACATGAGATGATGACGTTGCAGATCAAGGTGTCCACCAAAACAATGACACCAATGCCTGGACACACTCCACACACTGCCTCATTAATTTAATCATTTCTGGCAGGTCTAGATGAATGTAATAAGTGGGAAAACATTTAGTTTGTTGGTTAGTCAACGTAATGGTACTTAAGTTCAGTACAGGAATAATATGGAAACACCCTGAATCATTGTTTAATCAACATACAACCCCTATAGTTCGAATCTGAACACCGACCATGAAGGGCTGACATGATTTCATTCATTCCAGGTGCCATGCTCTGACCAGTGTCATCATCCGTCAGCTTTTTCAAGGGAGAATGAAATGCCAGGCAGAAAGGAAAGAAAAAAAGAGATTAGAATCACATTAACCCCTTTGTGCAGAAGCCAAATTTGGCTATTTATGGGTTACCCACTTTAATGCTTTATAATTCAAGATTTAAGCTTCATAACGAGAAAAAATGTGGCTCAATTCAGAAAAGAAACTTGCAGCATTTAGAATTACATTGTATTTCAGTTTATTTACATAATTTTGGTCGAGAAAATGAGCAGCAAACATAAATAAATCTACATGAGAATTCACCATTGAAATTGCAAAAAAAAATTATTCTGAGGATTGAAAAACTGCTGGGGCTTAAAACTTTACATTTCTGGTATCATAAACTCCTTGAGCACGAGTAAAATTCATCTTCAACATTACATTCTAGATTACCTACATGCTATTAGCCAAATTATACAGCTACCCAAGTGTCTCCCCAAAGTCTCAAAATGATGTGCTGTCAAATCATTAAAAAATCATGTATTAAACACAAATAAAGTTTTAAGGCATGAAATTTAATATGAACAAATTATTTTCTGGTTGAGTTTACTATGAATTTATCAATATCAGTGCAGTTGAATATCAGTGGTCACCAGTAACCTCTCCAAACACAAAACATGCCTTTTCTCCATAATAAAGTTTAGAGTTTTGGCCATTTTTCTTCAAAGCCATCACAAACACGCATTAAATAAACTGCTTTTTAAACAGTCAGAACATTCACCCTGTAATGGAAGCTGCCAGTCCCCTCTTCTAAGCTCACAAACCCATTTCAACACTTATAAGGAACAAGTACACCTCACCAACTCAGTAATATCTGAATTCTGAAATATACCTTATTTTAACAGAACAGACACTCCACTTTCAGGGAATATCAAATCCATTGCCTCTCCCGATTCAAAAGAAACGTGCAATGAACGTATCAGGGGGTCCACCCAAATGCACGGGCAGTTTGCGTTTTAAACAGGAAAAAAAAACTCGACATTCGACTTTGTTGAGTACGTATACATTCCAAAACAAAACAAAAAACAAAAAAAAAAACAAAAGTAGCAGCCTGACCTTTTTCATGAATCCCTCCTCCAGAGACCGATGTATCCACTAGCAGGAACCCTCCGGTCCCGTTTCATTCGAAATAATTCCAATTGACCATATCCTTATCTCATTTAAATCCTGTAAATGTAACTGAACACTTCAAGGCCAGTTTTGCGAACTGATTTTCTATAAATTGCGTCTATTTTAGCCGCGTAATGTGCATAACGTAGACAGGATACAACCAAGCCTGCTGGTACGCATAGGTTTGTATGCTCTGTGTTTGTCCAATCAATGTGTTTCACTTACTCTAAAATGTTTAAACACTCTTAGAAATCTCATTGATTATGGCTATCAGGAAAACATGGAACAAGGATTTTTTGATTAACCATGAAAATGCAGTTGTGGTCCATGGAAAACGCAAACCAGACTTCAACCTCTTAAACGACCCTGAGACTCACCGCAGCAAAATACCTACAACGCCGCGCTAATTAACCCCTTTGTGCAAAAGCCAAATTTGGCTATTTATGGGTTACCCACTTTAATGCTGTAAAATTCAAGATTTAAGCTTCATAAAGAGGAAAAATGTGGCACAATTCTGAAAAGACACTTACAGCATTTAGAATTACATTGTATTTCAGTTAATTTTCATGATTATGGTAGAGAAAATGAGCTGCAAACATAAAAAATCTTCATGAGAATTCACCATTGACATTGGTAAAAAAAATATTTCTGAGGATTGAAAAACTGCTGGGGCTTAAAACTATAAATTTCTGGTATCATAAACTCCTTGACCACAAGTAGAATTCATTCTCAACATTACATCCTAGAATACCTACATGCTGTTAGCCAAATTATACAGCTATCTTTATATCTTTATCTCATATCTTTATCTCATTTAAATCCTGTAAATGTAACTGAACACTTCAAGGCCAGTTTTGCGAACCTGTTTTATATAAATCGCATCAATTTCAGCCGCGTAATGTGCACAACGTAGACAGGATACAACCGAGCATGCTGATGCGCATAGGTTTGTATGCTCTGTGTTTGTCCAATCAATGTGTTTCACTTACTCTAAAATGTTTAAACACTCGGGAATTGGATAAGAAATGAGCCAATCAATACATTGTTACCAGGGAAACTTCACGAGGGCATGAAGTGTAACTCTACAATTACGCAGAAGAGCTTGAGTGTATGATTGAGTGATTGGCTATCAACGCCAGTACTCAGGTGGATATAAGGAAGCGCTGGATTTGTCAATGAAGGAATCTACGCGTAAATCCACGGTAGGGAACTACAAATATTTTTTGTATGTGACAACTGTAATTGACTGTACAATGTGAGAGAATCAATACCATGTTGATTTTTTTGCCTCAGAAAACTGATTTTTCAGAACCACTAATTGAAATGCTGTTGGGTAGAGCTGTAAGAAGATCCAGGATCTGGCGCAATTAACCCTCGAATATCACTCACGAACCACGGATCTAGACGTCTATTTAACCGGCTCAGTTGAGTCCTACAGTTGGCAGAGAAATGACACATATGCGACTTGAGCACAACTAGTGGATCCAAGCAGTAGCGCAAGCATAGGCACTCAGCCACTCACTCGCTCAGTTGGCACTCGGCAGAAAAACTAAACTTAACTTCTCTGAGTCTCTGACTCAACTGCAAGGATCCAACCAACTTAACTTAACCGAGATCCGTCACAAGGATCCAACCGACTTAACTTAACCGAGATCCGTCACTCGTGGTGGATCCTGAGTTTCGTTTCACTCGCAGCTCGCTGCTTTCGGTTAGCTCATGGCTTCACTCACGGCTCGCTGCTCTCGGTTGGCTCATGGCCTCACTCGCGGCTCGCTTCTCTCGGTTGGCTCATGGCCTCACTCGCGGCTCGCTGCTCTCGGTTGGCTCCTGGCTTCGACTCGCAGCTCGCTGCTCTCGGTTGGCTCATGGCCTCACTCGCGGCTCGCTGCTCTCGGTTAGCTCATGGCTTCACTCGGCTCCCTGCTTTCGGTTAGCTTGAGTATGAATCCCTGCTTGCTCGCGGTGGTGCACAAACTGTAGCAGAGGGAATACCCTGCATACCCCAATGGCGGTCTCGCACCCAGACACGAGTTCGCCATGTTGTTGACTTCTATGACTGTCCTATAAGCTTGTTGCCTATGTTGTGTCAATGAATACTGTGATCCACCCCATATCCATTTTCACCATAAGAGAATAAAATAATAATAATAAAAATAAAATATTCTTTCAAAGTGGTTACTGGTTACCCTGGGAGCGTCACTATTTATAACATCAGTGTTTTTTTTTTTGCAGACGTAATACGACTGACGACCTGTCTTTTTGCTTGAGCTATTCATTTATTGACAAACAATGAAAACGTATTCCAGCGTGAAGGAAAAACAATACACATTTCATTTTCAAGTAATGCGTTCTGCATTCTGAATTGCAGACTGTATTCTGCGTTTGGGCCTGTTATAATGTCGAATTCCTCACAAACATTAAATCCTGTCATACAGTGGTTCCTCGTTAATCGCGGGAGTTCCGTTCTAAAAATAATAAGCCGCAATAGGCGAAATCCGCGAAGCAGGATTACTTCTTTATTTTTAGCTTTATTTTTTTACAATTATTATATAGATGATTTGAGGCTGTAACACCCCCCGCCCACAAATACAGCTTTAGAGTCACACAGCTAGCGAACGAAGATTTATGTTAATTTTACATGCTGAACGCATTCTGTAACGGAGACACGACACAGAGGATATTGATTGACAATGTTATACAGTCCCGTAGCCAATTAGGGGGCATAGCACAATGCGCTGTCCCGTTATAGCAAGGGACCACTGTATAATGTAAAATAATATGATGTAATTAAATGTAATATAATAATGTTTTATTTCTAGATTTCTTTTTTTCTTGGAGGTGGGGGTTTCTGCAAGTTGTGATGACTGTAAAATTATTACTAATAATGATAATAATAATAACAACAACAATAATAAGAGCCCTTTTGTAGAACAAGTAGCCAGGGCAGCTACAGGCTGGATATTCTATTGGTCAAGTGACTCAAGTGACTCGCACAACTCGGCTCATATTACCGAGTGACTCAGAATGATCCGAATCCCTGAAATGATTCGAGTCAAACATAGCTACTGTTGGGTCACTGTGGCTAAACTGGTTGCAACAGAGGATAACGATTTTTTCTGTGTCAAGATATCGTTTTTTATAAACTGCTGGATCGATACTATGGGCAAGGATACTGACCAGTTTGCACATCAGGCTTAGCTGAGGAGTTTAATTCATGCAGCTCTTGAAAAACAGGGCGTGGAGTGAACTTCCCCATATTCAGAACCGCGTTTGAGGTCTGCTTGCTTGTGAACATTCAATAACTGATCCAGGGGTGCCATCTAATGATCGAGTACAGTAACAGCGTGCTTAAATTTGCAGGTCTATAGACGCAGGCGTCGACATCTGCAGAAAGGGGTTAAACCTCATTAAGGTACAATAGACATTTATAGAACCTGATGTAAGGAATCATGGGAGGAAATAGCGGCAGATACAATGTTGTGTTCATTTTGTATGTTATAGATCATGAGTATTTTATGCGTGTTTTTCTGGATCCCAATAAACACAACAGACAAACACTGCAGTTTGCCCAGCTGTCATGCTGTCTGACTGATCTGTGAATCTGACAGCTGTGATCCCATCCTGTGCACACTTTCCTGGTCAATTAAGATTTACGATTGTAATTATAATAAATGCTGGTCTAAAGGTTCCACACACACACAGACACACACTATACACAATACAGTATGTTTAAAGAACACTCTTCTAATCCACACGACCGTGTGGGACAAAACATTAGTGAGAGGTGTTTGTAAATTATTATATTGTTGAATATATTAAATAAAAGGAAATGAAATGCTTGCTTAGTTGGCATGCACATGATGGCCAAAAGGAGTGTATTTGTGGAAATACGATATCCAACAATAGTGAGATAAAGTTTTCCATGCAGTTGGGTGTTAAGATCTCAGAACTCTGCCTATTTATTCAAAGTAATATAATTTTATCATAACAGTATAATATTCAATATAAATGTACTTGCCGTTCTCTGGGTTGAGGAGAACCCCAACTCTTCATCAGAGGCATGGTCCTGAAACTTTAAAAAGTGAAGAAACAGCTGTGAAAAGCAATATAACAGAGAAAGAATTTGAGTGTACTCAACAGCTAGGAAACAAGTATGACTTACAATGTCATGCTGTTATGGAATCCCTATGTATGTGGCGTCATCAGAACTGGGACTGGATGTCAGAGGTAAAAGCACACGTCTTGCTGCCTTGTTAGTCTTTGCTTGCTTTCCCTGAAGAAAAATGTTGATTTAGTAAAAGTAGGAAAATGATTGGTTATGTCCTGAAGTTTGAGTTGGAATAGAGACTACAATATTTAATTAGAAAAAATAAAGATATATCACAGCAGTTGATGTTGGCTTTAACTATAATAAATTGTAGTCAAGTTTTGTAAAACTAAAATGGACAAACTACATTTATAATTAACACAAAGAAGCATGCATAATAGATGTTAGATTTACAGGACGATAATATTCTGTCCAATTTTCCTGAAATCAAGACCTGCACTGAAGTGTCTGAAGGACACCACAGTTTTTGCTGTTGTAAACGTTGTAGCCACTGTTGTAGTTTTCCTAGTTTACTAACACTCTGACTCAGGGACGACAGGAACAAGACAGCATTCAGCAGCAACTGGAGTTTACTGAGAGACAAAATATGACAGACGCTCAACAACCCAGGAACATCCACAAAAAAACTCACCTGCACATCGTCTTATAGTCTGAATATGGTCTGATAAGACACAGTTCAGTTCTTAGAGTCCTTGATCTACAACATGCTCTTCACTCAGCCTAATCAAGTTGTTGTCACTTGGCTAGTGTGCATGACGTCTTCAACCAATATCAGGGTGTCTGACATTATTTGAACAGACCATCTTGTAGTTTTCAAACTTAAATATTCCACAAAACCACCTGCTCAAGGAAAAAGTATGCCTTACTCTGTGAACATGTTGTGGATATTCATCCTCAGAACTGCAGTGGTGATCTTGTGTGTCTAGGGCCCTCTTCTGAGACAGGGAAGTCTTAAGGTTTTTTAACACCTGGTCACTGGCTGTCTCTTTGATCCTGGTTTGTTTTGCCTGTCAAAAATGTTTATAACGTAACTAAACTAACTAAACTAACTTTAAACTAACTAAAGCCTGGATAAATTCACACTAGAGAAGACAGAGAAATAATTTCATCAGCACCCTGACAGACAGTGGAAGTAGAGGTGCAGCAGTAGTGGCCTCCATAATCATTGATCATGATTATATAGATAATTGTTTATATAGAGCACGCTCTGCTGACCACATGGGGAAACTTTCTCAGATTGTGTTTATTGCTGAATTCTTGCTTCTTGACTATAAATATTCATCACTGATCAAATAAATCTCAACTGATTTAAAATTCAAGGATAGTGATGCCTTTTTGCTTTTTGAATTGTATTAGATCAGCGTTGCTTCAGTGTATCCTACTGACAGGTGTAAAAAAGCTATCTCAAAGATTTGAGAAAAAAATTAAATATAGGAAATTGTTAACGACTGAACTAGTGGTTTCCAAGTTTTTTGGATTTTGGCATCCTACAGAAAGCATTGTGTAATCGGTTTTACATTTTAGATGTGTTCTTATTTAATCTTCCATTAATTATTTCACCATCTGTCAGATATATATATTTTTGTCTCTGTATGTAAAAATGCAAAGTAGTTGAATCTCTCTGTAGGCCTACCTCTGGCAGCTACAACAACAAAATGCTGCTACATCATGACGTTTCAGCATTATTCATTTAATGTTGTCATAAAATAAGATATGATAAAATGAGCCTTAATTGTCTCTATCTCAATTGTCTAAGGTGGAGAAATTCATCTTTGGTGAGAGGTGCAGATACAAAACCCAAAACCAGTGAAGTTGGCACGTTGTGTAAATCGTAAATAAAAACAGAATACAATGATTTGCAAATACTTTTCAACCTATATTCAACTAAATACACTGCAAAGACAAGTTACTTAATGTTCGAACAGGTAAACTTTGTAATTTTTTGCAAATATTAGCTCATTTGGAATTTGATGCCTGCAACATGTTTCATAAAAGCTGGCACAAGTGGCAAAAAAACTGCGAGTTGAGGAATGCTCATCAAACACTTATTTGGAACATCCCACAGGTGAATGGCCTAATTGGGAACAGGTGGGTGCCATGATTGGGTATAAAAGCAGCTTCCCTGAAATGCTCAGTCATTCACAAACAAGGATGGGGCGAGGGTCACCACTTAGTGAACAAATGCGTGAGATGATTGTTGAACAGTTTAAAAACAACATTCCTCAACAAGCTATTGCAAGAAATCATCATCTGCGGTCCCTAATATCGTCAAAAGGTTCAGAGAATCTGGAGAAATCACTGCACGTAAGCGACAAGGCCGAAAACCAACATTGAATGCCCGTGACCTTCGATCCCTCAGGCGGTACTGCATCAAAAACAGACATCAGTGTGTAAAGGACATCACCTCATGGGCTTGGGAACACTTCAGAAAACCACTGTCAGTAACTACAGTTTGTCGCTACATCTGCAAGTGCAAATTAAAACTCTACAATGCAAAGCGAAAGCCATTTATCAACAGCACCCAGAAACGCCACCGGCATCACTGGGCCCAAGCGCAACTAAGATGGACCGATGCAAAGTGGAAAAGTGTTCTGTGGTCTGACGAGTCCACATTTCAAATTGTTTTTGGAAACTGTGGATGTCGTGTCCTCCGGACCAAAGAGGAAAAGAACCATCCGGACTGTTATAGGCGCAAAGTTCAAAAGCCAGCATCTGTGATGGTATGGGTGTGTATTAGTGCCCAAGGCAAGGGCAACTTACACATATGTGAAGGCACCATTAATGCTGAAAGGTACATACAGGTTTTGGAGCAACATATGTTGCCATCCAAGCAACATCTTTTTCATGGATGCCCCTGCTTATTTCAGCAAGACAATGCCAAGCCACATTCTGCACGTGTTAAAACAGCATGGCTGTCGTAAAAGAGTGCGGGTACTAGACTGGCCTGCCTGTGGTCCAGACCTGTCTCCCATTGAAAATGTGTGGCGCATTATGAAGCGTAAAATACGAAAATGTGGACCCTGGACTGTTGAACAACTTAAGCTGTACATCAAGCAAGAATGGGCAAAAGTTCCACCTGAAAAGCTTCAAAAATTGGTCTCCTCAGTTCCCCAACGTTTACTGGGTCTCGTTAAAAGGAAAGGTGATGTAACACAGCGGTAAAAAGACCCCTGTGCCAACTCTTTTGCAATGTGTTGCTGCCTTTAAATTCTAAGTTAATGATTATTTGCAAAAAGAAATAAAGTTTCTCAGTTTGAACATTAAACATCTTGTCTTTGCAGTGTATTCAGTTGAATATATGTTGAAAAGGATTTGCAAATCATTGTATTCTCTTTTTATCTACGATTTACATAACGTGCCAACTTCACTGGTTTTGGGTTTTGTACATACAATCAAGAAATAGGTGCTGCCATACACAATAAAAAACACTTGTGGCCAAAACACAGATACATAAAAAAATACATTAAAATGGGATGTCCCCTGCTGCACAAATGACATCTCCACCTCACACACATTCATCATCCCTTGGCTGTGTGGTTTTCTGGGGTCCTGGGCCTTTGGCCAGGACAGCATTTCTGGTTTTAACAGTTTCATATACCAGGATTCTATAGTTCATAGTCATATTTCATATCACAGTTTTAACAGTTTCTTGTATCTGGATCAATCTTTTCATAATTCATTGTTCATTGTCCATGTTTTAACTTTTCCATGTTTTTGTTTTTGCCAGGTCTGCCAAGCCACTCCACCGCTTGTCTGCGTTCCGCCCCGTACCTTCGTTGTTGCACATTTCAGAGCTCTGGCTGGCTTTGGTATTTCCCTCTTCCTTCTGTGCTGTGCTGATTCGGGGCTGTCTAAGCTTTATTGGCAATTAACTGTTTTTAAGTTACTAACATTTACTAACACTCACTGGGTGGTGTAATTCTTAGATAGGCACATTACTAATATTACTAATTTAGACAGGGAGTTTCTTGTCATGATTCCTGCTTTGCTATTTCAAGATCTTGCTGTGCTTTTCTGTTCTGAACATTCATGCTTGCTTCCAAACTGCAAACTTAATTGGTACTTAAGCTGAGCACGCTCATTCTCTTAATGAGCAAGTCTTGTTATCCAATCTTGGTCCATGTCTCATGATCTTGCCCTGCCTCTTGTTTCTCCTCCTCCAGGTGTTGCCCTTCATGTCTTGATTTCTAGCCTTTATCTGGATGTGGTGGAAGTTGGCTGGCAGACAGTGTCTCAAGTTTTGTTTCTAGTCAAGTCTTCGCTCATGTTCATGCTTCCAAGTCCTTGTTTCCAAGTCTTGTTCATAGCCCTTGTGTATATAGCCATAGTCTTGTTATTTATTTTTCTTCTTGGATTTCTGCCTGGAGTTTCCAGGGGTTTTTTGTTCTTGCCTTTTTAGCTCTTTAGTTCTTTGCTCTGTGAAGCACTCCTTAGTTTGTCTTTTTGCAACCCTTTGGGCCAAGTTTTTTGTTGGCCCCCGTGCCTGTTTTATTTTGTTTTCAATATATCCTCATTTCTCTTCACCCCGCTTCTGGTGTCTTACTGATTCCATATCAGGCTGCCCCAACCTCACTCACACTTGCAGACACACCCACCCCTCTATGCATGGTATCCCTAACTCACACACCTCTACTCACACACAGTAACATGCATAATATTTCCCTTTCCAGTTAAGAAGCACTATACAGTATCTCACAAAAGTGAGTACACCCCTCACATTTTGATAATTAATTTATTATATCTTTTCAAGGGACAGTGTTACAGAAGTGAAACTTCCATATATTCTAGAGTAGTCATGGTACAATATGTGTAGCAGTGTAGATTTACTGCACTGTCCAAATACCTGAACAAACAGTCACTATTTCCAAATTGGATGGCAACAAAAGTGAGTACACACCCCAATTGATAATGGTCAACCAAGCAATGAAACTCGACTTGTTCATCATGTTCATGTTTTTGTCTGTTCGACTGGCCCATATGAGGTTGTATAACATGTTGAAGGGTTAAATTGTAGTGCTTTAGGTGCAATGCTCTCATTCTGGTCACTGTAGGGTCAACATGGCACCTCATGGGAAAGAACTCTCTGAGGATCTGAAAAAGAGAATTGTTGCTTTCCACAAAGATGGTCTAAGCTACAAGAAGATCTGTGAAACCATGAAACTGAGCTACAGCAAGGTTATCCAGCGGTTTTCCAAGACGAGTTCTGCTCGTAAAAGGCCTCGTCAGGGTCGACCGAAGAGGTTGAGTCCTCCTGCTCCGTGCCAGGTGCACAAGTTGGCTTCAGAAAACAGACGCAGGAGTGCTAGCAGCATCGCTAACAAGGTTGTAGCAGTGGGATAACAGCCTGTCAGTGCTCAGACCATACGCCATGCTCTGCGCAAAGTTGGTCTGCATAGCCGTCAGCCAAGATGTAAGCCTCTTCTGAAGCTAGCCCCCAAGAAAGCCCGAAAACAGTTTGTTGAAGACAACCAGTCCAAGAACATGAACTACTAGAACCATGTTCTGTGGTCTGACGAGACCAAGATAAACTTGTTCGGCTCAGATGGTGGCCAGCATGTGTGGCAGCGCCCTGGTGAGAAGTATCAAAACAAGTGTGTACTGCCTACAGTCAAACATGGTGCTGACAGCATCATGGTCTGGGGCTGCATGAGTGCTTCTGGTCCTGGGGAGCTGCACTTCATTAATGGAATAATGGATCCAACATGTACTGTGAGATTCTGAAGCAGAACATGATGCCCTACCTTCAGAAACTGGGCCGCACGGCTGTTTTCCAACATGACAACGACCCGAAACACACCTTTAAGATGACAACTGCCTTCCTGAAGAAGCTGAAGGTGATGGTATGGCCAAGTATGTCTCCAGACCTGAATCCCATCGAGCACCGGTGGGGCATCCTCAAGAGGAAGGTGGAGGAGCAGCAGGTGTCCAACATCCACCAGCTCTGTGATGTTGTCATGGAGGAGTGGAGGATCCCAGCAACAACCTGTGCAGCTCTGGTGAATTCCATGCCTCGGAGAATCAAGGCAGTGCTGGACAACAATGGCGGTCACACTAAATATTGACACTATGGACACAATTTGGCATGTTGACGGTGAGGTGTACTCACTTTTGTTGCCAGCCATTTTGGAAATAGTGACTGTTTGTTCAGTTATTTGGACAGTGCAGTAAATCTATACTGCTAAACCTATTGTGCAATGACTACTCTAGAATATATTCAGTTTTCATTTCTGTAACGTCGTCCCTTAAAAAGATATACTAAATTAATAGTCGAAATTTGAAGGGTGTACTCACTTTTGTGAGATACTGTATAACACACTACCCTAATAGAAGCGCTTCCCCCCTTATTGACAGTCAAACTCATCAGTAGTAATATATATATCAATCAGATGGAGCAAATTAGTACATTTACTTTAATAGTTTAGCTACATTTTACTGCAAATAATTATGTACTTTAACTTGAGTGGGATTTTTTGTGCATGATTTGTAATGGGAGTATTTTCGCATTGCTTTACTGCATTTTACTTATGTAATTAATTTGAGTTTTGTCAAGGCCTCTACCATAAAGGAAAACACATTGATGTGTAGCCAACGTGTTGGAGCTAGCATGTCACCATGCGCTAGCATAAAGGAATGTTGGTGCACTCACCTGCATGGCTGTTTTAAGGCTTCACTGCATCGGTCTCACACATTTTTTTTTTCATGCGCACACCCCTGCTTTCCTCCTTAGCCTATATATCCTTACCGAGAAGGAACAAATTCTTCAAGTTCTTTGTAGGAATCTGATATAACGAGAAGAGTAAGAAAAGTTAATTTTCACCTGGGCATTCTTCCTAATGCCCCCGTCACACCGGATTGACGGTGCCACTGCGGTGCTTGTACGGCATAAACCGCAGTGGCCTGAAAACCGCAGTGGCCGCCATGATCTCCATGGTTCCTCAGTAGTTCCGCAATTGATCGTCATAGCACCGCAGAAAACTGTCAAAACCGCAGACCTTCACGGTGGTACGGAGGAAACTTTGAACATGTTCAAAACTTCTGCAGTGTCACCGCAGGTTGGACCAATCGCTGTGTGCACTGTCATGGAGCCGTACAAGGACCTCAGTAGCACCTCCATCACCGTCGTGCCTACGAAGTACAACCGCCGTGCAATCGCCAAAAAAAGTAGACTTGTGACCCTTACAGCTATCCCTTGGTGGTTATGGCGGTGTTAAGACGGAGCTACCACGGGAGCACTGCGGGTATGGGGGTGCTACTTCGAAGTAATTTTTAACTCTTGAACCAAGTTTCGGTAGCATCACTATAGGAATAAATCATCAGCAGACAAAACATTACAACGAAAACGAAAACCATCTCTCATTTATAGCTAACACGGAGCCTACCTGCTGCCGCAGCACGACCGCCGTAGCACCTCAGTAATATCGCCATCACCGCAGGAGCACCTCACTGGCCCCTCAACGCTGCCGCCAACACCGCAATACTGTCGCCAATAATTGCCGTGGCATCGCCGTCAAATCGTAGTGGCAACTCAATGGGATCGCCATGTCCTCAGTCACCCCACCGTAATTCCGCCCTGGTTTCCCAGTGGCTCCGCGAAGAAAAACACATGTTTGACGGGTAGGGGAAAACTATGAAAACACTACTGGAGGTGTCACTGCGGTGATGGCGATTTTGACAAAAATCCGCAGTGGCACCTCCAATCGGGTGTGACGGGGGCATAAAAAAGACAAAACTAACAGTTAGCTGCTAGCTAGCTGAAAGAGTTGGGAAAATAATAGGTATTCTCCATACTTGCCTCCAAATAACAGGACCGTAGCAGCCATCGTCCTGTTTGGTTCCTTTCTCGTGAGCAATTTTATTTCAATCCAGTTTGAGTATTCATCAAGGTCCGGCTGGGATGCCACTTGGGTGAACAGCTGGTCGCTACCAACAATGAGCGACGTACTTTCCACTTTCAGTGTTTTATCAAATAAATAGTAGATGGCGAATTTTAGTGACATTGCTTCTCCCTAACCTGCAAACCTACTCTCATGCGAGTGACCGACAGTCCGTGGTAATCCGCGCTCAGATGCAACAGAGGAGAATGTCTGCAGCTCTGGTAGCCTGCATTGCCGGCGGTCAGCGGCTGGCGTGAGAATGGAGAGGAAAAACCGCCTGCACGATAACGTAGGGATTTTGAGTTGTCCGTTCACCAGTGAACGGGAATTACTGATTGGCTTAAGAGCTGTCAATCAAAATTGAACTGTCAACGAATGTAATGTAACGCATGGTTACGCCGTAAACTGCCAGAACAAAGATGGCGAATATAGAGAACGACGCTTTGATAAAGAAATCGCTTGAATATCTTGAAATTCACGACCGAAAGATTACTCTAAAGAACGAACAACTACAGGCGATCAATCATTTACTAGATGATTTGATCTCCACGCATCACTTGTGCTCTCAAATTAAACTCGAGTTTCATTGGTTTAAGAAAGGGGTGGTCCGTTGCAGCTCGTTGCGAAAGGAAGTGGGCGGCTACTCAAAATCCCTACGTTATCGTGCAGGTGGTCTTTCCTCTCCTTCCTCCTGCTAGCCGCTGACCGCCGGCAATGCAGGCAACAGCTCTGGTTGGCTGAAAGTGAAAAAGAAATGCACCTGATTGGTCAGATACTCAGCGCCGATCTTTTCAGTTTTTTTTTGAAATACAAACGTTATAGAAGCTGTTATAAAGAGTTACTATACAAAATCACCATGCCAGCAACACGAAACTTGAAGAGACATTTCAATGCAGAGGAGACTCAACCACAGACGCCAAGAACAACAAAATACAGAAGACTTCAATCGAATCAGGTAAAGATTGGTGAAAAGTTGTGGTTAAAAATAGTAATCTAATGTTACAATCCCTGTTGAAATCCACAGAATTGAAGCTAATTAGCGAACTAAAGAGGTGCCGTAAGGTAGTATTCAAGGCCGGCTCAGAAAAATGACAATTATGCGATAGTAAACAACTAAATCATCATGGTGTGTTCAAATGCAATTTCAAGAAAAAGAAAACGTAGGTCTGCCACAATAATATAGCTGTATAGTGCACATTAATGATAAAATTAAAGCAAAAAAAAATTTAAGTACTGTAAAAGTTACTTTTATCTAGTAACATTCACTTTGACATGCAGTAATTGATAAAGTAATTTAATAACATTTTAGTCAAGTAACTAGTCATTTTTAAAATGTGGTTAATGATGATTAACTGAGGTTGAGGCTCCCTGTGGAGCTCATGGTGCTGGTGGTGGTCCTGTAGTCTGTGATGTGCTGCCGGCCTTGCCACATTCGCCTGGCGTCAGCAGTGGAATAGAAGCCATTCAGCTTCTCTCTATACTGCCTCTTATCCACTGTAATGGCTTTTCTCAGTCCATACTTCCCAGCTTTTTAACATAGTTTAAAAACATAGATTACCATAGTTCTAAGAGACAATAGGCTACTTCCAGTTGTTGGGATTTTGGTCATCTGCCTGTCATGTTTAAGTTCTGTGCCTGGCCTAGCCATGTTGATTGATTTCTGTGTATAGCAACCACTACCTGCCCCATGACTATTCTTGGATTGTGTATCGTGTTTTGATTATTTTAGATTCTCGTGTTAGTATTTTTCATGTCCTGTTTTATTATTTAGTCTTTGCCTCAGTTCCCTAGATTCCTGATTAAGTTTATTCTTCCATGCCTCGCTTTGCACTTCGTTTACCCAGTCTTGTCTTGTGTAGGTCTTTTCTCACAGTCCCTATTCTTGCGTGCCACTCATTCGGGTGATTTATTGGTTTCTGGGTTTTCAATCTTCCTTCATTATCTCGTGTGCTTCCTTCACCTCTCTTTTACAATCTACTAATCCATACCAACAGTTTGTTGGTTTCGATAATTACTAACCAAGATTAACATTGTATATTTTTACCAACTTACTAACGTGCACTCGGGATTGTATAGCTGCAACTACTAATTGACTAAGGATCTCTCAGCATTCGCTCAATTCTAATCTCCGCCTCCTTGCCTATCCCTAATTATCTCTGCTGCAGTTTTCCTCTTATATCTCATGCTTTCCTTTTCTTTAGACTATGCACTTTTAGTACTCCTTGACCGGAGCTGTTGTTTATACATAGATTTGTCTCGTGATCCCTGTCTGCGTTTTAGCAGTTGCCAAATTCATGTAATTAGATTATTCCTCATGTGTCACTCCTGATGTTTGTATCATTGATTGCACCTGTTCGCCCTGGTCATGTGTTTCACCCGGATGTGTATCCAAGATGTCTGTTTAGTCACTTCCAGCTGTCAGATCGTATCTTCCTAGCTTCCTGTGCCACGTTTGTTTTCGCCTCGATTCTTAGTGATTTTATCTTTCTGACTGGACCGCCTGACTACCGAGCTTTGCCTATTCCCTGTATTGTACCGCATTCTTGTGTATCGACTTATTTTTGCCTGACTACGGATTTTGTTTTTGGTGCCCTGGTTACGATTCTGGATTTCGCCCTTTGGATACTGATTTTGGATTGCGGACTGTTGCCAGCTCTGTTGGGGGTTACCCCCTTCAGAAATAAAGCCTCCTTTTTGCATTCATCTGGTTTTCGCTACTGGTTCATTTCGTAAATCCCAGCACCAGTATTATATCTTTATCCTAAAATGTTTGCCCTGGTCCACTCACTGTAAGCCTGTAAGTCATCAAGGGTGATCATACATCAGTACTAGTGCTAGGTAGTGGATAAAGCACTAGGCGTGTTCAGGTGTCCTATTATCTTTGTTTTTACTGTATCCACAGAAACGGAGAAAATTGTACTACAAGAGATTTCTCTGTACATCTTCAGTTTCAAGAACATCCATTTACAGAAGAAAGGTCACTGAAAGGGTAAGTTCAAGAGAAAAAATGTTATCTACAATAATAAATGTATTTTTATATCCCAATATTCAACCGTAAGTTTTGGACAACAAGCTGCACTTCATTGCTTTGTATTTGTCTCAGATTTGTCTTACAGATCATAGTAATGCAGATACTTACCAAGAGGTGGATAGAGAGAGACAGGAGGACAGAGAGAGAGATGATGGAAGTGGACATGACAGAGAGCCAGATGATGGAGGTGGACATGACGACAGAGAGGTAGATGATGGAGGTGGACATGATGACAGAGAGGTAGATGATGGAGGTGGACATGACGACAGAGAGGTAGATGATGGAGGTGGACATGACAACAGAGAGGTAGATGATGGAGGAGGACATGACGACAGAGAGGAAGACGATGGAGGTGGACAAGAATGCAGAGCAGAAGAGAGGAGCCAAGCTGGAAATCAAGATTCAAATCAATTGAAGGTACTACCGTTTAATTACAGATTATCTGTGTAATGTTATTTTACATTACATGTATGAGACATCTCTCTTAATAGGACAATGCTGTCATCATAATTTTGACTTATGTTTCCTATTGTGTTATAGGTATGAAAGTGAGCAATCTTGTATTACACCATGATGACGATCCTGTATACCCTGGTGCTCCACTCACAAAAGGACAGAGTCTGCTCTTACTCATTTCATATGAACTGAGGCACAATTTGACAGGAGTAGCTCTTCAGGATCTTCTTAGTGTTTAATGAACATTTCCCTGGCTTGGTGCCAGCAACATCATATCTTTTTCATAAAGCGTATGGACAGTTTCGCCAAGTATGTGCCCCATTTTTATTGTATCAACTGGAAAGCTATATGGGACCCAGTGAGACAGCCGCAAAAAAATTGTTCTTCTTGTAATGCTGAATTTGACATTGATAGAAACTTAAGGGTTGGGTCTTGTCCTTAGTCTATCAACCCAAATAGTAGACATTTTGGAAAAATCTAGGCTACATTTAAATGGAAGAGAATCAATTCCAGGCATTGTTTCAGATATTCAGTGTGGATGTGAATACAAAGAACTCAAGCGGAGTGGAAAAATAGGGGAATGTGGAACTGTGATGAAATTCCAGTTTTCAACAGCAATAATTTTCAGATATGGCCAATTCAGTGTCAAGTCATAGAGCTGTCACCGAAAGATCGTCAAGCCAACATATGTATACCATGCTTATGGTTTGGTAAAAGCAAGCCGAATATGATCACATTTATAACTGCTTTTGTGGCAGAGCTCAAGGAACTGGAACAGACTGGAGTTAAATGGGTGGACTCTGAAAACGTAGAGCATACAATCAGGTTAATTTACTCCTGTGCTCCTCAGATTCAGTTGCCCGCCCCCTCCTGAGAAACACAGAACAGTTAGAGATGGATCATTTTCGGCATGCTATGTTGGCAACACCTGCTAATCTAGTATTGGGCGTGAAAGGCTCATCCCCTTTAATGGAACTTGAGAGTTTCAAGATGATGACTGGATTCATTCCTGAGTATCAACACAGTATCTGCCTGGGTGTCACTAAACAGATTACATCTCTGTGGCTAGACAGTAAGCATCACTAGGGCACTGAGATCAGAGAAGGATGGAAAATTCTGGCAAGCATCTGAGTGGAGGTCATTTTTGTTGTTTTATGCATTGCCTATTTTGAATGGCATTCTGAAAAAGAAGTATTGGAATCATCTTCTTTTATTAGTTTTTGCAATGCACGCTCTTCTTCAGGATGCCATCAAAGTGAGACGTGGATGTGGCAGAACAAGCTCTGCGAAAGTTTGTGCTTAACTTTGAGAAACTGTATGGTGCTGCTCATGCTTCTTTTAATGTGCATTTACTAATGCACTTGGCAGCTGGTGTGCCCAACTGGGGACCACTGTGGGCAACATCCATATTTCCATTTGAATCATTTAATGGGACTTTGCTTAGGTTTTTTCAGTGGAACTACACATGTGCCAACACAAATAGTGAAAAGATTTCTTCGGTGGAGGGGTCTCTCAACAAAAACAGGAAATACAATGGCAAAAGCTAATGACAGCATAAAGGCATTATTTGACAAAATTCAAAGTACCTCTGTCTCAAGAAAGAAATCAAAGGAGTTTCCACATAATGTCAGAGGTTTTGGCTGCTCGAAGAAAGGTAGCACATCTGTGTTGCAGAGGATGGCTATTGAAAGTTTCATGGGTGTGACAGTTCATTCAGGTTTATTTTATGACCGGTTCATTTGTGGCAGAGTGGTTTATCATTCATATAACAACACAACTCTTAAAAAGAGCAATAATTCAATTGTACAGTTAAATGATGGAATATTCTGCGAAGTTATGAACCTGGTGGCTTTTACATCTGATGATGGGGCCTCATACACATCCACTAACTTCTGTATTTTAGTAAAAGAGCTTGCCAAGAGTGGAGGAAAGGTCTGTAGAGATGTTCAGCTAAATATATCTTCCACGTTTATGAATGAGACCCATAATGTATTTGCTGTGCATCCCCAATCACTCAAATGTAAATGTGTAGTGGTTAAGTCCAAGGACAAAATGTATGTCATTCCACTCCAAACAATGTTGAAAGTGACTAAAATTCTTGGGGAGCTACGACTTTACAGACATCAAAAAACTATTTTGACACATCATTCCTATACGCATGAAGTGCTGTCAACGACTTTTTGATCTGTTGGTCTTCTTTGCAGTAGCCTTGCTTTTTCTCCGTTAAACAATATCAATAAAATGTTCATTTTTAGAACACTTTGAAAATTTGTTAACACAGTGTGAGTGAACTTCATGTTTTTTGTTGTTTTTTCTTGCAGGTAATTTAGTCAATAACTTGTCTGTTGCAACGTGGGTGATGCCATCTGTTAAATCATAATGTAGCACTGCACCAACTTTAAACCACTTGCTTTTCAGCAGAACACTCAATTTTTTTTGGTCAACTGTACTTTTGAAGTGTGTATTTAGTGTTTTGTTTAATGTGGTTTTGTGTGTAAGGTGTATTGCATCTTTTTTTTTTGCCAAACCTATTAAACATTACATAACAACTGCAAGAATTACTATCTGTGTACTCTATACACCAAACACAATTTCATAGATGGGTTTAAGTGCATTTTCGTGGTAGTATTGAACCCTTTCCAAAGTAATGTCATGAAGTACAAGTGTAAATAACTTTACTTCATAATTAGACTCAAATGTAACTTAAAATACACTAAAACTTAATATTACAGTGTTGATATTAAAATGTGCACTTTTAAAATATGCTTTTGGTGTATGTTACAATGACAATTTTGAGCATGTATTTTAAAATATATCAAAAAAATGTGTAATAGTACACTTTCAAAATTACACAAAACTTTCACTTACAGTATATTTTAGTAATATATTGTATTATAGTATTATTAATCTATTTCTATAAATTGTAATATAGTCTAATTATTTTCAAGTGTGTTAAAAGTGTTAGAGTGAAAGTGTGATGTTAGTATACTTGTTATATATTTTTAAAAAAGTACAATTTGTGTAAGTACATTTTCAATATACTATTGAAAATATGAATATACTTGAAATACAATAAAATACTTTTTTTTCACCAGGGAAGGCAGTGCAGAGAAATCATTTGTTATACCGGCAGAGCTTCTGCGTTTCGCATTGCTTTCACGGTACCGTCAAAGGGCTTGCTCAGACATTTGTGAAGTATCCAGCTGATCCCGGTCATGGATAAGTGAAGCGATCACTAACTGTAGTGGCTACAATTGGGCAACGTTATGATGAAACTGCCACATTGATGCTTACGGAAGTAACACAAGCATACCGAACAGAATTACTGCATAAGTTAACCAGGAGGATTTTTACCTAGGCTTATGCCGTCGAAGGCGACGACTTGGGGTATATCCCCGAACGCCCCCAATCCTCCAATTCCACAATCCTTGAATAGACCCAATACAATTTAAAGCCCCTCAGGTCATGACCTTTCATTTGTACTTAATTTCAGGTCAATCAGACAAATGATACTGAAGATATGGCCAAAATGGTCATTTTCCATCACGAAGTGCCACGTAGAGGCATAATATTAAACCGGATGGGTATGATGTCATCATGTGACACGTTGTGAGGTCATAACCTTGCAGTTGCACATACTTTCATGTCAATTGGACAAATAGTTCCAAAGATATGGCAAAAATAGTGAATTTTATATGACAAAGCTCCACCTTGTATCAAAATTTTGAACCAAACAGGTATGTCATTGTGGGAAACATCTTCAGGTCATGACCTTTCATTTGCACTTGATTTGAGGTCTATCAGACAAATATTTCCAGAGATATGATAAAAACAGTGATTTTTTCCGTTTTTGGCCCCTGGTGGCCATCTAGAAATTTTAACTTGTCCAAAACTGAATCAGTTCTTCCTCTTTATGATACTTACTTATATGAAAAACTTGGATTTTCTAATTGAAATATTACTGAAGTTGTCGTGTTAACACGAAAATCAGTTTTTGGCCCCTGGTGGCCAATATAGAAATCGTAAATTGTCCAAAATCGAATCAGTTTTTCCTCTTTATTATATACTAACTTGTATGCAAAACTTGAAATTTATAATTGAAATATTACTGAAGTTATCGCGTTAACACGTAGGGCGGCGGCAGCAGCAGTGGTCGGACCAAAAACATAATATCTCGGAACACCTTTCGGCGTTCGGGGATATAATTAGCATGGCGGCACGTAAATAAACATGCAGTAGCTGGTAACTAAGTGGTCATATTTAATTGATTGCGTGCTTTCCCCTGCCCTCTTTGGAGTGGCTTCCCAATTAGGTCATTTCCTATAAAAGTAGTCTTACAGGTTTCCTTTGGGATTGCTTCCTTCTCTGGTGCCTGCCTGTTCCCTTTGGAGCCTTCCTGGGAGTTGCTGTTGGTCCTATTGGGTTGCTGTAACCTGAGGTTGGCGAGCTTTTACTGCTGCTGTTGCTGATAGTGAGCATGCGGTTGATTTGCGGGGCTGAAGAACTGATCAGGAGCGGTCGTTTCAGCAGCGAGTAATAGCCTGGCGCTGTGGGCTCCAGTGAACTGCAGTCTTGCCTCATTATTCGAAATGAATTTTATGCATAGTTTTTAAGTGTCCTTTACACTTCTCTGTGTGTGCATCTCATAGAACATATGTCTTTATTTTTGTTTAATGGCAGTGCTGCGGTTTGCGCACCCGCCTAATGGGAAGTTTGATGTTGCCTAATACTAGAGTATGGACTAACTGGTTCGTTCTTTTATCCTATTTTAATTAGGTTTATTAAATTTTTGAGCCAGTGCGTATGGTGGGCCCAGTGAGTCTTCGGTGGAAAGGTTAGCTGGTGGTTGTCCTCGTCACGGTTCTTGTTAATACCAATTGCACTGAATCACTTATTAACACTAATTTGATTGTGTTTCAGATGAGCGTGCACGAGGTACTTCCCACCGAGGTTCCTTGGCCTGCTTAAGAGTGCCACCTGGTGGCTATTTTTAATACTTCCCTGTTATAATCGGAGGTTGTAGGTTATGTATGCTACTTGTATGAATAAAACATTGGTATTTTGCCTTGTATTGCTTTGCATGAATTTATAGCTTTATTGAAGTGGCTCTTCCATACATGTACTTCCAGCCTTTGCTTCATAAAAGTAGTTATTTGAATGACATCTCAGTCTTCCTTCAAAAACAAAAGAACCTGGGAAGTACTGCTCTATTAGTGACTAGAATGGCGATGTCCTTGGGATGGTCACAAACAATGGCCTGGCACTTTGATGATGTAGTCAGCACATTTGACTTCAAGCCCCCGCCTGGGCCCTCCTTCAGCCTGCCAGGAACTGTTACCAGGTCCGGATAGTCCTGGCTAGTTCTCAGTTATTTTCCTTTATTGACACGTTTTTCAGTTATCGTAATTGGCAACTGAAGACACGGTTTCTCTCCATATGCAATCTAACTGCGATGAAATCATGGGTTAAATTCAGTAGAACTGAGAATTGAGGTGGACGAAACATCCGTTTTAAACAAGTCGGTATTCTTTTTTTTTTTTTTTTTAATTTGGCATCTCCAATCCCACCCGAATCTGGAATGCCCAATTAGTGAACTATGTACAAAGCTTGCTCGTATGCGACCCCTTGCTGCCAACTCAGGATAGTGAAGACAGTTCACGACTCTCCTCCGAAGCACGTGTCCGTCAGCCACTGATTCTTATACACTCATTGGTCGAATCTTCGTAAGTTACGAACGAGGGCGGAGGATACCCGGACGTGAACAAACCCAGAGTCTTCCTGACGAGCGCCCGTCTGGCCAACAGGAGGCGCTGGAGCAACGAACAAAGCTGTCGCTGAACACCCAAATCTGGCAGTCCCTTCCCAATTTGAAACCCTGTAGCTCGATAGCCAATTGTGCGCTACTCCGAAAAGGCTGCCGACCCCTGCCGGTGGGTACGCTGAGGCTCGAACCCGCGACGTGGTGATCACCTCTGCACTGCAGAGCAGTGCCTTAACCGTGTGAGCCACCCGGCAGCTCAACAAGTCAGTATTCTTGACCTATTCTCAGTTGTTTTCATGATTAACAAAAGGTCCGCTCCAAGAGCACTCCACACTTGACAGGTGTCGCTTGTTCTCCCCGATTAGGTAAGATGATAATCATTCACCTGAACGCGTATTTGCTGAATATAAATCAACGTTATTCAAAACTGCATACTTGCGAAGATAGCTTGAGCTGCATGCTTTTTATAGCACTGCCAAGTGCCACAATACCGAGAGTAATTTTGAATAACGTTGATTTAAAATTAAGCAAATACACGTCCAGATGAATGATTGTCCTCTTACCAAATCGGGGACAACAAGCAACACCTGTTAAGTGCGAAGCGCTCTCGGAGTGAACTTTTTATCAAACATGACAATGACTGAGAACAGGTAAGAACTAATAATTGTTTAAAAAAGATTTTTTGTCCACCCCAATTCTCAGTTCTACTGAATTTACCCCATGATTTCATTGCAGTTAGATCACATATGGTGAGAAACCGTGTCTTCAGTTGCCAATCACAATAATTGGAAAACACGTCAATGAAGGAAAATAATTGAGAACTAGCCAGGACTATCCTAATTGTCATAAAGGGACATGTCTGGGCCCACCAAATCCATGTTCTAGCGCCGGGCTTGACTGTTACCCCTCTCCACAATGAGCACCTCTCCGAAATTTGATTGAAGCTACATTTTTGGAGCCAAGGCAGCGTTCTTTTTCTTTCCAATTTTCATTGGAATTCGGGTTTGTAATTAGAGAGAGGCAGAATCTTCAGAAAATCAGCAGACTTTATTTCAATCATGATGTTATGATGACCTAGCCAGGAGTAGCCTTGTAACCTAGCCTTGCACGCAAAAAATACTAACCCACTCATTCCAAAGGGTTTTTTTACCTCCGCCAAGGAGGTTATGTTTTTGCCTGGGTTTGTTTGTTTGTTTGTTTGTTTGTTTTTCTGTTGGTTTCCAAAATAACTCTAAAAGTTATGGACAGATTTTGATGAAATTTTCAGGGATTGTACAGATTGGTGATTAGATGATTAGATTTTGGAAGTGATCCGGATCTCCGTCTGGATCCAGGAATTTTTTAAAGGATTCTTTAACATTGGGAGATAGGGCCATTTTCGACATTTATGCATATAACTCCACCAAAAATGGTCAGGGCACTTGGAAAAAAAATACAGGACAAGTTTCGAACATGTTCTACAATATATCAGAGACTGATCCTGAAAATGGAATAATTCCGGATGAATAACTACTGAAATAATATTGATCATTATGAATTTAGTTGCTAATGGTATATTTTCTTGGTCAGGGAATCTGAAAAAATAGATAAAATAAATGTAGGACTAATATTTATGAGTAAATCACAACATGAGGGGAAATGTTGCATCATAAGAAAAAAAAAAAAAAAAATGAAGCTAGAAACATGCAGCAGACGTCTTTAAACAGCCAAGACGCTGTGGAACTAATATTGATATAGCATTATGAATGAAATTGCCATGTTTTCATGGTCAAGGAATTTAAAAATGAAGATATAATAAATGTAAGACTAATATTAATGGTTGAAGTCGCATTATGGAGGGAAATGTGCTTGGCGGAGGTCTGCGCTCTCCGAGTGCTTTTCTAGTTTTTTTTTTTATAAGAACCATGTTTTATTAGAACCATGTGGCATGCTTTCTATTGGATTTTCTGGAAAATATTGGTTTTTGGTGGCACTGCCGCCATAAAAAAGAAATAAAAATACATTTAAAATGTAGGATACAAATGGATATGCAAATAGATCAAGTGATTGTTTCCAGTAATATACACTCAACAAAAATATAAACGCAACACTTTGTTTTTGCTCCCATTTGTCATGAGATGGACTCAAGGTCTAAAATTCATTCCAGATACACAATATTACCATTTCTCTCAAACATTGTTCACAAATCTGTCTAAATATGTGATAGTGAGCACTTTTGCTTTGCTGAGACAATCCATCCCACCTCACAGATGTGCCACATCAAGATGCTTATCAGACACCATGATTAGTGCAGAGGTGTACCTTAGACTGTCCACAATAAAAGGCCACCCTGAAATGTGCAGTTTTTGCTTTATTGGGGGTCTGGGGACTCAGAACCAGTGAGTATCTGGTGTGACCACCATTTGCCTCATGCAGTGCAAGACATCTTCTTCGCATAGAGTTTATCAGATTGTCAATTGTGGCCTGTGGAATGTTGGTCCACTCCTCTTCAATGGCTGTGCGTAGTTGCTGGATATTGGTGGGAACTGGTACGCGCTGTCGTATACGCCGGTCAAGCACATCCCAAACATGCTCAATGCGTGACATGTCAGGTGAGTATGCTGGCCATGCAAGAACTGGGACATTTTCAGCTTCCAAGAATTGTGCACAGATCCTTGCAACATGGGGCCGTGCATTATCTTGCTGAAACATGAGGTGATGTTCATGGATGTATGGCACAACAATCGGCCTCAGGATCTCATCACGGTATCTGTGTGCATTCAAAATGCCATCAATAAAATGCACCTGTGTTCCTCGTCCATAACAGATGCCTGCCCATACCATAACCCCACCACCACCATGGGCCACTCAATCCACAACATTGACATCAGCAAAGTGCTCACCCACACGACGCCACACACGCTGTCTGCCATCTGCCCTGAACAATGTAAACCGAGATTCATCCTTGAAGAGAACACCTCTCCAACGTGCCAGACGCCATCGAATGTGAGCATTTGCCCACTCAATTCTGTTACGGCGACGATCTGGAGACAGGTTAAGACCCCAATGAGGACGACGAGCATACAGTTGAGCTTCCCTGAGATGGTTTCTGACAGTTTGTGCAGAAATTCTTTGGTTATGCAAACCAATTGTTTCAGCAGCTGTCTGAGTTGCTGGTCTCAGACGATCTTGGAGGTGAACCTGCTGGATGTGGAGGTCCTGGGCTGGTGTGGTTACACGTGGTCTGCGGTTGTGAGGCCGGTTGGATGTCCTGCCATATTCTCTGAAACGCCTTTGGAGACGACTTATGGTGGAGAAATGAACATTCAATGCCCGAGCAACAGATCTGGTTGACATTCCTGCTGTCATCATGCCAATTGCACGCTCCCTCAATGCTTGCGCCATCTGTGGCATTTTGCTGTGAGACAAAACTGCCTTTTATTGTGGGCAGTATAAGGTACACCTGTGCACTAATCATGGTGTCTGATGAGCATCTTGATGTGGCACACTTGTGAGGTGGGATGGATTGTCTCAGCAAAGCAAAAGTGCTCACTATCACACATTTAGACAGATTTGTGAACAATGTTTGAGAGAAATGGTAATATTGTGCATCTGGAATGAATTTTAGATCTTTGAGTCCATCTCATGACAAATGGGAGCAAAAACAAAAGTGTTGCGTTTATATTTTTGTTGAGTGTATATTACTGATTCTACTGCCAGTTATTGATCTAAGCTACAAAAATCATCTGAACAGATATTAATCAAAGCTTCAGAAATCAACTGGAAAGATATTAATTAAATCATTTGATCAGATATTGATCAAAACTACAGAAATCAACTGCATTTGTGTGTGTGTGAATTGCTTATGTGCGCACGTGTGTTTTACTGCTGCTTACATAATTGTAACATTACACAATTACAGAGGAATAACAATGTGAAAAACTGTATGACTGCTGAAATATTATTGATAACCGATTGATGAATGATGTCATACCCAATTGATTCATTGATGACCTGACGTTCAATAACAAATGTTTGGTTGATAATTAGGAAAAGTAAATGTGAAGTGCTTTGGAGTAGTTGAGTGTTATAGCAAGAGGTTACTTGAGTATTTTTAAACCTCTGATGTCAAGTTAGACGTCAGTGGCTGTCTTAAATTTACACAGTAAATTGTTTTTGAAGAGTAGAATATATGTGAGACCAGCTGGGACCTTACATACTCATTCTGAGTTGAACATTGACCAGCTTATTGTCAGAACACCCTTACCATTCATTGTACATTACTATCAATCCTGGACAATCTTGAGTTCATGTCTCTTGTAAAAATCCAGATTTGTGGAATTTAATTCAGTAATGTTAATTTTGATGACTATGTATTGATGTTGAACTACAGAGAGAATAGCTATCAGGTTATACAACACATACGTACATCAGATAAAATAGGTTTGCAAGAGTTCTTCTCTACAGCATTATTACAAACAGTAGGCTAATGTCTCACACAGAGCACAGTGTACAATAACAAAAACTGGAACAAGTACACTGGGAACCCAGCAGCAGCTAATTTAATTTAACTTCCATGACTCTCAAGCAAAAAATTTCCTTCTCTCTGTCCAAGAAAAACATGGCTGCTTTTGAAGAATCATTTGTCATTTTTTCCCCCCATAGATCATGAAATTGCTGCTTTTGGGGCTTTATATTCAAACTGTTACATACATATCTCATTGCGAGATATGCCTTGCTTTTGACTTCAATAATAAACAGGATGGTAGTGGCATATTTTACTGTGGTTATAATCCTGATTTGAGACTTAAGATGTTTTTTATTGAAGGCTTTTCTAGGGCCAGACATTCTTTTCATATTGGTCAAGTCAGGCAGTCGCACTGTGTAAAACTGGACACATAAGGAAAAACATAACCTGGAAAAAACTGGCTTTAAAAAAAAAGTGATTCTATGCAGTGTTGCCAACTCCTCAGTAGGGAAAGTTGCTATTGACTGTCATAAAAGTCGCTAAAGTCGCTAAATACCTTGAAGGGGGGGGGTTTATTTGTTGACGGGGGGGGGCGCGGTTCATTTAATTCATATTGCACACTCAATCGCGCATCTTCCAGACTTTTAGTGCTTCTGGACAGGGAAGGGGCTCTTTTCCCCCCCATCCTCGCATTTGGTGTCTAACTTGTCCCGTATCAGTTAGACTCTGTCGCCTAGACACCAGTGGGATGGAGCGCAAGATCGCCCAGCAAGAGGCTGAGCTGCTGCTTCAACGGCAGCAGATCCAGGAGCTGTCGGCTGCACTGGCCACTCTGCAAGCCAGCCTTCCCCGGGCAGGTTCCAGCCAGGGGCCCATCATGCCAGCTGTCCAGCCACTTGCTCCTGCGGCACACCAGCCACCCGTCACCCCTGTGCGCCAGCCCAGCGCAGAAGCACCCCAGCTGCAGCCAGCTGTCCACCCAGGTCCTGTGCCCCGCCTTCTGCCGCCCAAAAGGCACGGTGGAGAACCAGGGTTCTGCAGGGCTTTTCTCACCTCCTGTGAGATGTGTTTCGCTCTGCAGCCCTCCACCTTTGCCTCAGAGCCGGCCCGAGTCGCCTTCGTCCTCTCCCAGCTGACGGGGCGGGCTCGCTTGTGGGGAACTGCCGCATGGCAGGCTCGGCAGCCCTGCACTACCACCTACCAGGCCTTGGAGGAGGAGCTGCTTTGACCGCTCCAAGCAGGGGAGAGCTGCAGGGCAAGAGCTGCTGAGGATGAGGCAGGGGAGGAGATCGGTGGCGGACTACGCCATCGATTTTCAGACGGTGGCAGCCACGTCGGGCTGGAGCAGGGAGGCCTTGTGTGACGTGTTCCTCCAGGGGTTGTCCGACCCAGTCAAAGACCGACTGCTGTTCTGCGAGATTCCCGAGTCTCCAGAGGCCCTTGTCGACCTGGCCCTGCGTATTGACAGGCGCCTGGAGGAGAGGGCGCTCACCCTTAGCCCTGGCCGACGTTCTGCTCCCTCTGGCCAGACCCAACCCCCGGACCTCGGTCGTGCATCGCCTCAGGACCGGCCGAGGGGGAACGCCACCACACCTTCTCCTAAGGAGGCATCTCCCATGGAGATCAGGAGGTTCCGGCTTACCCAGCAGGAGCGCCAGTGGAGAAGGAGGTCGGGGGCTTGCTTCTACTGTGGTCAGCAGGGTCATGCTGTGCGAAGGTGTCCGTTAAAAGACAATGCCCGCTAGTGTCCGGAGGAGTACTGGTGGGCGCTGCTTCCCAAGAAACCTCCTATCGCCGGACCTGCATCCCGGTTACCCTGACCTGGGAGGGCCGCTCCCGTAAGACTTCTGCCCTCATTGACTCAGGGGCAGAGGAAAGCTTTATCGACGCCAGAGCTGCTGCCGAGTCGGGGGTTCCCCTATGCCAACTGCCCAGCCCATTGTCCATCTCAGGGCTGGGTGGGCAACCTCTTGCTAAGGTGTCCTTCCGGACCGCTCCTGTCCAGCTGCTGGCGTCCGGTAACCACCCTGAGCAGGTCCGGCTGTTCGTCACCGAGACCCCTCGCTCTCCTATTGTCCTGGGTCATCCCTGGTTGGCATTACACGGCCCAGTGGTCGATTGGGTCCGCCATGAGGTGCGGGAGTGGAGTGCCTCCTGTTCGGCCACCTGCCTCCTTGACTCCTGACCCTCCTGTTCCGCGGGTCGACCAGCTCCCGAGGGGAGGTCAGATGTCTCCAGAGTGCCCCCTGAATACCACGACCTGGCGACCGTCTTTAGCAAGTCCCAGGCGGTGTCTCTGCCCCCGCACCGCCCGTACGACTGTGCTATTGACCTCCAGCCTGGGACAGCGCCTCCTAGGGGCCAAGTCTTTGCCTTGTCCATGACCCCCCTCTCTGGCTCAGACAAGTACATCCGGGAGTCCCTTGCAGCAGGCATCATCCGTTCATCCTCCTCTCCCGTGGGGGCAGGCTTCTTCTTTGTCAAGAAGAAGGATGGCTCCCTGCGCCCCTGCATCGACTTCCGAGGACTTAATAAGATCATAGTCAGGAACCGCTACCTGCTTCGGCGTTTGATGTCATCCAGGGAGCAGCCATCTTCACCAATCTGGATCTGCGGAATGCCAACCACCTCCCGCGCATCAGGGAGGGTGACGAGTGGAAGACCACTTTCAACACCCCTAGCGGCCACTGGGAGTACCTGCTGGTTCCATTCGGCCTGACCAACGCGCCCGCAGTGTTCCAGAACTTGGTGAATGATGTGCTCGGCAACATGATCAGGAGGTTCATCTATGTCTACCTCGATGATAGCTTGATCTTCTCCCGAGACAGGACGGAGCATACGAACCATGTTCGCCAGGTGCTATGCCGCCTCCTCGAAAACCGCCTCTTTGTCAAGGCTGAGACATGCGAGTTCAGCACCACCACTACCTCCTTCTTGGGGCACGTCATCTCCCCTAACCACCTGGGCATGGATGAGGAGAAGGTCAAGGCTGTGGTGGACTGGCCCGCACCCAAGGACCGCAAGGCCCTACAGAGCTTCCTGGGCTTCGCCAATTTCTATCGGCGTTTCGTCAGGAACTACAGCACCGTGGCAGCTCCCGTAACGGCCCTTACCTCCATCAAGGTGCCATTCCGTTGGACTTCGCAAGCCGAGGTGACCTTCTGTGAGCTGAAGAGGCGCTTCACCACCACGCCCATCCTCACCACCCCCGACCCCGCCAAGCAGTTCATTGTGGAGGTGGATGCCTCCAATGTCGGGGTTGGTGTGGTTCTCTCGCAGAGATCCAGCAATGATCAGAGGGTACACCCATGTGCATTCTTTTCCCACCGGCTGACGCCTGCGGAGTCCAACCACGACATCGGGAACCGGGAGCTGCTGGCGGTGAAACTGGCCCTGGAAGAGTGGAGGCACTGGCTTGAGGGGGCAAGGATTACGTTCCTGGTCTGAACAGACTATAAAAACCTGGAGTACCTCCGCTCTGCCAAGAGGCTGACGCCCAGACAAGCTAGATGGGCCCTCTTCTTCGACTGGTTATACTTCTCCCTGGCCTACAGACCGGGGTCCAAGAACACCAAGGCTGACGCGCTCTCCAGGCATTTCGACGCTTCCTCGGCTAAGGGAGAGCCCAGATCCATTCTGCCCAAGACCTGCTTTGTGAACAACATGTGCCTCCGGATCGAGGAGTTGGTCCGCAACGCTTAGAATGGCGCAGCTACACCCAGTGCCTGCCCTGCCAACTACCTGTACATTCCTGCTGCCGCCCGGTCTGACGTTCTCCAGTGGGGCCGCTCCTCCAACCTGTCGTGCCATCCTGGGGTTGGCCGGACCCTGCGCTTCATCCAGCGCTGTTTCTGGTGGCCCAAGATGGCAGCAGAGGTCCGGGGGTTTGTCACAGCCTGCTCAGTCTATTCCCGCGCTAAGTCCTCCCATGCACCTCCCTCCGGTCTGCTCCAACCACTGCCCATTCCTCACCGTCTCTGGTCCCACATCGCTCTGGACTTTGTCACTGGCCTGCCCGTCTGCCATGGAAACACCACTGTCCTGACCATTGTAGACCGGCTCTCCAAGTCTGCCCACTTTGTGCCCCTTCCCAAGCTCCCCTCTGCTAAGTCCACAGCTGACCTACTGATCCAGCATGTTGTCCGTCTCCACGGCATACCTGTGGATGTAGTGTCAGATCGTGGTCCCCAATTCACCTCTAACTTCTGGAAAGCATTCTTCACCTCCTTCAGCCTCAGTTCCGGTTACCACCTACAGACTAATGGACAGACTGAGCGGGCTAATCAAACCCTGGAGACGGTCCTCCGCTGTGTGTGCTCGACTAATCCAAGATCCTGGTCATCCATGCTACCCTGGGTCGAGTACACCGTTAACTCCCACGCTGCCTCTGCCTCCGGCCTCTCCCCCTTCGAGTGCTGTATGGGCTACCAGCCTCCTCTGTTCCCCAGCCAGGAGGAGGAAGTCGGGGTGCCTTCGGCCGGGGCATTCATTCGACGATGTCGCCGTGTGTGGCGGTCTGCTCGCCGCGCCTTGGTTCAGGCGGGCAAGACTATGAAGACCGCGGCAGACAAGCGTCGGCGCCCAACCCCTCACTATCGGGTCGGCCAGAAGGTCTGGTTGGCTGCGCAGGATATCCCACTCCGTGTGGAGAGTCGCAAGCTGGCACCTCGCTTCCTTGGTCCTTTCCCCATCCAAAGGATCATCAGCGCTACAGCAGTCCCGCTAAAGCTCCCATCCACCATGCGACGTCTCCACCCAGTATTCCACGTCTCACGCCTGAGGCCTGTTGCCACCTCCCCCCTCCTGCCCCCACCTGAGCCTCCGCCTCCTCCTCGGCTCATCGACAGAGGGGAGGCCTACACTGTGAAGTCCCTGCTGGATTGCCGTCGGAGGGGCCGGGGCCTCCAGTACCTCGTGGATTGGGAGGGGTACGGCCCAGAGGAGCATTCCTCGGTCCCGGCTAGGCACGTCTTAGACAAAAACCTCATCCGTGATTACCATCAGTCACACCCCAAGCCATAGCCATACCCCCAAGCCAAGCCATAGCCATAGTCCCAAGCCAAGCCAAGCCATAGCCACAGCCCCAACCCCATAGCCCATAGCCACAGCCTAAGCCTTAGCCCCAGCTTGCTGTTACCATCAGTCACACCCCAAGCCATAGCCATACCCCCAAGCCAAGCCATAGCCATAGTCCCAAGCCAAGCCAAGCCAAGCCATAGCCACAGCCCCAACCCCATAGCCCATAGCCACAGCCTAAGCCTTAGCCCCAGCTTGCTGGAGACCAAGTAATCTTGTTTATGTTTAATGTTTCTTGGTGTACTGTTTCTTGGTTAGGTATTTTGTGTCTTAGGGTTTCTGTCCTTAGTATAAGGTTGGTTAATTGTCTTGTGGGATTTGTATTTAGTTTTGTGCGGCTTCATGTATTTTAGTTCTAGGTGTTTTTTGTCAGTGTCAGGTGCCACTTTTGTAAGGGGGGGGTACTGTTGTGTTCTGAGTCCTGGCCTTTGGCCAGGACAGCATTTATGGTTTCAACAGTTTCATGTTCAAGATTTCAAAGTTCATAGTTCATGTTCATAGTCACAGTTTTAACAGTTTCTTATATCTGGATCAAGTATTTCATTATTCATGTTTATTGTCCATGTTTTTACTTTTCCATGTTTTTGTTTTTGCCAGGTCTGCCAAGCCACTCCACCGCTTGTCTGCGTTCCGCCCCGTGCCTTCGTTGTTGCACATTTCAGAGCTCTGGTTGGCTTTGGTGTTTCCCCCTTCCTTCTGTGCTGTGCCGGAGTCGGGGCTGTCTAAGCTTAATTGACAATGAACTGTTTTTAAGTTACTAACACTCACTGGGTGGTGTAATTCTTAGATAGGCACATTACTAATATTACTAAATTTAGACAGGGAGTTTATTGTCATGATTCCTGCTTTGCTATTTCAAGATCTTGCTGTGCTTTTCTGTTCTGAACATTCATGCTGCTTTCAAACTGCATACTTAATTGGTACTGAGCAAGTCTTGTCATCCAATCTTAGTCCATGTCATGATCTTGCCATGCCTCTTGTTTCTCCTCCTCCAGGTGTTGCCCTTCTTGTCTTGATTTCTCACCCTTTATCTGGATGCGGTGGAAGTTGGCTGGCAGACAGAGTCTCAGTTCTGGTTCTATCAAGCTCATGTTCCCAAGTCTCGTTTTCATAGTCATTTTGTATATAGCCTTCTGTATTCTTAGCATCGTTGTTCTTTTCTGTTTATGTATTTCTGCCTGGAGTTTCCAGTGGCCTTTGTTTCCTTCGTTTTTGATCCTTTGTTTATAGCTCTGTGTAGCTCTCTTTAGTTTGTTTTTTGGCAACCCTTTGGGTGAAGTTTTTTGTTGGCCCTCGTGCCTGATTTTCTTTATTTTTTCCAATAAAGCCTTTTCCCCCCACCCTCACATTTGGTGTCTGGTCCCGTATCAAAGTCGCCAGATTTTGCAAGAAAGTCGCCAAGTTGGCAACACTGATTCTATGATTCTATCTATTACTAGATCTGCTTATGAACCTTAAGCTGGAAGAACTAGACTCACATTTATTATTGCACAAGTTAGGAGGGAGAATGGGAAATAGAACAGAAATGCATGGGTTTACAGATGACTGATGAAATAATACTTTGTGTAAAATCCATCCATTAAAATCTCCAATTAGCCCAGCATGTGTCACACTCTGAATTGGATACAGCTTGAAAGCAAGATTCTGTTATAGGAGAGGGCATATTCACCGCTCAACCCTTGGGGGGGTGCTATATACTACATAGCTCCTCTCTGTGATAGCTAAATGAGAAAGGTTCTTCTTTCAATGCTGTCAGGAAATGCTGAGGAAAAGCTGTGTAGTTGAGTGAGATATGCCCATTCTTTTTCTGTTTTGCAGGTAATGTAATATCTACTCCTGTAATCGGTTAATGATTTGTGGTAATAGAAAGTAGAATGAATGGGATGCTGATACGTGCGGGTAGAATAGGTTTATTTAATTGCAACCCAAGCATCGAGGATATGGTAGTGTCATGCTCCCGAGCAATATTTTTATCCCATGTATTGAAAATGTTCCGGGATACGGGCTAAGGATTATATTTCAGAACGTTATCTAAACGAGGGCCTATGGATTGGGAACTATTTCTGGCATGAAGTGCGAGTTGTGTAATCCAGCAAAACAGCAATAGGCATAACGAGCGCAAAAATGTATGCTGTACCGCACAGGAACTGCATGTGTAGCCTATTCTATATTTAGGAAAACACAAGCGCCGATTATAGAATCTGCTCGCCCTTTTTAACAGAGGTTTGATGGATAAAAGTTAAATTGAATCAACAGGTGTAGCTTGAAGCCTGCAGCAACAGGTAAAATTACTTTGCGAACTGTGAAGTTGCCCTCCATGAGTAAATTCAGACGTGAGCGGTCATAACCACTGAGACAAACCATTGCAATACAGGTTTTACAGACAGCAAGTTCAGTTACTGTGAACAGTTGTACCAAGCATCCAAATTACAAACAAGTATTAAAAGTTAGCTTCAAATGAGGTTTATGTTCACACACCTTCTGTAAAATTTCCCCCGATACCACTCTTGTATATTTAGGACACAAACATTAAGAACAGTAACTTGGCTACGTTAGCCGCTGTGCTACAGCCACAATCAACTGGCTATCATTTCAGGTTGGCTTATGCAAAAAAAGCAATTTACAGCTTCTGAGTCTATGAGTCATGGACAGTCGCGACCGATACAGGCTTTATCTTCAGATATTTTACAGAGCCTGCGTTTGAGGCAAGTTGTAAGTGCTAACTATCGCTAACGGTCCTGCTAGCCACCCGTAACATGTTAGCTTCACTTACATTATTTGCTGTTATGTGGTTACTTACAGCTTGTGCCCCCGAGCACTTGATCGATGCAGCTGCTTCAGGTTTGAGAAAAAGCTGAAATGCTTATCCTGTGTCAAATTATCGGTAATTGACAAAGCAGTCTTTGGTGAAATGCTGAGATCAAGCAGGTAACGTCCCCTTTGGCCATGGCTGTTTGCTGCCAGCAAACAAAAAAGGCTACCCACTGATTCCTGGTGGCATTGTCTTTTAGAAGAGAAATATTTGTTTTTCTTTGTGTCCAAAAGTAAACGGACAAGTAGCTTTGGGAGAGATACTAACAAAATTGCACCTCAAATGATCTGCGGTTCTTCTTTTGTATTTCCAAAAGTGTAGAAGCTACTAAGGCATAGTATGATCTGTCGTTGTTAGTGCCTGCTAGAATAGTTTCCGGTGCGGGCAGGTACAGCGCAGTGGTTGGCTCTGGCTAGGTCTGTACTATTTTGACGGTACAACCTGACGTCAGGTTTTGCCCAGATCTAGTGAAGATCTCGGGAGGTGCTGTTCAGAGAGGAAATCATGCTTACGACATCACGTTCTTGGATTACGGCAAAATCCCTGTATCACAACTTTATTTGTGTTAAATACATGATTTTTTAATGATTTGACAGCACATCATTTTGAGAGTTTGGGGAGACGCTTGGGTAGCTGCATAATTTGGCTAATAGCATGTAGGTAATCTAGAATGTAATGTTGAAGATATAAACTCCTTGAGCACAAGTAGAATTCGATGCCAGTAATGGAAAGTTTTAAGCCCCATCAGTTTTTCAATCCTCAGAATTATTTTTTTTGCTATTTCAATGGTGAATTCTCATGAAGATTTTTTATGTTTGCTGCTCATTTTCTCTTCCAAAATCATGAAAAATAAACTGAAATACAATGTAATTCTAAATTCTGTAAGTGTCTTTTCTGAATTGAGCCACAATTTTTCTCTTTATGAAGCTTAAATCTTGAATTATACAGCATTACAGTGGGTAACCCATAAATAGCCAAATTTGGCTTCTGCACAAAGGGGTTAAGGCATCGAACTGGAGGCTTTGAAATAAATCAGATTCACCCAAAGTACATCCGTCGCAGACATCATCGGCATACTCGAGCGTAGAACGAACAAACGGCTTAAAAAAGATTTCAAGACTATAGATAAATTGTCTTTCCAAGACAAATTATCAAGAAGCGAAACTCCCAAAAACTTGTGTTACTTAAGGATCTCAATTGCTTCGCCATTGATCAATAATGCAGGGTGTCAAGGCTCATTATTTTTCAATGAAAAAGTCAGAGACTTAGTTTTAGAAGCATTCATAGTAATCAACCATTTGCCTGCCCATGAAGAAATCAACGCGAGGTCTTCATTAAGTATTTGTGCAGATGCTTCAGGGGAGTAAGATACTTCCTCCAAGAGTAAAGTATCCACTGCAAACAAAAAACATTAGGAACCAAGATCCTCTTGGATATCATTGATATAGATCAAAAAAAGTAAATGGCCCAAAACAGAACCTTGAGGAAACCCTGCATGAACACTTTTCCAGGATGAATTACTACCCTCAACAACCTCACGCTGCTGCCTTTTGCATAAAAAACTCGCAAGCCATTTATACAACACCCAATCTATGCCTAAGTTGACCAAATTTTCCAAAAGTCCCTAATTCCAGACCCTATCAAAGGCCTTTGAAATGTCCAAATACACCACCCTTATTTCATTGCCCCTATCTAGGGCCTCATTCATTTTATTAACATATAAACTAGTTGCAAAACAATAGAGTCGCTAGGACAGAAACCTGATTGAAAACGATACATAAAAACTAATACATTCCAGAAAAGAATACAATCTCATAAATACCACCTTTTCGCAAATTTTACTGAGACAGGATAGCAAGGAGACAGGGCGGTAATTGTCTTTACACTGTTTATTATCATGTTTGAATACAGATAAAACATTTGCCAACTTCCATTGGGATGGAAACTGCCCAGAGGAGAGGGAATAATTAATTAGGCACATCAGGGTGTTGTGATTCTGCTCTCTTTGGCATGTTTGTTATGATTCTGCCATGTTTGGATTTTGATCTCTGCATTGTCTTACCATGATTTGTATTTTACTATGGGGATTTAGATGTCTGGTTCTGTTCATGTTTTGTCTGTTTAGTTCTTGCCATGTTTTGTATTTTGCCATTTTCCACATTACCGTTATCACTCCGGTCCATGTTTTTGCTTTTGCCATGCATTGCACTTGGTCTCCCCCTGTCTGGTCTCACGTCTTGTGATCGCTCACAGCCCCAGTATTGCGTGCCACTCTTTCGGGTGATTTAATGGTTTCTGGGATTTCAATTGTTCCTCCCAATCTTGTTTACTTCCTTCGCCCTGCTTTTTTATTTTACAAAAGTACTAACCGGTACTAACAGTTTGTTGTTTTTGTTTAAACTACTAACCTAGACTAACATTGTATATACTACTAACTTACTAACGAGCACTAAGGATTGTATAGCTGCACCTTACTAATTGATTAACCCGTTGCCACTCCGACGGCCCGTATTCGTAGTTAAAAACATACTATGTCATTTATACAGCTAGTATGTAACTGAGATACTCATGCCACATATTGTCGGAAAGCTGATTCTTGAAATTTGAATGATGCCAACCATTTCAAAGCATAATCATCACAGCAGCTTTAATCAACGCCAGACCAAAAACAAAGAAACGGACAGTTACAAAACTGATGTAACTCACCAATGAAGCCTCCTAGTACTCCTCCAGTCCATCATATCCCCTCAAACATCATCTTGTTACATCCACAAAGTTCCAGTAAATCCAACCAAGTAAAGTTTTTAGTCCAAAACACACTATTATTCTGGTAATTATCCATGAACAGCTGCTGCATCGTTTGAAATGAGTCCGTGAAAATCCACAAAGTTCTCTGCATTTGTAGTCCTTGCTTCGGTGCAAATATAAACAGCACAAAGCCATTTGTGTAAAAATGGAGTCTGCACTCTAACCTTTCGATTGACATCTCACTCGGCTAGTTACGATCTTCCCTGCCCTGCTACAGCCTGCTATAGCCAACGAGTGCCTGTGTTGCAACGAAGCTCATGCCTCCTTTTTTTGCGTGTAGCCCAAGCAACCAGCAACCAGCAACCAAACGAGACGATGATTATTGCATTGTAAAGCCAACGAAATTCTGCAAACGCCGATATATATCTTGTTGGGGTGGCTACAAAGCTGACACTGCCTATTGCTCGCGTAAGAGAAAGGACAGAATATGGCTCAGCTGTGCATAATGCGTGCTGCGCGTTTTGCAAAACAGAGCGAGGCAGAGAGAGATTTCCAGCGAATGTTTGATGGTTGTTTACAGAGTTTGAAAGAAAAAATAGCGAAAAGGTTGCGAAGAAAATCATTTTCAGTTCAGAAGCTGCAGAGCTGTGCACGCGGCGTGCAAGTGATAACTCAGGGGAAGAAATATCTGACCAAAACCGTGATCGTCTGAGGATCCTGTGGACTTTACCGGGGTCCCTAGAGAGTACCATGACATTGCACAGGTCTTTTTCAAGTCCAGAGCCCTCTCCCTGTCTCCACACTGGCCTTATGACTGCCCCATCAACCTCCTTCCTGATTCCATGCCACCTCTACTCCCTGTCCCGCCTGGAATAGCAAGCCATTAAGGTCTACATTGAGGATTCCCTGGCAGCTGACATCATCTGTCCGTCCTCCCCTAATGCGGGAGCAGGGTTCTTATATCCATTATGCTCTCTGCTGAAATACAGCACCAAAACTGATTACTCTCTAGAGTGCACTTGGTTCTGTAGCTGCATACAGAACCTGAACGCACCTGATTCATTGCTAGCTGGCCATAACCAATGAATCATCCTAAGCATTTATTGGCTCATGAAACGCAATGTGAGTTAGGTGGCTCTGGAGAGTTTCTGCTGCTCTTCAGCGGTGCCACTTGTTTGGTCTCTGACACAATGTCTTTACAGTGAGTGAGCAAGATCCAAGGTCAGCGTTATTTTTTTATTTTTGCATATTCCTTCAGGATTCGTAAAGTGTACTAGCTAATCTACAGTTGGTCCTCGAGATTTTCCAATGGGTTCCACTTTGTCAGAGTGCTCATACCCAGAGATCAATGTAATTTTCCCACCGGGTCAGTCCAAGTCAAATCACCCAGGGGTGGTTGCGGCACCATTTTCAAATTGAACAAGCTTCCACCAACTTAAAGATAAAGCCAAAAAAACATACCATGCAAAATTTTAGATCTCTAATTCAAATAGTTTTCGAGCAAAATAGTTTTTAAGTTTAGGCCTGAACCAGCCCCCCCTAATCCTCGAGGGTATTTGTTAGAAAATGAAGTGCTTGTATCTCAGCTTCTAGGCAACATAGCATCACCAAATTTGACATGCAAGTTTTCTATAAGTAGCTCGTTAAATAAAATCCTTCCTAGCCTTTTAACTAGTGTGTAGTAGGTACTGGAGCTTATCAAAAATGCCCAAATTTACGAAAAATAAGCTCGCAAATGAGTTTTAGAAACCCTAAAAAACAAGAAATAGTGCTCATACCTGCAATAATACCCTCCAGTTCCATTTTTAACAACATTATGCAGTATTTTAACAAATTAGAGCCCCTTAGCTTTATTATCTACAGAGATATAATCAGCTGAATTTCTAATCAGAGTGAAAATTATCGAAAATTGCCAAAATTCGACAGGCCAGAAGCCAGTGTAGCACAGGTGGCAGGGATATGAATCTTTGTGCAGGAAAGTTTCCACATAATAATTGCAAGTTTTCCCCATCAGAGTATCATTGAATTGTTTTCACATTTTGTAAGCTATTATCGGTAATTGATGATTCTTACCATAATCACTATATATCACTTAGAGTGGTACATCAGTGTAACTGAATAGTTTGGATTTCAAAGGATAACCTCAGGAAATGTACTAAGTGTACTAAAGCAGTATTACATACAGAAATAACAGGGGAGCACATCATTTCTTAGGGTTTTGAAAACTCATTCGCGAGCTTATTTTTCGTAAATTTGGGCATTTTTGACAAGCTCCAGTAGCTACTACACACTACTACACACTAGCTAGAAGGCTAGGAAGGGTTTTATTTAACAAGCTACTTATGTTATGTTGCCTAGAAGCTGAGATACAAGCATTTCATTTTCTAAAAAATACACTTGAGGATTGGGGGGGCTGGTTCAGGCCTAAATTGCCAAAATTTAAAAACTATTTTGTTTGAAAACTATTTGAATTAGAGATCTAAAATTTTGCATGGTATGTTATTTTAAGCCACACCTGTCTCTCATTGACCCAACAAAATGGTAATGAAATAGGGTAAGTTTGAAATTTATTAAAATATATTCACAAAATATATTCAGCTCTGAGCAGTTTACATAACCCATGACGGAAAGGAGCAGGGAAAAGAAAATCTTATTTTACCTGCCCCCTATTCAAATATACAATCAGAAATAGAAAAGAAAAGATGGCCTGCCAATCACAGTTGCTTAGCAACCACTACGTACAGTAGTGTAAACACACAATAAAAGAACAAAACACAATAATTTACGATGTGAAAAACAAATGACCTAACATCATCATGGTCTAATTATTCTTTCTTTATACATTTTCTTAAATCTTAAGATATTCGTACACCCCTTTAAATCATTTGGCAAGGAATTCCAGTTTCACCCCAATTACAGAGATACACATCTGCTTTAATGTAGTCCATGCAAACAGACGCTTAATGTTAAATTTCCTTCTATGTTGCTCATGTCCTAAATGTAAAACAAATATCTCCGCCAAGGAGATTATGCAATCGAGTCGGTTTATTTATTTATTTTTTTATTTATTTGTCTGTCTGTGAACAGGATTTCTCGGAAACTACTGGACGGATCTTCATGAGATTTTCACCAGAGATAGATCTTGGTCCAGGGACGACTCCATTAAATTTCGGTGAGATCCGGATCCGGATCTGGATTCTGGATCCGGATCCGGATCTGGATCTACAAATTTAGTGACATTTCTTGGTAACTACTGGACGGATCTTCATGAAATTTTCACCAGAGATAGATCTTGGTCCAGGGATGACTCCATTAAATTTTGGTTATATATATATGTATATATAGGCGATAATCACAGCAAACCAATCATTTATTCCTTAAGTCACATGTTCATCATGTGATCATTCTGTGCATTCGTAGCCCGCAAGTACCATGAGTACTTGATGAGTTTACAGAGTGTGGTTCTGTGCAGCCGGCTGCAACCATGAGGGCGGATGGACCCTCGGAGCGGCCATCCGTAAATCAGCACGGGTAATCATAGGAGCTATATCGAGTAATACTTCACAGGAAAGCTCTTGTGATGAATGATCTGACACAATTGTTTTCGCTTGGACATCATTGCTAGACGAGAATGGGTTGCTTTACACACACAAATCCCAATTAAACTTGTCGCATGCGTGGTCCTTAAATCTTCCCAAGAGACAGATTTGTATCAATGTCATCCTTTGGCGGAGATTAGAAATCTCGGATTGCTCTTATTATTTTCTGGTAGTGTTTGGTTTTTTGCACGGTACACAACTAATAAAGTCTGCAGTTCAATTAAATCTTAAAATTTTAACAGCCTTGATTCAAACAGTGCATTTGTGTGTTCTACTGGTTGTACATTATAAATAATTCTCATTGCCTTTTTTTGTAAAATAAATAATGGTTCTAAATTACTCTTATATGTGTTGCCCCATACTTCAACACTGTAATGCAAATACGGCAAAATCAAAGAACAATACAAAATCCGCACTGACTTACAATCCAACAAATACTTTGCTTTGTTGAGCACAAAAACATTTTTAGATACTTTAGCTTTCACATGATACATGATTCACTGCCCGGCCAAAAAAAAAATTTCACCGTTTGGAAATTGATGAACTAATTCTATAATTGGATCATTATTGCTGTTATTAATATGTTTCAGCTGGCAATAATCATCTTTACCCTGACTGATGAAGCGCGTCGCTACTCATTTCTTAAAAAATCATGTCGGAAGACGCATCCCCTGATGGTGGAAAAATGTTACAGTATTTCAGAACGGGCAAGTTATTGGCCTGTATTTTGCCAAGAAAACCATGAATGACCAATAAAAGTATGAGGAATCATTTTCGCAAACAAATTAGCCACCACAAAGTCCTGACCTTAAACACATTAAAAGTTATTAGGATGTGCTCATGAAAGACCACCAGTGGTTCAACCATTATGTCGAGAAGACAAGAGCTCGGCCAAAAATTATGCCATTTCTGATCGAAAATAAATGTTCTGGCATTGCCTATAGTTGTCAAAACAGTGACAAGATGAATATGGACTGTAATCAAAGCTACAGGGGCTCCAACTAAATATTTGAGTGTGTGACTTTTTTTTGGCCGGGCAGTGTATTTCCATGTCAATTTATTATCCATTATAACACCCAAAAATCTGATTTTAGTCACTCTTTCTATACTTATTCCATCTATACACAGTGAAACACTCCCTTTTCTCCAATTTGCAAAAACCATAAATTTTGTTTTGTTCAAGTTTAATGATAATTTATTGTCATCAAACCATTTTTGAGCTTGACCATTTCCTTGTCAATAGTTTCTGTCAACTAGGGGTGCAACGATTATTAATCGCGGTTATTCTAAAGCGCAGTAACACAACCTGCTGCCATGGGGCAAACATCTCTGTGATCCAAGCTTTCCCTTTTCTATTAACCCCCGTGATGTCCTGAACGAAAGTGACAAACATCATAGGGCATGGAAATGCTTCCGGGAAAAACTTGACTGACAACAGTAAGCAAATGAAAACAGAATCGTCTCCAGTTAACCAATTGGGCAACTCTAAGAAAAGTAACCTGTTCCCGTTTACTTTGCTTGATTAACAATCAAATGTGGATTCCTTTACTCTTTCATTTGAATGAGTAGAGCTGTTCATTAAGACATGTTTGATTGCTGATGTAAAATCAGATTTTTGACAGGTGATATATATTCAGAGCTTTTAATCGGCAAAATTTGTTTTTTTGCAAAACGGGTTAAATCCACCTTTAGAATAAACGTTTCAGAACTAAACAACAAGGAACTAGTGTTTTATGTGCATGAGTGTATAATATCTTGTGTTTGTGTGTGTTTGCTTGATTGGATGCCTGCTTGTCTGTGCGTGCGTGTGTGTGCATGGGACTTTGAGTGTGTGATTATGTGTTGTTCAGCAATATTGAATGAATAGTTTCCCGACACTACAACAAAGAAACATACTTGTTAACCCGTTTTGCAATAAAAGCAAGCTATGGATTTAACTCGTTTTGCAAAAAAACAGTAATTTTTTGTTTTTTTTTTCAAGACTATTCCTGTGGCTGGATTTGAAATGAATATGCCAATTGGCCAATTTGGCTCATATATAAAAGTAAAAAAGACCATTATTCAGTTTTACCGAAATGGTAATTACACAGAAAGCAATTTTTCTCAATTCAGACTCAGTGGAGTTAACCTGTTGTGCGATAAAACTCTTCATTTAGTAAAGGGTTTTCTATAGTTATAGTGTATTCTACATGCGAATACATGGCTTACAAAGTGTAAACTTGAGTTGCCCAAGGAAACAGGATTTCTGAAACGTAGCACTGAATGTGCGCAAAGTTCGCTGTTATATATGCATAGGCAGTAAATGACACAATGAGAAACAGATGTGGTGGAGTGTGGAATGCGGGTCGGGTCTTAACAGGCCGATGATTGAGGGCGCTAAAATGGTGGCATTACTGCTGTGTTTTGCCTGTCATGTTCATGCTCTTGCCTTTGTTTGTAGTCATGTTTGTTTGTTTATTTCAGAAATTACTGTCCGGTCTGCCAGCCTGACTCCACCTCTCCAAGTCCATGTTCCATTACATATTCTGTATTCTCCTCTCTTTCCTCACCGCTTTCGGGAGTGGCATTTGGCATTTTCTTACTTCCTTTGCCGCTGTTCTATATTCAGGCCTGCTGCTAGGGCGTTGCTGGGCAGTTGCTATGGTGTTCCGGGTGTTTGCTAGGGCGTTGCTATGCAGTTGCTATGAAGTTCTGAGTGGTTGCTAGGGCGTTGGTCGGTAGTTGCGAGGGCATTGCTAGGTGGTTGCTATGGTTTTCTGGGTGGCTGCAAGGGCGTTGCTGGGCAGTTCCGGGTGGTTGCTTATGATTTCATTCATTCACTCACTGCTGTTAGAGGTCTGGATGTGAAAAACCCATGGGTGTTCAATTTCCTTGATGGGGCATTTATGTCAGTATGTCCAACATATGATACCTGACTATACAAAAAAAAAAAAAAAATCACATGAGCAAAATAAGATTTACTGTTGATTGACATTTTTAAAACATAAAGGGTAGTAAAACGTAATTTTGCTTTTCATTTTTGCAGTTTCTCTGTAGTCTATATTACAAGGTACATCAATGACACATGTAACAAGTAAGCAATAAAAATCAATCACCGTGTTGTTCCGAATATAAGAGGATTTTCGATGTAAGACGACCCCCTCTCTCAAGACAATTTTTTTGGAAAAAGGGGTTTTCGTGACATCTTGTTTTAATCGCGAATATATACATGAAAATACTGATAAAGCCTTGAGAAAAACCAATGTTAAACAAGGCAGACTATAGTTTGGCGCTATCTACTGTAAACGTATATTGACTGTAGAATAAAGTACGCCGAATCACTGATTTTGACTAAAAAGCCGAGTCCCCGAAAATAAGACGAACCCGATTTTTCAAAGGGGATTTCCCTGGAAGAAATATCGTTTCATATTCAGAACAGCAGTAGTAATTTTTTTTTTGTTTGTTTCTTTGTTTGTTCAAGGCTACACCTTAACCAACTCCGCGCAGATGTGTTATTAATTTAGTTTATAATCGGTGCCTTGACGGAAAGCTGCATTTTCGCCTTTTCGAGAAGAAAGCGCTGAGTTGGCGATGGTTACTGGTCTTTCACTGGCTACCCCAGACGGAATGCGACGGTGTCTGTTGAAAACGCAAGTCGCAGCAGCTGCAGTAATCAAAAAGAAACGTCAGGTAATAGTGGTCATTAGCCAGCATGCATTTGCAATATCTTAATTTACTAGCAAGCCATCTACTGCGAAGCAAGTTACATTTACCAGACTTTCTTTGCATAAGCTGTCAGTGCAAACCTCAAGCTCCCTATCAGACACTACTGCTAAGCGTTCGAGCCTGAATGAAACCAAGCTATGTTTGTGACAAAAAAATAAAATATGGCTTCAGGTCAAACACAACTCATCCAGCTAGCGAACCCCAAATCTCGCCTCGCTGGAGCTACAACCTTGGTACTATTAGCTAGCTTCCTCAGTGACTGAACGATATAACATCCAACCCAGTGACCACTACTCAATAACTGAGAGTAGACATAGCTAGGTAAAGTGAAAAACAAACATACTAACAGCGAGTTTTACGAACACAGGAATTTAATAAGTCATTAAGTCGTATACTTGCTAACATTTTGACAGGCAAGCAAGCCAAATTATCTGAAATGCCAGCTGTCATAAGCTATATCTATACAATCAAAAATGAATTAAGAGAAGGCTAACCTGAAAACCTTAAACAAATTTATACCTCCTCATGCTACTCTGTAATTCCAAAATACGGACCACAACTGTAATCATCTCTTGAAATGAAGAAAGAGGAGTTTGCGAGAAGATAAATCATCAGTATATGCCTCTGAGCGTCTGTCGTAGTAGCCACAGGAAGTGTTTTTACTTGCCTTCCGCTAGGCGTGGCCATCTTGTGAAATAGGCTAATTGTCAGCCAACTGTGGACATCAAACCACGCCTTAGCTGACAATAGAAAACAGATCTATAAATGTTACTATTTATGGGTTAATTTTATGAATTTAGAATAGTCAGCGATCTTAAACAAGGCAGATAATGATATATATGCACCTGCTGGTATGTTATATAGCCACAACTTGTTTCCCTCGGACACGTTTGCAGTGGGGAAGCCATGGCAACCGATGCTGACAGCAGAGAATTTTTCTGCTGGGGAGTACGATTTCAGCGAGTAGCGAGGCCCGATGGGCAAGTAGCAATATGTGTGAATGAGGCTGAAGGCTCTTGCCTTTTTTTGTTTAGTTAAATCCAAGGGGTGACTTTTTTTGGCTGGGCAGTGTAGAATCTCAAGTCGTATGAAATAATCTGTTACATTTCAACTGTACATGTTTTTTATTTACTTACATTTCTTTTTGCTTTTTATGAAGTATTTTAATAAAGTTTGTTCCTGTGCAATTAAATTTTGTGTGATATTCTATTGTTTTTCAGTCGGGCTTGTAAAATCATCTGAGGGCTAGTGACTTTTTCTACCCCTTCCCTCAGAACAAGCTTGACTGACAAAATGGCTTTACTGAATGTTTACTTAAACATCAATTTGCTTGGATAAATTAGTGATGATTTATTTTGGATAGGATAGAATAGCATATAGGTCTAGCAGTTATTTTACTCGGCAATGACTATCTGAGGGCCCCATAATAATTCTCCGCCGTCCGCTCTCTCTGGGTTGAGAGCTTAGCTCTGCCCCCGACCCAAACATTTTCTACAGTGAGAGACCCTTAAGCAGTTAAGTCAGCTGTACCAAATTAGAGGTGAAATGAAAACCTACAGAGCAGTTGATCACCAGCTGACTTGGGTATCACTGTTTTAATATCTCTATTGGCCTTATGGATTGACATTTATCTTAAAACTTTGCCGATACTTAAAATAATTCATAAAGGCCCTCTTTGATGGAGTTTGTCATTTCTCTTCCATAAATTATTTTAAAAGCAAAACATGCCAACACAACTGAAAATAGCAATTTTAGATTGAAGACAAAGTAATGATGCTTGAACATATTAATTTCATTGTTCTGCTAGATTGATGCCCTCAGCACAGCTTTGATACATACAGTACAGTTGCCGTTAAAACCGAAGAGACGGCGTTAGTTCATGCCCAGTTACCTCGAACATTTCGCCCTTCTAACCCATTTCTAGCGTGCCATTACGCGGTGCTTGACACTGCTGACCAATGAGCCGTATCACAGGACAAGTAAGCGCCAGGGATAACCACATGTGGCTCCAGGGAACTGAATGTAGTACCGCCGGTAAGTTATAGAATAGAGGGCACTTTGACTGTTAGAATTACGTTTGTGTTTGCCGTTATGCATTTCAACATCTTTTTACAAAACCCAAAACCAGTGAAGTTGGCACGTTGTGTAAATCGTAAATAAAAACAGAATACAATGATTTGCAAATTATTTTCAATCTATATTCAATTGAATACACTGCAAAGACAAGTTACTTAATGTTTGAACAGGTAAACTTGGTAATTTTTTGCAAATATTAGCTCATTTGGAATTTGATGCCTGCAACATGTTTCTAAAAAGCTGGCACAAGTGGCAAAAAAGACTGAGAGAGTTGAGGAATGCTCATCAAACACTTATTTGGAACATCCCACAGGTGAACGGGCTAATTGGGAACAGGTGGGTGCCATTATTGGGTATAAAAGCAGCTTCCCTGAAATGCTCAGTCATTCACAAACAAGGATGGGGAAAGGGTTACCACTTAGTGAACAAATGCGTGAGCTGATTGTCGAACAGTCTAAAAGCATCATTTCTCAACGAGCTATTGCAAGAAATTTAGGTATTTCATCATCTATGGTCCGTAATATCGTCAAAAGGTTCAGAGAATCTGGAGAAATCACTGCACGTAAGTGACAAGGCCGAAAACCAACATTGAATGCCCGTGACCTTCAATCCCTCAGGCGATACTGCATGAAAAACCGACATCAGTGTGTAAAGGACATCACCACATGGGCTCAGGAACACTTCAGAAAACCACTGTCAGTAACTACAGTTCGTCGCTACATTTGCAAGTGCAAGTTAAAACTCTACAATGCAAAGCGAAAGCCATTTATGAACAGCACCCAGAAACGCTGCCGGCTTCGCTGGGTCCAAGCTCATCTAAGATGGACTGCTGCAAAGTGGAAAAGTGTTCTGTGGTCTGACGAGTCCACATTTCAAATCGTTTTTGGAAACTGTGGACGTCGTGTCCTCCGGACCAAAGAGGAAAAGAACCATCCGGACTGTTATAGTCGCAAAGTTCAAAAGCCAGCATATGTGATGGTATAGGGGTGTATTAGTTCCCAAGGCATGGGCAACTTACGCATATGTGAGTGTAAAAACCCACACAGCTCGACCAACGACGGAGGAGCCAGGGGCGAAGGTTTATGCGTGTGGAATCCAGCTGTTATGAGGCAATGGAACGTGTCAATTAAATCTTTTATGCCGGTGTCCCGCCTTGGACCCAGTTTGAGACTTACCTGAGATGTTCTCAATAGTTCTCCGTTCGAAAACGGGGCTATGCCGAAATCACGGAATCATCTAACTTAATGTTGTGTTGCGAATAATCCCAGGTGCACATTGGGACACACGCAGCAACTGAAAACGTCAGACTTATCAGTGATTTAAGCAAACTAAGCATAACGATTACAATTTTACTCTCGCTTTAAATCTGACTCCATAATAAATTTAGAATACAAAATTTGGTTATATCCTCGCTAAGTGGCAAACTCTAAATTAGAATTAGAATGGATAGTTTTGAAACAGCATGCGTGAATCTCAGGGCAGTTACGCACCCGAACTCTGTCTGCAAAAACCATTGTCACTAAGCAAGACACCCCCTAGGGTTAAAATAGGTGTCATTGCCTGGTCTAATTCGACGATACTTCCATTGGATAGAGGAGACTGTCACGGTAGCAACATCAGGCAAATGGCTCTGAGTATGAACGTACCACGAACCTAGGTTTATGTATATCAAAGGGCCCCTTAGAAGGATTAACCAATAGCTAAATCTTAAGAGCCGATAATTCCATAACCCCTTAATAGGTAGAACCCAATCTCAATCTAACTTAGAAGTATCGCTACCTACACATGTCTTGGTAGGAGTCTCCCCTTAAGTCCCAATCGCAACAAGGCCAGAAAGAATATACAATGAGAACACGCAAGCTGGAAAAGGAATAACAATAATTTATTCACCAGGTAGGCAAAAGCTTAAGTCAAACAGATTAATATCAAACCAATTATAAAGTACACACATAGAGAATGAGCGAAAGGTCATACCTGGCGAAAAGGCTACACACTAGGCCGTCGTGCAAAGTCCGAATTGCCAAAACTTCACGAAGCTAAAGATACGCACGGACGGAAGTGTGGGAAGTCGAATGCGAACTTCCCAGACTAGGTCGTCACTCTCAGATTTAAGGTTGGTGGCGCCTTTGATCAGGCCGCACCGATCGCCCAAATCGGAATTTAGACTCCCCCCTCCGGAGGAAATAAGGAAACATTTACTATCTCAAAGGAGACAATAAAAGTTCTTAGATCTGCGCAAGGACCCTTAGACAGACCTCAGGGAGGGGTCGCAAGGCCCTTCTGTAAAGGGGGAGAGATGAGTGTCAATACCTCAAGAGATAACTCTGGTTAAGGACAAATCATTGCTGGGGAACAGAAACTATGTTTTCTTGAAATATGGCGGATATGAAATACAACTCATTCAACTCCTTGAATTTAGCTGAAGAGATGCATACCAAACATGATTACATAGAGGATTATGATGATGTAACTATTATGAATTTTCTTCCCAACAGACCCATTCCCCATGAGATTTACATCACTATTACTTCAGGTATAATACAGTAATTCAGTGATGATATGAGGGCAATTAAAACAGTGTAACAGTGGGTTTTGTGTGAATTAAAATTCTTCAATCAGAACAGTTACAGTGATGAAATAAAAGGGTGCAGTGACAGGGTGTCCAGAAGAGGTCACTATGGCACCAATAGGGCAGAGAGCACAGGTCACACCCTGCTGTGAGAGGAATTCCTTGCAACAACCAAGCCATGTGCTCCCTTCCCCATCTTTGATGCGCTCAATCACCCATGTTGAAGTGTCCAGCTCCAGGCCCCCTTATCACAGTGGTAGAATTGGGGGTGTTGCTGCAGAGGATGTCTGGACCCTGATAACTTTTACTGCCCCACTGTTCCCAGCCATGCCTGACTGGAGACGATGCCAGCTGTGGTGGAAGTGTAGGTTTTTATGCCTTTATTACGCCACTATGTTGAGAGCAGGCACTTTTGATCGCATGTCCATGTTACCTCCTGGCTTCTCTCTTACATGAGGGACCCATTAAAGCTGAAAGGTACATACAGGTTTTGGAGCAACATATGTTGCCATTCAAGCAACGTCTTTTTCATGGACGCCCCTGCTTATTTCAGCAAGACAATGCCAAGCCACATTCTGCACGTGTTACAACAGCATGGCTCCGTAGTAAAAGAGTGCGGGTACTAGACTGGCCTGCCTGTAGTCCAGACCTGTCTCCCATTAAAAATGTGTGGAGCATTATGAAGTGTAAAATACGACAACGGAGACCCCGGACTGTTGAACAACTTAAGCTGTACATCAAGCAAAATGGGAAAGAGTTCCACCTGAAAAGCTTCAAAAATGGGTCTCCTCAGTACCCAAACGTTTACTGAGTGTAGTTAAAAGGAAAGGCGATCTAACACAGTGGTAAAAAGGCCCCTGTGCCAACTTTTTTGCAATGTGTTGCTGCCTTTAAATTCTAAGTTAATGATTATTTGCAAAATAAATAAATAAAGTTTCTCAGTTTGAACATTAAACATCTTGCCTTTGCTGTGTATTCAATAGAACATAAGTTGTAAAGGATTTGCAAGTCATTGTATTCTGTTTTTATCTACGATTTACATAACGTGCCAACTTCACTGGTTTTGGGTTTTGTATTTTCTCTTGCAGTGAAAGTGGAAATGAGAGCTTTTGCGACCTCTGGAAAGCATGTGGCTGATCTTCTGTTTAAAAAGCCTAGCATGAACAAGAAAAAAAAAATAATCATAAATTTGACAGTAATATAAGAAATTTTATTTGTGAATGAATTTTTTTTTTGGTTGGTATTTTAAATGTCTTTTTATTGCAGAAACTGTGATTCTGAGAGTTTGTGGGTAGACCTTCAGCGAAGTGTGCCGCAATTGATTTATTGGTTTTGAAAAGCCAACCACAATATAAATATACAAATTGGCAAAATACAACTTAATAGCCTGTGAGCTCACGTTATTCTCCGAAACTATGCGTTTTCGGATCTGCAGAGGTGTGAGGTTGTCTGTCGCCAAGGAGTCAATCTTCTTAAACTGTGGGGAAATGCGTTGTATTGATAGGTTCCAAAGGCCTAGTTGTGAATGTGATGTCAATTTATGGTTGGGCATTTTATAGAAAATTTCTGCCACGCTGAGCAGGTCATTAATTATTTAATAGGCTACAATGAGCTTAAAGGGATTATTAGAGTTACAATGAGTAATAAACAGAGATGACACGAACTGAGCTTTATTGAATCAGTGCCTGGTGTATCCGCTTTTAATTCTGTGAATTCAGTTTACGAAAGAGCCATTCAGTTTTAATAGGCATTTAAGTTATCCTCCAGATCTTTTTTTAAAATTGCATTTCCTTATTGATAGATATATAATAAGCTTATTAAAACAACCTGTGTAAGGTTTAAAATAGTTAAACTTGCTTTGTTTTTTTTTTGTTTTTTTTAGTGCTTTCTTTCAAGACTCATTACGGTCGAACTAAATTCACATTGCACATAATTCTTTTCTAGTTGTAAGCTTTGCGAACATTATATTTGAACATCCGAATGGTTATCTGAATGGTTTTGACAAATCATTAAAACAAATACAGACGATGTAAATCTTTGTCATGAAAAATTGGTAAAAAATTGCCAATTAGTATTTTAAAATGAAACAGTATATAAATAGAAAAACATTCTAGTTCTTTCCATCAATGAAATTTACTGAGACTTACTGGGTGCGAGTCATCTTCGATATACAGTGGGTTGACCGGTTCCGCAATTTGACCAATTCCGCAATTTGCAGAAATCAAAATTTACTTGCGGGAAACCGACTACGCTGTCAGCTTTGAATTTGACACCCCTGGAACGGTAAATTATTGTGGATTTAACTCTTGTGAGGTTGCATTCAGGAACCAGTCGCGAGAGTCCAGAAATGTGGTGAAATTGATTTTATTGAGCGAGGGGGTAAACCCCCGCAGGGCAGAAGGCAACAGTACAATGTCCACAATCCAAAATTCACAATCCAAAGGGCAGAATCTGAGTCGAAAAACCAGGGCAGTAAAAACAGTAATCATAGTCGGGCAGAAAAAGGGTTCGTAAACAGATGCAGATTGAGGCACCAAATCAGTGCGAAAAATCAAAAGTTGAGGACGGTCCAGTCAGAAGAGCAACACTATGAGTACAAGGCGAAAACGAGAGCAGCACAGGTAAACTAGGGAAACGTTCTGACAGGGAACTGCTGTGAGAAGACTAATATACACATCCGAGAGGTCACATGCTAAACTGAAAACAGATTTAGGAAATCAGAATAATTACAAAGGAGCAGTGGCGTGCACAGACATTATGGGGGGCAAGTGCTCAGGGGGGAGGGGGAGGGCACTTTTTTGCACTCGTGGAACATGTTATTATAGTGTGAGATTAAAAAAATAAAATAAACATTACACGCACATGTTCAAAGCAATTCATGACTACTGTCATTCATTACAAGAAGGCACTTGGGTAGCCTTTATGGGGATATTTCTCTCAGGCAATGGGGTACTGCCTGATTCTTCTTTCTGTGTTGCCAAAGAAAACCTACACAAAAGAAAAAGTTTAGCTTAACAGATAGATTTGCAAAGTCGACCGACATTGTTTGTGGTGGTCGTCCTCACGTTATTATTATTATTATTATTATTATTATTATACGCCCGTCTTAAGACGGGTCATCACCCCCTGTCCGTCCGTCTGTCCGTTAGCAATTTCTTGTCCGGGGCATAACTCCTGAGCCGCTTCAGCTACATTCCTGATACTGCACCATAACTTGGCGCTGTGTCGCGCACCATGATTTCGTTCACCTGGTCAAGGTCAAGGTCACTGGCAAAGGTCAAAGGTCACATGGGGCCCAGATGGGGCTTGTCCGGAGCATAACTTCTCAACCGCTTCAGATACATCCATGATATTTCACACACACACGTGTACCATCACTGAGCGGAGTGTCGCGTACCATGTTTACGGCCCTCCCTCCAAGGTCAAGGTCACGGGCAAAGGTCAAAGGTCACATGGGGCTGTTGTCTGTTGGATATTGATATCATGTTGTCTGTCCACTTCCTGATCCATGTTCATGACGGGCGTATTATGCACCGTTGGCGGTGCTCTTCTTGTTATTATCTCGCAGCACCTGTCGCGCGAGCATTTTCCTCAATATTTAATATTGAAATAATTAGCCGTTTTAAAACCTCATAAACTTTCCGGAGACTGTAGTTTCTGATTCCCTGGAAATTTGAATTTTTCTCCCGCAAATTTCCATCAAGACGTCCGAGGTCAACTTTCTGACTCAGCCTGACAAACCTCATCGGCACCTAGCTCGTGTAAGTAACCATGGCTGCTTCTCCTTGTTCCCCGGTGTCTTTTCCCGTCTTGTGTTCTGAATGTAGTATGTTTTGTTACGACACTTCCACCCTCAGTGGCACTTACACTTGTAAGAAATGCATTGCTTATGCCAGTTTAGCCGAAAAGATTCTGGAGTTGGAAGCTCGCATCGAGACTCTTCAGAATATTCGGGCCAATGAGGAGTTCATTGACTCTTTCTCTGTCCAGCCTGATAGTTGCGATAATATTAGTTCTCTTTCGGTTTCCTACTCCATGCCTGCTGTGGTAGCGTCTCCGCAGCAGGACACATTCGTAACAGTTAGAAGTAAACGGAGGGGAAAGAAACACGTACAGCTACCTGTTCTCTCTCCTGTCGAACAATCTAATTCATTCGCTCCCCTCATTGATCGACAGTTGTATGAACCAGTACCAGAAAACGCACCAATTATTGGTGATTCAATAGTGAGAAATGTGAGGGTGTTTAAACCAGCTACTGCAGTAAACTGTATTCCCGGCGCTCGTGTCACGGACATCGAAGCTAATTTGAAATTACTTGAGAATGGTAAACACAAGTATTCCAAAATAATTATCCACGCTGGTACAAATGACATTCATTTAAGACAATCGGAGATAACGAAAAGTGGTTTTAAGTCTGTCTGCGTCCAAGCTAAGAAACTGTCGCGTTCGGTAACTGTCTCTGGGCCATATTCGATCCGATTTCGTGACGAAATGTACGGCAGATTAGATTCACTCAATCGTTGTTTGTCTGAGTGGTGCGCAGAAAATAATGTTGGCTTCATAGATAATTGCCGAACTTTCTGGCGCAGACCTGGCCTTTTGGGGAGGGATGGTATTCATCCTTCTCGAGAGGGCACCGTCCTATTGTCAAAAAATTTTACCTACTGTTTAAACCAGTGCAAATGACTGCCAAGTGTCCACTCTAGATCGCAGGCATTTTATACAGTTACTACTGATAAATCATTGTTTAGGTCAAATTTAATAGAGACTGTACCCGAATCCCAATAAAATTAAAAAGGAAGAATCGTGGTGTGGTCCACAATAACCTGACCTTCATTCAAACAAACTATATTAACCCCTAAATGAATTCAAAACCCTCTCTCAAATTTGGTCTACTTAATATAAGATCACTTAACTCGAAAGCAGCTCTTGTGAACGAATTAATCTCTGATTATAGTCTTGATGTACTATGCCTTACAGAAACTTGGCTGAAATCAGATGAAAACACCTCTTTGAATGAAGCTTCTCCACCTGCTTTTATATCTGCTCATAACCCCCGTCTTGACCGGAAAGGAGGGGGCGTCGCTGTTATTTATAATGACTCCTTTCACTCTGTGCCCAAACTGCAACATAAATTTGATTCATTTGAGGTACTATAAATGAATTTCTCATATCTTGATGCAAGTATGAACTCCATCCCTTCTTGGTCTATTGCTCTGGTGATAGTCTATAGGCCACCTGGTCAATATTCTGGCTTCATGCATGATTTCTCGCAGTTCCTTTCTAAATTAGTTTTAAGCTATGATAGAATTGTTATTTTGGGTGATTTTAACCTGCATTTCGAGAGGGTAGATAATTCTTCGACATCCATCTTTACTAATCTTGTGGAAACGGTTGGCTTCACTCAGAGTGTCATTGGCCCAACACATATTCATGGTCATACTTTAGACTTGATCTTAAGCTTTGGCTTTGAGATTGCCAAAGTTGACATCCATTCACACAATCCCAGCTTATCGAACCATTTTCTTTTAACATCCAGTCTACAATTGGCCCACCCTGTTTTATTAGAAAATAGGATGTACGTAAGTCGTACTTTTACTGCCGCAACATGTTCACAATTCATTGAAGTACTACCAACTTATCTTGATTATCCAGCCAGCCCCCTCTGTATTGATGAAATGGCAGGTAAGTTTGCTAATGCCCTCCGTAGTACTCTTGATGTAGTCGCCCCATCGAAATTTAAAAAGGCGACTCAGAATAAGACCAGCCCCATGGTACACTGACCAGACGCGGACTCTAAAGCAAGAATCCCGTCAATTAGAACGCAAATGGTGCTCCACTAAATTCCAGGTATTCCATTGTGCTTGGAAAGAGAGCCTTGTTGTGTATAAGCAGGCTTTGTCTGTTGCTAGGTCTTCATATTTTGCAAATCTTATACAGGAAAATAAAAATGACCCTCGATTCTTGTTCAAAACAGTGGCCAAATTAACAAACAACCATGCTGCAAGTTCCCCTCAAATTCCACCATCCTGCAGCAGTGATGATTTTTTAAAATTCTTTGGTGGCAAAATAATTGAAATTAGAGAAAATATTAGTGCTTCCCTGGCAGTTGGTGAAGGCCTTAACTTAAAACCTCATGCTATGCATATAAACCAATTTAATTCATTCTCTCCCATATCCCCGAGCGAACTTGCCAAACTGGTCGCTACTTCCAAATCAGCAACTTGTCTCTTAGATCCCATCCCAAGTAAGTTACTGAAGGAACTCCTGCCCATTCTTGGCAGTCAAATTCTGCACATAATCAATTCTTCCCTGATTTCAGGTTTGATTCCGACTTCATTTAAGATGGCTGAAATTAAGCCTCTACTCAAAAAACCAAATTTAGATCCAACAGTTTTGGCCAATTATAGGCCGATCTCAAACCTTCCATTTCTATCCAAGATCCTTGAGAAATGTGTTGCCCAACAGCGCACTTGCTTCTTGCAAACGAATAAGGTAAATGATAGGTTTCAATCTGGCTTTAGAAAACATCATAGCACTGAAACAGCCCTCACTGTAGTAATGAATGATCTACTTCTCTCCATGGACTGTGGCCGCATCTCTGTCCTTGTCCTACTTGATCTAAGCGCTGCCTTCGACACGATAGACCATCATATTCTTCTTCACAGGCTAGAAAATCTGGTTGGTATTTCTGGACTCGCCCTTTCATGGTTTAAGTCCTATCTTTCTGATAGATGTCAGTTTGTCAGAGTAAATGGTAATTCCTCTGAGTATTCCAAGGTGAACTTTGGAATACCTCAAGGATCTGTTCTGGGCCCTCTGCTGTTTTCCTTATACATGCTTCCCCTTGGAAGCATCATAAGTAGTTATGACGTGAAGTACCATTGTTATGCAGATGACACGCAGCTTTATATATCTTTTAAGCCAGGTGAAATCGATCCACTAACTAGATTAGGGATGTGTCTTAAAGCCGTTAAAGTATGGATGACACAGAATTTTCTCTCTTTAAATCCAGATAAAACTGAAATATTGGTAATTGATCCCAAATCACTCAGAGACACATTCCTCAAGTTTTCTCTCAACGTCGACAGTCTCCGGGTTTCTGCAAAAGCTGTTGTTAAAAACCTTGGTGTCACCCTTGATTCAGAACTCTCTCTGCACTGTCACATTAACAACATCATAAAAGTGGCTTTCTTTCATCTTAGAAATATATCTAAGCTGAGAAAAATGCTGTCTCTTCAGGACGCCGAAAAAATGGTTCATGCATTTGTGTCCTCTCGGCTGGATTACTGTAATGTTTTACTGTCAGGCTGCGCCAGTTCTATCCTTAATCGCCTTCAATTAGTGCAGAATGCTGCTGCTAGGGTTCTGACCAGGACGAAGATATATGACCACATTAGCCCAGTACTCAAAAATCTTCACTGGCTGCCTGTCAAATTTAGAATTGAATATAAAATTCTACTGCTTACCTACAAAGCCTTAAATGATTTGGCCCCAGAATATCTTAGTGCACTTCTCATTCCTTACTCCCCTCCAAGATTACTTCGTTCACAAGGTGCTGGATATTTGAAAATTCCAACTATATCTAGAGTTACATCTGGAGGGAGAGCATTCTCCTACAAAGCCCCAATCTTGTGGAACAATCTCCCAACGGACATTCGGGCCTCAGACACAGTCTCTGTGTTCAAGAGTAGGCTAAAAACTTACCTTTTTAGTCAAGCCTATGATTAGATCATTATGTATAAAACATTACTTGGCTCTGATGGGACTGACTAAAACCTAGTTGATGGGTTCATAAGATATTGGAAGCCTGAGTTAAGTAAATCCATGTGGAACCGGTGGCACTGAGCATGCATTAACGGTGCCAGTGGGGCTTGTTACAGCCTTAGTCACCGAGGAGGTCCATATGGTACTGGTGTAGTGTTACGCAAATCCATGTGGAACCGGTGGCACTTACACGCGGCCTTAGTCACCGGGTAGGTCCACATGGTGTTGGTGGTATCTGATTGAAAAATTACACAGCCTTAGTCGGATGGAATTTCAGGGCCTCTGCGCTGCATTAAGTGGATGAAGGTTACTAGCTTTTGGTCGTTAAAATTGCTTAAATCCATGTGGAACTGGTGGCACTGAGATTGCACTTACACGGCACCAGTGGGGCTTGCTATAGCCTTAGTCACTGGGAAGGTCCATATGGAATGATTGTTTAGAAAATGAAAAGTGATCTAACAGCCTGGAATAAGTGTTGGGCCTCTGTGCTGCAGGAAGTGGATGGAGGGGTGTTGACTGTTTCCTGACCAGTCTCCTTATAACTTCTCACTTGGCACATGACAGAGGACGGTACTTTTATTATCATGCAGTAGTTATCCAGTGCCTCACACTCCTTTCTTCTGTGTCTCTTTCCGAGGATCTTTCCCTCCACTTCCCTGAGTCCTGGACCGTATGAGCCCTGTCCCTCACCATGAGCGCTGGCTGCTGCTGTCCTGCTGTCCTGATCCGATCCGGTTTGGCCCTGGTCCAGTCCTGCACCATCCTCGACTTGCCACTTTCTGAAGCTACCGTTGCCACTGTTTAGATGGACTTAAATGGAACTCCTCTGTCGTTCACTCCATTTTACTTTTTTGTTCTTAATTAGCTAGCCCACGTAGGATGGGCTCCCCCACTATGGCCGGGTTCCTCCTGAGATTTCTTCCCACTGGGGAGTTTTTTCTCACCACTGTTGGAGGATTTTTCTCCCTACTGTGAGTTTTTTGCCTCACTTGCTATAGTGGGGAATAGGCTGGGCACTGCCTTTTTATTTCTTTAAACTCTCACTGTAAAGCGTCTTTGTGACAGTCTCTGTGAAAAGCGCTCTACAAAATAAATTGAATTGAATTGAATTATATGCCCGTCTTAAGAAGACGGGACGTATTATGTCATCACCCCCGTCCGTCCGTCTGTCTGTTGTCTGTTAGCAATTTCTTGTCTGGGGCATAACTCCTGAGCCGCTTGAGCTACATTCGTGATACTTCACATACACGTGCACCATCACTAGGCGCTGTGTCGCGCACCATGATTTCGATCACCCGGTCAAGGTCAAGGTCACGGTCACTGGCAAAGGTCAAAGGTCACATGGGGCCCAGATGGGGCTTGTCCGGAGCATAACTTCTGAACCGCTTCAGATACATCCATGATATTTCACCCACAGATGTACCATCACTGAGCAGAGTGTCGCGTACCATGTTTACGGCCCTCCCTCCAAGGTCAAGGTCACAGACAAAGGTCAAAGCTCACATGGGGCTGTTGTCTGTTGGATATTGGTATCATGTTGTCTGTCCACTTCCTGATCCATGTTCATGACGGGCGTATTATGCACCATTGGTGGTGCTCTTCTTGTCTATCATTGATTTGGGATATAGCATTAAACTAGCTAATCAGGTGACCAGTCCGCTAAAAAATGCTCAGTTGTTTGGTGCTGTATGAGCAGTGGCGTACCGTCAGATGCCAGGAAGGCCTTCAGTAACATCACCCTATCCCGGATAATTGCTCTTAAACTGTTTGCGATTAGGTTTGATTGATTAACAATTGCTTTTAAACTGTTTGCGATTAGGTTTGATTGATTAACAATTGCTCTTAAACTGTTTGCGTTTAGGTTTGATTGATTAACAATCAAACAGTTAATTAACAGTGTAGCCACCACCAATGCGTGACACGTAATGATTAAGAAATGCTAATTACAAAGCGATTGCCTGTTGGCTATGTTGATATAATTGATGTGAATCCACAAGGATGACAATCTGCAAAAAATCCGAAACTTTCGCGGACTTATACTTTCGCAATTATTTTCGTCTTCACTCAGCTGTGCTTCTTACCTAACAACGCACTTTAGCTGTCACATTCAGAGTATATAGAACGGATTCTCATGGCTAATTGCTCAATGAACGTCGCGAATTCGGAAATTATAAAGACGTAGGCTATTGATATTTTTTCCCGTAGCCATTGGTGTGCGGAAGTAAGTTAAACGCCGTATAATTTCATACTGTAATGTATAACAAGGCTTTCAAAAACAAGTTAGATTCTCGTCGGTTCCTCCAATCAGTCTGAGCAACGGTTGCTAATCGGGGAGGTAAACTGCAAGAGGTGTCTGTCATTAAGAAGTGAAAGGTGATGTTATTGCTGGCCCTGTGTTTCTGCCGACGGACCATCACTGTGTATGAGACATGCTACTGCACAACAAAATGATTACAGGTTGGGCTGTACGATTTCACTTGATCTGTGTGTTACCTGGCTGGCGGGGCACAAGACTGTGGCTTCCAGTCGCTCAGCTGATATGCTCCTGCAGCGCATCCACAGAGATATAAGAAAACTAGAGTGGACAATCCTGTCACTTCCGAGGCGGCTATTCTGCCGTCAGCGCTTTGGCCCAGCCCACGGGGCGTCCACTCTAGTTTTCTTATATCTCTGTGAGTGCATCTATATGCTCTGCGCGCGTGTTCACGTGACAAAGGAAGAGAGGTCGGAAGCTCGTGAGGAGGTGGCCCATTTCGGGTCATTTTTTTCAGTAGTTTTTAATCAGACAGCTTTTCTAAAAGATCATTTCAACCTTGGCCCCACTAAAGTGTTAATAATAATAATAATAAAAATCATTAAAAAAAAAAAAACGAAGTTTCAAAAGGGCACTTTCATTGATAAAGGGCAAAGAGGCAAGTGCTGTAGGACCACCTAGCGTCCATCTGTGCACGCCACTGCAAAGGAGCAAACATGAGAGAGGACCTAATCACATGAAATAGGCAAAAGCCAAAACGCGGACAAGGATCGCTAAACAGCCTATAGACAGGACGCACAGCTCCGGTTAGGGAGTTCTAACGTCCACAGATAATGAGAGAAAGGACTGAGTGAGCAGGTGTGGAGGATCCACTGACATGCAGCAAAGAAGATTAGGTAAAGGCAGGAGGCGGAGACTAGAACAGGGCGAGTGCTGAGAGCTTGTTAATCAATTAGTAAGTTGCAGCTATACAATCCCTAGTGCTCGTTAGTAAGTTAGTATTATATACAACGGTAGTTTAGGTTAGTAACTTTAGCAAAAATAACAAACTGTAAGTACTGGTGGGTAATAAATAAAAGCAAGGCGAAGGAAGTAAACGAGATTGGAAGGAATGTGTGGAAACCCAGAAACCATGAAATCATCTAAACATGTGACACGCAGTACTGCGGCTGTGAGCAATCACAAGACATGAGACCAGACAGGGAGAGACAAAGTGCAATGCATGGGCAAAAACAAAAACCTGGACTGGAATGAAAACAGGGCAATAACAAAAACTTGGCAAAGCTAAACTAAGACAAAACATGAACATAACCAGGCAACAAAATCACAATACACAATACAAGGTATGGTCAGGCAAGGCACAGATCAAAAGACAGAACCATAACATTAACTATCGTTTCGAGAAATTCGGCTTCATAGAGAAATAAATGCCATATAATTGTTGCTTGCCGTAGCAGCAGTGGGAGAGAGCTGCCTAAAAACATTTTTCACTTTTCACTCTATTACTAAGAGATTGTTTCATCTACATATGCAATATTTTCAGGTTAAACACCAACACATGTCTGCTATCATAAACCACTTAATGTTTTTCAATTGATAAAACTGGTCTTGAGTAATATAACTGAATGTGGACTCTGTCCGGTGTTATATCTGAAGCGCGTTTGAGTCTTAATTGTAACCGCAGGAGTTACAATTGTAACACTGCTTAAAAAGTAGCATTTAACTCATCGTTTTCTGGTCAAATCAAGTATATTTCATTCAGGCAACTGTTTAATGTTTCTTTAATACCAATAATGTGATAAGAATGTCCTATCAAAAATATTATTTATTATTAAAACTTACCAGATGTACCAGTTTGAGCGCTGTGCGAGTTCCTTGATAGGAAAATACATTGATTGTGCCTACAGAGTTAGCGACTTTGACTGATGGAGTCGTAAAAATGTTATACAACCCTAATTTGATTTAGAATATAAGTGAATAACAGCTGACTGAACACAGAATATAGGCAAATATGACACATGAGTTTTGTAAAAGTCCCTTTCATACATGCACTGGTACCCCTGCTGAGTCAATTATATAGCAACACCCCAAATGACTTTTTTTTTTTTTTAACCGTCTATGCTATAGAAACACAGGCTATTTGTAATTTAAAGTTTTGTTGAAAAAATCCAAAATGGGCTACAATAACATTTGCCTACAGAAAAAACCAAATAGGTTAGCTTATTACATTTCAAGGTAGGACCAAGCCTACATCTCAGTGCAAAGATCATTATATGATGCGCTGTTCAGCATCTACTGCATTTTCTAAAATGTGCGTTTTTGTGGGGACATTCTTTGAAACAAACAAAAAAGCAAACAAAGAGCAAAATTATTTGAGCTGTGTTTGCAAATGTCTGTTGTTGTCTCAAATGTCATGTGTTACAACTGTGGCGCTCGGTGCACCGTTCATTTGCCGTTGTTTACAGAACGGACCTAACAATCATAATGAGTTAGAACGATACAAACTAAAAACGAACATATACTTACAGACACCCAAGCGGATTTTAGGTCTGTAACATTAAAGAAAAAATCTGCAGTCAAAAAATACCGTGGGAGTGAATTTTTACTTACTTTGTGGAAAACCAACTTCTCTGGCAATATCTCCCTGCAGCATGGATGAAAAGACTTGCAACTTCCCGGGCAAGTGCATTATGGTACTCGTCACACGCTGAGGTAATGATATCACAACCGCATTCCCCATTCAAGAGAAAACGTGCACCTTACTATTGTGACGCATTACAATCAAGGCGACTCTTCCCTACCAAATCAATGCTTGCGATAAGGTGCACTGTGCAGTGTGCGGCCGTTAAACACGTGTATTCCCGGGATTCATCACGTTATTCGTATCAATATGAAAGAAAATTATCGTATATTTGACCATATAAATCCCAATTTCCTACTCTCAACACTCCAGAAAACCAGTGATCCTGAAATTTGTATACTAAAGAAGAGAGCCCTTCATGATGAAGAAATAGTAGCAGTTCCAATTGGGTATTATCTCAAGGATGGAGTGTTGATGCAGAAGTGGCGCCCTCCTGATATCCCAGCCAATGCAGATTAGGCAGTGGTCAAGCAAATTGTTGTTCCGAAGGTCTCCAGGAATCCGATCTTAACAATGGCTCAAAAGGTCATCTTGGTGTTAACAAGACTGTTGACAAGATCATGAAACACTTCTTCTGGCCTGGACTTCGGAAAGATGTTTCCAACTTTTGCAAAACCTGTCACACTTGTCAGGTAGTTGGAAAACACCAGTTAGACCCACCTGTAGCTGCATTGCAGCCTATCCCAGCATTTGGGGAGCCCTTCTATAAGGTCATCGTTGATTGTGTTAGTCCATTACCCAAGACTAGATCTGGAAATCAGGACTTGTTGACAATCATAGGTGCATCTACTAGATTCCCTGAAGCCATACCTCTATGCAACATCAAGGCAACTGCAATCTCGAAGGCTTTGATAAAGTTCTTCACGTTGTTTGGCCCTCCCAGGGAAATTTTATCAGACTAAGGTAGAAATTTCACTTCTGGATTGTATTAGCAGGTTGCGTATGAACTAGGTGCAAAGCTAATTCTTTCCAGTGCCAATCATCCAGAGAGTCACGGTGCCTTAGAGCGGTTTCAATCCACTCTCAAGACGATGATGAGGACTTATTGTTAGGACCATGAGAAAGACTGGGATGAAGGTGTTCATTTGCTGTTGTTGGCACCGAGGGAAGCAGTACAGGAGTCTACTGGATTCAGTCTGTTTGAGCTAGTGTTTGGCCATGAAGTGAGCGGACCTTTGCTATTGTTGAGTGAACAATGGCAAGCAAAAGAGCCGCATATCAGTCTGTTAGACTATGTTAGCAAGTTCAAGGAAAGACTGCGTGCAGCTTGTGACCTAGCCAAAGAGAACTTGAAATCACGTCAGGGAAAAATGAAAACTTAGTATGATCATAAGGCTAGAAGCCATGAGTTTAAACCAGGAGACAAGGTCCTTGTGTTTGTTTCCCTTGCAGTCCAATCCATTGCAGTCTAGATTTCATGGTCCTAAAAGGGTTTCTGAACTAATTTTACATAACTGCATTTAATACTTAAAATCCAATATATGTATTGTAAAAATACAAAATATGTGTGTTTTGGAAACATATTTTTAAAAATAATGTTTTTCTCGGGCCAAATGTACACGACAGTGCGCCCTGTAGCGTTTATGCAAGAACCAAGGTGTGCCATCAGAGAGGTCTAAATTGATGACCCAGGGCAGCCACATAAAGCTATGTTTCCATTAATACGACTGAAGTTGGGTTGCGACAGGCTGCGGGGCGGACACGGGACATAGCATGCGGCCCATGGTGCGTCCTCAGTGTTTCCATATAAACGGCTAAACTACACAATTATTGCGAAAGTAATCGGAAAAATACGCATGCGGCTCCGCTCCAAGAGCCGGGTGAAAATTGCATTGATGGAAACACAGGGCTCTCAAGGTTTGAATGCAGGCTCGCGTGAGATTTTCTCTGGGGGGGGGTTGATAATCCCATTTTCAAAGGTGCAATTTAAGTGCATGTACTTTGTTATAGCACTTCAGGTTTTTTTTTTTTTTTTGAGGATTTGTACATTAGGCTACTCTTTTTTTTAAACAGGGACTCTTACTCTACTACATTTAAAAGATAAAAAGAATACTTTCACAATGTTACTTTGACACTGGCAACTCGGTTACTTGTTTCAAATTAAAATATTAATTGAATTCATCATTTACGGTGTTATAGCCCCAATTTGTTATTACAATTTACAACACAACAGCAACAGCAAGGGATGACAGACACAATCTAAAACTTAAACACATTTAATTAAACAGACAATAACAACTAACTAATCTACCATCCACAACTAAGACCAAGATTGATTTACAAGAAAAACCGAAATATTTACAGTCCCTTGTTTTGGTGGGGTGGCTTGGTGATGTCCTGGGTGAGGAAAATGCTCAAGCACAGGCAAAAATCCACAAAAGAAACTTCACAGGTCTTGAACAGAAATGACAGGTCTGGTCACATGTATCCTTCTCCTTGCAATTTCTCCTACTACTTTACTGTCTCAATTCTACTCTTTATATACTCTATTGCAGACCCCACCCACATTTAGACCTCTTTTTTTATTTTCTGGGACTTTCCCCAGACATGCCCAGGACATGTCTAAACCTAGCTCCAGTCTGGGCTGGATAAAAAAAAGGTAAATTCTGCCATCTAGTGGCCTATATTCACATTTCAACGGATTATCCGGATTTTGCGCGTTCGCAAAGAACAAAGGTGTATCTTTGTGCAGATGTGTCCACCAGTGGACGTGGAGCTGCAAATTTATGCGCGCAGTTACAATACTCTATTACTAGATAGCACACCAGGATCGGTCGCGGAAGTTTTGTGCGCATTGTAGGCTATTTGCAGAATGAATGCTGACCGCGTTATCCGTCGCATCTCTTTGTCAGAAGTGGTAGCTCAAGTAGGCAAGCAATTAAACGTTGCGATATACAACTATCTATCTTATATCTGCATGTTGCGTGTATATTTCCTTTTACTTTGCAACATCAAGCATTTTACAACTCAGATAACAGCTGTGCTAAGCGTCACGAATATGAGTTAGCTGGCCAGCTACGGCATTCGCGAATGCTATTTGACATGAGCTTAAGAATTTGATTTCAACTTGCTAGCGTTTCCCCCTGGAGTAGTTGATAGATTTTGAACAAGATAATGTTTAGCCATACCTGTACTTTTTTTATTTCAGTGGGACTCCCCAGTGTAATAAAGGCTAAATTAAATAATTCTTTTGTGTATTTGTATCGTTTTGTCTGTCACAAACAAGAGATGTTGCAGTACCACCTGTGACACCGGATCGGAGCAGGGTTTGTTTTCAGCCAAAATACACTACATTGAGAGCGCGAGTGAAGAACGTGATTTGGCGCTGCTATTTCACCTAGCAACAAGAAATACTATTTTTTGATTGGCTGATAGGTTGCTGATTCAAGCAGAGCAGTCTCTTTACTGTCGTGTTTTGAGTTCACCAAGTGTTGCGGAATGCCATGCTGTAACTCGGTTCTCGCCTTGAGCTCTCTCGTTGTCTCTAGGCTACATGTAGGTTAAGTTGAATTTTTTATTTCGGTGACCATCTCTCTCTCTCTCTCTCTCTCTCTCTCAGGACATTTGACGTGTGTCTGATGGGAAAATCTCTCTCACTCTCTCTCTCTCTGATTTATTTCACCTGTGCCTGCGGAGTCACCCATATTTTCTGCACACGCCGACGATCAGACACGCTATTACACCACCTCGACTATAGACCTTGATAGCGGCTAGGCAAGATGAAGACCTCTCTGACGTCATCGGATAACGTCACGGGAACCTAATTAACTTTGTGGCTGTGCAGCCACAGATATTATTTTGTTTATTTATAGAAAAGATAAACTGCCTATATACATTTTGATTGATTTTAATGAGGTTATATTAACAAAATACACTTTTAAAAAACATATTAAGTTTATTGTTCACAAACCCTTTATGAAATTCCAGCAAAACTCAATGATCTCAATTACATTGTGAAGACTCCAGATAGGAGAATACCAAAACAGTTGTGTCACATTAACATGCTGAAGCTTTATCATGATAGGAATGCTAGGGTTGCAGCTGTCACTTCAGATCCTCCTATGGCCAAGACTTGTGAAGATGAGGGGGAGTTTAAAGATGATGAACCTAGAATTAAAGCTGAAGTTCTTTCATGTAAATTGTCAAATTCTGAAGTGTTGCAAAGTCTTGTTGTAAAACCCTCACAGAAAGTTCAGTTTGAGAGGTTGATCAAGAAATATAAAGATCTATTTCCTGATGTTCCAAAGAGGGTTTCTATAACCTCTCATGATGTAGATGTTGGTGATGCTAAACCAATAATACAGCATCTGTACCGGATGAATCCTGAAAAGAGAAAGATTGCTGAGAAAGGGGTTGAATACATGTTAGGACAGGGTATTATCAGACCCTCTCACTCAGATTGGAGTTCACCCTGTGTGCTAGTTCCAAAACCTGATGGAAGTACTATATTCTGTACAGATTATCGCAATTAAGTCAATGCTGTAACTGGAACTGATGTGTTTCCAATACCTAGGATTGATGATTGTATTGATAGAGTAGAGTAAGCAAGGTTTCTGACCAAGATTGATTTATTGAAGGGTTAGTAGTGTGTGCCTTTAACTGAGAGGGCCAAGAGCATCTCTGCTTGCCACGCCATCTGGGTTATACCAGTATGAAGTCCTACTCTTTGGTATGAAAAATGCCCCAGCCAGGTTTCAAAGGATAATACAGTCTACAATCGCCGGATTGCCACACAGGGGTGCGTACATCGATGACCTGATCACATGGAGTGACTCCTGGGAAGAACATCTGAAAGATGTGGAGACGTTGTTCAAGCACTTGACCCAGGCTAACCTGACTGTTATCCTGAACAAGAGTGACTTTGGTTGTGCTACTGTCACGTATCTTGGCTACGTCATAGGCTAGGGTAAGGTGGCACCCATATATGGTAAAGTCCAAGCCATCATGGACTTACCAGTTCCTGACAACAAAAAAGATTTGCGCCGCTTCCTTAGAATAATCGGGTACTACCGCAAGTTCTGCAAGAGCTTTGCTGAGATTGCTCTCAGTCTCACCAATGAACTGAAGAAAGGCGTAAAGTTCACTTGGGATGAAGCATCCCAAAGAGCCTTTGATCGCCTGAAGTCTCTGCTGTTTCACTTCCCAGTGCCCAAATCTCCTGACTTCAACAAACCGTTCTCCATCGCGGTCGATGCTAGCGACCAAGCTTGTGGACTGTGCTCCTACAGAGAAGTGACTCTGATGACATTGAGCATCCCGTGGCATACTTCTCCAGGAAGTTCAAAGGGTTCAAAGGGTGCTGACAATGAAATTGCTGATTGCTTATCCCGTGTTTGAGTATGTGGATATATCACGTGTTATTTAGCATATTGTATTATATGTATATATATACAAGTGTCTACTGAACCATTTTTGTATTGAAAAGAAAAATTTTGGCTTTATGAGTCAAAATTTTTCCCTTTTGGAATGGAGGTGTAATGTGGAGGAAAAAAAGCCACTAGACGGCAGTATTGACATTTTCTTTGTTAAGCCAGTCTGGAGCTAGGTTTTGGGCATGTCCTGGGCATGCCTGAGAGGGGAAAGTCCCAGAGAATTGAAAAAAGTCTGGAAGGTGGGAGGGAGCTGGAAAATAGTATATAAGAAGAAAAATTGAGAGTAAAGTGGTAGGAGAAATTGCAAGGAGAAATAGTGGAAGGATAAATTTGACCAGACCTGTCACTCTTTACAAGACCTGTGAAGCTTTTTCTGGATTTTTGCCTGTGTTGGAGCATTTTCCTGTCCCAGGACATCGCAACATAACAACCCCATCTCAATTACCAAGGGACTGTCACTATCTCATTTTTTTTTTTCATATTTTAATCTTGGTCAGTGCTTTGTTTTATTAAATCGGTTTAAGTTTAAAAATTTGTCTGTCATCCCTTCCTGTTCGATATGTCTTAACAAATTGGGGCCATAACAGAAGAAAACCAATTGATCCACAAAGTGCATGAGCAATTTCCACAAATTCAAGAACAGATAACTTTCCGCCAGCCAGTGCCGGATCTAGAAAATTTTACATGGGGTGGCAAAGGGGTGGCAAGAGGTCTGTGAGGGGTGGCATGGGACGGAATTAGGAAATCTCCAATTCTAACGAAGTTGGTACATTGTGTAAAATGTGCATAAAAACAGAATACAATGAGTTGCAAATCTCAATAACCCATATTTTATTCACGATAGAGCATAGACAACATATCAGATGTTGTAAGTAAAGGCAGGCAGGGGTTCAGCAACTGCATCTAAAAATTGGGGAACAGTTTCAGAAAAAAGTTCTTCAATGCATTTATTTTACAGTGTGTCCCAAAAAAGGAAACCAAGAATAAATGGTTAATTCTATAACAATTACTTAACGTTCTTTGATTAAAAATGGCATATGGTGTTATATAAATGAGTGTAACTAGTTCAGGCAGGACACTCGAGAAGAGCTACATCAGCTGACAGCACCCTGGTAAGCTACCAGCACGTCAGCATCAGCAGGCACACATTTGGAGGATACACATCATGAGGTCATACAGCGGTCTATTTCAAAGACTTCAAGCTCACTTACCTTCGCTGCTGTTTGCAATGACTTTTCATGCTATGCAACATGCTGTTAGGTTTTTTGCTTGATGTTCATACTGGTGCTTGCGGCAGTCCCTCACTATGCAGATTGTATTTGCATCTCATTGCTGTCTATGTTGGTTATTATGCTGCTATTTTTCTGCTCAGTTTACAATATGTTGTTGCTTGCGCTTTTCCTTGGCTTTTGGCGTGTATTCTCTCAGTGCTCCAGGATTATGGGTGCCTGATGAAATGCAATCAAATTTTATCCGTTAGAGCTGCGACTGGTAAAGTGCATGTGAACGCCCTCAAATTGAAAACCCAAGATAATTCTGTTTCAAGTGATATTCCTCCTATAAGTCAAAATGATGGTCAAAGGACCTGGTTCCTGTCTAGACGCAGAACGCCAATTTCTCCAAACCAACGGAGTCCGTTTACCACATCGGCAACTTCTGTACAACCCTGGAATCCAAATATGCAGGTAATTTAAATTTTGCGATTAATTCTGCTTAATGTGCTACATTGTTGACTGAAGGCTGCTTAATTGTGGATATATTTCTGTTCCTTTTAGTTGCTTAGCATGTCGCTATCTCTCATTAATTAAATAAATTAAATCAATAAATAAAATACAAACACTGGATTTTAATAGCACGAGGGCAGTGCATGGATTCGTATGCGATCTTTTCCTTCAAGATTCATGAATTGTGTGCAGACCTAGTATTTGTTTTGCCTCACAGAGGAGGTGGTACTTTTACTCATAACCCTAGTTTTTCTGTGAAGCGTTTTGTACTGGGATTTAATTTTTAATTTGCGAACTTGAATGGTTTGGCAGTCACGCTCAGGCTGTAGTTTGGGGACTACGTCAGGGAACTGAAAATCGCTAAATTCCATGCTTTTATGCCTGTAGAAATGGTGTGGTTATATCGTGGTGTTTGGATGATCAACAGTGAACAGAACGTCAGAAAGTGGTTAGCGTCGTGGTGATTCATTGTTGCAGATGGATGTTTGACAGCAAACATTTCCAGGATATATGGGCAACAATGTTGACTATACTGCCTGGATTGCTGTTATTATTAACAAGTAACGGGTGGAAACTTTATGAATACTCAGTCATTCGGCTACGCGGCGCGAATAATTTCTGTTTCCTCTATTCTACAATCTTTCTGGCCAACTGATTTATTAAAACCCAAGTCATTGCTTTAATTGTATGCAAAATTAGTCTGCGTTTATTTTTAGCTGTCAATTGCATACATGATTTATCGAGTTGAGTAAGGTTTTGTCCATTGTAAATGAGCATAAGACCCAACTGAGCATGAATGGTCGTATCTGTCTATGGTTTGTTCAGTACCAGAGCATTAAGCTTGTTTCCATTAATACGGCTGCGGGGCAGGCACAGGACATTGCATGCGCCCCATGGTGCGTCCTCAGTGTTCCTTCTAAACTGCTGAACTATGCTACTCCTCCGTTTTCTTCCTCATGCGGCAGGACCCAACACAGCACTACTTAAACAGCACCTCATGGAGGACGAAGAGATCATCATAATAATTAAAAGCTACACTTTAATACAGAAGAAAAAACGATTTCAAAGAAAGCTCCGTTAAGGATGATAAAGATGGCTGGAATTATGTTCTGTTGAATAATCAAGTCTGATTCTGAAGATTCGGCTTCATCCTCTGAATTGCAAGAATTAGATGACATTATGTTAGTATGTCGCATTGAAACCACCAGGCCTACTCTGTTATCATCTCCTAACAAATTTAAGCGCGTGACACGCATGAACACTTCTGCTTTACAGAAATCACACAGGTGTCGTGGGATTACCAAGCTTGGATCATAATTTAAAACGGCAGTCTGCATTTGATTCACTGAGTAAATGCATGTATGTTGCTGCTGAAACTTCGGCTCTGCTCTGAACAGGGCAATAAATACACATTGCTTCAAAGGTACTCAATTGTTAACAAATATTAAGTGGGGAAACCCCTTTGAACTTTAGGAAATTCCTTGTGCGATTCTTTTGCGTTGGAGCTGGAATCGCTCCCTTAAGAGGACTCGGAGGGTATTGTCAGTGTCTGAGATCCTTGCACATTATAACCTTTTTTGCAGCGTAAAATATGGCATCATGGTTGGCTCGTTATTCGTTCATAAGTGTTATAAGTGTTCGTCGCTCATGTCTGCTGCAGCCGGCCTCTTGTGGTTCAGTGTTCTATTAAGACTCGCAAACATGCAACCGTTTACATTAGCTGTCCGTATTGTTTTAAATATAAAAACCAAATTTCATGGATGGTATTGCGCAGTAGAATACAATATGCATTTCCGAAGGCGATTTACTGAGCTTTTTCCAAAATTCGCGATTGGATGGCTGTCTGAAGCAAAGTAGCACAACTGCGAACTTGCATTCAATCCAGTTTCGTTCTCTTCATGACTCAAAATTCCAAGGATTTGGAAGATTTATAGTAAAGAAGCTGTTTTTTAGGTTTTATTCTTTAGTCTGTGAGAATTGATTGAATAACCTACCATTCAAATGTTGCTGTCAGAAATCTAATGTTTTGCATGACTTGCTTTGCTATAGTGTGCATTATCAAATAATCTGTACTAGAGAGCAGCTCACTGGTTATACCAGGAGTAGCAGCTACTACTCAATGCTGTTTAGTAGTTTTGACAGTTTACTTCATCCTTTAACCAAGACATGCAACTAATGTCACCCTAAAGCTGTGAACATGCAGGGTCTGTAAAATGATGCTGCTGGTAGCTTTGACTTTTCATCATGCCTCAGACTAGAGCTCCTAATATCAAGGTTCCTTTGGGTGCTATAAATCCCTGAAAATGCCAAGGTGATGTTAATGTGCTTAGGTTTGGATTACTGCTTGAAATTGCTCCAAATTAATGTGAATGCATAATCATAGTACATCACATTCTGCTTGGATTGACTATCTTAAAGGGAGAGTACTCGTATTTTAGAGCCATATCTGGATCCAGTTTTTTGCTCCCTTTCTGGCCTTTAATTAGTTAATTGCCTTAATTGGCAAAATCACTCTTTAAAATCTGAAGTTTCTGCGGCATCTCTAATTTCACACGATCCAGCCCCCCCCCCAAAATTTCCTCTGTTTCTGTATATCTGTTATACAGATCTGTTTCTGTATATAACCCTTTCATTCAATTAGTCATCGAAATTGGAAGAAATACAACCTTCATTACACACCGGCCTTTCAGGCCCAGAATTGTCCTCATGAGACTTCGTGGTTTTGGGGGTTTTGAAGTATAGGTTATTGCTCTTAACCTAGGATTAAAGGTACTTGATGGTTTCTTTCTAGTGGAATTATGATGCAACAAGCAGATGGAGGGGCATTGACTGTTTATGACCAATTGTTCCGAAATTCTTACTTGGCACTCGAGACAGGACAGTATTTGTATTATATGCAGTAGTTTTATCCAGTGCCTCACCCCCCTTTTTTCTGTCTCTTTCTGAGGATCTTTCCCTCCACGACTGAGTCCTGGACCATTCAAGCCCTGTCTTTCAACATAAGCGCTGGCTGCTGCTGTCCTGCTGTCCTAATCTAGTCTGGATCCAATTCAGCTCCTTCCTCGACATGCCACTTCCTAGAGCTACAGACACCACTGTTTAGATGCCTTTAGTAGTCAATGTTTTGACCCCGGATATCTTTATGGTCTTCCTGGTCATTCAGGAGGCAGTGGGTGCCCCACTGTACACATAGTGTAGCCTCACTTGGCGAAGGTTGCTGTTTTGGGGGATTTTGATTTCTGTTCATGACAATGTTGGTATGTTTGCTGTGCCTAGGTAGGACATTCCTATAGAGCAGAACCACCGCCAAAATACAATGTAATGTTTAAACCAATGAATAAATTGTTCTATTTTATTCAAACGTGAGTTTTACTGACTGAAATGAGTGTAACTAGTTCAGGCAGGAAACTCGAGAAGAGCTACATCAGCTGACAGCAGCCTGGTAAGCTACCAGCACGTCAGCATCAGCAGGCACACGATTGGAGTATACACATCACGAGGTCATACAGCAGTCTATTTGAAAGACGTCAAGCTCACTTACTTCCGCTCCTGTTTGCAATGACTTTTCATGCATCCAACATGCTGTTTGGTTTTTTGCTTGCCACCTCCACCCCAGTCTCCACCTTTTTGGTTCTGCTCACTTCGGGGGGATTTTGATTTCTGTTCATAACTATGTTTGTATGTTCGCTGTGCCTAGGTAGGACAGTCCTCCAGAGCAGACCCGCCGCCAAAATACAATGTTATGCTTATACCCATGAATAAATTGTTCTATTTTATTCAAACGTGAGTATTCCTGATTGAACTATGCCTTCTGTCTGATGCCAAGTAAGTGGAGCTTGTGCCGCACTCAACTGAACAACAATGACACTTTTGGAGTAAGTCAGTGACCACTTTGCACCAGATTACATAAAATGATGACAGCCCTAAACCCAGATGAACCAGGATGATCAGTTTCAATGTCGGGGCCATTAGTGCTTTAGGTTGTTTAATGTGTACTACTTTAAATGTAAACTCGACTAGCTGCATGACAGATGTGCACAAATCATGCAGCTGACAACAGCACAATGAGTTCTGACAATGATGCCTGACTAATTTTGTTTTCTTTGAATGATGTGAAAAAGTACACAGTTGTGTAATTAATCGTCCTAATTAGTTTTATAGATACTAAGTTTCAACAGAATACTTCTCATTTTTTTCCAAGTTTCCCTTTTTCTGGACACACTGTATTATTATGCCTTCCAAGATGTAAAAGTCGAAATAAATACAGCAAAAGTACTTAAGTCACAATCCAGGACTGACATTGGCCTTCTCTTTTAAGAAAGCTTTGGACAACGATTGTTGTGCTTTGCAGCAAAGTCTTGCAAACATATCCATATCTTGCTCTTTTGCACGCTGTTTCAATACTGAGAACAGCTAGATTTCGAAGACTATGGTCTTATGATTGTCAGGCTACATAGACCTCTTATCGCGTGGTGGAATTTCCGCCAAGTCGGATATTGCTCCTGCCGCGAGCTTCGTCAAGAAACGGAATTGCCAGATCTATACAAACATATATACGGTAAAATAATAACAATTTCAAGTTTCAATGGAATTTTAAAGAAATTTTTCCTGCTTCGGCTGACACATGCCAAATTCATTAGGACATAACTACCATCCGTATGTTTGCAACAAGAAGAGCACCGCCAACAGTGCATAATACGCACGTCATGAACATGGATCAGTAAGTGGACAGACAACATGATACCAATATCCAACAGACAACAGCCCCATGTGAGCTTTGACCTTTGTCCGTGACCTTGACCTTGGAGGGAGGGCCGAAACATGGTACGCGACACTCCGCTCAGTGATGGTACACGTGTGTGTGAAATATCATGGATGTATCTGAAGCGGTTGAGAAGTTATGCTCCGGACAAGCCCCATCTGGGCCCCATGTCACCTTCGACGTTTGCCAGTGACCTTGACCTTGACCGGGTGAAAGAAATCATGGTGCGCGACACAGCGCCTAGTGATGGTGCACGTGTATGTGAAGTATCACAAATGTAGCTCAAGCCGCTCAGGAGTTATGCCCGGACAAGAAATTGCTAACAGACAACAGACAGAGGGACGGATGGACAGACGGACGGACGGGGGTGATGACATAATACGTCCCGTCTTAAGACAGGCGTATAATAATAATAATAATAATAATTAGGGCTAACGGTAGTCGGTAGGGACCATATACAGTGGGGGAAATACGTATTTGACCCCTTGCTGATTTTGCAGGTTTGCCCACTTACAAAGAATGCAACCATCCATAATTTTAATCGTATATACATTCTAACAGTGAGAGACAGAATCACAAAGAAAATTCCAGAAAATCACATCATATGAATTTATAAAAATTGATAACCATCTGATGAGGAAAAATAAGTATTTGACCCCTACCAAACAGCAAGTATTCTGGGTCCTACAAGCCAGTTAGTCTTTCTTTAAGACACACCCCCAATCCCAACTAATTATTTACATCAAATACACCTGCCTCACCTCATTACCTGCATAAAAGACACCTGTCCACTCCCAAACAACCAGATTCCAACATCTCCACCATGGGCAAGACCAAAGAGCTGTCTAAGGACATCAGGGACAAGATTGTTGACCTACACAAGGCTGGGATGGGCTACAAGAGAATCAGAAAGCAACTTTGAGAGAAAAGATCAACTGTTGGTGCAGTTATCAGGAAATGGAAGAAGTACCACACTGCCGCCAACCTCCCTCGGTCTGGGCCTCCATGCAAGGTCTCACCTCGTGAGATATCCCTGATCATGCGAATGGTGAGGAATCACAAGGGGGGAACTGGTTAATGAACTGAAGGCAGCTGGGACCACAGTTACAAAAGAAATAGTTGGTAACACACTACGCGGTCATGGATTGAAATCCTGCAGCGCATGCAAGGTCCCCCTGCTCAAGAAGGCACATGTACAGGCCCGCCTGAAGTTCGCCATTGACCACCTGGATGACTCAGAAGAGGCCTGGAAGACGTTGATGTGGTCAGATGAGACCAAAATAGAACTGTTTGGGCTCAACTCAACTCGCCATGTTTGGAGGGCAAAGAACACAGAGCACAACCCAAAGAACACCATCCCCACCGTCAAGCACAGTGGTGCTTTTCAGCCAAGGGGACGGCACAACTCCATTGCATTGAGGGGAGGATGGGCGGGGCCATATACCATGGAATTCTGGACCAACAGCTCCTTCCCTCAGTGAGAGAGCTGAACATGGGTCGAGGATGGGTGTTTCAGCACGACAACTACCCTAAGCACACCGCCAAAGCAACGAAAGAGTGGCTGAAGAAGAAGTACATCAAGGGTCTGGAGTGACTTAGCCAGTCTCCAGACCTGAATCCAATTGAAAATCTTTGGAGGGAGCTTAAAATTCGGGTTGCAAGGCGACAGCCTCGGGACCTGAATAATTTGGAGGCTGTCTGCAGGGAGGAGTGGGCCAACATCCCTGCCAAAATGTGCACAAACTTTGTCAACAGCTATAAAAATTGTTTGACATCTGTGCTGGCCAATAATGGCTTTTCTACAAAATATGAACATGCTGTTCATCCAGGGGGTCAAATACTTATTTTTGACCAAAAATATGCAAATAAATTCCTAAAATGCATACAATGTCTTATTCCACTTTTTTTGGTGATATTCTGTCTCTCACTGTTAAAATAAACCTATCATTAAAATTATAGACCGTTGCACTCTTTGTTAGTGGGCAAACCTGCAAAATCAGCAAGGGGTCAAATACTTATTTCCCCCACTGTATATATATATATATCTATGCTAGGGACCCGCCCGTACCTTTACCTATGATATTTACCAGAGGCTGATAATACCGCTGTCTTACCTTTGGCATACAGGGTAGAGATACAGGTCCGCACCCATAGCCACTGCCTTGACAGAGAGGACCTGGTTTTATTATGCAGCCTCATTGCTGTGATATTGTTCACATAACACTGAAACTTAACAGCGACCCCCTGGATTCAAACATTCGTGTTTTTTATATCTAACGTTAGCTAAATGCATCATAAACTGTTCTCGTTTTTGCGATAATCGAAACTAACGGAAGGTAAACAAATAAAACGGCTTTGAGTCACTTTTGACCAGCGATTAATGAGCGCATTGAACCAACGTCTTGGTTTGACATAACATAACATAACATAACATAACAAAAATGGGAAGAACAGGCCTTTCAGCCCAACTAAGCTCGCCAGTTTCTTTATACTATTGTGAATATATCCCTTCAGATACTGAACGACTCAATGGTATCTAGCTTTAGGTCAAGCCTGCTCTTGAAAACCCCAAGGTCTCTGCCTGAACAATATGGTCAGGCAAGCTATTCCAAATTGAAATTACTCTTTGGGTGAAGAAATATTTCCGAATATCAGTGCTAGATTTACCTTTGGTCAACTTCCATTTGTGACCCCGAATGTATCCTAGCATCCGATTAGCTTTTTTAACTGCTGTGGCACAATGGCTAGAACCAGTGAGGGCTTGGTCAACAATCACTCCCAAATCTTTATCTTGTGCAGCACATTCTAGTTTTAAACCTCCCATAAAGTAATCCCGTCTAATCTTTTTATTACCTACATGTACAACTTTACATTTTGCTAGATTAAATTTCATTTGCCACATTCCTACCCAATTCTGGATTCTATCCAAATCGTCCTGAATCACTTCAGTGGACCCTAAACTATTTGCCAAACCCCCCAATTTAGTATCATCTGCAAATTTAACCAATCTGCTCTCAATATTCCTATCAAGGTCATTAATGTAAATGAGGAACAGCAGGGGTCCCAACACCGATCCCTTGGGGACGCCACTCCCCACCTTACCCAGCTCAGATGAGATATCACTGACAAACACTCTTTGTGTTCTGTCCTGTAACCAGTTTTGAATCCACTTCAGAATACCTCCTGTAACTCTAATGGAGCTCATTTTAAAAATTAGTCTCTTATGCGGTACTGTATCGAATGCTTTCTGAAAATTCAAGTATAAGATGTCATATGCCCTGCTCTGGTTGTAAGTCCTGGTGGCTTCTTCAAAAAATTCCAGAGGGTTTGTTAGCCATGACCTTCCCTTCCGAAAACCATGTTGGCTATCCCTCAAGATACGGTTACGTTCAAAAAATAAGTCCAGCTCACCTTTTATAATAGATTCCAATATTTTGCACGCAATGCAAGTTGGCACCCCAAACCGGGTGAACATGCCCCCCATCAGAGCCTCCACAATAGTCTCTGCTTCCTGGTCGGAGAGGGTGTTGTCCTCCGACCACTTTGCGAAGTAGTCGATAGCGGTCAGAATGTACTTGTTGCCCCGGTCTGACCGGGGAAACGGACCCACAATGTCTACTGCCACCCTTTCCATTGGGTCTCTGGCCGGAAACTGATGCAGGGGAGCATGTGAGCGCCCAGACGGCCTCTTCCACACAGTGCAATCGTTGCACCGCCGGCAGAAGTCTTCCACAGAAGTCTTTGGGGTCGCGAAGTGTCTTTGCAAAATCCCGCACAAACTTCTGCTAGTAAGAGGTCAGACCGAGGAAACCGAGGACCGAGGTGGGCCAACCGGCAACAGCCCTCACCTTTTCCTCCATGGTGCCTTTTCCCTCCGGCCCCAGCTGATGCCCCAGGAAGCTCACCTCCCACTGCATAAACTGGCACTTCTTCAGGTGCAGCTTCAGGCCCACTGCTCTGATTCTTTCCAGCACCTGGTTCAGAGACCCAAGTGCAGCCCCAAATGAGCTGCCGTGCACCAGGATGTTGTCAAGGTACACTGCTCCCGTGGAATGCCCGCCAGCACCTTACTCATCAGCCTTGCAAAGGTGGCTGGGGTATTACAAAGTCCAAAGCTGAGGACTTAAAACTGCCACAACCCCCGCCCAGAGCAGAATGCTGACTTGGGTCTGGCCTCTGTGGAGAGGGGGACCTGGTAGTACCCACTGTGGAGGACCAGGTCCAGGGACTTGTCTACACGTGGGAGGGTGTAAGTGTCCATCTTGGTCACGCTGTTCAACGGCCTGTAACTGGAGCAGAGCCGCCATTCCCCATTCTTCTTCAAAACCATGACAACAGCCGCTGCCTATGGGCTAACCGATGGCTCAATAATTCCCGCCTGCAACATGTCCCTCACCGCCCTGTCACATGCCTGCTGGCGAGCTAAGGGAATGTGGTGGGGCTGGCATTTAATGGGGTGCGTGTCACCCATGTCAATCTCGTGTTGCACCAGGTGCATCTGTCCCACTATCCCCTCGCTCATGGCGAAGACATCCTGGAATGCCAGTAACAGCTGCCGCAGTTGTTCCCGATGCTGGGGCTCCAGGATATCACAGGTCTTCTGCCAGACTTCCTCCACCCCAGGCAAGGTGCCTCCTTCCTCAGGCAAGGTGGGGGGTATGGGCGGGGCTTCCCACATTGCGGTGGGTGGGGAGGGGTGGTTAGGTGGGAGCAGGAAGGCATCCAGGTAGGGAAGCAGCATCATCGGCGATGTAGAGGGGGGCGGGGCTGGGCTGGGGTGAGAGAGTTTGCACTGATGTCGACGAAGCGGACTAAAGGTCCCCCTCGGTGATCAACCTGCGTCAGCCTGACAGGCAGTCCCCCTTGGAAGCCTACTGTGCCGCTCTCCAGGTCAAGGCAGCACCCCACCGCCCTCAGGAAGTCGAGACCCAGAATGCACGGCTCCTGCTCAGTCGCAATCCACACCGAGTGGAGCACTGCTCCCCCCCCCCACAGACACAGTCATCATGCCCCTTCCCCTCAGTGGTGCCAGTTCTCCCGTGACCGTGCGCAGCTGCATCGTGGTGGGCTCCAGCTGGGTCTGACTGGGTACCACATCTGGCCACACCAACGTTACAATCGACCCAGTGTCCAGTAGGGCAGCCCAGGGTACCCCCTCCACTGAGACTGAGGACGCAGCATGAGTCCCCAATGGTGACGCGGCCCACCACCAGCACGGGTCCCCCAGCCCGTGCCACTATCTGCTGCAGGGGGGAGTGGGGCTGCGCCTTTGCGGCTGTGCTGGTGAGCCCCTCCAGGGGTTAATGGGATTTCAGTGGGCAGGGCTGAGGTGAGAGAATGGTTTGGGGTCACTGCGGGACTTGGGGCTCACACATCCCCCTCTATGTGAACCCCTGGCCATTTCCCTGGGCCCTGGGTGTGCTGGGGCACTGTCTCCTTTGGCGGGGCTTCCCACCGCAGCCCTCACTGCAGGTGTGTTCTCATTCGGTCCCCTTCCTGCAGGCATGCCACACACCATTTCTCGCTCTACAGCCAGCTCCAGTGCGGACTTCAGCGTTTGTGGGTGTAGTAGCTGTACTAGGGCCTGTAGTTCAGTGGCGAGAGGGCTTGGACAATCTGGTCCTGCGCTAGCTCACTTTGTGCCTCAGAGGTCCTGTGGGCGTAAGCACCGTGTCATGCTCTCAATGTCATTAGCCAGTGCGCGTAGCGGCTCCCACGTCTTTCTGAACCGGCTACTGAGCTCATTTCGCAATAGACCTGGCTGTAAACATTGTCCAAAGCGCCTCCATAACGCCGCCACTAGAGCCACATAGCTGCACCTATCCCCTGGGCTAAGCAACAGTAAAAAGGCCAACGCATCATGGTGAGGCTCATAGCAAGCTGCAGTGCACGTTCTTCCGGCGACCAGTTTTCAGCATCAGCTAACAGTTCAAACTGTGCAATGTATGCATCCCAGTCCGAACTACCCGAGAACTTGGGTGTCTTTATTGCAGTGCAAAGACCCCCGCCATTGTTGGGTACATCTGGCTTCTCACCACTTTTATTTTGGTGCGGGCATTAGTGCGCTCAGCTGCAGCAGGGGAGAAGCCCGCATCGGCAGACATCTTCAGAACTGAGTCTTTCAGCCGGCCCCTCGCCTCTGGGGCAGCACTGCCCGTCGCATTTTTACTGTCCTCCGTATGCCTGCGTGCTTCTTCCTCCTCCGGTTTAATTTTCCGACGCACGGAAAAAAGTGACATATTTGCAGAGGCCTATCTGCCGCTATCTCACTCACTTTACTAGCTTGCACGGACTCGCCAACTTCTGGACCAGTTTTCTTTCTGTTCAGAGCTTTTTTTTTTACTTCTAACACCAATGTAGTACTGGCCAAAAAATGGGGGAATGGTGCCGTAATGACTGTTTATTGGTTGAATTCATTTGGGCTCATGTTGATTCATGGCAAAAATGTAATGGTGTTAATATGCATTTTCATACATATTTATTTTGTCCAATTTGAATATATATCTACAAATATTTTGTCCAGTCTTTAAGGAACCAAGAAGACTGCATTAGTTCAGCCTAAAGAAGTGCTGGTTGATGCATTTCAGTAAATTTACACTAGATGTCATTATTGTTTCGCTTTTTTAACTAACCTTTTTTTGAGTGTGTGTCTGATTTCACAAAGTTGCATTTCTTTCTTAAGGTTGTCCTTATTCTGTGCTTACTGAACTAGTATATAAATACAAAAATTCATATTTAACATGCAGCATTCAATTTGCCTACACTTTCATTTTTACATAAATGTGGAAATATATTTCAATGAAAAGACAGCCAAGAGAAAAAGCAGTGCACAATGGAATTTCCAGTTCCAAAAAGGATAAGACTGACTTTAAAGGAGGTGTGTGATGATTACTGCACATGCTCAGAATGTACATCCTAAGACAGTGAATCTGCTCGACTGCAAGTCATAGGGCTCTGTCTTACACCTGGTGCACAGAGGCTCAAAGAGTGACACTAATGTCTTGGCTTGTTTATGTACTAGGGCAGTTGTCATTATTCCATCCAGGGCCCAGTTTGCATAATAGCTTATGTACATGACTCAAACTGAATGCCTATGGACGTGTTGGTCTTATAATGAGGTTTGGTCGGGCACATTTGTGCTGCGTTGCTATCTTGAGACGACAAAATGCAATTGTGCTATTGACTAAGAAGAACTAGGCCTAAAGTCAATGGTCAGTTTTTGACTGCTAATTTCAGGGCACAAAGTCAGATTGTATTATGCACCTTTGTTGGTGAGCGCACAATGGCCCTCATTTATCAAACTTCAAATATCGTCGGCCTGCTGATAAACCTCGTATCTACAATTTGATGAGAAACAAAAACTCGTATGTCCACGATAATAGTATATACATTGCAAAATACAAAATTTCATTGATTGGCTACATTCTTGGAGGGAAAATAGTCATCCTACCCGAACACAGCTCAACTGCATTCTTACATGCAAAATTAAATTTTTTTTTTTTTTGCTCTCCTGTAAAGTTTATCATTTTGAAGATACAAGGTTTTATCAGCAGGCCGACAATAGTTGGAGAAAAACAAAATTATCTTATTTGGAAGTCTTAAGAGTGGTATTAAGGGAGCCCAGTTAGCTGCAGTTTGAAGAACTATTGCTGCTGCAGTAGTTAACACTGTTGGGGTGGAAAACCGTAGTGCAGCAGATGTTTTATTTAATTCATTAAAAAATCAAAGTGACTATTCGCACTTAATTTTCGTGCTTGATCGCACTGAAATGACCAAAATTCTTGTTAGACGCACTTATTATTGTGGCCATGACGCACATTTCTCCATTGCCCACACTTATTTTAATTTTTTTTCTTGGCCAAACTTATTTGAAACGTTACTTTCTAAGCGGCACTGGAATGGTCATCAACTTGCGCACTTACAAGTGTGGTCAAGAAAAAAATTTAGCATTGGCCACACGTAAAAGTGCGAATAACGTCGGCCTTAATAAATTAAATTTATAGATCCACGATATTTCATGTTATATTACCTACATAATTGACAATCCAAATGCTTTACATGTAGGTTAAAAAAAGGGGTCCGATTTTAAGATCGCCTCCAAAAATCGGGTTGCAACAGCGCACGAACCGGTGGAGGCCAGCTAGACTCGAACTTCCAGCTGTCACAGCACTGATAGGCTCCCTCTCAATTGTTGGAATACGAGCCATTGGGGACAGAACCTGGTGCCCGTGCCTTGTTCCGCTTGCGCTGAAATATAAGGTTGTTGGGGACATGAATGAGTCCCCCCCGCCTCGATTGGAGCACGATCGAACACCATGAGGGTAATTGGTAAAATACAGTCTGCAGAGATAACTCTTCATTGTACTTTTATCCATGTTACTCCATGACATTTTATTGGGTGCCACACAAAACGAGCAGCCACTCGTCACATCTGTGTAGAGAAATTAATTACATTATATTTGGAAACAACCTGCTTTTATTCACTTATTTATTCATTCATTTATTTAGTCTATTTATTTTTAATAATAAGAACAACAACAGCATGACGTCCGCATCGCTGCATATGGTTTATTACTCATTTTGACAGCTGCACTCGTTCCTGCATGTTGTTCGCTGTTTTCAGATTTGCGTACACCTGGTCAGAGCTGGCGTGAGATTTTTGCGGACCGTTCGCTCACGTGCAGATTGATAAATGCCAATTCTTGCGGGAGATTTGGTGTACACCAATTTTTTTGGTGTACGCAAGTTTGATAAATGAGGGCCAATGTGTATACACGCTGCTTGTTGCATACTACATATGCAGGGACAAGCAGTAGTGGCCTCTCAAAATAAAAAAGTTACTATGAGAAAGATTATTGTCAAGATATAAAAAAAAACACATGTCAAAATGGTTAGTGTGACTGACATCCACAATCCAGATCATGCTGTGATGCTGGCTATTTCATCCGTAGTGAACCTGTTCCATCAGGTAATTTGCAATTCCTCATGTGAGGTTGTAGGCACCAAGCTATTTGCAAATTACCCGGGACAAAGCTACGACTCCTTAATTCTGGTGAGCGCTGTCACTCCTGCTGTTTTCCAGAAGATCACTCCAGGAGGGGTGGCTGTACTGGGACAATTATTTGCCTATTTATTAAATACATGGCATATCATGTCCAAAACAACAAAACAAACTGTAATGGAACAAATGTTTGAAGTGCTGAAAATGCTCAATAAATCTTTGGATAAGATGCGCAGGGGACGACCCGTTATCCACAATTATCTGAAAGATCAATTTTTAATCTGACCTGAATCATTGATCCAGTGCTTGCAACCCATCTGTCCCGCCTCTATTATCAAATAACAAATATTATCAAAATAACATAATTTTAGTATTTTTCTAGCTGGCTGTTTTTGTCACTCATTTTAATAACTCACCATTGCTCTCTCATCATCATCATCACTGCTCCTGCGTTGGGGCTGGTATCCCGTCCCGTTGCGTAGAGCCAACCTGGTGAGCCAGGCCTCTCCAGTAGTGGCGGTCTTGTGCCAGCAGATCTGCATCCTTCAGGGTAACTCTGTATTGTTGGAGGTCGTCAGCTATGATGTCGAGCCATCGAGTGCGGGGCTTTCCTCGTGGTCGTCTCCAGCCTGCAGCCTTTGGGTCAAACTTCAGAATGGCTCTTGTCGGGTGGTCAGGGGGAAGACGGAGAACATGGCCGAACCAGCAGATGCGGCACTGTGCAGCCAGGCGGGAGGCTCTGGGCTGGTTTGTGCGGGCTCTTGTGCTCTTGTTTTTTTTTTTTTTTTTTACCTAGGACCCTGAATTAGTATTTGTTGTTTGATGTCAGGTATAATGTAATATAAACATTAAATACAAATACAAATACAGCCCTGGGAATTCACCATGGTGATTTAAACGTCTAGATATGAATAAAGCAAATTTGAACAATATTTAAAAAATGTTTTTTAATACATTTTTGGAGATCACAGTGTTCAGGCATCTGGTTTTTAAAGGGAATGGGAGATGACACTCCAATTTTATTCCATGTTACGGCCAAAATACACCAATTATTATTTAAAAGATTGAGTCCAACTCTATTGAACTATGCATCATACCTTGTGCCCACATAACCCACCGTTAAACTAGCAAAAATGGATTTGGTCATCCTGTAAATGCACTTGCGCCATGCGCTTTAGACTTTGCCCCTAGATCGTTAAAATAGGGCCCAGAATCCAATTCCATTCTTGCCAATTCTGTCGTCGTTCTGTATTATATTTATCTGTTTTATTAACTCAGGCATTTTTCTTTTTATAATTAGGAATTTTCTGTGGAAATTCAAGGATTTTAATTTTTGAGCTTTTGCCAAATGATACTTTCTTCTTAGATTATATGGCAATTGGCAAACTAGTTTACTTGGAAATCAAAAATTATTAAAAGACCAGGAGGACATTTAGTCTGTCTGCCTCAAATGAAAATGGTACAATGGTTAAAGAAAATAAAGATTAATAAACATATATACAAATTTTACTTAAGAATAAAGAATTTAGTTGCGACACCATATAGAATTCTGGATAGTTGGGAAAATTTGTTAGACACACCAGTTCCATGGAATAAAGTCTTCAAAATTCTTTACAATACATCACTTGATCCGAAGATAAGATATTTCAATATAAGCTAATATATAAGTTTCTAGCAACAAGAAAAGCAATATCTGTATATATTTTCTAGCAATATCTGGGTAATTGAGCCGTCTCCCCTCTGTCAATTCTGTCAAGAGGAAGTGGAGTCAGTAGTCCAATTCTTTTGGTACTGTCCTGTATCAGCCCTTTTTTGGATAAAGGTGCAAAATTGGAAATCTCAGTATAATAGTATACAACTAGATTTATTTAAGGTATTACTGGGTGATGTAACAAAAGAAAAACACCAAATATGTTATATAATTGTATATCTTGCAAAAAAATTTATTTTCAGGTTGACATCTGTTGGGGAGTTAAGACTTGAGAGATTCAAGAATTTTGTCATGTGTTAAAGTAGAATTGAGCGTGCGATGGCCAATGAGACGGGTAATTTATGCCAAAAGATGGGATAAAATTCGGCAGGCTGAAGGTTGGGAATAACAAAGAGATGGAATGGATGAGCTAATAATTACAAATGCCAAAGATATAAAACTCTGTGAATGTAATATTTTATTTTATTTTTTTGTTTTTCGTGGGTGTGTATTTTGTAGGGTGATGGTAGGAGGATTCATACTTAATCATATAACTGATTGAATGAATTAAGTTGTCCTCCAAAGTGGTGGGGGGGGGGGGGTGGCGGGATAGAAAAAAAAACTAGTTTACATTATTAGTATCCTTCTGTTAAAGCGCTAAAATAGTGATTTGGATTCTTGAATAAAACACATATATACAATGCAAAACGACAACGGAATTGGTAAGGATGGAAATAGATTTTGGCGTGCAGTCGAGCGGATTTACTTCATTCGAAGTTGAGAGCATGCACAGAATCGTGACACAGCTCCTTTTACTCATTGCTTTAGTTGTACTTTTCACACTCTTAAACCGTGACGGAAAAAAAGTTGTGAATGTTTTCAAAAGTGAATTGCATACCTAGGTTGGTGCTGACTTTTTCGTCATTGACTTTGTGTTCGTGACAATGCTCCTTCAGTGTTAGAGGTCATGCTGTAGGAACGTCACTGCAGTTAACCATGTGTAGAGGATTTACGTTGTATTTCACAGATCTGCATCATACGACACGTGTATCATTTTAGCACTAATGTGTTTTTAATGATGTGCAGCCCGGTCGGAGGATAAAAAGATCAAAATGACTATTTGTGAGCAATCTTATGTAATGTCACCCACTCCACCATAAAAGGACACTGAATGGAATTGGAAATAATTCAGTTAATGGGAGACCAGTCATCGTAGCAGCATTTAGATTTTGTGGAAAGCCTATTCTTTAATGGCTTTTCTCAATATTCTCAGACACCTTTGATTTATCTATTTCAAATATCGCAGACAGTTTTAAAAATGTTTGAACTGACTGGTCCAGTAAACATTACCCGGATGGATAAGGAGCAAATTTTTACTTATTGTGTATTCTCACAAAACAAAAATTGCGCAGAGATCTCTGTAAGATAGAAGGCATACACACACGTATTATTTACTCAATTCATGTCTCCTTAATAACGGGCAAAGCTGAGTTTTTTTTTTATAAAATTCACCTAACATTCTAACATTTGGGGACATACTTGGAAACAAAAGGAAATGGTACAACATAGACTGAACAACAGTACAGAACAGAATGGATAATTGTTCTGTTCAATACTCTTTTGGTAACTTTACTTGAAACCCTTGATATACGACACCCATGACATGACATAAGAGCTGCCACAAAATGGCATAATAGTGGTCAGCATATATCAAATGTCATAAAACCGTCATGATAAAAAAAAAATGCTATATTTCCTTCAGTCATAGTAACCACAAAAGTTTACCAGCACAGAACTATTTGATATAAACTGACTATTTCTGTTATGTTGTGTACAGCAGGGTTCGATCAGTCGTATGTTTGAGAAGATAGGTAAGGTGCTATCACATTTTGTTTCATGCTGGTGCCCAAATATGATAGCTTGCCTCAGCATGTCTTATCAGGTTCTCAAGACTTTTAGACTGTACCCAATACGTTTCTCAAATTACATGCCATAAAGCCTGCATAATGAAGTTATGGCCATTGCATGAAGCCCGTAATAATCAGCATTTTAATAATGAAAAAGTATTAAAGATTAGTTTTATTACATAACAAAATCTGTAATTTATCTTTATTTACTTTTGTAGAAATGACTAGACAATTCATTTGAATAAATCTGTGATCATTGTGACCCTAAGACAGTGTTTTGTTCAAATATTTTTATGTTTTTGTGGTCAGATTTTCGTGAGACCTTCAAAGAGCAAACGCATTCTTCTCTTTTTTCAGTGCTTAGAAACAGCGCAGCAAAAATTCTTCAGCATATAATTTGCACTTGTTTTGAATTCCCATCTGTATTTCTCCACCCAGTCATCATCAATACAGCAGAGTTATTATAAATTGAATGGGATGTGATCATATGAAAAGTTATGATCACATCCCATTATTTTCTAAACATTCTGTTTTCCCATGCATAGATTGTGAGTGTCAGAGCACCTCCCAGTCTTCACCAGAGGTACTGGGACTCCAGTGATAAAAGCCAAAAGCCAGGTCCCAAAGCAAGACCTTGGTCTCCCTTCGCCAGCACACACCCCCCTCATTTGGAAGCACAGCCCAGAAAGTGAATTTTTCTTTAATTACACCCTCTGTGTATTGTGTGCACCCAAAGGTACTGTGAAAAAAACTTTAAAGTTCCACTTGACAGGTACATTTTAGTTCCCTGAGACTGACCAGATGGAGCATGTATCTTGTATAACTGTCTGAAAATGATGGTGGAAAAAAAATCAACCAAGCGAAAAAACATATTTAAAAAGAAAAAAAGGTGGGGAGGGGGTGGATATGGAGTAGGTTCCAGAAATGCTGTAGAAGAAATGCTTTGAGGTTTTGGTTGCTCAGGAATTTAGACACAGTTGAGGATGTTTAGCTGGCATCAGATAAGAAATTCTTCTTAAATTGTTAATAATCGTCATCCGTTTCAATCATACTGAAAGGACAGGAATGGAATGCATTCAGTGAAGTCTTCAGATTCATTAGTGCATCCCTCACTGGGGCTAATAAACTTCTAAAATGTTTTGTACTTCATCAGTGCTGCCATACTCACCATCATTTGGGATGATTTGGAGCAAGCTCGTTCTGTGAAGCTGATGTGATCAAAAAGTCTTCTAAGACATATTAAATAATTCTTCAAAAACTTTAAAATTGTACTCGAACTTGTATGGGATTATACTTCTATTGCACTGCTTTGAAATGATCGATGGTACCCTGTGTCATGTTTGTCCCTGCTGGTAAGTGTTCAGAAGAAGCTAGATTTGGGGTAGAAGGGTCCATTTTAACCAAGGCAAATAAAACATACTTATTATGTGCTCAAGCTTATAAGATAGGAGTCCTCTTACTCTCAACCTCAAACTTTACAAATAAACCAATGTGGAAAATGGTGATAGCGATTAAATATAAAAGAAAAATATAATGATACAACTGCGTACTGTGTCTTCCTAGCCATTTTATATCGTATTATATTATAGAATGCCTCTAATATACAGGTAAGCTGACAATGTTGATTCATCCTTCCGTGTAGGCTATGAAGTTTTTCAAACACAGGAAAAGTATGGCATCAGGCAGCCTTTGCTCCGTCTAGTGAACAGTTTGAGCATGATACATAGGCCGTGTTCTGTGAGGATAAGGTCGTGTAATCTCCTAGCAGGATAGGGAAAATCACAAAATGGTGGTCTGTAGCTCGTCTTGAGCTCCATGTCTGTTGAGCAGGCTACCGTAACAATCCATTGTCATTAAAGATTCAATATATGGCGATCCTAGAGGAGATGGTTGCCCTGAGCAGACTGCTAAAACTTATGGCAAGACTGACCAGAACTCACTTTTCTTATTGCGGTGTGATTACATCACATAGAGTGAGAGGGATGCGATTTTTACCATATATTGTTCATGGGTTTTGTGGGCTGTACAGTGTCTTTAGTTGAAAACTTTAAAAGTTCACTCCTCTGTTGACTGATATCACCATTCATAAATGCCAGGCAATACAGGCTTCAACTTCAAATGCCGAGAATGTTTCAGGGAGAGATGCCAGATGCAAAGCCTTCGACAATACAGATATATGAATTGATTAATACATCCATCTGTTATCAAACCCATTTATCCATGGGCAGGATCATGTGCTGACTTAAGTTCATCCCTGCGTAAAATGGGCAGTCTGCCATTGCAGAAGTCACACAACATTCACTCACACATACATACAAACGCCACTTAGGCAGTTTACAGCTCCACTGTGCTGCCCGTACATATTGATGTTATACAAACTGTAAAGAGTGGGAGTGACTGTAGTCAACTTCATTGTACTTACTGAGCTCAATACCATTATCTTCATTTGCATAGCCCGTTATGCAGCAGGTGTGCTTTCGACATAAGTGAATCTGATCTTCACTGCCAGATTTAACATCTAAATCAAGGAACAAACTTAAGCCAGGTAAAGTGTGTAACTGAAACCAAGCACCTGTCCAGTTAGCAGTGAGAAAATAGCAGTTGTCCTAACAGATTGAAAAACGTGGCGTGTGTTATTGAAGAGGATCGTGGCCTGTCCTGGTGGCAGCCTGAGGATGCGAAGGGAGTATTTCACCGTGGGAAACCATTGAGGAATGGCAGCATCAGAAATATAAAATTGACGACGGGATCCCTTGGGGATGCCAGGGGTGGTGCGACACCTGAAAAGATATTCTGCTGTGAAAACAAGAAAGCCAATGTATACAGAGGCTTGAATTAAGGCCACCTTGCCATTTCTTTTGGCAGCCAGACAAAACCCATCCCTCTCGTGATAGCAACAAACCTGAGACCAACAAATGGCAAATGCAAGAGAGGGCAACACCATGGGAGACAACAGGGGAACTGAGTCAAGTGATTTTCATCAGATTGTTGCTGGGATGATCTGAAGGTAAAGAAGAAGGAATAGACTATCCTTATAATTGCAGGCAGAGGTGTATAAAGTACTTGAACAAGAGCCATCAGGAGATGGCATATCCCCCGACCCCCAGCAAAATCGTAGAACAGAAATTTGTGAAGAATATGTCTCAGAAAACATGATATTTTATGAACGATGAATAACTGGTCCAGACATGATCACTATATGCATCATCTTCTTTTCACGGAAAACCTCAGAAAAAGAGCATAAACAAGAGTCATCTGGAGATGACATATCTGGACCCCACAAATCGTAACTCAGCTTTTATGATGAAGATATTAGAATGCAGAGTTTGCATGTGTGAGAAGAGGTGTCATGATCACTAGTGGTCATGAAAACGTATTCTGTATTCATGAAAACATCTTGACATAGTGGATAATGTGTCTGTGAATTAACTTTAATGAACCTAAGTCATATGGTTTTGGAGATATGCCCCAAGCAAGACAGCCACCCTCAAAGCCAATCTAAGCTCCCTGTCTCCATAGAAACTTTGAAAGAGAAATGAATCAATAAACTCCAAAATAGGAAAAGGCAGATCTACTCGTAGTGGGTAATATATCTGTGAAGTTAGGTGAACCTAGGACACACAGTATGGGAGATATGCTCCGGAAAAGGTAGCCACCCTCAAAGTCAATCTAAGTTCAATGTTACCATGGAAACCTGAGAAATTAAGTAATCTATAAGCTTTGAAATAGCAAGAGGCACATCTACTTATGAAGAAGAAGAAGAAGAATTTTTTTTATTTAAGTGTCCTGCATACATTGATGCCCAGCCCACATGGACTTATAAGACACCTCAAACAAATAAGCAAACATAAACAAACATTAATCATAAATTACCTCATGTTAATAGGTACAACATCCTCCATCGAAGCTGCCACGCTTTCTCAATAAATTTACCCAAAGCGAACACCTCTTCCGCAAACAGCCAGCTAAGCATATTCGCTTCCGATAACCAAAACAAATCTGGGTTTCTGGCTTGCACTTTTTCAAATAAAACATTTCTAATGCTGTCGTACAATGGACAGTGAAAAACAAAATGAAACTCATCCTCCACAACTCCTAAATTACATAATGTACACCGACGCAATTCTTCAGGAATGGCTTTATACCTACCAACCTCAACTGCCAGAGGCAAGACACCAGCTCTCAGCTGGGCGCAGAGAGACCTTTGACCTTTTTCTAGGTTGGATGCAACAAATGGTTCAGTGGAGTACTCTTCCTTTATCTGAACATAAATTCTTAATTTGGGTTACTTATACTGGTTAATATATCTGTGAAGTGTGGTGAACCTAGACCAGAGGTGGGCAGCGAGGGCCGTATCTGTCCCTGGTTTTCACACCAACGTCTGGTCTTTAATTAGTTGATTGTCTCAATTAGCCAAACCATTTATGAAATCTGACGTTTCATGCACATTTCTTTAAATTATCATGAAACTACAAAGACTAGTCTTGTCTCCCTTCATAAAACATTTTCCTTTGATCGAATCATTGCAAAAATCTATATTTGTGCATGCAATCAATTAACTCAATTAGTCAGGGTAATTGATAGGAATAAAAACCTGCATACACACCGGCCCTCCAGGATCGTGATTGCCCACCCCTGACCTAGACCATAGGGTTTAGGAGATATGCTCCGGACAAGGTAGCCAGCTTCAAAGTCAATCTAAGTTCAATGTTTCCATGAAAATATCAAAAATTAAAAGAGCAAGAAACTTCAAAATAGCAAAGGGCACATCTACATATAGTGTTTAATACATCCATGAAGTTCGGTGAACCTAGGACATACGGTTTAGGAGATATGCTCCAGATAAGACAGCCACCCACAAAGTCAATGTAAGTTCACTGTTTCCATGGAAACCTCAAATATTAGATAATGTAGAAGCTTGAAAATAGCAAAAGGCACATCTACACATAGTGGTTAATGTATCTGTGACCTTTGGTGAACCTAGGATATATGGTTTAGGAGATATGCTCCGGACAAGACAGCCACCCTCAAAGTCAATGTAAGTTCACTGTTTCCATGGAAACCTCAAATGTTAGACAATGTAGAAGCTTCAAAATGGCAATAGGCACATCAACTCATAGTGGTTAATATATCTGTGACGTTTGGTGAACCTAGGCCATACGGTGTAAGAGATATGCTCTGGACAAGACAGCCAACCTCAAAGTCAATGTAAGTTCACTGTTTCCATGGAAACCTCAAATATTTGATAATGTAGAAGCTTCAAAATGGCAAAAGACACATCTACTCATAGTGGTTAATATATCTGTGATGTTTCGTGAACCTAGGCCACACGGTTCATGAGATATGCTCCGGACAAGATAGCCACCATCAAAGTCAATGTAAGTTCACTGTTTCCATGGGAACCTCAAATATTAGATAATGTAGAAACTTGAAAATAGCAAAAGGCACATCTACTCATAGTGGATAATATATCTGTGACGTTTGGTGAACCTAGGCCATACGGTTTATGAGATATGCTCCGGACAAGGTGGACACCTTCAAAGTCAATGTAAGTTCCATGTTTTCATGGAAACCGCAAAAATTAAGAAATCAAGAAACGTCAAAATAGTGAAAACCACATCTACTCGTAGTGGATAATATATCAGTGACGTTTGGTGAACCTAGGCCATACGGTTTGGGAGATATGCTCCGGACAAGACAGCCACCCTCAAAGTTAATGTAAGTTCACTGTTTCCATGAAACCTCAAATATTAGATGATGTAGAAGCTTCAAAATAGCAAAAGGCACATCTACTCATAGTGCTTAATATATCTGTGACGTTTGGTGAACCTAAGATGCATAGTTATGAAGATATGTCCCGGACAAGAAAATGACTACAGACGGACGGACAGACGAACAGACGGACATACTGATGACTATATAAAAAAATAACTAAGTAAAAGTAGAAGTACCATAACTGACAGTTACACGTTTCAGTCACCAATAAGAAAATTACTTGAGTCTTAATGTAGCTCACATTAAATGTACTTAAGTACCAAAAGTATAATAACAAAGTATTTTTCATAGTATGCATTGAAAAAAGCAAAACAGCCACACATTGTCTCTCCTTGTTCTGTTTAATCAACTTTCAGGTGAAAGAAAGTACAAGTGAGTTAGAAAGTAATATAAACAGTCTCTGCCTTATAGACTTCTTTCTCTTCTTCTACTTCTTTGAGTTTATTGGCAGTTTTAAAAAACTTTATAATTGACTATAATTAATAGTAGAATGACATAGGATCAATACCCTGTTGCATTTTTGCTTCAGAAAACTGATTTTTCTTACCTACTAATTAGAATACCATTGACTCACTGTAGCTGAAGTTGTTGCTACAGAGGACAAAGATTGTTTCTGTAGAAAGAGATAATTTTTTTTGAACTGCTGGATAGATACAATGGGCAGGTATATGGAGCAGTTTGCACATCAGGCTTAGCTGAAGAGTTAAATTCAGGCAACTCCTGAAATACAGGGATTGGAGTGAACTTGTCCATATTCTAAACTGTGTTTGAGTTTGGCGTGCGTGTGAATATTTGATAACTGATCTGGGTGTGCCATCTAGTAAGAGAATATTGAAATTGCATGCATAAATTTGCAGCTTTATGTCTGCAGGTGGATGCATCTGCACAAAGATACCCTGCCGAGCACCGTTGTTCTTCTCAAATATGCCAGATCCAGTTAATCCTTAAATGATGAATTACATTCGTATTTTGATTTGTAATGAGTAGTGACGTGGCCAGTGTCAAAGTAACAAAGTAAAAGTACAACCCCAATTTCGAAATAGTTGGGATGAAGTGCAAATTGTGAATAAAATCAAAATGCAATGACTTTAAGATCACATGAGCCAATGTTATTTACAATAGAACATAAATAAAATTTCAAATTTTGAAACTGAGACATTTTTCTGGCTGCAACAGGTCTCAAAAAAGTTGGGACACAGGCAAAAAAGGGATGAAAAAGAAAATAATATTTAAGAGAATCAGCTAAAAGAAAATTTGGCAAGTAATTAAGTTAACTGGCTCAGATGTGGAACATGATTGGCTATAAAAGGGATGTCTTAGAGAGGCTGAGTTTCTCAGAAGTAAAGATGGCTCTCTAACCTATGAAAGCTTGCGAAAAAAAATTGTGGAGTACTTAAAAAACAGTTTTCCTCAAAGTCAAAGGTCTCATCATGGACAGTGCATAACATCATCTAAAGATTCAGAGAAACTGGAAAAATCTCTGTGTGTAAGGGACAAGGCCAAAGACCTTTACTGGATGCCCATGATCTTTGGGCCCTCAGACGCCACTGCATCACTCACTGGCATGATTCTGTCATTGACATTACCAAATGGGCCCAGGAATACTCAGAGAAACCACTGTCTGTAAACACAGTCCGCCGTGCCATCCACAGATGCCACTTAAAACTCTATCATGCAAAAAATGAAGGCATTGTTGATCATGATCCAGAAGCGCCGCCGTGTCCTGTGGGCCAAGGCTCATTTAAAATGGACTGTAGCAAAGTGTCCTGTGGTCAAACGAGTCCAAATTTGGCATTCTTGTTGGAAATCATGGGGGTCGTGTCCTCCAGGCTAAAGAGGAGAAAGACCACCCCTACTGTTATCACGTTCAGTTCAAAAGCCAACATTTCTGATGGTATGGGCATGCATTTGTGCATATGGTGTGGGACACTGGCATGTTTTAAAAAGCACGATGAATGCTGAAAGGTATATAAAGGTTTTAGAGCAACATATGCTCCACTCCAGTCAACATCTATTCCAGGGAAGGTCTTGTGTATTTCAGCAGGACAATGCAAAACCACATACTGCAGCTATTAAAATAGCATAGCTTTGTAGTAGACGAGTCCGTGTGCTGAACTGGCCTGCCTGCAGTCCTGATCTTTCAACATTTGAGAACATTTGGCGCATAATTAAGCAAAAATTCCATCAAAGGAGACCCAAATATCTCCAGCAGCTGGAAGCCTGTACAAAAGAAGAGTGGGATCAAATTCCTGTGGCTAAACTCAAGAAACGTGTCTCCTCAATGCCCAAATGCCTCCACTCTGGGTTAAAAAGAAGAGGGGATGCTACACCATGGGAAACAGGCCCCTGTTCCAACTTTTTTGAGACCTGTAGCAGCCATCAAATTTGAAATGAGCTCATTTTGTAGATAAAATTGTAAAATTTTTCAGTTTCTACATTTGCTATGTTATCGCTGTTCTAATGTGAATGAAATACTGACTGGTGTGATTTGAAAGTCATTGCGTTTTGATTTTATTCATAATTTACACTTCGTCCCAACTATTTCGGATTTGGGTTAATAATTTTGTCTATTAAATGTAATAGAGTTAAAGTAAAAAACCCGGTTTAAAAAAAAAAACTCATGTAAGGAACAAATTCTCAACAAAACTACTTAAGGACTATAATGAAGTACATGTACTTCATTACTATACTCCTTGATTACAGGGTCTTTAAAAAGTTTTCTTCCTGCAAGTTTTTATTTTACCCTTATTTAACCAGGGAAGTCCCTTTGAAATTGAAATCTCTTTTTCAAGGGAGCCCTGGGGGTTGAGAGGAGGAATTGCACAGCCAACTGGATCAGGGGATGATTAGGTAACTGGTCAAAAGAGCCTGGTTGGGACTTAAGCCATGACACCGGGCAATCCCCTACTCTTATCAAAGAGTGTCATAGGATTTTTAATGACCACAGTGAGTCAGGACCTCGGTATAATGTCTCATCCGAAAAAACGGTGTCTCCTTCATTACAGTGTCCCTGTCACTGCACTGGGGCATTGGAGAATATTCCACCCGAGGGAAGAGCGCAACCTACTAGCCCACCAACACCTCTTCCAGTGACAACTTGGTTTTCCAGGGTGGTTTCCCATCCAAGTACTGGCCAAGCCCACACCTGCTTAGCTTCAGCCACACAGCTGGAACAGATCAAATAGTGGTATGGCTGCTGGCAATACCACTTGAGTCATACTAACGAAGAATTACCATTCTGCAGAGATACTTTCTACACTATGAACAGTTTCATTCGTGCCTATATTTTGAGGAATGGGCACTGTTCTAAATGAAGTCAAAAATGGGCAGTGCTCGTAAGTGCTACACATCCAAGTGCTGTTGTTCACAAGCTAAGTAAACTTTGGTGATTGTTGCATTTCACGAGTAAGTTTTGATGCGTTTAAATGGCTGAAAATGACGGCTCAACAGAGGCAGTTGACATCAGGATGGTCACTACCAGACATTACCTTGCATGAAGTTAATGCATGCTCTCACATAGATCGCATCATACTCTGTTGACAGTGAATTTAAAATCTGCAGCTCAGTAACTGTTAGTTCAAGGATGAATGTCTGCGACTCAGAGCCTGTTTTTTTTTTAACACTTTATTTATACACAAGTTTTGACAGGGCAAGACACATCCATATAAACAATTCTGTGGAAATACATTCCTTCGTATGAAAACCAATTACCACATTGGCACAACGCAAGCCCATTACATGACACACACCAGCAAACGCACAGAGGAACAAAAAAGAAAAGGAAAAAAAAAAAAAGTGCATTCAATTCTTAATGGTGAGTACATCAATCGGAGAGACTACTTGAGGGAAAGTTCATTTAATATTCCAGGCCAGATAAATTCTTTACATAGTTCATAAATGGGTCCCAGGCTTTGTGAAATTTATTAACAGATCCATTAAGGGTGCATCTAACTTTTTCCAGCTTCATATTTTGCATCATGTCTCTTATCCATTGATTGTGTGATGGTGGGGTTGTATCCTTCCATTTAAACAGAATACACCGTCTAGCTAGCAATGAGGAGAAAGCAATAACGTTCTGAAAATAAGGAGGAAAGTTTACCCCTGGTGGAGCCAAGAGTACACCAAAGATACCAATAGTAGGAGAGGGGCCAACCACACAGCCATATGACCCAGAAAGTAAATCAAAAAAGGACGACCAGAAAGGGACAAGTTTTGGGCAAGACCACAACATATGATATATGGTCGCTGGGGTCTGCTGACACCTGTCACATGATGGACTCAGATTTGGAAACATTTTTCTTGTCTTGCTTTTGAGAAGTGTAACCGATATAGCACTTTGAATTGTATTAAGGCATGTCTTGAACATATCGAGGATGAGTGTACCCTTGAAAGCGCCAGATCCCACTGCTCATCCGATAGAGAGACCCCCCCATCACATTTTCCCATTGGTCCCGAATATGAGATACCGAGGGATTATATTCGTCCATGATGTGAGAATATATCATTGAAACCCTACCCTTATCCAATATATTCACTTTCATTAAAGAGTCTAGACAAGATAATGTTGGCATGTTTGGAAAATTTGCTAATTTTTTGCGTGCAAAGTCTCGGATTTGTAAATAGCGGAAAAAGTGGTTATTAGTTAGTCCAAATTTCCTGGATAACTGCTCAAAGCTGGCAAAGATATTACTAATATACAGGTCTCCAATGCTGTGCATACCCATATTATGCCAGTCTCGGAAGCCCTTATCATGTAGAGATGGTTGAAAAAAATAATTATTCACTATTGGTGAGTGAATAGATATGCTCTGAATGCTCAGGCATTTTTTAAATTGATTCACAATGCGCAGTGATTGGGTAACTATTATGTTTTCAGCTATGTTGTTCACCAGTGAAGGCAAAGATGCACATAACAGGGCAGGGAGAGAGTAAGGTTTGCTTGTATTCATTTCTATTTGGAGCCATGCAGGGGTCTTACCACTCCACTCCTTTAACCACAAGGAAATGGCGTTAAAATTTGCAGCCCAATAGTATGAGCGCAGGTTTGGAAGGGAGAGCCCACCTAACTTTTTTGGTCTTTCCATAAATTCTTTCCTAATACGTGCAGGTTTATTGTTCCAAATGAAAGAGGAGATCATCTGATTGTAGTCCTTGAAGAATGATTGTGGTATAAAAGTAGGTATCGCTTGGAACAAATATAAAAATTTGGGGACAATATTCATCTTCACAGAGTTTGTTCTCCCAATAAGAGATATTGGTAGAATAGACCATTGTTTGATATCCTTTTTGCACTGTTCAAGGAGGGGAGTAAAGTTTACTTTAAATAAGCTGTAGTAGGATTTTCTTACCTTTACCCCCAGGTATGTAAAAAACTCGACTGTGAGTTTAAATGGTAAATTGGGATATTCTTCAGCATTCTCATTAATGGGAAAATACTCACTTTTGTCAATATTAAGTTTGTACCCTGAAATTTTCCCAAATTCTTCCAGAATTCTAAGGACTTCTGGTACAGTTGAGATGGGGTTGGTTACATAGAGCAACAAATCATCTGCGTAGAGCGAAACAGTGTGTGTTAGACCACCACGTACAATACCTTGTACGGTGTTGTTGCCCTTGAGAGCAATGGAAAGTGGTTCTATTGCGAGGACAAATAGTAATGGGCTCAGTGGGTCTCCTTGTTTGGTTTCTCTACAAAGATGGAAGTAGTCAGAGGAGACAGAATTCGTATAAACCGACGCGGTAGGGTTGGTGTAGATAAGTTTAATATGTTTAATAAAGTTAGGGCCAAATCCAAACTTATTAAGAGTGTAAAAAAGATATTCCCACTCGACCCTATCGAATGCCTTTTCAGCATCAAGGGAAATTACTGCCTCTGGGGACAGAGTTTGGGGTTTAGTGTAGATTATATTGAAGAGCCGTCTCAGATTGAAATATGACTGTCTTTCTTGAACAAACCCAGTCTGGTCGTCCGAAACAATATGAGGAAGAATATTTTCAATGCGGAGTGCCAAGACTTTAGAAAACACTTTGCCATCACAATTTGTTAAGCTAATTGGTCTATATGCTGAGCAGTCAAGTGGGTCTTTATAACAAAATTATCGATGCCTGCGGAGTGTTGGAGGAAGAATTTCATTTTCTAGTGCTTCTTTGTATACTGAGAGAAGAAGAGGGGTAAGTTTGTCTATAAATTTTTTATAAAATTCGATCGGAAATCCGTCGGGACCTGGGGCCTTTCCACTCTGAAGGGACTTTATTGCAGTAGTTACTTCCTCCAATGAGAGATTTTGTTCTAGTCTTACCTTAAAATCGTTGTCAATTTTAGGAATATTCAATTTTTTTAAAAATGCATCGGGCTGCCGGGTGGCTCACACGGTTAAGGCACTGCGCTGCAGTGCAGAGGTGATCACCACGTCGCGGGTTCGAGCCTCGGCGTACCCACCGGCAGAGGTCGGCAGCCTTTTCAGAGTAGCGCACAATTGGCTATCGCGCTACAGGGTTACAAATTGGGAAGGGACTGCCGGATTTGGGCATTCGATAACAGCTTTGTTCGTTGCTCCAGCGCCTCCTGTTGGCCAGACGGGCGCTCGTCAGAAAGAATCCGGCTTAGTTCATGTCCGGGTATCCTCCGCCCTCGCTCTGAACTTGCGAAGATTCAACCAGCGAGTGTATAAGAATCAGTGGCTGACAGGCACGTGCTTCGGAGGAGAGCCGTGAACTGTCTTCACTATCCTGAGTTGGCAGCAAGGGGTCGCACACGAGCAAGCTTTGAACATAGTTCCCCAATTGGGCATTCCAAATTCAGGTGGGATTGGAGATGCCAAATTTAAAAAAAAAAAAATGCATCAAATTGACTATCATTTGGTGATATATCTGAGGAATATAATTTAGAGTAGAACATTTTAAATTGATTATTTATTATTTGATGGTCTGCTGTTAAGGTACCATCTGGTAATCGAATCTGGGGAATAATACGAGATGCTGCTTTTTGCCGAAGTTGATTTGCTAGTAATTTTGTGGGTTTATCCCCCTCTTCATAGAATTTACAACGGGAGTTAAAGATTAGTTGTTCTGCTTGAGTAGTGGTTAAAAGATCATTTTCTGTTTGTAAGCTTACCCTTTGCTTTATCAGATCAGGAGCCGGAGAAAGGGATATACGTTGGTCCAAAGCCTTAAGTTTAGAGGACATGTCGTCAATAGATTTACGCTTCATTTTCCTGATATGTGCATTTTGAGAAATAATTTGACCTCTGAGATAAGCTGTCAGTGTTTCCCATAAAGTTGAGGCTGAAATACTGTCAGATGCATTTATTTCCAGGAAAAGATCCATCTGATCTGAGATAAACTGCACAAAATTTGGGTTTGCAAGCACTAGTGGATCAAGTCGCCATGTTCGTTTTGTTCTTGGGGATGGGAGCATTATATTTATACAAACCGGAGCATGGTCTGAGATTATAATTGGATTGTATCTACAATTTGTAATTGAGCTTAACAAATACGGATCTACCAGAAAAAAGTCGATTCTCGAAAACGATCTATGCACGTTGGAAAAATAGGAGTACTCCCTTTTATTAGGATTTTTGAACCTCCATGGATCTACAAGTTTGTGTGCATCTTTAAATGACTGGATTGTTTGTACTGATTTAAATGACTTTGGAGTGGAGTGGGAAGAACGGTCCAGAACTGGGTCCATCACCAGATTGAAATCCCCTGAAAGGATCAGATGATGACTTTCCAAATTGGGGATGGAGCTTAGCGTCCTCCTAAAAAATTGATCATCATCAAAGTTGGGTGCATAAATATAAACCAGGATAACATTAAGCAGAGACAGCTTTCCGACAGCTATAACATATCGACCATTAGGATCAGTAATAATATTAGATGCAGTAAAAGAAACATTTTTATGGACTAATATAGCTGTTCCTCTAGTTTTGAAATTGAATTTTGAATGAAATACCTGCCCTACCCAATCTTTATGAATTTTAGAATGGTCTTTATTTTGAAGGTGTGTTTCCTGTAAAAATGCTATTCCTACCCCAAGGTATTGTAAGTGTGAGAGAACTCTCTGTCTCTTGACTGCATGATTAAGCCCCTTTACATTCCAGCTTATTATGTTCACCTCACATTTGCCTGGGACAGAGCCTGGCTTATTGCATACCACAGAATCCATCGAATTTAAATGTGCAAGTGTCTATCCTAATTGAGAGATACAAATCACCAATGAATGCACAAATAAAATATAAAACATACAAAAAATAAATACACCAACTTTTGATGAGAAAATGAGAAAAGCACATACCCAGATGCCTTTGAAAGGCAGCCCCCCCTAAACCATTCAGAACTTTTGCAAACCTCCATTTGCACTTACCCTGCAAACTACTCAAACAGTTACGAACCTCTTTCACAACAAGACTTAAGGCCTTTGCTTATTGCTATTGCTACAGTGTAAGCAAATGAAAGAATATTACTAACCAGCGCAAGATAAGTAGCTTCGAAAAGCACAAAAAAGAAAACAAAATAAAACAATATTGCTGGCATACATTTGAAATCTGCTCAGTCTGTAGCTTAAAGCCAATAAAGGACCATGATGCAATGATCATCCATCTCGATCCAGTCAGCCTTATACATTATAACGTTATGGCTTTCAAAGATGAGGGAAAAAGACAAAAGAATAATAATAATAATAATAATAATAATAATAATAATAATAAAATAAAATAAAAACCCCACAGTGATCGACAGTCTGCTTTATCTTGACTAAAACATAATTTAACAAAATACTGTGGTCGGACAGTCGCAGTCTACTTGATATTTACAAGGATGTGATAACATAAGGGAAAAAGTGAAGCGATACAGTGATCACGCATCAGTAGTCAGAAGTCTAAGTAACGTAAATATATTTTCAATTTACGAAATACACGGCCGAGCAGACACTTCACTTAAAACGTCACTGTTTCAAGTTGCTGGTAACACTACCAGCCATGCTAGGAATGCCCGTTACCTTAAACATCATCTGCATCAGCTCGCGGAGAGGAAATGTTACCTTGAGAAATATTATTATTAATGGAGGCAAGAGCCTCTGTAGGGTCCGTGAACCTCAAGCGCTTCTTATTGAAAGTGAACTGTAGTGTGGCCGGATAGTACAAACCAAATCTGATATTCGCCGCATGGAGCTTCCGTTTAGATTCCAAGAATGCTGCCCGTCGTTTGTTAACGTCGGGACTGAAGTCGGGGAATATGTGGATTCTAGAGCCATCGTAAGTAAGAGGACCCTTCTCACGTGCCAGGCGTAGAATCCGCTCCTTGGTTTGGAAGTGGTGCAGCTTGACGATAAACGGCCTTGACTTGTTAATGTCCTTCCCTGGTTTAGGGGCTGCACTTCTATGGGCACGGTCCACAGACGGCGGGCTCCCAAAACTTTCCTCCCCGAATACCTCAGTTAGTAGGTTTGTGATAAACTCTGTAGGTCGTTGTCCCTCTGTTTTTTCTTTCAGTCCCACAATACGAATGTTCTGCCTTCTGGTATAGTTCTCCAAATATGCCACTTTCTCCTTTAGCATACCATTCTCTTTCGCCAAAGATGTTTGTGATAATTCCAGACTGTCCAGTCTTTTGTCGATCTCGTTCAGCCCTTCCCCAATATCTGAAATTTTTTGACCGTATGCACTTAGCGTAGAATGTAAAGAAGCGATAGCCGTCCGATTTTCGTCACGAAACGAATCGATCGAGGCTTGAATAGCGCTAACAGCCTTGGCCAGCGCCTCCAAGCTATTACCGTTAGCATCCGCTTCGGAGTTAGCCATTAAGTTAGAGCTAGTATTTCTCGACGCCCTACTCTCTCTTGGTTCTTTCGCAGACCTATGCGACATTGTAGGGAGATTCCCGTATCCCTTACTGAGTCTTATATTGAAGCCAAAGTAGTTACGAGGTTCAAAATATATCTATTTATTGAAATATTGCAGGAGTTGTCGTGGACGCGTCTACTCCAAAGGCATGCTCCACAGCGCCCCCGACTCAGAGCCTGTTTGAGTAGCAGTGAAGGAGTTACCTCGTTGCTAACTCAATGTGTAAATTTTGGGTTTATAGCTTGCTAAAGTTCGAAACAACAGCAACAATTACTGTAGTCTCTGCATTACTTTCATATGACACGCCCACTCATGTAAGATCTACCATACAGGCTGTTCTGTTAGCAAACGTAAATAACCTGTTGTCAGCACGCAACATCCTGACAGGGGCGTAGATTTAACTGGGAGTTGTGGAGGACGGAGACACGTAATTGGCGACTGAAGACACGGTTCCTCTCCATATGTGATTTAACTCTACTCTTTAAGTGTTGATGCAACACTTAACTTTTTGCAGTCCATAATGAGCAGGTGCTGCTTGTTCTCTCCGAGTAAGTAAGATGGCAATCAGTCATCAGGATGCGTATTTGCTGGGTTTAAATCAACGTTATTCAAATTTGCTTACCTGTCGACTCACAGGTAAGCAGTAAATTAATTTTCTGAACTTAATTTACCCCACTGTATCATCGCTGGATGCTGCTTGATTGCGTATGGAGAGGAGCCGTGTCCTCAGTTGCCAATTACAATAATTTGAAAACGCATTGATGAAGGAAAATGGTCGAGAACTGGCCAGGACTAATTGTCATAAAGGCCGTGTCTCCGTCCCCCGCAGCTCCTAGTTAAATCTACGCCCCTCCATCCTGATGTAGGCAGAGGCCAGATTGATGGCCGCACATAGATATAAAAAAAACTAGAGTGGACATAGGCCTCGTCTCTGTGGCGGCGCTCGGCCGCCATCTTGTGTATGCATGTCAGGGCATACCTTCAATGGAAAATACAGTACAAATCTCCTAAACCGTCCTCGTATAAAATGGAAACTCGCTGAAGTCCCAATTTTTCTGCAATGTTTTTCGATTAAATAAACATTGAATATACTGGATTTTATATAACGGATTTTTGCTTACATAGGACAAAATGTCCAGTCCGGTCACAATGTATTTCCATTCAAAAGCACTAGCGTATACCGGACAAGCTGGTTTGAACCATGCACATACACGGTCAGCCGAGCAACGAAATCAAGTTCAGCTTTCCTACACAGTTATAAACTGACTGAATTTAACCGTTAAATTAACGCATTGTCTCCTTGTCATTTTAACTGTAAGTGGAGTCCCGCGCGCATTTAACCGTGGTTTACACTGAACATGCACTGAACTCTGCGGTAAACTTATTGTAAAATTACAGTTAAAATAACTGGCAAAAAGATGCCAGTTAAATTACCAGGCAAAAAAAAAGCCTTCAGTTTATTTGTTTATTATTAACAGTGTATTCGCAGAAACTGAACTTGGCACAGTTTCATTCACATACTTTAGTTTTGAGACTTCTACATTGATCCCAGTTGGGACAAGACGCAATATCATCCTGTTATCCATTGTGTCAAGGCAAAGACGGACTAAATGAAGACAACTCGTTGGTATGAACACTTCAGAATGAAGTTGTTCCAATTGTAATGCACAAAGCATACAAATAAATTCATATATAACGACTAGTTTCTTTCAGGTACAGAGCTGAGTCAGACCCACAGGCACAGCTGAATGCGAACGTGTTTTCTTTAAATGAAACAAAAACGTAGGTAACTGAGCAATGATATAAAAGGTAAGGCAATCGTTGAGCTTATTCTTTTGCTTTGCCAAATAATGGTGCATAAATATTGTTGATTTACAATTCCCTGTTCATGTCCTTTTTGTTATGATCCTGCTTTTTCTGACCATGTCTTGTCAATGATTCTGCCTTGTTTGCCATGTTTGATATGATTCTGCTTTGCCTGACCATGATTTGTTTGTGATTTGGATCCCATGCCATGTTTTGTTTTGCTTTGTCTGTGTGTGTTTTCCATATTCTATCTCCTCAGTTAGAATCCGGGTTCTTGTTTTGTTTCCTGCCATGCATTGCACTTTGTCTCCCCCTGTCTGGTCTCATGTCTTGTGATTACTCACTGCCCCCCAGTATTGCGTGCCATACTTTTGGGTGATTTCATGGTTTCTGGGATTTCAATCATTCCTTCTAATCTCATTTGCTTCCTTCACCTTGCTTTTCTATAATTACTGACAGTGCTAACAGTTTGTTATTTTAGTTAAAGATACTAACCCAAACTAACACTGTTTATAGTAATAATTTACTAACGAGCACTAGGGATTGTATAGCTGCACTTTACCAATTGAGCTCTCAGCATTCACCCTATTCTAGTCTCCACTCCTTGTCTTTACTCAATCTACTTTGCTGCGTTTCAGCGGAACCTCCGCACTTGTTAAACTCTGTTCTCCCTCCTTATCTGTGCACGTTAGAACTCCCTAACTGGAGCCATATGTTTTTTCATAGGCTGTCTTTTTTAATTCTGTCCGTGTTTTGGCTTTTGCCAATTTCATGTAGTCAGGAACTTCCTCTCATTCACTCCCTTGTTAATTAGTCTGATCCAGCTCACCTGTTTCCTATTGTAGCATGTGACTTCCCATTTGTGCATTGAAGCATTCCTTTCACAGACAGCCTTTGTCAGAACATTTCCCTTGTGCTACGATCGTTTATGCCTTGTACTCTTTGCGATTCTCTTCTGACTGGATCGTCCCTGATTTTCATTTTGGCTTTGACTTGGATTTGTTTGCATCTGTGTATCAAACCTTTTTTTGCCTGACCACGAGTTTTTTGCTTGCCGCCCTGGTTACAACTTGGATTACGTCCCTGGGATTCACATTTTTGGATTGTGGACTTTATACTGTTGCCTCCTGCTCTGCGGGGGTTCACCCCCATTCCTAATAAAGCACAAGTTTTTTGGATTACTTGGTTCTCGCATCTGGTTCCTGAGCGTAACCTCACACTAAGTATGAAAAGACAAAAAAAGACACAAAAACAAGTCCCCCCCACCAAAAAATAAAATTAGTTGACACCAATGTTTACTGTTTACATGTGCCTCATTGGACATTCATACAAACACAAGATGCTGGAGCTATTCTGCCGTGTGCGCTTTGGTCCAGCCAATGACGCCGTCCACTCTAGTTTTTTTTAATATCTCTGTGGATGGCCCTGCTGTGTCAAAGATTACGCCCCACTTTGCATACTCGCAATCTGATTGGTTAAATTTTTGACAATCAGCAAAATCATCCCCCTCTTTTTAATGGGAGAGGGAAGCAATTTACATTCTGAAGGCCTTGCGACATAAGACAGAGTAAGACAGTATTTTGTAGGGGAGCTGAGTGTTGCCTGGTGAGGTTAGCCACTTGGGTGAGGTCCCCCTTCACCATATGCTGTTATTTAAAGCACTGGGCACCATTTGAGGTTTGGTTTGCTCTGATCAAGTGATTGTGTGTGGTGAGTATTTGCACCCCTAGACCCTTGCTTCTTTAGTATACCTCTCTTTGGGTGGCCCCAATCCTGTAATTGTAGAATATAAAACCAAGTAACTAAAAGAATTTGATATCCGTAATAAGATTTTCTTGTCTATACATGCGTATGCTGTGGGGTGTGTTTTTGGTTGCATGCGTGTATATATTTTTAATTTTATTTATTTCCCCCCCTGCATTTTCCAGGCTTTTTCAAGCATATCAATAAAAGCTATCCATTGTATTGGAGTCATGTCAGTTCCTTGGCGAATGAACTTGTGCATATCTGAATGTCCAGGCTGGGAATGGCATCCACAGATCAACCTCAAAATTTGGTCCTTGGGTGTAACTCCAAAGCAGTGTTGCTGGTGTCTCTTTACCACTTTGTCACATTCAACATGCGTTGTAAAACTAGGTTTATCAGCACGTCTTAAATATATCAAGCAAGGCCTGAGTGTTCAGTCCATTAATGTCCAAATGCTAAATCATTAGTTTAAACTTTGGCAGGGGCGGGCTGGGGCAAAAAAGTGTCCTGGGAATTCGTACCTGACTGGCCCACTCTCCAGATGGTGGGGATGGGGAGGTAGTGGCTGGCTGAAAAAATGTCACATTATTTGACAAAAAAGTATCCATTTTAACATCATACTGGACTATATTTCCCATAAAACATTGATATGTGGGGGCTGTTGGCCGCCGTAAGGGCGCAGATGGCGCTGAAGATACACTGCATGATCTGCTCCGTTGTGACGACTATGGCTCTCGTGGCTCCCTGCCCCATCGTCTGACATGCCTCCTATTGGCCCACGTGCAATAATTATTTCCTGACCCTGATAGGTACCGTATTATGTTTATGTTATTTTGTTATATTTTATGTATTTAAATTACATCTACTTGTATCTGTTGTAATGTCCCCAAATATGGGGTTTTATCAATAAATAAATAGATACATAAATAAATTAATAAATTCTTAGTTCTTGAGTTTATTTAAGACCAATTAGCCTACAACAAATAATTGTTGTGTTTATCTAACATAAAAACCCAGTAGCTATATGCCTGTGTGATCTTAGCAGATGTTAACAGATCACCTAGTGTCCCCCACTCCTCATGTACATGTACTACGTTGTACATGTGAGTAGGCAGGGGTTGGGTAGGTAAAACCCAAAAACAAACAATCTGTCATAATCTGTATTTTCTGGCTTCATTATGCTCATCATTTATTGTTTCATTTATCATTCATGCGTTTAGGGTTGCACCTTGTCTGCCCCAGTCGCCTCATGTTCGTCTTCCATGTGATTTAAGCCATGCACTTCACTGTCCGCGTTCGTGCATCTATTCGGGTATTTCCGTGGGTTTCCATAGTTTCCGAAATTCTTCCTTCACGTCTCGTTTCCTATATTTCCCGCTATTCTCGTATTAACGTATTAATGAAGACTAATTGTTACGCCCTCCTCTGATAGTCAGAGGCCGCCAGCGCAAAATGGACAGCAAGAGTGTGAATGAAAGAGGCAGACTGCAATCAATTTGACTACTTAAATACAAGACTTATTTATTGACAAACCAAACTCAGAACAAGGGACACAGAGCACAGACAACACATACCCCAACCCCCTGAGCTATGCAGCGACAACTAAAGAAAATCCCAGAAGAAACCACAACTAATGCCTAAAACCCAAAACAACCCTGAAACGAACCCTATTTTGGACAGGTACTCCAGTACCGCAAAATACATGGGTTATTGCCACCGCTCTAAGTAGTGAATCTAATACAGGGAGTTGCCTACGTGAGGTGGGAAAACATTATGTATACCTTCAGGCGTTTCCCCAAGTTCCCTAACTCTGTACTCTGTGCCCGCCGAAAGGAAAAAGACAAAAAGAAATGATTAATAAATCAATAAGTCAACAGAAAAACAAAATGGCAAAAAATAGTTACCAAGAAAAAAACTCAAGCGCATAGCTATAACAAAACAAAAACAAACAATATAACACAACAGAATCAAAATGACAACACAATCCAAACCGAGAGCTGCCACCTCCCTCTTGAACAAAACAAACAAATCAACTTCTATAGAACAGGGAAGGAGATGATTGGTCAATTTCTTGATTGATGAACTGGTTCCAGCTGTCAAGGCCTTCAATGAACAGACAGGTGGAACCTATGGAAAAAGGGACTGAAAAGGTGTTGCCCAACAGAAACCAGCAGAGAGACAAACACAAACATTAGCTGTAGTCTCAGAGTTTATACCTCAGCCTAGGGCTGCTCAATTAATTGTATGCAATTAATTTAAGCGCAATAAAAGTAACTGCCACTATGAGGCAGACAGACGTGATTGCTTATCACTTTTTCTTTGACACATACATAATGCGGTCATTTGAAATGCTTCCGGGAGGAAAACTGCAATTTGAAGTCCGCTAATTCCCAGCGAGATTGGACAGCCTCCATCGCCTTGGCATAATTGGCTTACCTTAAATCAATTCCTGTGTACTTTGCCTGACTTGCAATCAAGTCATTTATTCAGCCAACTGACTGATCAAAACAAAAATGTGGCCTATAATGATTAAGAAGTGATAATGAGAAGCAGACAGACCTAACTAGGCTGCCGCGTTATATTGAAAGAATGTAAGTAATCTTAATGAATAACGGACCTCTGAATTCCACATTTCACTGGGGAATTTTGTATGCATTTTGAAAGATATTTCTTAATGAAATTATTTTAAGATGGCCCTGGTTTTAAGTGCTTAAAAACAGTGGCGGGCGGTAGACGGAAAACCGAGGGGATGGAAAACAGATGAGATATCAATCATTGTTCTTGGTCATCATGTTAGTTTCCCTTATAATGAAATGTTTAGGCGAGCGAATAATAAATTCTATGAAATGTTTAATTCACATGCCTTAATAGGCAACTCTTTACGAAAAAACTACTGTGGATTTTCCGCGTTAAATTCGTCACATCCAGTCGTCTAACCTGTGGTAATGATTGTTAAATTGAAAAAGCTTGAAATGCGCTCTTTTTGGTGTTCAATTGATGCGTTTGATTTCGTCTTAACGAAGACAATTGGCTACACCTGAGAGGGGAAGGTTAGAGTGTTCTTTACCAGAGAAATTGACTGAAAACAGAAAACAGAAGACTAATAAGCAGTTTTAAGACATGTTAATCGCCCTCCTTGTTCTCTGTCCACCACCCGCCACTGCTTAAAAATATCGGCAACGTGAAGTGGAGAACATTTTGTGAAGCCTAATTGGCTAATTGAGCGAATCAACTGTTTGATTGAAAATTGAGCAAAATGGTAAGGGGGTGACAATTGTTGGTTAGGGGATGAAGACTTTGCAGACCTTCACTTTGCGTTGTTCAGCATGTAATTTACCTCAATGTGTTTTCCAAGTCTTTGCTGAATTTATCTATTGCGTGCAATGCAACGCTTAAAAACCAAGACCCATATTAAAATGATTCTATTTTTAAGAAATCTTTTTAATGTTATGTAAAAATTATACGAGAGGTGAAATTCATAGGTCTGCTGTTAATTCAGATTATTAACATTCTTTCAATCTAACACGGCAGCCTGATTCGGTCTGTCTGTTTCTCATTACCTCTTCTTAATCATTATTGGCCACATTTTTTATCCCTGCAACAACGAAGTTGCGGGGGGTATAGAAGCGAGTTCCATCCGTCCGTGCGTGCACTTCACTTTGTCCGGAGCATATCTCCAAAACTATTGATGACAGCTTCACCAAATTTGGCACACATGTCAATCATGACACGTAGATGTGCCTTTTAAGGGTTAGAACTGGATGTGAGTTTTATTTTTGGCCTGAGTGAAATACAAGCCCAGCCACCAATAGAAGCCTTGACATGCGCCATTGGTACCGATGAAAGAAGATTCCTTCTTGTCATCATCTACAGCCCACCATTGTGCTCCAAGTCTAGACTCCGAGAGAAAATGGCTTCACTTGTGAATCAACTGCCAACCAGTACAAATCATACAGTCATAGTTGGACACTTCAATCAGCAGCCAGAAGACTTGAACAACATCATGGAACAAGCAGGTTTCACCCAGCATATTCATGGACCAAGTCACACACATGGCCGAACCCTGGATCACATCTACACCAATATGCATGTGCATTCCAGTGGAGACATTCCAGTCCCATACAGTGACCACCATCTGGTGTGGGCACAGTTCTGAGTGTGTCCAAAAGTGATTGGGGGAACCAGATTTAGCACAGGAGGAGAAGCTACATCATGAAGGTGGTATCACGATGTAGTAAGACCTGCAACGCAGATTGGTATCAGGCCAACCAAGGGTGATACCACAGCATTGCATCCTGCTGAAGATATCGCTATCCAGCCCCCTATTCTTCCATACCGTACGTTATGGTGAAGGTATATAGTCTACAAACGATTGGTCATGTTTTGAGTTTGATTTGACATCCAAACTATGATATCATATTTGACATAATAAGCACCCATAACTCTTAGAAAATTGAAAAAAGTGTCAATACTTTAGGTAAGGTAAATCTGTCAGTAAACTTCTAAAAATGTAGTGAATATAAAGTGTTCATACAATTTTGAGGCAAATTGTAAACAAAAAGTTTGCAAACTTTTTTTATGAAAGTTCATGGAAATTGAGCATGGCAGAGGGGGTGCGATTAAAGTCTAAAATGTCATTGGGGGCGGAAAAGTTGTCTATTATGTCAAATATGGTATATATCTTTTAGAATTATTATATACCAATGTAATTTTACAATTGATGTATATCTGTACATAAGTATGGTATCAAGTAGATAAATTTATATTTCATAACTTTATCATTACAGTCATCTGTTGCGGGGGATATTGATGACTTTGTCTTCTTGTTGGTTTTGATTGGTGAATTGGCTGAATAAATGGCTTGATTGCAAGGTAGGAAAAGTACAGGGGAATTTATTTAAGGTGAGCTAATTGTGCCAAGGCGATAGAGGCTGTCCAACCTCGCTGGTAATTAGCGGACTTCAAATCACAGTTTTCTTCCCGGAAGCTCTTCAAACGACCGCATTAGGTATGTGTCATAGAAAAGATAATAAGCAAGCTCGTCTGTGTGCCTCATAGTGGCAGTTACTTTTATTGGGCTTAAAATAATTGCGATTCGATTAATTGAGCAGCCCTACCTCAGCCCGTAACACTAATACTTCATGTTACGTTATTTTGTTACTAACATAGACTAATATACTCATCCTGAGTACTTTTGTGTATTAATATTCACCTGTCATGTCATGGTGTGTAAATATCACTTCGTTCATTTTTTACTAATGCTTTTTTACGCTATAGTCTGTAAACTCCGCCCTCCCATTTCCTATTCCTGACTCTGCTGATTACTGCGATTTCCTGCACCAGTTTTCCCTCGAGCTGTCTCCCGTTCTATTATGCACTTAGGCAACTCCCTGATTGGAGTCTGTTTTCATGTTTAGGATTGGTTTGTCAATTGTGATGCGTGATCATGGTTTGTCTTTTCCTCTCGTGCTGATTAGATTTACTTGTTTTGCAACTCCGACCTATCCTAGTCCCCGCCTAGTTTAGTAATTTCCTTGGGTATATTATGTCTCATTTCATTACAGATTTCCGTCAGATCTTCAATCCTTTTCCTCCTTTACCTGTGCTTAGTGCCAGTTTTCTCATTTTGATTCCCGTGTACAACTTTAGCCTGTGTCTGACTGATTACTGATTTTTGCCTAGCCCTTTTGTTTTAATTACTGCATTTATTGATTCTCGTGTACAAACCTTGCCTGCCTGACTACGTCTCTGTGATACCCCTGGCTTCCTGACCTATTGCCTGAATAAACGACTACGGCTTTGGATTTCCTGACTCGCGTTTGGTTCTTCTGTCAGCCATGACACAATGCTATTTATATTAAAGATCCTATTTACCCGAAAGATGTCCTGAAATAAACTGAATATGATGATACAGTCCTATATTAAAAACAAACCATTGTCAACACATAACTCATGTATTTTACAGAAATATTATTATTATTATTATTTTTACAGGAATGGATGTGAAACAGAAATGTGACTTTGGGGCCATTGAATTTTTCAATAAGACCACTGCATTATTTGGAATGATTCATATATAGCCTTTTAAATAATAAAGTTACATATTTTACTGACAAACTCTAATGGGCGTAGAATAACTCACTAGCTTCAGAACCGCAGAAACTTGGTTGCAAGTTTAATGGCAGGTGATCCTGAATGACAGGGTTTTGGAATTGAAAATGTGGAAAGTCTTCTTATATTCCTGGACAAATTTTGCCCGGGGTCTAAAAACATCAATCCCAACGCTTTGTTGCGGATTAACGACTGCTCCGGTTGTGACCCCATTCCTGAGCTGGTTATCTCGGCAGCTCAGATTGTGGCTCCCATTCAGTGGGACGTTGAGTCTGCTGTGCGGGAGGCGTTGAAAAATTACCCCGGTCCCGGTGGGGAGCCGCCTGGCTGTTTATTTGTTCCTTTGGCAGTGCGGTCCCAAGTTCTCCAGTGGGGGCACTCTTCCCGTCTGGCTGGTTCATCGGACCAAGCAGTTCTTGGGGTCGACAAACCCCCGCCGCCGCTGCGGATGATTGAGGGGGGGCCGGTTTACACTTTGCGTAGTATTTTAGCCGAGAGCCATGTGGGGTGGTGCTTTCCCAGAATCCTTATGAGCAGGATGTCCGGCATGCCTCCTTCACTAGTGCGTCTGTGGTTAGCTTCGCTCAATAGCCGAAGATATCTGTAGTCAGGTTTTATTGGAATTTCTATCTTCTTATTGTTGGAGTTTCTTCTCTCTTTTTCTATCTCGTTTTGCTCTCGTAGTACGGACTATTATACATCCTTTGGAAGCGCGAGTACTTGCGTTTGATCTATATTATTCTCAGTGTTTGTACTGTGTTCGTGCTACTCTCTTTCTCTCTGTCATTGCGCTTGGCCTCCATATACTACCGGCCATTACACCTACACGCCTGTACCACTGCAGTTACAAAAAAATTTGTAACTGCAAATACAGTAGTGTGCAGTGATGATTACATACTTAACAAAATGAAAATAATTCAAGAACTATTCAACTATTTCATGTAATATTGGATCATACAGATGGAAATAAGTAAACATAATACATAGTTAAAAAGTTTTTAAAAAAAGTGTCTCTTTTTGAGAAAAAGTCAATATCTATTGTAGTCAACTTTGCTTTGATTACAGAATTTCATCTTCCAGGCATAGTTTTTACTTTTTTCTCCATTTCCTCACTCGCTAAACCATTCCATATTGTTTGAAGTTCATTCAAAAGACGTGCCTTCGATATTACAACAGATTTGCTCAATTGGATTAAGGTCTGGATTTTGTGCAGGCCAAGTCATGATTTTTGCCACCAGGGCTAGGTTATACCAAAAAGACATAGGAGAAATGCTCGACATTTTGTAGTCGGAAATCAAAACGTCAATTGCACTAATGCAGCTTATGGCAACTCAAGTCATACATCTGGTCGCAGATCTGTTTAAAAGAACATCTTTGAAGAACATCTGGAGTACATCTGGTCTGTACTCCACTTCTGGAGCAGTTGCATGGCCAAACACCAAAAGTATTAATGTCCTTACATAAGACAAAATATATTAAGTCAACTAAACAAATAAGTCACTTTATTTAAAGTGGTGATCCGTAAGATTTGAATTGGTTTGTATATATTGACATCTTTGGCAGTAAGCTGCAATTGCAGGTGTGCTTCTGGTCACCCCATAACTTTTTTCGAGACCCAACAGTGTCGCCTGCATGACATCGGTAAATTGACGGCTCTAACCAATTCCACGCCTTCTCAACTCTCATGCAGACGGGAAAGATGCTCTATGACACGGCAGTTGAACTCAGGCTAAGTTTACATGATGACGGTGTGAACAGAAGACGCAAAACTGGCGTCGCGTCTCCACTTTTTATTTCGCGTTCAGACGAGCATTCTCGGGAATCTGTGTGCATACAGTGACGCAAAAACTGTGTTGAAATCGATTGGGTATGCATGCCAGACGGCTAGGTGGTGCTGTGATACACTAACATAAACGCCGCCATGCCTATGCGCATGCGTAGAATCTTCCTTCTTCTCGTCACTGTGCCGAGAAATCACAAAATATGGCTACCGGTAACAAGAAGAACTTCGTCTGCTCAGGTAGATCCTCCTCTGTTCGCCAATAGCATGTGTACAGACTCTGTACATTTGTAGTAACGACTCCTGTACATTTATTATGGCTGCCAGAGTAGCCTGAAGGTCCGAAGCATGGATGTAATCCGACATGTTTGTTTACTGCATGACGTAAACGCCTACGCGACGTGAGCAGAACAGCAGATCTGAGCCAGTTTTGCGTCTTGGCCAGTTTAGACGGAAACGCTACGCCAGAGCGTATTCAAGTTTTCCACTTTCGAGGGTGGTTTGAGATTTTTGCGTCTTCAAGCCCCAAAAGCGCTGTCACCATATAAACAAAAGGCACTTCCGTTAAAATATTTTGTCGTCTTTACTCGCAAGCGTCTTCGTGTAAACTGGGCCTCAGTAAAAGTAAAAATTGTGTGACATTAGTCAAAACATATTTCTTTGCTGTAAAAAGATGCGCCTACACTGAGGTAAGCTGAGCTGAAAAACGTGTGATTACAATTCATTAACGTTAGGCATACAACTTGCTGACTATTTTTATAAATACTACATGCAAAACCCAAAACCAGTGAAGTTGGCACGTTGTGTAAATCGCAAATAAGAACAGAATACAATGATTTGCAAATCCTTTTCAACCTATATTCAATTGAATACACTGCAAAGACAAGTTATAATGTTAGAACAGGTAAACTTTGTAATTTTTTGCAAATATTAGCTCATTTGGAATTTGATGCCTGCAACATGTTTCAAAAAAGCTGGCACAAGTGGCAAAAAAGACTGATGAGCATTCCTCAACTCTCTCAAACACTTATTTGGAACATCCCACATGTGAACGGGCTAATTGGGAATGGGTGGGTGCCATGATTGGGTATAAAAGCAGCTTCCCTGAAATGCTCAGTCATTCACAAACAAGGATGGGGCGAGGGTCACCATTTAGTGAACAAATGCGTGAGCTGATTGTCAAACAATTTAAAAACAACATTCCTCAAGGAGCTTTTGTAAGAAATGTAGGGATTTCATCTTCTACGGTCCGTAATATCGTTAAAAGGTTCAGAGAATCTGGAGAAATCACTGCACATAAGCGACAAGGCCGAAAACCAACATTGAATGCCCGTGACCTTCGATCCCTCAGGCGGTACTGCATCAAAAACCGACATCAGTGTGTAAAGGACATCACCAAATGGGCTCAGGAACACTTCAGAAAACCACTGTCAGTAACTACAGTTCGTTGCTGCACCTGCACGTGCAAGTTAAAACTCCATCTATATGTATAATATACGTATGTAAACTTTGTTGTAACAACAGTGACTATAAACACTGACCGAAAAAAAAAAAACCAATATTGCCTCAGTTTATTCTCGAAACTATTAATGCTCTGAACAGAATATTTCTATCTAGCCTAGCTGGAGAATGACAAACATGATTGGCAGGTTTGGAAAGTTGTGTCAACAAATTGTAGCCAGTTCAGGCATTGCTTTCAGCTGTTAATCTCGGTTGAATATTGTGCTTTCTTTTTGCATCATAAAAGCAAAATTTTAAATAGAAGACTATAGCTATAGGCTGCCCAGGCAGAGAGGTATGATACAGCCTATGATGTAATACACGAAATGGGGTTTTGATTATAGCTTCTCGTAATTCATTTGAAAATGCAGTGGCAATTTCTGACAAGTAAATTGGCTTCACAGAAAACACGAGAAAATGAATTAATGGTTTTACCATTCGATAATTCCGAGCAAAGGATAAACGTGTTTAGTCTGTCAAGGGGGATAAATATTTTACCCATGCAGAGGACTAGTGTTGCTGTCCATCAGGAATGGGACTGAAATCAAAAATCATCTCATGACTGTAATAGCCGATAACCTATGTTAATTGTTAAAGCCAATTTACGGCAGATAGTAGTTGTAGTTGTAATCAAAACAAAATTTTAATGATGAAATCAGACTATAGCCTATTTCACTCTTCTCACCTTCTACCTAAAATTAGTATGTCTAACTGCAGAATATAAGCACCACGATCTAGCCTACTGACATAATCGCCAATTGACAAGAGTTACTAGAATCCATCAACGTAACGTAGCCTTCTTTCGAGAGTGACTTTTGGTAAAACCCCATGAATATAAAATAATAACTCAAATTGTGTTAGCTTATCATATTCTGAATAGATTAATTTATGTAGGTTAGTTAGCCTATAAAAAGTTCGGCAAATTATTATCAGTAATGGTAATGAACTTAATCGCGTTTTCTAGCTTAGATTATCTCAGTATAGGTGCTTCTTTTTACCCAAAAGCGAAATGATTTAGGACAGGAGGCCATGACTACACCAATCAGAAATGTACAAATGTAATACAAAAATGTATTTGTGTCTAATAATTGCACAGTTGAAATTTCCTCTTAACACGGCAGGCGCCAGAATTATCTGACCCCCATGCGATCTAACAGCGACAATATAATGGGCTACATTCATAGCCTACATAAATATAATTTTAGACCTACAGTCCTAACAATTTAATTATCCAAATAGTGGCCAAATAAATGATTTGCCCATCAGTAATTCTGAGGGTAAAAAAGGCATTTATAATGTTATTGCAATAGGGCCTATTCCTAGCCTGGACTGTGCAGTCAGTGGTTCCAAGACGGTGTCTCAGCAAGACTACTAAAAGCAAAATTTCACTGTCTCGAGACGCCAGTGGCCCAGACCAGTCCCCTAGTGGATCAGAACAGTTACTGCAGTGGTCCATGCTCCAAAGACCAGTGGTCCGGACCAGCGCGTATTCCACAAGCCACAATTGACAATCTGATAAACTCTATGCGAAGAAGAAGTGTTGCACTGCATGAGGCAAATGGTGGTCACACCAGATACTGACTGGAGTCCCCAGACCCCCAATAAAGCAAAAACTGCACATTTCAGGGTGGCCTTTAATTGTGGACAGTCTAAGGTACACCTGTGCACTAATCATGGTGTCTGATGAGCATCTTGATGTGGCACACCTGTGAGGTGGGATGGATTGTCTCAGCAAAGCAAAAGTGCTCACTATCACACATTTAGACAGATTTGTGAACAATGTTTGAAAGAAATGGTAATATTGTGTATCTGGAATGAATTTTAGATATTTGAGTCCATCTCATGACAAATGGGAGCAAAAAGAGTTGCGTTTATATTTTTGTTGAGTGTAAAACTAAGTCTGCCAATCGAGCCCGGAAAATTGATGCACTGAAAACAACATCATTATTAAAATATAACCATAAGTGTAGCTTATTCTTTAGTCTTATATGACAACAATTAAGCACGTTTTAGGAACTGTTTAGTCGTTTCCTTCACGTATAGGAGATAAGCACCTTTCGTAGTTATGAGCGTGTATGTTTGCGTGGTTTCAGTAGCTTTAGTCGCTATAAACACTGGCTTTTAGTCATAGTAAATGCCAGCTTCAAAAGTCTACCCACCAGCTTCACTGCCACTAAAAGCCGGTGGGTAGGCTTCGAAAGCCGGCGTTTACCGCGATTATGAAAGCTACTGAAACCACGTAAACATACAGTTCCACCTGTAACAATGAGGATGCAGTATTTTAGCAAGATCTACTATTATGCTGCTTATGGTAACAAGCAACACTCTGCAACAAAACTGAATGAGAAGATGCGCTTTGGCTAATTTAGGCAGTAGCTACAGCTAACTTGCTTGCCGAGGAGAAAGCTGGCAACTTCAGCGTCCCTTAGAAAAATCTTTCTACTTCATTAGCTCCTTCCACCTGTGGAAGGCTATCCCGATGTTCACCCTTGTTTTTTGAGAACGCCGGTGGCGCTGCCTTTTCAATTCTTTTTCGTTTTTTTGCGAATAAGGATTCCGTCTCCTGTGCTGCTGCTGCATATGTATGGTCCTGCATTATGCTGCAGTAGTACTGATTCTCAAAGTCACCGCGATAGCCTCTCTTCCTGATTTCTTCCGGTGTTTCAATCACTCTGCACTGGTTGGCAGGGCAAATGTAACCCCGGAAACCATAGTCCAAACAAAAGAAAAAAAAAAATCAGTCTCAACAGTATAGATTCCGGGTCATGATAAGGTCACTTCCTCCCTGCTAGTGTTTGGTGCTGCTCCCAGGATGTGCTTCTGTTCTCAATCTCAACTTTATTCTACCCTCAACGGTGAGTTTAAATCTTGCACCTACCTTTTTAACATGGTTCAGTGTCTCTGGCGGTGCCATTTGGTTGGCCAACTGGAAAAAAAGAAGGAAAAAAAAGGTTGTTGAATAAGACTAACTTCAAAAGTTGGTATTGTTTGGTGCGAAGGCTAATACAATGGGATTTCCCATTGAGTTAGCTTGTTGGCTAAATGCTGAAGGTGGGTGATTTGCAGGCTTGCATTTCATTGCAAAATATGAATGAATCAAATGCATCACATGCGTTACAATGCTGCCATTCTATAAAGCAGGGGTTCCCAAACTTTTCCAAATCAGGGCCCACTTGAAAATCAAAAAAATGTCCGCGGCCCACCTTTGTCCTATAAACAGTACATAGACAAAATTATGCATTCTCAGAACACTTAACAGCAACAATAATTGTTGTTGTTGTTGTTAGGAAAATAAAATAAATAAAATAAATAAACAACAATAATTGTTGATTTTTTTTTGTTTTTATTTATTATTGTTATTATTATTATTATAAAGATTCAGGAATGAAATTAAAGCAGGGGGATACAGGAAGCCCAAACCTTTAATCTGTGGTGTACACACAAGACAGAATTAATTATCGAACACTGTAAGTGCCCCTCCGATTATGACCCCTGGTCATAATGACCAGAAAGCTACGTTCCGATCATAAACTATATGAGGTTCTTAAAATATTGTGAGGTCAATGACACTCAATAGGTTATTACTTCTAAATATTTTTTAAAATCGTGCAATAAATATTTTACAATGAAATTCATAAAAATCATACTTGCAAAAATGAATCATATTTTTAATGACTTCTCACGGCCCACCTGCAGTACCACCACGGCCCACCAGGGAACCCACACTTTGGGAATCACTGCTGTAGAGTTTAATTGAAATGATTACTGGATTTGTTAAATGACCTGAATGAAGATATTTTTGTTCATTTAAAGTTTGTTGAATGATTTAATTTGAATGTATTTACTTTCTGAGATTTAATATGCCGGCTTTGATTTCCGTTCAGTGAATGATGATGATTTATGTTGTACAACAGAAGAGAGAGAAAATTTGTTTAGTTTGGATACTGATTTCATTTATTTGACCTGACCTTTTAGGTCACGTTTTTTTTTGACGAAGGATCTAAGAGCTGAATTTGATCTTCAATTTGATCTTCAAATTGGATGGCGAGCCTCCCGAACCTATGGATCGCTCTTCTTCCCACAGCATGTGGTAGGAAATTGGAACAAAACTGAGCTCACTATTCTTTAAACCTCCTTTCCCCTCTTCCACTCAACTGGAACTGGTAAACTCAAAGCAACTGGACCTTGAACTTGGACTTTGAAACTTTAAGGGCCCATATTTTGGTTATATGTGTTTTGTGTTTTTTTGTTTGTCCTGTCTTATTTTAATATATTCATGGTTAGAATTACAATCTGCCTGAAGTGTTTTTTTCATTGGCATTATCGCACACATTTGGGCTCCAAGCAAACCTGGAATCTTCTGATCTAATTAGCAGTCAATCATTCAATCAGTCCACTAATCATCATCATCCCTGTGGACTGGTTACATTCGTGGCGAGCCAGCCAGGAGCCCTATGTCTGTGAATGCCATTTAATTCTAGTTCTGACTACATATTTTTCTTTCAAGATGGATTTAATTAAGCAATCAGGGGTGAATATACTCAAATCTGTGATTGTCAGTAATGATGGTAATACTGATGCAGACACAGAGGAAGCACTCCCTGAATGGTTAAACCAATATGGGCCTATTCATAATGAAATTTCAGTTGATGATCCCACCAGTAAATATCACAAAAACCTGGTCGTTGAATTTTAAGAGAGTTTTACTTTCTCAGTATTAAAGCCACTGTTGCCATGCAGGTATTTCATTGAAGACAAGCCAGAGGTGTTTTATCATATGAAATCACTTGAAACAGAGTACACTGCTGCAGTTGGTGACAGATACACCCAAACATACCTTAATGAGATAAAAAAAACCTAGCAACCTTGAGTGGTAAAACCTTTGAAGCATTGCTAAAAGACATGCTAAGCCAAATGAGACAATACTGTGCACTGGAGGTTGAAAATGCAAGTTAGGACGGAGAGGATTCTGTTCAAATAGTTGAACAGACTAGACAAGATGGTTCTCAACCTGACCGGGATGAGCCACAAGCTGGAATAGGAAACACAAACAGAAATCCCCTACATATCAGAAGGACTATTTCCCTCTCAGGAGATTGCTTAAACCCCCCAGAAATACAGAAGGTGGTAGTTGAACACATTCTGAAAAAAGAGGACAACAGCTCTCATTCTTTGTCACCACTGAGACTCCGTACTTTCTCTGGGAAATATCCCAAACCCAGTAATGAAACGGATTATGAAACATGGCGCTCTCAAATTGATTTACTCCTTGCCGATCCCAGTCTGTCTGCTTTACATGTCACCAGACGCATCCTTGAGAGCTTGTTATCACCTGTAGCTGATGTGGTTAAAGGGCTGGGCCCTGATGTTTTACCTGCCACCTACTTGCAGGTCCTTGATTCAGCCTTTGCCACTGTTCAAGATGGAGAGGAGCTTTTTGCTCAGTTCCTGAACACTTTTCAAGACCCAGGCGAAAAGCCCTCAGTCTATCTCCAGTGGTTGCAGCTCACTCTGAATTCAGTTGTGAAAAGGGGAGGGGGGGGGATTCAATCCATTGAAACAGAGAAACATCTCATTAAACAATTCTGTCGTGGATGCTGGGATAACTCAGTGATTACAAACTTACAACTTGAACAGAAGAAAGACGATCCTCCTCCCTTTGCAAATCTTTTGTTTTTGCTGCGCACTGAGGAGGAAAGACAGCTAACAAATGAGAATCTCATGAAAAGACACATCAGTTCATCCAAGCAACGAGTTCAGTTGAGTTCACACAGTACCTGCGCTTGTGGAGCGAAATCAGACCATGACCTCAGTGCAATTGAAGATCTAAAGAAACAAATGAACAAACTCCAGAGTCAATTAACATCTTTGCTTTCTCAAAAACAGTCAGAAACTACATCACCAAAGTCTAGAGCTGCAAGCACTGCAAGGCCACAATCCTCAAATAGACTGAAGCCTTGGTATTGTTTCAAGTGCGGCGAGGATGGTCACATTTCTTCATCATGCAGCAATGCAGCTAACTCCGCTCTGGTGATGAAAAAAAAAAGCAGCTGCAGCAGAGGCAGCATGCCTGGGACCTTCAGAATACCAACAATAATCCATCAAACTAAATGCAGCCTTTTTTGAGGGACAACCAGGGGCTGCAGTCAATCAAAGTCCCATAATGAACAATCAGCCACAACCCACCTCTCATATGTGCAAATTACCTAAGGGACTCATAGGAACCAAAAGCACTGCTCAAGTGTTCATGAAAGGAACCCCTTTCAACTGTCTATTGGATACAGCTTCTCAGTTGACAACAATAGCTGATTCTTCCTATTGCAATTATCTTTCTGACCAAGAAACCAAACCCTTAATTGATATTTTGGAAGTTGAGGGGGCTAATGGTCAGAATGTGCCATACATGGGTTACATTGAACTCGATCTTACCTTTCCACCTGAGTTCCTTGGAACATCCATAGACATACACACTCTTGCTTTGGTAGTGCCTGATGTCAAATCAATGCAGTCCCTTGTGCTTGTTGGCACAAACCCACTGGATGTTCTTTGTGAAAAATGTCTGAAAGATGATTTGATAATCACTCATTCAGTTCCATATGGATATAGAGCTGTGTTGAAGATCCTTCAGCTAAGACACAACCAAACCACTTGTAGTGTCATTAGAATGTATGGGAAAAGTCCACAAACTATTCCAGCAGGAAGCACTGTTGTTGTAGAGGGAACATCTGCCAGTTGCTTTCTGCAGAACACTGTTATCATAGAGCATCCATCTACATTCTCTTTGCCTGGCAGCTTAATGGTTAAATCCTGTCTGGTTAACTGCCCACAATCTCAACCTTGTCAGTTGCCTGTCATTATAAGCAATGAATCGGATCATGATGTCATCATTCCAGCCAGATCTGCCATTGCACAAATGAGTGCAGTTCATACCATCATTTCAAAAGAGCAAGGTATATCTAATGCAATCTATTCTTCACCACAACCGCAGTTGAATTTCAACTTTGGTGACTCAACCCTCTCACCTGAATGGAAAGAATGCATCACAACAAAACTTGACACTATCCCAGAAGTATTTGCAAAACATGATCTAGATTTTGGCAAAACTGACAGAGTTACTCACCGGATAAAGTTATCTGATGAAACACTATTCAAACACAGACCAAGACCCATCCATCCCCAAGATGTTGATGCTGTCTGTAAACACCTACAGGAACTCCTTGAAAGTGGAGTAATCCGCAAATCAGAATCTGCTTTCGCATCACCCATTGTGGTGGTACAAAACAAAAATGGCAGTGAGCGACTTTGTATTGATTATAGAAAATTGAACTTACAAACCATCAAGGATACTTATGCTCTGCCCAAGCTTGAGGATGCCTTCACTGCACTCTCTGGATCTGAATGGTTCTCTGTACTCAACCTGAAGTCTGGATACTATCGAATCGAAATGGCGGAATTAGATAAAGCCAAGACTGCCTTTGTATGCCCTTTAAGATTTTGGGAGTTTAATCGTATGCCCCAAGGAGTGACAAATGCACCGAGCACTTTTCAACGCTTAATGGAGAAATGCATGGAAGAAGTAAATTTGAAGGAGGTCCTTGTTTTTATTGATGACTTGATAATTTTTGCACCTACCTTAGAAGAACACGAAGCAAGGCTAATGAAAAAACGTAATCGGCTGAAAGAGTTTGGCCTTAAACTATCTGTTCAAAAATGCATCTTTTTCCAAAAATATGTTCGATAATTGGGGCATGTGGATTCAAGGAATGGGGTTCAGACTGACCCAGACAAAATTGCTGCTCTCACAACTTGGCCAGTACCTCAAACCTTAAAGGATCTCAGGTCCTTTCTTGTTTTTGCTGGGTACTACAGAAGATTCGTGAAAGGCTACCCTGAAATCGTAAAACCCCTCCATGATCTTACATCTGGTTACCCACCATCACAGAAAAAGTGCAGATCTATATTCAAACCAGAAAAATACCTGAACCCCAAAGAGCCGTTTGGTGGCCGTTGGACAGCTGCTTGTCAGCAGGCCTTTGATAAAATTATTCAGAAGCTTACCACTGCTTCAGTTCTTGCTTTTGCTGATCTCCAGAAACCGTATCTCCTCCATACTGATGCTAGTTCCACCGGTCTGGGAGCCATCTTGTATCAAGAGCAAGAGGGACAGAGTAGAGTCATTGCTTATGCCAGCAGGGGTCTTATTGGAAGTGAATCCCACTATCCAGCTCACAAACTGGAATTCCTTGCCCTTAAATGGGCAGTGACAGAAAAATTCAGTGACTATTTATATGGCAGTCATTTCACAGTAATAACAGACAGTAACCCACTTACTTACCTCTTAAAAACAGCTATACTTGATGCAGCCAGCTACAGTTGGCTTGCCACACTATCCACCTACTCCTTTAAGATCGTGTATCAGGCTGGTAAGCAAGCTGCTGATGCAGAAGGGCTGTCTCGCAGACCACACGGTAACTTATCTGATGATCTTAAATCTCAAAAGGAAAGAGAAAGAATCTTTCAGAATCTGGAGGTTTGCGGAACATCATCTGTCTGACCCTATATTGCCTCCCATTGATCAACCAACTGTCCAAGCCATTTGTGACAGACAACTGATCTTGAGTTCCAATACTCATACCCGTAATTTTACTCTTGTCCAGTCACTATCCATGTCCATGAAAGCCTTACACGATTGTTTTGTAAATGATAGCCAGTTTGGGTCCTCAGCCATTCCCCAACTTACAGATACACAGATTGCTGAAAAACAAAGAGCAGACCAAACAATTAACCATGTCATCACTCAGCTAGAATGTGGAATAACACCACCACCTACCTTGAGGGATGAACTCCCAGAATTGCCACTTCTCCTGAGAGAATTAAATCGTTTGGAGCTCCGGAACAACATTCTCATGAGACAGAGACAAAAGGGGTCTCAGTGCTCTTTTCAGCTTGTACTGCCCCAAGAACTGCGAGACCAAGTTCTCATAAGCTTACACGATCACATGGGTCACCTAGGAATACAAAGGGCACTTGATCTGTTCCAAGCCAGATTTTACTGGCCAAGAATGGCTGCTGAGGTTCATGCCAAAGTCAAAAATTGTGCAAGGTGTGTAAAATGGAAATCCTTACCTGAGAAAGCTGCACCCCTTGTCAATATCAAAACAACAAGACCACTGGAACTTGTTTGCATGGACTTCTTATCATTGGAACCGGATGGAAGGATCAAGGATATTCTTGTTATAACAGACCATTTCACAAAATATGCTGTTGCCATTCCCACACCCAACCAAAAAGCCAAAACAGTTGCAAAATGCCTATGGAACAACTTCCTAATTCATTATGGAGTCCCGGAAAAACTCCACAGTGATCAAGGACTGGATTTTGAATCCCGAACAATAAAGGAACTCTGCCAAATAACTGGAATTCACAAAATCCACACTACTCCATATCACCCCAGAGGAAACCCAGTTGAACATTTCAACCGCACATTGCTGGACATGCTTGGAACTTTACCGGATCAGGTTAAATCTCACTGGAAGGTCTTTGTCAAACCACTTGTGCATGGATACAATTGCACTAAAAATGATGTCACTGGATTCACACCTTATGAACTCATGTTTGGACGTCAACCTAGACTCCCTATTGACTTGGCTTTTGGACGGCCTGTTACAGACAACAGTTCCCATACATCCCATTACCAATATGTTCAAGACCTCAAGTCTCACTTGGAGGAGAGCTATAAAATAGCAGCAGAAAATGCAAAATAAGTCATGCAAAAGAATAAAACCAGATTTAACAAACACATTTCAGCTTCTGATTTATCTGTGGGAGATCGAGTTTTGGTCAGGAATGTGCGTCTGAGAGGCAGGCACAAGTTGGCAGACAAATGGGAGTCTGATCCTTTTATTGTTGTAAAAAGAGCTGGCACCCTTCCTGTTTACACAGTCAGACCTGAGAATAAGGATGGTCCTTCTCGCACATTTCACAGAGATCTGCTGCTTCCTTGTGGGTTTCTACCTGCTCCCAAGACCTCTCCATCTAAAACACGACCACTCGGGCACAAACCTCTCCCAAATTCAGAAATTCAAATTGATTCAGATAATCAATCAGATGATGATGATGATGATTTGATCGTTCCATCTCAGTGGTACTCTGTACTTAACTAAGACTCCCAAATTCACAATTGTGATTGATGTACCGAAAGATTCACTCTCCCCTAAGGATCTAGGACCCAGATCCCCAGAGACTGTACAGGCCACTCCCTCTGATGCAGTAGCAGAGGATGACCCACACAACCTACCTAACTTACCCAGTTCCCACTTACCTGAAACAATGGACGAACTTGAAAGTGCACACTTATCTGATACACCCGGAAATCCTGAGAAATCATACTTACATGGAACTGCAGAACCAAGTTCTGATGTAACACCCGATGCTGTCAAGGAAATGACCAACTCCCCCATTTCAGACAGTTTCAGAAACTGGAGAAATCCTGTTACTGAACTGGATTCCTCTAGTTCAGAAAACAGTGTAACCTTGTTACAAGGCATTCAACTTGAACCCAAAAACCACCAGATCGATTACAATATTCAAAACCTGGACAGCCAGTATTAGATGCAGTTCAGTCACTCTTTTATGGTTTAACTACAGCTTTTACATTTGCCTTAGCAGGTCCAAGGGACCATTGTAACATGCCTCCGCAACCAATTGACAAACCAGTGACACTTAACCAGTGACATGTTACGAGACGTACATGGGAACGGGGGGGGGGGGAGTGTAACCCCGGAAACCATAGACCAAACAACAAAAGAAAAAAAAATCAGTCTCAACAGTATGGGTTCCGGGTCATGATAAGGTCACTTCCTCTTACCCTCTTCCCACTCCTTACCTGCTAGTGTTTGGTGCTGCTCCCAGCATGTGCTTCTGTTCTCAATCTAAACTTTATTCTACCCTCAACGGTGGGTAGCATCTACCTTTTTAAAATGGTTCAGTGTCTCTGGCGGTGCCATTTGGTTGCCCAACTGGAAAAAAAGAAGGAAAAAAAAGGTTGTTGAATAAGACTACCTTCAAAAGTTGGTATTGTTTGGTGCGAAGGCTAATACAATGGGATTTCCCATTAAGTTAGCTTGTTGACTAAATGCTGAAGGATTTGTTAAATGACTTGAATGAAGATATTTTTGTTCATTTAAAGTTTGTTGTAAGATTTAATTTGAATGTATTTACTTTCTGAGATTTAATATGCCGGCTTTGATTTCCGGTAAGTGAATGATGATGATTTATGTTCTACAACTGAAGAGAGAGAAAATTTGTTTGGATACTGATTTCATTTATTTGACCTGACCTTTTAGGTCACGTTTTTTTTTGACAAAGGATCTAAGAGCTGAATTTGATCTTCAATTTGATCTTCAAATTGGATGGCGAGCCTCCCGAACCTATGGATCGCTCTTCTTCCCACAGCATGTGGTAGGAAATTGGAACAAAACTGAGCTCACTATTCTTCAAATCTCCTTTCCCCTCTTCCACTCAACTGGAACTGGTAAACTCAAAGCAACTGGACCTTGAACTTGGACTTTGAAACTTTAAGGGCCCATATTTTGGTTATATGTGTTTTGTGTATTTTTGTTAGTCCTGTCTTATTTCAATATATTCATGGTTATAATTACAATCTGCCTGAAGTGTTTTTTTCATTGGCATTATCGCACACATTTGGGCTCCAAGCAAACCTGGAATCTTCTGATCTAATTAGCAGTCAATCATTCAATCAGTCCACTAATCGTCATCATCCCTGTGCACTGGTTACACAAATGCGGATTTATTCCGCATTTGATGCTATTTGTCCCTTGCCAGCGGCAACAGTTTTAAGATGGCTGACTGTCATGGTGCTCCCCTACCAGCTTACCCGTCCAAAGTAGAAACAAGTATAAAATTCTTTGTTTACAAGAATATATCAGATTATTTGCGGAAATCATAATACACCAATGATAACATATACTGTATATGAATGCAGACTTAGATTTTGGCAAATGAAAAAATTTAAATGTTACACATTGTCCCTTTAAGAGCTGAAAAAAGTTTTTTCTTTGCCTTTAAAGCAGGGGTGTCCAATCTTATCCATAAAGGGCCGGTGTGGGTGCAGGTTTTTGTCCTATCCAGCAGTGCTACTGCGCCTGATTCCACTAATTAACGAATCGGGGTTTCAATCAGGACCTGGGTGGGTGGAATCAGGTGTGTCACCGTTGGGCTCTAGCAAAAACCTGCACCCACACTGGCCCTTTCTGGATAAGATTGGATACCCATGCTTTAAAGTATCCTAATCACACATGTGGACTGGGTTTTCCAGCTGACATGCCCCCTCTGGACTCCATTGTGCTCCATGTTTTCATCCTGACTCATCTCATTGTTGATTTGCCTGCCCCTGTTCTCAAAGGACTGCTTAGGGGTGCATTTCCCGAAATTGTAGATGCTAACTTACAGTACATAGATCATCCATTCACAGTCAATGGGACCAACTATAAGTTTCTAACTTAGTAACTACGCTGCTGGCAAATTCACCCCTGTTTAAACCACCACTCTCCCAGTCTTTTTCTGGCTTCTGTTCAGCAGACCGTGTTTCAAACCATGATTCTCGACTTCTACACTCTCAATTCTAATTATTCTTCTCTTTTTTTTGACTCCTCTGTTTTGCTAGCCCTTGTTCCCAGCTAATCATTTTCTCACTGGCAAAAAAATTGCTTTGGCCCGGCAATTGGTGGGGCTAATGTCCCCCTTCAGCCCCGCCAATTTCCCAGGGTTAAGCTTAGGACAGCTTCTGTTCTCTCTGGGTTTTTGTAAAGAGGGCTAGTCCCACCGATAGTGCAGGACTATCTAGCACTGTAAATTGGTAGGGTTAGCACCGCAATTTGCAAGAGGGCCTGTGAGAACAGAAATAGAAATAGTCTGTGCTTAAGGAAGCCGACAAAAACAGGTTGCGCTGCAACCAATCCAAGGCCAGACTGTCATGAATATTCAATTCAACAATGCGAGTGCGATGATGTCAAGCAGTATCCTAAACAAACCCGGTCTGGTGCGTGGTCGTTATGAGCCAAAGTATCAGACTTCTTCGATGGAAATAAGTATTTATTGACTTGATATCAGAGATCCCAAGTTTCACGCATTAGACTTGAGTCTCTCCTTTTAGTGGCATTCACATATCTGTGCCGTAGTCAGCAATTATTCAATGAACTCGCACTGAAGAAATTCACTTGCGGAATTTAAGTAATTTGCATCAATTTAATCAGTTTCAAGTACAAAAAACCCAAACCAGTGAAGTTGGCACGTTGTGTAAATCGTAAATAAAAACTGAATACAATGATTTGCAAATCCTTTTCAACCTATATTCAATTGAATACGCTGCAAAGACAAGTTACTTAATGTTGGAACAGGTAAACTTTGTAATTTTTTGCAAATATTAGCTCATTTAGAATTTAATGCCTGCAACATGTTTCTAAAAAGCTGGCACAAGTGGCAAAAAAGACTGAGAGAGTTGAGGAATGCTCATCAAACACTTATTTGGGACATCCCACAGGTGAACGGGCTAATTGGGAACAGGTGGGTGCTATGATTGGGTATAAAAGCAGCTTCCCTGAAATGCTCAGTCATTCACAAACAAGGATGGGGCGAGGTTCACCACTTAGTGAACAAATGCATGAGCTGTTTGTCGAACAGTTTAAAAACAACATTCCTCAACGAGCTGTTGCAAGAAATTTAGGGATATCATCATCTACGGTCCGTAATATCATCAAAAATCACTGCACATAAGCGACAAGGCCAAAAAAAAAACATTGAATGCCCGTGACCATCGATCCCTCAGCCGGTACTGCATCTAAAACCGACATCAGTGTGTAAAGGACATCACCACATGGGCTCAGGAACACTTCAGAAAACCACTGTCAGTAACTACAGTTCGTCGCTACATCTGCAAGTGGAAGTTAAAACTCTAAAATGCAAAGCGAAAGCCATTTATCAACAGCACCCAAGCTCATCTAAGATGGACTGATGCAAAGTGGAAAAGTGTTCTGTGGTCTGACGAGTCCACATTTCAAATTGTTTTTGGAAACTGTGGACGTTGTGTCCTCCGGACCATAGAGGAAAAGAACCATCCGGACTGTTATAGGTGCAAAGTTCAAAAGCTAGCATCTGTGATGGTATGGGGGTGTATTAGTGCCCAAGGCATGGACAACTTACACATATGTGAAGGCACCATTAATGCTGAGAGGTACATACAGGTTTTGGAGCAACATATGTTGCCATCCAAGCAACGTCTTTTTCATGGACACCCCTGCTTATTTCAGCAAGACAATGCCAAGCCACATGCTCCGTAGTAAAAGAGTGCGGGTACTAGACTGGCCTGCCTGTAGCCCAGACCTGTCTCCCATTGAAAATGTGTGGCGCATTATGAGGCGTAAAATATGACAACGGAGACCCTGGACTGTTGAACAACTTAAGCTGTACATCAAGCAAGAATGGGAAAGAGTTCCACCTGAAAAGCTTCATAAATTGGTCTCCTCAGTTCCCAAACGTTTACTGAGTGCCATTAAAAGGAAAGGCGATGTAACACAGTGGTAAAAAGGCCCCTGTGCCAACTTTTTTGCAATGTGTTGCTGCCTTTAAATTCTACTTAATGATTATTTGCAAAAAAAGAATAAAGTTTCTAAGTTTGAACATTAAACATCTTGTCTTTGCAGTGTTTTCAATTGAATATAAGTTGAAAAGGATTTGCAAATCATTGCATTCTTTTTTTATCTACGATTTACATAACGTGCCAACTTCACTGGTTTTGGGTGTACATTAAGGTGGATTTCCCTAAGAGTGACACAGAAATCGATTATGACTTGGGAATTCTGAGGTTTGCCTTTACAGAGGGATTAAAAGCAATGGAATTGCATAAAGACATTTCAAATGGTCTTATTTCATTAAAACAATTTAAATGATCATGAAACACATGCATTGTTTCCAATCCCTGAGTAAATAGAAGCATGGGAAGTCCAGAGCTATAATCGCTTTCCATGTTACTAGTGGTGAGGTCCACCTACACGCAAGTGAAACTGAAACTTCAATGCACAAGGATTTTAATACCACGTGAGATTCTCATTAAGTGTTCAATGAATAATTGCGGACTACAGTGAATAAGCCTTAAAATTGCGTGGGACCAACGCAAAATGCGTGAGACTTGGCATGTCTGTGATGTTAAGCCTTAAATTATTGGTTGATGGCTGAAAAGACCTTTGTAATATTTGTTTTCATTCTGTGATTGAGTTCGAAAGAGTAATACAACGGATACGCAATGAAATAAAATCAGAATTCTCAACGTTATGTGTCGTTGAGACGGTGCTATGATTGAGGATTTGCTTGGACACGTGTTTTGTATGCATGACAAAAAGACCTGCTGTTACATTGACTGTAGGTGTGCACCTACCCATGTGTGTGGTGGGTTATTTGTATCCAACACACCACACAAAGCACGAAATTGGTAGCTAGCTACCTGTACTTCGTTTGGACTGTCATCAACTCATTTGTATAAAATTTGAAAATGGCCAGCAAAAGGAGCAAATTGCGAAGACAATGAAATTAGATTCACAAAGTCTCGATAGTCCGGGGGTAACGATAGCAAGTGAGAACAGGAACGATTTTTCCTAGCCCTCGTTTCGTCGATACCACGGTACTAAAAATGCAACGGATAGTCTGGGGTTAAGGATAGTACGAGGCAGTGGTGGCCCGTGACAAAAATTACTGAGGAAGCCAGAATGAACAACGAATTTAATTCAGTGTTTACGTGTTATTTTCCGGCAAACAAATTAGCCTACTGTTACAGTACCTTTATTCTACTGACTTCTCATACATTTTAGTAAAAAAAGAGGTTATAAAATAGGACCGCATGTATGAAAGAGAGTGAAAGCGCGAGGGAGAGCTGTGGATGCGTGCTTCAGGCTGTGCGCGTGCTTATGACTCTGGCACACAGTCAGGCGCGTGCAGGCCCATCTGGACGCTCTGGACTTTTCCCGGTGGCCTGTGTCCTTATTGGCCTGCCTGGCTGCCAATAAAAAAAATGCAGCCACTGGCCCGCTGTTTCCAGGCTGACAACACACACTTGTTGCAACAGCAGCAGCGCTGGCAGCACTATGTTGACAGAGAACACGCCCCTTCACTGCATAGTGCACATGTAGCCAACATGAACTCTGTGATCAGAGGGTAGGATTGATCGAAATTACAGCAATCACCGTTTTTCTTTTAGAGGACTCGTGTTGTGACTGGTTAGTTGCTTTACGGCCCGCCTCTACACAGCCAAAACACTGGAAATGTAGAGAAGCACATGGAGCAGTCTGCGAGAAGAGGGGGGGGGGATGAGTGAGAGAGACGCGTTACCACTCTCGACATAGAGCGGGTACTTCCGTCGGCGTGTCCCGCGTCACAGAGCACTCACAGGCGGCCCAGTCCTTTTGCCTGCAGGAGAAGTTCACCCCTCCGTGTCCAAACTGCAAATGAATCGCTCATGCGAACCCGCCGCTTTTTCTCAGTGTTGGTTTGCAGTCACCGTGGGATAAATGCAATTTTTTTGTCTAAATATATAACTGTCAGGCATGCAAACTCCTCACCTTTCAGCGAAATTCGCCGTTTTGAGTTCGCCATGTTCGCGAATCGCGCAGATCCGAGGAAAGGGGTGAGCTAGGGACCGAGCGAGCAGAACAGTGGACCGCAGAAAACTACATAGACCTACATTACACTCGTCTCGTGAGAGCAAATGACTGACGAGATGCTCTAATTGAAGCGGCAGTTTACACCAATTTACAAGGCGCCCCCTTCTTCCTAATTTTTTTCTAATGGTGCCAGCCTGAAGCAATTCACCAACGAAAGAAATCAGCTCAAGGCCTTCATTGTGGAAATTAGAACCTGCGGCAAGGTAAGGCATAAACGATACAGTTATACATTTCTTAAAGTGATAGCCTATGAACAGCTTCATAAATCAGACGTCCCAGCGAGCATTTTTAGGTCTAATATACGTCTAATAGACGTCTATACATCACCAAGACGCCACGTCTAAAGACGGTGTAATAATGGTTGAAATGAAATGAAATTAAAGTTTTTTAGACGTCTATATTTAGACTAAACGTCTATTAGACGTCTGAACAACATCTATGTATAGATGTGTGTCTACATATAGACGTCTAAACAACGTCTATGTATAAACGTGACGATATATAGACGTCTGAACGTCTATATATAGACGTTGAAACAACCGCTAATAGATGACTAAATAGACACGTCTATTTATAGACGAGGTTGAAACGTTCATATTTAGACCTAATCTATACGAGGGTTATAGACTATAAACATTTATTAGACGACTGTTAAAAACGATGATAAAATTGTATATTAATACTTATTTATACAGATCTAGTAATTAAGTATTCACAAGCAACCTTAAAAAGCTCCAAAATGATATTTGGACCAAATCTATACAAGGGTTATAGACTACAGACACTTACTAGACAACCATTAAAAACGATTGTATATTAATACTTATTTATACTTATTTAGTATTAAAATATTCACAAGCAAGCTGCCAGGTGGCTCACACGGTTAAGGCACTGCTCTGCAGTGCAGAGGTGATCACCATGTCGCGAGAACGAGCCCCGGCGTACCCACCGGCAGGGGTCGGTAGCTTTTTCAGAGTAGCGCACAATTGGCTATCGCGCTACAGGGTTTCAAATTGGGAAGGGACTGCCGGATTTGGGAATACAGTTAGGAACTGCAGGATTTGGGTATGGAATAACAGCTTTGTTCATTGCTCCAGCGCCTCCTGTTGGCCAGACGGGCGCTCGTCAGGAAGACTCCAGGTTGGTTCATGTCCGGGTAGCCTCCGCCCTAGTTCTGAACTTGCAAAGATTCAACCAATGAGTGTATAAGAATCAGTGGCAGACAGGCACGTGCTTCGGAGGAGAGCCGTGAACTGTCTCACTATCCTGAGTTGGCAGCAAGGGGTCGTATACGAGCAAGCTTTGTACATAGTTCCCCAATTGGGCATTCCAGATTCGGGTGGGATTGGAGATGCCAAATTTATCTAAGAAAAAAAAAAAAAAAAAAATTCACAAGCAACCTTTAAAAGCCCCAAAATGATATTTGGACCAATCTTACAGACCAAACTTTGCTTGTTGTCCGTACCTTGATGGATGTGTTAATGTATCCAGGCTGATCTGACAGTTAATTAGCATAATGTTGGTTCTCTGTCATCATTATAGAAGAGCATCAATAAAAAGTGTTATAGAATGAAAAACATTAAATTGTTCGGAATATATTTTTACTCTCATTCTGTCTAAACAAATAAAATATATAAATACAGTGTATATGAAGTACAACATTTGGCAAACAGTGCAAAAAACAGTGCATAAATAAATTTTAAAACAATCTGTGTAAACAGTAGAACATATAACTTTTAAACAACAAAGTCAGAAACAGTGCGAAAACAATTAACTTCTTTTTTCTTGAACCCCCCTCCACCAGATCGGGCCGGCGCCTGCTTAAAAAGTTCGCCCATTGCCGTGTGGATCTGTGCTTCTGTTGCGCCACTGAATGTCTTCTGGACAGCTTCTGCAATTGTGGAAGGGGAAAAGAAAACGGGAGTGGGGGGTGAAATTCTTGTTTGTGCAAGCTTTGCATTAGACTTCGAGCATTAGACAATGCATTGATGCAACAGGACCCCAACTCAATATTAAATTGATTTTCTTCAATTAAAACTGTAAGATTCATTATAGTAAAATTACATCCATTGATTGTTGACACAAGCCGGTAAATGTTAATTGTATAAAAATAATTACGTAATGGCATCCAAATACACTTCATTACTGAAATCTAATACTAAAAGGTTTGGAAAAAAATGTTTAATAGAAGCGCATAACCATGGCTCCATCAAAACGTTTGAGAGAACGTGAATACAGCCCTAATAGTCATGTATAAGTCACATTTTCACAAAAGAAATGTAGTTATGTCTTCATGTGCTTAGTAAAACTAAACCCAGTCTGTTTGTAAACTGCCCAACGACAATGCTAAACAAAAGGGCCTTCGCCCGCTGCTTGCAACGCGTCGGCTCGGCCCTACAAATGCTATGCTGTCTAACTGGCTGGAAAGGGCCTGAATACGACCAGGAAACTGCCTCTTATGCAACTGCATCAAAACAACGTCGAATTTAGGCCATTTTTTCTTTCCAGTATAGCATTTTGTTATCTTCAATCGTGCGGGGAGAAGCGACAAGTTCAACCAAACATTTTGCCAGTACATTTCTTCCCATTAAGTTAAAAAAAAAAACTCGGAACAAAAGGGCCTTGGCCCGCTGCTTGCAGCACGTCAGGTCGGGCCCTAAGGAGTAGCAACAAGTAGGCCTCATCCTAACAAACATGCTGCTAAATTGATGAATGACGGTGAAAGGACTAGGATTTTCTAACATTTCCAAATTAAACATTTAGAGTAACCTGTCCTTAAACACTCACCTCTGTTTACGTGGAAAACTGACGAATTTTTGTCCTCTTTCGGAGCAGCCAGCAAATCTCGATGCACGTGCGTAGTGGTGGTAATTAAAAGCACTTCGCTTGCCTTTCAAGTCCACGTACATGCGCAGTGATGGTGATGAGGCGCTTCGCCTGCGAAGTCCCTGCACATGCGCAGTACACGGAGGCAGTGAGCTGCCGACCACAGCTCTTTGAAGGCACTGCATATAGACAGATCTGCCTATCACATCTTATTTTACTGTATTATGGTTTGTTTTTCTAAGATGAATTTACATTTATATTTTTTAAAACATGGTCTTAACATAGACGTTGAAAATAGGTATATTAGACGTCTAGATCTAGACATGTACCTTATAGTGGAGAATGACTATTAAAATAATTTCACACCTATATTTGGAGTTCAATTCCGCTACGCACAGTTAATTCCTAAACATATATTTATTGAAAAAAACGATTGATTTCAATCATCTAAATTAGGTCTAAATATGGACGTTGAAATGCGGTATAGATTTAGACGTTTAAATCATGGCTAAATCAAAACTATACTTTAGATTGATGAACAGATATCAGAATCATTTGTCTCCAATATAAAGAGATGCGTTGTGCAGCTTACTGTTGTTATTTTGAGAAATAGTAATTGGATTTTCGAAAAAATGGCAAAGTCTAGTTTCGGTCTAAATACAGACGGCATATAGACGGTCTAAATTATGTCTAAAAAAAAAACTAGACGACTATTAGACTATTAGACAAAATGTTGGGAAGTGAATGAAGCATTCTACAGGATTATAAAGAGCCATGTGGCCTATTAATGGAAGAATGAATTACGAACAGCACAGTAGGCACGAACGAAACCAGCGCCTACTGTGCTGTTCGTAATTCATTCTGCCATTAATAGGCTACATGGCTCTTTATAATCCTGTAGAATGCTCCATTCACTTCCCAACATTTTGCTTTGACATTTCTTGATAACAGACCATTGTATAGCCTACAGTTAAAGTGAAACACAACGTTGTCATGAGGGTAAATGAACTAATCTGTAAAATTGAGTTTATTCCTCGATATTTGACCGGCTCGCATAACGTTATCCTGGCCTATCAAATGAACTGCACGGTAGGTCTACCGACATGATGTTTGAGAAAGTTTTAGCTAGACGAGCAAGCCTGTCTCTTCAACTACTTTTTCAAGAGTAGCTTAAACCTAAATAGGTCTAAGGGAGGCAAAGTGAAGCTGGCCTCCGAACTGACAGACAGGGCAGAGGGCATGAGACACCAAGTTTAATACACAATGAGTAATACACAATGAGAGCTTGACAGGAGGGGCGCTGTTTTGCTCCTCAGGCTTGGCCAAACCAGAAGTGCGCTAATGTAGTGTTTTGACAAGGAAATGACAACAATATAAAATACATTGTGGTGAAGCTTATTTATATTTTTTCTTTCTTGCAAAAGTTTTTGGGGAAGCCAGGCTTCCCTTGGCCTCCGTGAAAAACCGCCACTGATACCGGGCTAAAGAAAACCAAGTGAGAAAAGGCCTCTAGTCTCTCCTATGTTCCACTTTCAAGTATTTGTATATCCTTGGTTGTTTTTTCTCTTTCAGTCCACTGGAACATCTGATTTAGACTATCAGCCCTGTTCCCCATGTTTCTGAGCCCACTGTGACAGACAGCAAGACCGAAAGCGATCAATTGAGCAGGTCCCCAGACAGGATTCCAATTCAGCCAGAAGTCTGGCTTCTGGTCCTTTTGTGAGGCCTGCTCCCTGTGACTCTCTGAGGGCACTCCACCGCCCACTCCTCTGACCCCATGAGGGCATCCTGCTGCCTGCTCCTGTGAGGGGCGTTCCGCCACCCACTTATGTGACCCTGAGGGCGTTCCACTACCCATTCTTGTGTCCCCAGCCTAAAGAGGACTGCCAGCACCTGTCCCCAGCCCTGAACCTGTTTGCTCTCCATTCTCCAGTCCCTGGACCTGCTCCTGTCTGCTCTTCATCTCCTGCTCCTGCCCTGCCCTCGAAAGCAGCCCCTAAAAGGCGCATGGGTAATGTCACGTGTGAACTGAGTTTTCCAGCTGACATTCCCATAATTCCTCATAATTCCGCTCCATGTTTTCATCCTGACTCACCTGATTGTTGATTACCCAGCACCTGTACCCAATGAACTGCTCTATTTAAGCCACCACTCTCCCCTCAGTCTTTGTGTGGCTTCTTTTTAAAAGACCTTATTCCAAATCGCGATTCTCTACCTCAGTGTTCTACACCGCGATTATTCCTTTGTTTGTTTCTAGGATAGATGTCCTTGTTTTGTTGGCCCTTGTTCCCAGCCTGTCTCTCCAATGTTCCACTTTCCATTATTTATCCTTGGTTGTTTATTCTCTTTCAGTGCAATGATATGTTTAGATCGTCAGCTCTGTTCTCCGTGTTTCTGAGCCTACTGTGATCCCAAAGTATTAAGAACGCTTAATTGACAGAGAAACGGTGAGCCTAGTCAGGCTAAATGGCCTGAACTAACCACTTGTCATAAATATTAGAATAAAGGAACCAGCTGCAGATCATAGACAAGCCAAAATGGCCTCTCTAATTAACAGAAGAAGCAGAAATGACCAGCATTCTCAAAGAGTAGAATCCGAGGACGGTCTGAAGTCAGGCAGGGGTGAACAGGAATATGGAAAGACTGGCAAGGCATGATCAAAGGGACTGGTCAAAGGTCAGTATCCTCCCTTTACTGATAGTCACCACTTGGTAGCCCTGGAGCTGATCCCAGATGCTGACACTAGAAAGTGCGGTCTAGGAGGGGTGAAAGATATTACCCTCTGGCACCCAATAGAGCACCCTCCCATTCTACCAGAAATCAGCCACACCTTCTGTCCAACCCAGTTGTTGGGGCCCAGGTGATATCAACGGATTTGGAAGATCAAGACATGTTTCAGCTGGAGGGTGTGAGCTCTTCTGCATCCTTATTGGGTGCAGTTGACCATAAACTAAACGAAAGGGACACCAACTTCCCTGTCTTTGGCTTGGAATCAGGAGGGTAACATAGCCCAGGCAGAACTTGAAAGGTGACATCCTGAGTCTCACCACGGGGCCATTCATGGCAGGAGATGAGACCACTCGATGTAATAACCCTCTGAAAGGCAGTGGTCTTGCTCAGCTGCTGGTTCAACCTCCCCACTTGATCATTTGTTTTGGGATGGAAGCTGAAGGTGAAGGGTGTACCCACCACGGTCAGATGCCCTTCATAAACCGGCTCAAAGAGGGCTTCCTGGGGAATGTCACGGATGCAGGCTGTATGCTGAAGGAGAAGCTCTGCCATCTTCTGAGTCGTGGGCAGCCTTGCCTACTGAACAAAGTGGGCAACCTGAGAAGAACATTCCACAATAGGACCATAATGAAACTATTAGACTCTGGCAGCCCAGTGGCGAACTCCATCAAAATACATGAACATGGTAAATGGAGAATTTTGAGGGGCTGGAGGAGACCATAGATGGGCTTGTTTCTGTACTTTGCCCAGCTGCAGATATCACAGACCGCAATATATTTCTGGATGTCCTGCCGGATAGTATGCCACCAGAACTGCCAACTGGTGAGTGACAGAGTGTGGGACATCCCAGGATGGCATGATAAGTGGGAGGCATGAGCTCAGGCAAGGACTCTGGCTTTCACCCCATCCGGGATGAAGAGGTGGTTCACTGGTACAACTGAGGAATTGACTGCAGTGTTGTTTACGTTGATGGTGACGAAAGGATTTCATTACTTTTTTTTTTCATGACTAAAATAAGATGGTGATGAGAAAATATGATGAGACGTATCTGTTGTTTTTGTTGACGAGACGAAAATGTAAGTGGGTTTGGCCCGCTGGCCTGCAAACTTCTGATCACAGAGCCACATAGCAACAGAAGAAGTTTCAACAACTTTGATTGGCTGGAAAATGATGTTCTTCATTTGCATACCAACCAGTCAGCTTCTGAGAGTGCATGCATGCATTAGAGAGGCTTTCTGCCAGAAAGTTTCTGGTACAGTCATGGATGGCTAGGCATCTATGCGAGCTGTCAATCTTTGTGAGTGATCATCATTTTACGGTGATATGATTTGTTCTTTGCCTCAACTTCACTAACATTACCAGCATGGCATGAACTTATTTGAGGTTTTTGCGGCATGGCAGTTCCGTGCATTATGCATTATCTTGTTGTGCATGCTATCGTGTATTGCGTTACTCTTCAGATTATAAAGCTAGCCATCTTCTTACCTTGCTGACGCTAGTTTGGGGAAATTTTTGTTATCGTTGTTATATTATGGCGATATGATTTGGTTTTTGCCCTAACAGAGAGAATTAAGCATTTGACCTCCACTTTCTTCAGCTTTAACTCTGAATTGTCTTGATTGGATGTACGCTTTACGTTTTTACTCACCCGAATGTTCTTCTGCCCAAACATCACAATAAGCTGAAAAAGTTCTGATTTCATTCGATATTGGTGAAGTTGAAAACGGAATTCTTTTAGCGAAATGTTGTTTCTTTCAGCAAACAACTGAAAGCACAGTTGGGACGTACAAAAGTGCTGCAAAACATTGAATAAGATCATGCCGATTACAGCAAGTTAAGTTGCCAATTGAGGAACATTGTTTTCAGCCAGCCAGAGTCATCAAAACTTCTCTCATAGCTATGCTGTGAAAGGAATCGCAAGTTTGCCACTGGCCTCTCCCAAAACATGCAGTATGATCTCTGATCATTCAAATACACAATGTTGTGATGTCAGAATGTGACTGAGTTGGGGAGTGCCTTTTGTGCCTAAACTGTAATGGAAATGTATCCTTTTGCATCTCTGATCAAGTGTGAAACAGCATCATATGTTACAGTAAAGTAGAGAGAAGACAGCTGTATTTCAGGCTACAAGTGGTTTACAGAAATTTCACTGGGAATTAAGATTGTTCTGGGTAAAATTGATACCTTTTGGAAATGTAATTTGAATATAGGCCACTAGATGGCAGTATTTATCTTTTTTTTTTATGAAGCCCAGACTGGAGCTAGGTTTGGACGTGTTCTGGGCATGACTGAAACAAGTCCCAGAGAAAAAAAAAAAAAAAAAGTCTAAAAGGTGGGAGGGGTCTGCAAAAGAGTATATAAGGAGTAGAATTGAGACAGTAAAGTAGTAGGAGAAATTACAAGGTGAAGGATACATGTGACTAGACCCGTCATTCTGTTCAAGACCTGTGAAGCTTTTAGTGGTTTTTTGCCTGTGTTAGAGCATTTTCCTCACCCAGGACATCACCAAGCAACCCACCAAAGGGACTGTAAATATTTCTGTTTTTCTTGTTAATCAATCTTGGTCATTAGATTAGTCAGTAGACTAGTTAGTTGTTAGTTGTCTTTGTTAATTAAATGTGTTTAAGTTTTAAAATTGTGTCTGTCATCCCTTGCTGTTGTGGATGTTGTTAATGTAATAACAAATTGGGGCCATAACAAATTGGGGGCTCAAGTCCGGGGTAGAACATTGTGTGAGTCATTTATTGAAAAAAAAAAATTCAAATTGTAAAATTGTTTTTTTGAATTTCCTATATATATATATATATATATATATATATATATATATATATATATATATATATATATATATATAGGAAGATCAACAGCAATGGATGATTTCTTGGCATCACCAACCGTAGTGGTTTTGAAGTCTTGTAAAAAGACAGAACTGTTGGAAATATGCAGACATTTGGAGCTGACAGAGGTAAAACCAGCCATGCGAAAAGCAAGACTGGCTAGAGAGATTGTTAAATATTATATTGATGATTGGGTGTGTTTGCACCCGAAGATCTGGAACAGTTTCCAGTGGAAAATCCAAATATAGAAATGGAACTCAAATTCAAAATGCTAGAGATTGAAAGGGAGGAAAAAGAAAAACAAAGAGAATTTGAGTCAGAAAAATTAGCAAGAGAAGAAAAACAAAGAGAATTTGAGAGGGAGGAAAAAGAAAAACAAAGAGAATTGGAGAGAGAGAGAGAAAGAGGGAAGAACAGAAAGAGAGAGACAGAGAGATTTTGAATTAGAAAAGTTGGATTGAGAAGAGACTCCAAATGGAGCAACTAAAAATTATAGTTGAATCTGAAAATAAATTTTATGCTAGCCAGGAGGTAAAACTGGTGCCTCCATTTTCAGAAAAGGATGTTGACAACTATTTCCAGTTGTCCAGTTTTGAAAAGGTAGCAAAGAGTTGTCAGTGGCCAAAGGAACACTGGCCTCGGATGTTGCAAACTGTCCTAAATGGTAAAGCTCAACAAGCCTTTTCGGCTTTGTCTGCAGATGATTCCTCTAATTATGAGGTTGTCAAAAAGGTTATTTTGAGAGCTTATGAGTTGGTTCCAGAGGCTTACCGACAGAAATTCAGAGGTCTGAAGAAATCTGAAAATCAGACTTATGTGGAATTTGCTAATGAGAAGAAGGTTTGCTTTGAGCGCCGGTGTTCTTCTATGGAGGTCAAGGATGATTTCAACTCACTAAAAGAGATGGTGTTAGTTGAAGAATTTAAGAACTGTGTTAAGGATGATATTAAGACCTACCTTAATGAGAAGGAAGTACTGAATTTGCAATCAGCTGCCAAATTTGCAGATTAATATGTTCTCACACATAAGTCCAAATTTCAATCTAGCAGTAACAATAGATGGTTCCAATTTCAGAAAAAAGGGAACGGTGATACACAAGATTCCTCACCCCCAGACAAAGACAAATCTGGTGATGGTGCTCAGAAATCCAGTAACAGGTCTGATCAAAGTACGAAAGCTGACAGTGACAAAAGTGGTCTAGTTTGCAGTTATTGCAAGAAATCTGGTCATGTTGCAACTAACTGTTGGTTCCTTAAAGCTAAGAAAGAAAGAGAAAAGGATACCAAACCAAATGCCTTTGTGAAAACAAGGTTAGAAACCCCTGTAGTAGATTACCAATCTCCTAAATTGCCTGCTTCTTGTGGGGCTAAAAAGCCTGATACTGCTGACTTTGTGAGGGAGGAATTTCTTCCATTTGTGTCAGAGGGATTTGTGGCTCTGAATGAGCATACTACTCCTGTCCCCATATATATCCTAAGGGATACCGGAGCTTGTCAGTCACTTTTGTTGATGGACTCCTTGGAGTTACGTGATGAGACCGCTTCTGGGGATTTCATACTTGTACAAGGTATTAAAGGGAGGACTGTATCTGTACCCCTGCGCTCTAAAAGATGGCGATGAAGAGCTATCTCTGTATCCTTCCGGTGAAGTGACTCGTGCTATGGCCAAGAAGGCTAAAGAAGAAGATGATGTGGTGCCGTCCAGCACATTAAATAGTCAGGACTCAGGTGGTTCGCCTCATGACTCATTGGCCTACCATGGTTTCTCCGTTTGAGGACTTATCAGGTACTTTTAACATTTCATTGTTCAGCCAGCCAGATGGGTTTGGTGATTCTGATGTGTCTGGAGACTTGTCTCTGTCCAGTAAGCGGTTGATTGAGGAGCAAACTAATGATCCTGAAATTTGTGCACTAAGGAGGAGAGCCCTTCCTGATAAAGAAATAGACGCAGTTCCAGTTGGGTATTATCTCAAGGATGGTGTGTTGATGCGTAAGTGGCGCCCTCCTGATATCCCAGCCAATGCAGATTGGGCAGTGGTTAGGCAAATTGTTGTCTCGATGGTCTACAGGAATGAGATCTTAACAATGGCTCATAGTTTACCTTTAGGAGGTCATCTTGGTGTTAACAAGACTGTTGATAAGATCATGAAACACTCCTTCTGGCCTGGGCTTCGGAAAGACGTTTCCAACTTTTGCAAAACCTGTCACACTTGTCAGGTAGTTGATAAACACCAGTTAGACCCTCCTGTAACTCCATTGCAGCCTATCCCAGCATTTATGGAGCCCTTCTGAACATTCAATCTGAACATTTAAAAATGAGAACAGATAAGAAACCTACTATCTGTGCCATGCTACTGTAACTTACAGCATTACTTAGTATAAACTACTGTGCCTATGTGTTGCAACACTAAGGTATACAGTACGTCAGCAGACCTACCGTTTGTTGGTCAATGACAAATGACAAATGTAAAATTTTTTTTTTTTCAGTTTAAATTGAAACAATGCTTGAGCCTGACCACTTACCTTGTTTTTGGAGAATAGCTTATACATTCTAATAATTTAATAAATGCAAATAAAACAGCAAAAGAAGCACATTGTCAATATGGTGATGAAAATCAACACCCTACGCTTAAGGCAGATGTAGAGCACCATTGTTAAAGATAAAACCTTCAGAGACTGTGCCAGCGTGTCTACAAGGGCCCATGTTTTACAGCAGCATCAAGTCCAAATGAAACAGTGGTGAAGAGCACCATTTGATTGCAACACTGACAAAATAAAATAACTGCACTTACATGCAGGTAAGTTACACTAACCTGTCTCTGGTACTGTATTCCCGCATATGTGCACCATTATGGTTTTTCTATATCTCTTCATTCTGTTACAGTGGTGGTAAATATAATGATGATTGAGATTATTGTGACAATGATCTTCATTCCTTTAAACAAGGCTAGACCTTGTTAGACCTCATAAAAGTCATGCAGCTCTACTAACATGACAATCTGCAGTGATTACCCAATCATTTGATGCAGATGTGCATTATTTAGACGAATGACAGTAATCCCTCGAATGATTTCTGCTCATCAAGTCCTATAATTAAATTCATATTTGAAGGATACAAGCGTTTTGACCTTGGTCATGTATTGGGAATATATTTAAATTTCATACATTTACACATGATTCAACTAGTAATGAAAGTCAGTGAAACTGCAATTAAGGAAGCACTGCCTTTATCTTTTTTGTGGTCATTATAAGCATTGCAATTGATCCGACAATCGATCTACTGCTAATTTATTATCTATTTATTTATTCATTCATTTATTTTTCTAGCATTTTACCTTGAGCATGGGACTGTGAATTGACGTAGATTGGGAAATGTGCATCAAGATTCAACTTTCAGAAACAGCAAGGACCCCCATAATGGTATGTTTATGACTTCAGAGGCCACGAAGAGAATATCAATTCCTGCTCAATTAAGAAGGATTTAACGATTGTTTATTTTCCAAGCAGGATTTATTGAACTTTTACTGCCTTGAAAACATGGACAGGCTCAGAGGTGCTCATTGAGAAAATGCAATGTACCTATATAGATCAAGTATTAAATACATAATGTATTTGAATTTAGAGGGAAAGGGAAAATTAGGTATCATTAAACAAGTGTGGAGCATTCTATCATTAAAACGGGAGGAACTAGCATTAAAAATGAATTGCAATGTAGATTTAATTTGTATTATTGACATATTGGTCAGACCTGGCACCAAGGTTGAAAGCATGGCTATAATCAATATTAATATGGAAAGAAGTTCAAGTGATTGGATGGAGAGGGGATATCTCACCATGCACATACAGTTTGTGCTGTAGTTTGAGAGTTTGAGGTAAAATCATAGATCTTAAAAATCACAGGAGTGGGGACCTGGGGGAGGGGTTTGCAAATGTGGACCATCTAGAGGCACGAAGATCAGGGCGTGGAAAGGGGGCATATTCTGGTATTCTGATGTTGGCCAACGGGGTGGCGGCTACGTCTTGCTTTTGGTTACTGGAAGACCACAAGGGATAATTCTCCTGGCAGAAAGAATGCCCATACTAGAAAGTGTTTTTGTGGTCCCCCCATGAATTTAGGTTCAAAGATATTTTGGATCTTTAATGCCTTGGTTCACCAGTTCTAATATGCCCATTCAGCCAGACTTCATGCGTTGGGCATAGAACATCAGTTCAAGCACTTGTTTGAAACAGGGGTAATTGATAAGAATGCTCATTTAATTTTCATTTATTAAGTTTGATGACTGATGTCAGAGGTCATTTAAAATTAAATTCCTTTGCATTCAACATGGCGCCAGAACCTAAATGCTACAGTGCCTTTCATTCCTTACTTCCTTAGATTGATTCTGGTCTGAATACCAACTCTAAATACTCACGGTTGAAAAATGTCAGAATTCTGAACACAGTGGCCCTCATTTATCAAACTTGCGTAGGATCTGGTGGAGATTCTGGTGTAAATATCAGCGTACGCCAGGTGTCACGTCTCATTTACTAAAAGTCTGTACGTCGCTGATTTTAGTGTAGAACTGGCATGGCTTTGATAAATCTGGCGGCGGAAATCAACCGTACTTTACATGACATGCCCCCATAAATTCAAGCCCTGGGAGGCATAGTCCTGCCCACTTTTCGACATGGACTCTTGAAAGACGGCAAAGAAGAAGAACTTCACTGAGGAGGAAATTGAGATGATCACGTCCGAGGAGGAGAAAAACAAAATAATTACAGTGCATGCAAAGCAATGCACTGTACTGCTCTTCCTAGACTTCTTATTGCTGTGCATGCAAAGCAGTGCACTGTACTGTTCTTCCTAGACTTCTTATTATTACAGTGCATGAAAATGCAATCTACTGTTATCCGAGTTCTTCTTCTTCTTCTTCTCCTTCTTATTATTATTAGTGTGCATGAAAATGCTCACTATTGTTATTCTGGTTTTCTTCTTCTTATTATTTGTATTATTCTGATTATTATTTGTGTACATTGAAAATGCTCACTATTGTTATCCTGATCTTCTTATCATTATAAGTGTGCATTGAAAATGCTCATTATTGTTATCCTGGTCTTCTTCTTCTTCTTATTATTATTATTACAGTGCATGCAAAGCAATGCACTGTACTGTTCTTCCTAGACTTCTTATTATTACAGTGCATGCAAAGCAGTGCACTGTACTGTTCTTCCTATACTTCTTATTGCTGTGCATGCAAAGCAATGCACTGTACTGTTCTTCCTAGACTTCTTATTATTACAGTGCATGAAAATGCAATCTACTGTTATCCGAGTTCTTCTTCTTCTTCTTCTTCTCCTTCTTATTATTATTAGTGTGCATGAAAATGCTCACTATTGTTATTCTGGTTTTCTTCTTCTTCTTATTAGTATTATTCTGATTATTATTTGTGTGCATTGAAAATGCTCACTATTGTTATCCTGATCTTCTTATTATTATTAGTGTGCGTTGAAAATGCTCGCTATTGTTATTCTGGTCTTCTTCTTCTTATTATTATTATTATTACAGTGCATGCAAAGCAATGCACTGTACTGTTCTTCCTAGACTTCTTTTTATTACAGTGCATGCAAAGCAATGCACTGTACTGTTCTTCCTAGACTTCTTATTATTACAGTGCATGCAAAGCAATGCACTGTACTGGTCTTCCTAGACTTCTTCTTATTATTATTATTATTATTATTATTATTACTACTACAGTGCATGCAAAGCAATGCACTGTACTGTTCTTCCTAGACTTCTTATTATTATTATTATTATAGTTTTCTTTCTTTCAACCAAGCTATTGCGATTAATTCAGCCTTAACCGTATAACTTAGAGACTTCATTCAAACTCCGTTGCGTAGGTTTTGGAAAGCACACTGATGCTATATTATTTTCATTTTACTATGATTTTTACTTTTTAAAATATTTAATTTAAAAAATATTTCAACTTTACAATGGGTTTCTATGGCACGGAATGTTGAGACTTTGAGTGCGTAACATAATCATCGGAGTGGAGGGGAGTTCGAAAATCACCTAAAACGTTTGTTTTTGATTTGCTATTTCTCCCAAAAATTTTACACCACATTTTATAGAGGGTGGGATAAAAGGATAATCATGTTCAAATGACCTGTGAAACTCAGCCGTTATGTGAGTCAGCCGTTAATTTTTAAAACAGAAACCGTTGCAACTTAACTGTCAGCAGAGATGGCTCTGGCCTCTCCAGTTCAAACAGGCTCTGCCCATGAAGGCATTATAGCAAACCCCCGGCAGGTGCCTCGTAAACCCCCTATACTGCGCTTTTTCTCGGAGTTGAAGTGAAAGCGGAGAAAAAGCGGCTCTCCCAAATGACTGGGTGGCAGTCAGTTCCAATGAAATATGATTCTTACATACAGCGAAAAGAGCCTATGCAGGCACATTTCTGCTAGTTAAAATTTCTGGATTTCTGCCGTGAATGAGCTCATTCCTTGCACCAATACCTAAATATTATCATTATTGGTTACGCATTAGTTAAAATGGTCCGATCAAGACGGACGTGCATCTGCGCCAGCGAAGAGAAAGTGATTTCGGATCCGAAATTCTTTGCGGAGTGGCTTAAATCAGTCGGCTGCTAGGCTACAATCTCCGTCAGATGTATTAGGTGCATGAACACTGAGCTGGCTAAGTGTTGTTATTATCCATCATTTACAAATGCTGGTAGCTAAAGAGTTAAGCTGCTTTCATATGGAATTATATTTGTGCCACAATCCTGAGCGAGCAATTGGACATTTTGAGCGCAGAAAAATATATTTCGCAAGCACACAAATCTTGTTTAGAGAAAAAAGAAATTTTGTGAGCAAACAAAACCTTCTGATTGGGCGAACAAAACTATTCTGTGCTCAACAAATATTTCTGCATGTTTGCTATGATCAATATAAACGTGCAATATTAATCCCCTTCCCTCAGTTTCACTCTATACCCTCTCGCAAACTCATGTTCTGCGCGCTGGCAGACCGCAGCATGCTCGCTCAAAGCATGTCTCTCCCTCTGTCTCAGTCTGACCTCTCTGTGGGCGCTCAGCTTCACCTGCGCGCTCGCTCGAGCTGTGCTGAGTGTTACAAATGTGCCACAATTCTGATTGGCTGCCTCGGTCTCCAATTAAATGCATTATGCCCAACCACCAAAGAATAGGGGAAAAGGTAATGACGAAATTCGTCTGTGACTGGATAACAGTACTGCCCTTGTTTAGGACAGGTTAAGTTTAATGTTAAATCTCTAATATCTTGAGACATCCACTGTTGTGTGACTCTTGACTCATATACCTCTTAAGCAACACTGGCTGCTGCTAACTATAGCATTGCACAATGTCTTCTGAACATCAAAACCAAAATGCCACACCGCAGCCACGAGCACCATGTTTTATGGACCTTTATGAAATTTTGTTGGTTAGTCTGTACACCTTCGGCTTGCGAACCAAGTTAGCTATCTCGTTAGGTTGCAAGCGTCAGGTCAGCCAACTAATGTCCGGAGAAAAGCAGAAGATTACTGACGTTAATGTTATTTCCATGATAGCTGGCAAACTCGACAGTCTTAAAAAATAGCTTTGGCACCATTCTCCGGCTGATTCATTTCAACATATAACGCCTGAAGAAGGCACTTTACAGATAAGTCTATCGACATAAAAGTTTGCCTTGACGTTCATTCACAAATGAACCAACCGAAATAATGACCTCTACCGCGGAGAGTGCTTCGAACTACGGGACCGTTGGTGCCAGCGTCAGCTCAGCTCACCAGTATCACCTGGCGCTAATATTCGTGAAAGCGTGCGTTCGGTGGCGCAACGCGGGGCTTTGATGCGCGTGTCCCCGCTGGCAGCTATGAAGGCCGGCATTGCACCATTGCACATTGTGTTAGTACCGTGATCTGTTTCTGCATATTTCACGAACATTAGTGCCAGATGATACTGGTGAGCTGAGCCGACGCTGGCACCGGCGTTCCCGTGGTTCGAAGCATTCGCCGCGTTAGAGGTTATTTTTCCGGTTGGTTCATTTGAGAATAAACTTCCAGGTTTTTCCAAATGTATTCCACATAGGTTTAGATTATGCTTTCAGGTTATTTGTCTAAAGCAGTACCCCAAATATCACTAAACAATCACAACTGCTGTAATTTGACACCACATTATCTTTCGTTCTGTATATATACATCCATGCTGCAGTATTAAGCCAGCACAGCAACACCAACACCGGGAACGGCAGCAGCACCCTGGTTTTGTTTGCTACACCAAAATGCAATATTACCCCTAATTAATATCGTTTATCACACCTGCACTTGCTCTGCTATTTCAAGTAAAACTGATTTCTAATAGTGTTTAAGCATTAGAATGAGATGTCAATCACTGCATAAAACACGTGTCTTTGCTTTCACAAAATTAATCAAGGATGATCGTGTACTTCACTTGTGGATGTGTAACATTAGATGATCAGACTTGATATGCAGGTTATAAGTGTAGCCTATTTCAGTTTATGGCGACAGACATATCGGCAAAGTTCCTTCTTCAGGGGTGTTGAAATAAATCAGCTGGGATAAAGGTGCCAAAACTATTCTTTTTTAAAGATTGTCAAGTTCGCCAGCTATCATGGAAGTAACGTTTAATGTCTGTAAGCTTCTGCTTTTCTCCGGACATTAGTTGGCTGACCTGACGCTAGCAACCTAACTAGATAGCTAACTTGGTTCGCAAGCCGAATGTGTACAGACTAACCAACAAAATTTCATAAAGGTCCATAAAACATGGTGCTCGTGGCTGCGGTGTGGCATTTTGGTTTTGATGTTCAGAAGACATTGTGCAATGCTATAGTTAGCAGCAGCCAGTGTTGCTAAAGAGGGACACGAGTCACACAACAGTGGATGTCTCAAGATGCATAGAGATATAACATTAACCTTAACCCGTCCCAAACAAGGGCAGCACTATTATCCAGTCGCAGACGAATTTCGTCATTACCTTTTCCCCTATTCTTTGGTGGTTGGGCATAATGCATTTAATTGGAGACCGAGGCAGCCAATCAGAATTGTGGCACATTTGTAACACTGCACAGCTCGAGCGAGCGCGCAGGTGAAGCTGAGCGCCCACAGAGAGGTCAGACTGAGAGAGAGGGAGAGACATGCTTTGAGCGAGCATGCAGCGGTCTGCCAGCGTGCAGAACATGAGTTTTCGAGAGGGTATAGAGTGAAACTGAGGGAAGGGGGTTAATATTGCACGTTTATATTGATCATAGCAAACATGCAAAAATATTTGTTGAGCACAGACTTATTTTGTTCGCTCAATCGGAAGGTTTTGTTTGCTCACAAAATTTCTATTTTCTCTAAACAAGATTTTTGTGCTTGCGAAATATATTTTTCCGCGCTCAAAATGTCCAATTGCTCGCTCAGGATTGTGGCACAAATATAATTCCATACTTTCACACTGGACGCGACACGAATTCACGTGTATTCGCGTCTTTGCACTGACTTTGAATGTAATCTGTTTAGCGAACAATTCGATTGGCGTCCAGTGTGAAAGCGGCTTTATGGTGGCTGAAAGTCTGGCTTTTCCGCTAATACTGTCGTCACCTTAGCTAATGTTGCTAACGCCTCGGACTTACCCGTTGATATGTGAGGGGAGGAAAAAAGTAATTAAGTTGCTGCATTCCGGGGCCATTTCAAATTTCATTCACGCATTACATGATCCATGAACATTATGATCAATTGGGAAACCAGGCAACAAAATGAAAGGGAGGTTGACCGAACTGGCAGCATGCGGTGTACATTGTAAATGATTTGGAAGCTGTACCCAAATATTAAGTTGGTAGGGGACACATGCAGATCTCCACAATAACCTTTAATTTCACACAAACATTTTGCTTACTCGGTAGCTAGCAACTTACTTGTTTCATTTAGACAGCATCATCAGACAAATAACCGAATTACTCACTAAATTTCCGTGCATGTCAGGGCTTAAAGTTCTCCGTCCTGGGGACGGATTTCCGTCCTGGAGATTCCCGAGGGGCTATTTATGAGATCGATGCAGATTTGCAAAAAAAAAAAAGTTTTATTGGGGGGGCGGTCTAGCCATGGCCGCGATGTCAAAAAAAAAAAAAATGTTAAAATACTGCATATACCTGCTAGTGAGGTGATTTCCAAACTGCGATGCATCCCTCCCCAAGGAAATAATGTAAATTTAAACATCTATGAAGATACGCAGCTCAAAGTGCACTCAGTAGGTTGCCGCTGGCTGCTGAGCTCTGATGTAACCTGACACCAAGCATTATCTTAGCGTCAACCAACTAGCGTTTGTTGTGTCGTGTTGGAGTAACTTAAATGGCAGATCAGCAATGTGACTTCATGACTCATAGTGCTGCGGATTTTAACGGTGAAGTTATGAAATTCGCTCAGTATGGATGACAGTGTCCAAAAGACGAAATCACAAGGAATAATGGCAGTCAGTGGATTTTTTCTTAAACATCGAAAGTGGATTACACCATGTGAACATCAGGTATGATCTAAATATATAACGTTAGCCTATATTTACTGGGAAGGTAGCAGTGGCCAAATCCCAGTGACGGCCCGTCGGCAGAAACACAGAGCCAGTAATAACCTCACCCTTCACTTCTTAATGACAGTCACCTCTCGCAGTTTACCTCCCCGATTAGAAACAGTTGCTCAGACTGATTGGAAGACGAGAATCTAATTTATTTTCGAAAGCCTTGTTATACATTGCGTTACGAAATTATACGTCGTTTACTTCTGCACACCAATGGCTACGGAAAATATCAATAGCCTACGTCTTTATAATTTCTGGATTTGCGTAAATTAGTTAGCGAGGTTCATTGAGCAGTAAGCCATGAGAATCCGTTCTATAGTCTTAATGTAGTGACAGCTAAAGAGCGTTGTTAGGTACGATGCACAGCTGAGTGATAACGAAAATAATTGCTGCCGAGTCAGCGAAAGTTTCGGATTTTTTCAGATTGTCATCCTTGCGGAATCACATCAACTATATCAACAAAGCCAATCGCTTTGTCATAAACATTTCTTAATCATTACTTGTCACGCATTGGTGGTGGCTGTTCTGTTAACTGTTTGATTGTTAATCAGGCAAACCTGATCGCAAACAGTTTAAGAGCAATTATCCGGGAAAGGTAATGTTACTGAAGGCCTTGCTGATATCTGACGGTACGCCACTGCCTAATCCTCATCATAGAAGCGCACCAAAACGTTCAGCACACGGTCCATGTTTGTATTGGTGGCCTCGTCAGCATTTAGAGAAAAATAAATCATGTTCAACTTGTCTGATAACTGTTTTTTTATCTGAGTGGAAATTCCATGGATGTACACATATGACGCCTGTGTGTTTTAGTTTTAGTAGACCATGTACTAGTGAACTGTACCGTTATGAAACTGTATGAAACTGCAAACTTCTAATAGTCATCAATCAATGACTGTGCAACTGTGAACGAAAGGTCGTGCTCTGCAATAAATGTGCAGATACGCACTTTATGATTGCACACACGATCGGTCATTGATTCGTTGTTATGTATTCTTACGTTATCTTGCATTAAAAAAGCATTGTTAGTGTGCAAATCTCCCATTCTGGGTAATGTTTTAGATCAACCGCGTCTGCAACTACTGTATCATGATTGGTTGGTGTATTCACCGCGTTGCATTGTTTGACTCAAAATATTACCCACGTGTGCTGTCACTGCTGTGGTACCGGTTCAGTCTGCGAAAAATCATGGAGCGGTTAGTGGTGAAGGAAGGATCAGACGTGACTAATATTGACAGCACTGTTAAAAACAAATGGAGGTGGGCTTGGTCGGATGAGATAGGTGACACAGGAAAGCCATTCAGGTCCTGGTGTCAAAAATTGAAGGAACCAGGAGCCTGTTTCTGTTGTGTTTGCAACAGAAAGCTGTTGTACGGTTCAAACGGCAAAAAAAGCTTTTCAAACAACAATGAACCAGGTCACAGGGCTGCTGTCAGTGCTCTCCAACACTGTACAGTGCTACCAGGTGCGTCAACAACGAGTGAGGATGCTCGCCAATCAATGACAGATCGTGTGTGCAATCATAAAGTGCGTATCTGCACATTTATTGCAGAGCACGATCTTTCGTTCACGGTAGCACAGCCACTTGCTGAACTCATTAAAACTGTTGCTCAGGACAAAAATGCACTGTCTACATTAACAGTTTCAAACACACTGGCGTCATATGTGTGCACTCACGGAATCTCCACTCAGATAAAAAAGCAGTTATCTGACAAGCTGAACAACATTTATTTTTACCTAAATGTTGATGAGGCCACCAATACAAACATGGACCGTGTGCTGAACCTTTTGCTGCGCTATTATGATGAGGATTTGGGCAAAGTTGTTACTCATCACTTGGCCTCAAGAAAAGCCAATATTGCTGATACAACAACCCTCACAATTGAGCTGACAGATGTCATAAAATCCTATCGCCTAAACTGGAACCAAGCTGTCAGCATTCTGCTGGACAACTGTGCTGTCATGAGAGGAAAGAAGGCTGGAGTGGAGACGATGGTCAGGAAGGAGAACCCTGCATTACTTGATACCAGTAGAGATACAGTGCACATGGTATGCACTGCTCAGCAGTGTGTAAAAAGAATAACATGATTAGACTGTTTTGCTAGACTAGTGTTAACTAAGTCTGAGCAGGTGCAGTTAGTATATTAAAGATTTGTCAATATTGCCAATGCAACATTACAGCCTGGTAATACTACTTTTTCTCTGGATTGGCATTTTTATTTAAAAGGTTGTAACAGCTTGCCTCCATTTAGTGTAAGTCAACATACAATTTGCTCCCACCCAAAAAGGCGTGTTGGGACTGGGGACCCCCCTAAATACACGCGGTCTGTGAGCATTTCATGCGGGAAAACCACAAAATTTGCACCGTGGGCCCTGCGGGTGCTTCGCGCCCGCGCATGTGTACTCAAAAAAAACTGCCAAGGTTGGCAGGTCTGCTGCTACGCACTTTTGCTTTAAAGTCCTACAGTAATTTTAATATTTGAAATAGACCAGACTAGCAATAGACAGACTACAACTTCAGCAGGTGTTTGTGTTAAAATGAGGCACGAATTGTACACATTCACAATTAAGGCATTTGAGAACTGTGAAGTAGCATATCACCCAATTAATTGGTGTTTGCTGGGCGCACAATGTTGTTTATATTTCTCTTTTATTGCCATTGTCTAGGACAGGGGCCAGGGCTAGACCGTTGCAAGCTTAGAGCCCCTTTTAGAATGTCTTATCCCACGTCTGAAATTTTCAGTCCTGGGATTTTTTTTTGCTTTAAGCCCTGACCTAGATACTTGTAAGAGGACACTCTATCAATTATAGTGCCATCTAGGGTGCAAATAGAAAAAATATCATCCCTCATGGAACCTGAAGAGGAGAACACAAGATTTGGTTTTGGAGGCATTTAAAACCAGATTGCGTTCTAAAAGAGAATATTGAAAGCGATCAAAGGCTTTCTGCAAAGAATCCTTTACTAGTTCCATAGAGGGAGCAGAAGTGTACAGCACAGTATTATCAGCATAATAACGGACCTTACAGATGTCTTGACACGGATTTATACCATTAATAAACAGGGTGAAGAGTACGGGACCCAGTATTGATCCCTGTGGCACTCCTTTGGTTACTGATGTATAGGGTGATTGAATGGAGTCAGCCTTAACACATTTGGATCTGTCTGAGAGATAGCTTCTAAACCATTTACAGGCAGATTCATCAAAACCAATGTGATCTAGCATTTCCAATAAAGTTGGATGGTCAACAGCGTCAAAAGCTTTAGTTAGGTCTACAAACAAAGCGGCAGAGTGTCTGTGCTCATCCAATGCACAAGCAATATCATTTAAAACCAAAGATGCTGCAGACACCGTACTGTGTCCACTTCTAAAACCTGATTGATACGGGTTAAGAATAGAATTTGTATTTAGAAACACCCAGAGCGGCTGATTTACCAGAGATTCAAACAGTTTTCCAAGACATGGTAACTTTGATATAAGGCGGTAATTATTTGGGTTAGAAATATCACCTCCCTTATGTAATGGGGTAACTTGGGCAGTTTTCCACAGTTTTGGGACTATCCCAACAGCAAGTGAAATATTATAAATATGGGTTAGGGGAGTGACTAAAATGGACTTGGCTAATTTAATGAGAAAAGGATCCAATAGATCTGCACCGGTGGCCTGTTTTGAGTCCATGGCAGCTAAGCCATCAAAGACTTCTCTTTCAGTGACTGGTCTGAAAGAAAACCTGCACTGGTTGTTGACATTTGGTTGTCCGGCTGGTGTTTGGCAATTGGGCTGATTGGGAATGGTAATAGCTGCGTGATTAAAAGTTGAAAAAACATGGCCTGCGCTGGCAAAATGATCATTAAAGATATTGCAAATTTCCTCTTTGTTTGTTATGGTGACAGAGTTTGATGCAATCTGTTGTGGTAGAGCTACTATAGTGTTGGTCTTCAAGGATTTACTCGTTTTCCAAATTTGAGCAGGGTTCCTAGCACTAAAGTGTAGAGAGGTCAGATAATAAGATGATTTAGCCTTCCGGGTGAGAGATGTACATTTGTTTCGGAGTTGCCTGTAAAAAGTCCATTCAGAATCCACACCTGTTTTTTTGGCTTTTGTCCATGCCATGTTCCTTTTTAAGAGCATCTCAGATAACTCGTGTGAGAACCAGGCTGTTTCTATTTCTAATTCTAAGAGTTCTAAAAGGAGCATGTCTGTCAGCAATACAGTTAAAAGTTTTGATAAGTTCAGCTAGGGCTAGATCAGGGACTGATAAAAGGCAGATGCTGTTTAGATCACACTTAGTTAGATCATTTAGGAGATCCTGGGAGTCAAAATTTTTTGAAATTTCTTTTTGAGATAATACGGGGCTTTGCTCTGGGAAGTTTCACATTTCTAATGCAGACTATCGGACAGTGATCACTCCAGCATTGGGGAAGGACTTCACTCCAAGGGTGTTTATCTGGCATATTGGTGAGAATTATATCAATCAAGGATGAGTTTGACATATTCTTTACATTTGGACGTGTAGGAGAAGATATGAGTTGAGTCAGTTTTAAAGCAGCACATGACTCCTTAAAGTTGTCATACACCGGCTTATTCCTGTCTAAATTAAGATCACCCATGATCAAAACTTCAGCGGCAGAATATTGAGAAAATAATTCTATCAATTTGTCTATTGCACATGGAAGAGCTTTCGGTGGTCGGTACACTCCAATTACAGTTAGCTGATTGTTTTGCCCAAGGTTAACTGACAGTACCAAATATTCAAATTCCAATGGGACAGTGGCAGTTGCCAAAACAATTACAGGAAAACAGGATTTTACATATATTGCTACACCCCCACCTTTTGCTTTCCTATCGGATTTAAAAAGGTTAAAATCAGCAAGACTCACATCAGAGTCAGGGATAGATTTTTTCAATAAAGACTCTGAAATTATAAGAATATCAGGGTTCGCTTGTACAACTAAGATTTTTAAAAAGTCCATTTTACGCACCAAACTGCATACATTTATATGCATCATCTCTGGATTTAAAAATGTAAGTAGATTCCAGCGGAGGTAGCTCCACAGGATTGGGTGAATTTAAACCATAATTTGCAATATGGACATAAGTCAGGTTCTACTTATTTAGCCCAATAGGTCGCAGTTCAGATCTATGGTTAGTTGGGGCGTGGCGGGCAGAGGACCAGAAGGATGGAATCGGTTTCAATTCAAGTGTAGGGTTATTTCCTTCTTGAAGGTGTAATTCAGGCCCCTGCCGACAGGGGGAGGGGACTGTGTGGGGCTGCGGGGAATGGGAGGGGGGCGGAGTGACCAGGGGATCAGATGGGAATAGTCACGGGGAGAATTGCTCTTGCTCTAGGAAGCAAGCGAAATTTGCTGTAAGTTAGCTGGTACCTTTTCTGTTCAGATGCACACCATCCGCTCTAAACAGGCTTGGTTTTGACTAAAAGTGGTCAAAGTTGGATATGAAGCCATTACCAACCGCAGAAGAGAAATTTTCCAACCAGTGATGAAGGCTGAGAAATCGACTAAACTTCTCAAAGCGTTTAGAGAGAGTTGGTATAGGTCCTGACATAACACAACATTTTCCGAGGCTCCCAATTGTGCTTATGATCGCTTCCATCCTCAGACGCATCTGGGTAGAATCCCTGTCCATTACATCATTTGACCCCACGTGCACCACAACAACTTTCACTGTGGGATGTAGGTCAATGAGAGTTGGGATGAGTTTTGCTAAATCGGAGACTTTGCCACCAGACAGACAGTGAGTGATTGCACGCGGGAGAGTTAAAAACTGAACGATTGACTCACCAACAAGCAAGGTATCAGGGCTGTTTTTTTCGTCGTAATTAGTGTAGGTGGCTAGTTTGAACGGTGGAAATTGAACTAGAGGGCCCGCTCGCGCCAGTAGCATTGAATTAGCATGAATGGCTACACTCTGCTGGGGTAAATCATTATGGCCATCGCCTGAGCGACTAACCGGGACTCTGGATTTTGGATGGTGAACTGCATTGCCTGCCGAATGAGCGCGCATATCAACAGTTTTTGATGGAGATACGCAGGGAGATTTGCATGTATACTTCTGTCCAGTACACTTATCGGATAATGCGTTTGATGGAGGTGCTGTTGTACATTGTTCTTCGAGAGACAGAGGGGGGGATTGTTCGTCTTCATCAGTCAGAAGAGAGAACCTGTTGGACAGCGGGATCTCAAACGGGTCGAAGAGAGGCAGCGAGATCTTCCTGCCTGATCTGCCATCCCTCACAGCTGTCCAGGAGGAACAGTCAGGGAGGGCGATGTTGTTATCCGTGCTACGTAGATGTTGACTGTCTGGCTGTTCCAATCAGGCCAGCCGGGAGGTCAGCTCCGCTTGGCGTTGGAGGAGATCCTGGATGAGAAGCTCAATTGACTTCATCTCGGTTTTTATGTCCAGAATTGCAGTCGACATTCACCACCAAAGATGGTAAGTAGAATGATCTTTAGGTCTCTTTAGTGATCACCGGCACAACTAATGTAATGCTGACAATACTAACTGAAGTAACTTAAGGAGTTACTCCGAAAGCTTTTGGAGTACCGATATTAGAGAACGTAATGTATTTTAGTAGCACTTGTTAATAATGCGAAAAAATTCATTCGATAAGAAAACGCTTTTCAAAAAAGTCAACGACCAGGGAACTTAGACAAAGAGCACGTGTCCTTATTTGTTAGCTTGGAGTTTCATGGTTAATCAGAAAATCGAATGATATGTTACTTAGTTCAAGTTTAGCAGACGGCTGAATCCTCGATCGATGTCCGTGTTCGCTGAGAAGCAAAATATCCCAAAGAACTGAAAAATCCAAGAGACAGTCGGCAGAAAAAGACGGCGGTAGTGACAAGCACGAGGCGATGAACTCCAGTTCTTGACAGAACACCAGTTCTGTCAATGTGTTCATCATCTAAACCTTGAAATACAAACACAGCTCCGAATTCATTGTAACACAACACTGCATGCATTCTTATTCTATCCTCTATCCTGCTTGAAGCATCTTCTCCTCTTCCGTAGCTGCCCTTGTATTTGTGTCTTCCTCTTAGACTTTTCATTACTAGTAGTAGGCTAGTAGTAGCAGCTCGTTGTTAGTGCTAATATGTAAACTATAATATTATATTAATTACATATTCATGATATTTGTCATGGTATACACATATATCTAGCAGATATTTTGAGAAATTACATGGTAATTTTCTTGGTCGTCATTGAGACTTATCTACAATTCAGAGGTTGGATGGTTCGATTAGGTAGTGGTGCTGCACTTGCCACGATTTTCTCACCAATCATAATTATTTATACAACGCAATTTTTCATGTGAGCTGCCGAAATTATTGCACAAAAATCCCAGTGTCACATATCAAGCATATTGGTTAATTAATAAACTTAATGTAGCCCTTACTTGATGTCATTCATTATTAGTGTGACTTAAGATGAGCAGACCAGGGGTGCGCTTCCCAAAACCACAGATGCTTACTTACTTAGTTGGGCCCATTGACTGTGAATGGACGAAGTACGTAAGTTGCTAAATTAACAACTACACTTTTGGGAAACGCGACCCTGAGCTACTAGACTGAAGCAAGTTTTTAACCCACAGCATGAGTTTCTGTTACTAAAAATGATGTTCCTTACCAAAGTAAATTCTGATTGATTGCGTATTCGTAGGCAATAATATATATTCACTTAATCTATGTCACAATAGCCTAAAGTTACTTTTTAAAACTTTGCTCTCTGTTAAACATGTTTCAACTCCTGTTTGTCAATTTCCAAATACTGTGATATTTGTTTTCCCTATGGTGTTCCTCTGTGTGTTATGAGCTAACTTCAGTAGTGCATTCATCACTCTTCTCATCTTTCTCTGTCCCTCTCCTTCTCTCTCTTTGCTAAGGGAGTAGGGCCTTGGTGTAACAATTACCTTGGTTTTTACTGTTTCTACTCAAGCAAACCTACTTAAAGTTGGCTCTTAGATGGCTGTGCAACTTTTAGGATTAAAAAAAAAAAAATCATTAACTGTGAATTGATTTTCTGATTTTACTAGTTTGCTTTGCATGCACTGGTATTTCCTTCAGGAAATGCATTTCTTGTTTTTATAGTTTTCTTTCTTCCAACCAAGCTATTGCGATTAATTCAGCCTTAACCGTATAACTTAGAGACTTCATTCAAACTCCGTTGCGTAGGTTTTGGAAAGCGCACTGATGCTATGTCATTTTCATTTTACTGTGATTTTTACTTTTTAAAATATTTAATTTTAAAACTATTTAAACTTTACAATGGGTTTCTATGGCACGGAATCTTGAGACTTTGAGTGCGTGGCATAATCGTTAGAGTGGAGGGGAGTTCGAAAATCACCTAAAACTTTTGTTTTTGATTTGCTATTTCTCCTACAAACTTTAGACTACATACATAATATTCACATCAAAATGTAGATGAACTTGTGCTTGTTCCTCTCGTGTATCAGTGGTCTGAAGTGGACCTACACTTTTTACCATATGAGCCTCAAACCAACAGCAAATCCAGACAGATCTCTCATTTAACCCCATATAAAATGACAGCCTGACTTTCCCCAGAAACCAGTTCAGGACAGTTTTTTCAAACTGCTCTAATGCCACATTTTTTCGACTTAAATGACACAAAATATATATTGAAATTTTCAGCAAAGCCTCAGCATGCCTCCTGTGGTTATTTATATGATACTTTCTACGTCTTTCGAGAAATCTTGCATTTTATAGTGGGTGGGTAAGAAGGATAATCATGTTCAAATGACCTGTGAGCCGTTAAGTGAGTCAGCCGTTAATTTTTAAAACCGAAACCGTGGCAACTTAACCGTCAGCAGAGGTGGCTCTGGCCTCACCAGTTCAAACAGGCTCTGCCCATGACGGCATTATAGCGAACCCCCGGCAGGTGCCTCGTAAACCCCATAAACAGCGCCTTTTCTCGGAGTGAAGATGAAAGCGGAGAAAACGCGGCCCTCCCAATTGACTGGGTGACCGTCAGTTCCAATGAAATATGATTCTTACCTACGGCGAAAAGAGCCTATCCAGGCCCTGTTGGAAATCGCTGATTTGTATGTTTGTTTTTAGTATGTTTCAGTAATTTTTATCGCTATTTATTTATTTGTCTTATTTATTCTTTTAGAGTGTGCATGTTTCTGTACGATTGCGCTGTCTTTAGTCTTGAACGTTTTCCTTTCGTTTCCGTCTTGTGGCGTCTTGTCAGTCTTCACACTCTCTTCCCTATACTTCGGTGAGGTAATTCCACTTCCTTCTCTCTGGCTGTTCTCATTGGCTATCCGCACCGAAGAATAGTTAGCGAGGCACGGGTGATTAGTTAGATCAGAGTTAGAACTCCACCTGTTTCCCCTCGCTTTCCTATCACCGTCCTTGCTTTTCTAGTTCCACCTTCCTCTACAGCTGTCCTGCATTCTAGCTGGGATTACACTGATTGGTTTGTGTTTAAAAGACGCATTTTTACCGCAGCTTCTTGTTGACTCGTTTCTTCCCATAGCTCGTCTTGGTTACGTCTCGTTTCTGCGCTTTTCTGGTTTCGATTGTTGATTGCTCGTTTCTTGTTATATCTCCCGTAAGTCTTGTTATTGATTGTTTGTATTACGTTGTTTGATTGCTGGCTGATTGATGAGTACTCTGTTCTCCCTTATTCCCATTTTGTACCCAACTGTTCAGTTTCTCCTTTGTTCTCCCTTATCCTATCCAACTCCCTTTTTACTTCCCCTTCCATTCCCTTAGCTCAGCCCCTTTGTTACTGTCTTTGTGCAGATTGATTTTCTGGTTACCGAACATTTCTGCATTACCCTGTTTGCCTGGCTATCGATCTGTTTCTGTATTTGACCATGAGCTGTGATTTAACCAAATAAACGCCCTGCCGATGCTGAACTGCATTTGGAGTCAAAGCCCGTTCCTTTCAGGCCCATTTCTGCTAGTTAAAATTTTTGGATTTCCACCGTAAATGAGCTCATTCCTTGCACCAATACCTGAATATTATACTTATTGGTTACGCATTAGTTAAAATGGTCCGATCAAGACGGACGTGCATCTGTGCCAGCGAAGAGAAAGTGATTTCGGATCCGAATTTTTTTTGCGGAGTGGCTTAAATCAGTTGGCTGCTAGGCTACTGTCTCCGTCAGATGTGTTAGTTGCATGAACACTGAGCTGGCTAAGTGTAGTAATTATCCATCATTTATAAATGGTGGTAGCTTAAGAGTTAAGCAGCTTTCACACTGGACGCGACACGAATTCACGAGTATTCGCGTCATTGCACTGACTTTGAATGTAATCTGTCTAGCGAACAATTCGATTCGCATCCAGTGTGAAAGCGGCTTTGTGGTGGCTGATAGCCTGGCTTTTCCGCTAATACAGTTGTCACCTTAGCCAATATTGCTAACGCCTCGGACTTACCGGGTGATATGTAAGGGGAGGAAAAAAATTAAGTTGCAGCATTCCGGGGCTATTTCAGATTTAATTCACGCATTACATTATCCATGAACATTATGGACAATTGGGAAACCAGGCAACAAAATCAAAGGGAGGTTGACCAAACGGTGTACTTGGTGAATGATTTGGAAGCTGCACCCAAATATTAAGTTGAAGTAGGGGACAAACGCAGATCTGCACAGTAACCTTTAATTTCGCACACAAATTTTGCTTACTCGGTAGCTAGCAACTTACTCGTTTCATTTAGACAGCATCAGACAAATAACCGAATTACTCGCTAATTTTCCTTGCATGTCCATCATGGCTTCGCTACATAGCTTGGCTACACAGATATCCAAATTAACATTTTATTTCATTATGCAGCATTGACAGCGAAGTTAGCGGACCAGCCATGAAAATGTCTGCTTTCTTTCAGTCAACACCAAGATGCATCCGCTCTCAGAATGGAAAAAACAGCTTGATGTGTCATTTTGAAATCGAACAAATAACGCAGTCATCATTGTAATCAGGAGAATTGACTTGGCTTCATTTGCTTAAGCTTGAAGCGTTTTCTCCTCTTCCGTACCTGCCCTTGTTTTTGTGTCTTCCGCATAGACTTTTTATTAGTAATAGCTCGTTGTTAGTGCTATTATGTATATTATAATGTTTTATGAATTACATATTCATGATATTTGTCATGGTATACATATATCTAGTGCAGGGGTAGGGAACCTTCTCCAGAAAGAGCCACTGTGGGTGCAGGCTTTCATACCAACCAGGCTGCAACACCCCCGATTCTACTAATCAAGGTCCTTAACAAACATTCTAGAGGTTGATTTGTAGTATCAGGTGTGTAGCAGCTTGCCTGATCTTATCCCTGATTAGGCGGATATTTTGAGAAATTACATGTTTCCCAAAATCACAAATGCTAGCTTACAAAAGTTGGGCCCATTGACAGTGAATGGACGAAATACGTAAGTTGCTAAGTTAACAACTACGCTTTTGGGAAACGCGACCCAGAGCAACTAGACTGGTGCAAGTTTTTACCCCACAGCATGAGTTTCTGTTACTAAAAATGATGTTCCTCACCAAAGTAAATACGGATTGATAGCGTATTCTAACGTGATCATATATTTTCACTTAATCAAAGTCACAATACTTTTTAAAACTTTACTCTCTGTTAATCATGCTTCAACTCCTGTTTGTCACTATCCATATACTGTGACATTTGTTTTCCCCATGGTGCTCCTCTGCGTGTTATGAGCTAACTTCAGTAGTGCATTCATCACTCTTCTCATCTAAATGCATCAATTTTATAGGGCGCTTTTCTGCTCTTCTGGGCACTCAAAGACACTTCACAATGGATACATTATTCATTTTCTCACACATTCGCGCTCTAATGGTGGTAGACTACGTTTTTTAGCCACAGCTGCCCTGGGGCAGACTGACGGAAGCATGGCTGCTAGTACACTGCCAGTACGCGCCTATGGCCCCTCAGAACACCACCGAACATTCACACACAGCCATACAAGAGTGTTCCTATATTGCATGTTTTCTGGGTGGGGGAAACCAGGGAAGCCGGAGGAAACCCACGCGAACACGGGGAGAACATGCAAACTCCACACAGACAAGCCCCGGGCCGGATTCGAACCCACAACCTTCTTGCTGCGAGGAGTCCTAGCCACCATGCCACCCGTCCCTCTCTTTCTATCTCTTTGCTAAGTGAGTAGGGCCTTGGTGTAACAATTACCCTGGTCTTCACTGTTTGTACTCAAGCAAACTGACTTAAAGTTGGCTCTTAGATGGCTGTACAACTTTAAGCTTTAAAAAAAAAGAAAAATCATGAACTGTGAATTGATTTTCTGATTTTAGTACTTTGCTTTGCATGCACTGGTATTTCCTTCAGGAAATGAATTTCTAGTTTTATTTGGAAGCCTTAAGAGTGGCATCAAGGGAGCCCAGAAGGCTGGAGTTTGGAAAACAATTGCTGCAGCGGTAAACACTGTCGGGGTGGAAAACTGGAGTGCGGCCACAGGTTTGATTTTATTCATAAATAAATTCAATTTATAGATGCATGATATTTCATGTCATATAGCCAACATAACTGACAATCCAGATGCATTACATGTAGGTAAAAAACAAACAAAAAAAATGGTCCGATTTAAAGATCGCCACCAAAAAATGGGTTGCTGCGCTCAGGCACAGCAGCGCAAAGACCGGAGGAGGCCAACCAGGCTCAAACCTCCAGCAGTCACCGTTCCAGGACCACGGGGCTGCACTGATAGGCTTCCCCTATCTGATAGGATTGTATTCATGGGAATACAAGACGATGGGGACACGGATGAGTCCCCACCACCTCGATCGGAGATACATGAGGGTATGTGTTAAAATAAAGTCTGCAGAGATCACTGTTCATTGTACTTTTTTTAGTAAGCGCACTGTGCTTAATCAAATTAATTGTAATTGTCAGCCGTCTGGCCTGACAAGCAGGTTGTCTCAAAATATAAGTTTAATAAATTTCTCACCACAGGTGTCTTATTTATTTATTTATTTAGCCTATTTATTTATGTAGCCTATTTTTTCAATTTACTAATAAGAACAACAACAGCATGACTTCTGCATCGCTGCGTATGGTTTATCAATAATTTTGACAGCTGCACTTGTTCCTGTTTGTCGTACTCTGGTTTCAAATGTGCGTACGCCTGGTCGGACCTGGCGTGAAATTTTTGCATGCCAGATGCTCACGCTCAGATTGATAAATGCCGATCCTGGCTGGAGATTTGGCACACACCCATTTTTTGGTGTACGTATTTGATAAATGAGGGCCAGTGTGATGAAAGCAAGGAAAATTTTGCATGAATCTCATTTAGTAAAAGCATGTCATATTGCCAGAAGGTATTTCGTATCCTGTTTGGAGCAGGCTCAGCACATTTCTATTATGTCATTAATTGAATTGTAAAGTCACTCCTGTAGGTCGGTATATGTTCCATAAAGGCTACATTTAACTTATTTGATGTGTGCTATTTGTCCTTTGTGAATTAACTTTGTAAAGTTGTTTTTATTCAGGAAGTGCACTATGTATCCAATGCATTGCATTCCTTGCATCTATCTATGTTTCTGAACAGACAGCTGCTACCAACTGAATGACTGAAGTATGACTGCCCAATGCTGCAAAATTTGAATAGCAACTTTGAATGTTTACTGATAATTCAACTTCATCAAAATATAAATGGACTCAGGGGGTCAAAATGTTGATTCCAGGGAAAGTCTACCTCGGAATTCCGCGAAAGAAACAGATTAAAATTTAAGACTTGAACCCCATTGCGATGCTCTGGCTTGTCCTGACACATGCAGTCCATTCTCACAAATGTGGCTGAATAAGAGCAATACTGCAAAGAACATGGCGCCAAAACGTGACTGGCTGATCTCCAATTATTAGACTTTATTTGATTACAGTTGTGGATACTGTTATGGCCCCAATTTGTTATTATATTTATAACACAACAGCAACAGCAAGGGATGACAGAACACAATTTAAAACTTAAACACATTTAATTAAACAGACAAAGACTAATAACAACTAAACTAATATTCTGACCAAGATTTAATACAAAAAAACAGAAATATTTACAGTTTCCTGGTGATGTGCTAGGTGAGGAAAAAAAAACTCAAACACAGGCAAAAATCCACAAAAGAAACTTCACAGGTCTTGAACAGAAATGACAGGTCTGGTCACACGTATCCTTCTTCTTGCAATTTCTCCCACTACTTTACTGTCTCAATTCTTTTCCTTATATACTCTTTTGCAGACCCCACCCACATTTAGACCTCTTTTTTTACTTTTCGGGGACTTTCCCCAGACATGTCCAGGACATGTCTAAACATAGCTCCAGTCTGAGCTGAATAAAAAAAAAGGTAAATACTGCCATCCAGTGGCCTATATTCACATTACAATACCTAAGGTGGCGCAGCTAGTCGTTAGGCCTATGTTATGGGTACAATTAGTTTCTTTCATGTGTGATATGGATGACCCTTTTTTTCATTTGGTGAAATGATCAAAATGATCATCTAAAAACTGTATTTTGTGCTCTCCTTGACTCATATAACATTTCATATTACTTTATGAAACCATTTAGTGCGACACATATACTGAAAGATATAAAAAAAAGGACCAGCTGTACTAATCTTGCTGACTTATAGCAAAATAGCATTTTCTTCTCCACTCTTCAACATGGGAAAGACAAAGGAACACACCATTCAAGTCAGGCAGATGTGTGTCAACCTTCACAAGTCAGGCAATGGCTACAAGAAAATAGCCACTCGCCTGCACCTGCCCATATCTACTGTCAAAGGAATCATTAAGAAGTTTAAAACAACTGAAACAGTGGTAAACAAGCCTGGATGAGGACGCAAGGTTATTTTGCCACCATGCACAGTGAGGAGGATGGTAAGAGAAATAGAAAATTCTCCAAAGCTCACTGTTAAAGAATTGCAACAAATGGTAGCATCTTGGGGTCACAAAGTCTCCAAAACAACCATCAGGCGCTATCTACATGCCAACAAGCTGTTTGGGAGGCATGCACGGAAAAAACCTTATCTCACTCACAATCATAAACGCACACGTCTGGAGTTCGCTAAGCGGTACTGAGACTTCAACTGGGACCGAGTGCTTTGGTCAGATGAGACCAAGATAGAGCTTTTTGGCCACAAACACTCTAAGTGGGTCTGGCGGAACACAAAAGATGAGTATGCAGAAAAGCACATCATGCCCTCTGTGAAGTATGGGGGAGGATTGGTGATACTGTGGGCCCGTTTCTCTTCCAGAGGCCCTGGGAACCTTGTTAGGGTGCATGGCATCATGAACGCTTAAAAATATCAGGACATTTTAAATGAAGATCTGATGTAAAAGAATTATTTCTTCATGTCGGATTTATTTCCCACTGAATAAATGTTCTTGAATTAAAGGTTGGATTTTCCTCTTTTTTCATTGTGGTCCTATTTTATTTAGAAAAAAAACTGAACTTATTAGAAGCTAAAGAACACATCTTAACCAGGGGTGCCAATAATTATGGAGGGCAGTGTACAACCAAAATTTACAAGGTCTCATTTAAATGGTCTGAGCTCTCATTTAAATATAATATAGTGTTGCAATGTGGGGGAAAAAGGCCACTAGATGGCAGTATTGACATTTTTTTGTTTAGCCAGTCTGGAGCTAGGTTTTGGGCATGTCCTGGGCATGCCTGAGAGTCAAAAAAGTCCCAGAGAACTGAAAAAAAAAAGTCTGGAAGGTGGGAGGGGGCTGCATAAGAGTATATAAGGAGAAAAAATGAGAGAGTAGAGTAGTAGGAGAAATTGCAAGGAGAAATTGTGGAAGGATACATTTGACCATACCTGTGAAGCTTTTTGCGGATTTTCGCCTGTGTCAGAGCATTTTCCTGTCCCAGGACATCACAAGATAGCAACCCCATCTCAATTACTAAAGGAACTGTAACTATATCATTTTTTTTGTTTGTAAATCTTGGTCCAAGTTTGATTAATTAAATCTGTTTAAGTCATCCACATAAAATAGCATGCATGGAATGAAATGATCAATAAGATGAGGGGTCTTATGTTGGAAATAAATCCACTTAAACTGAGATTATTTTTACGGGTTCCTGCAAAATTGTAATGTCTGGCCAAACCAACATGGTATCCTAAGTATATCAAAAGTCCACAAAGTCCCTGTGCACAAGCCTGTTTAAGTGAATCATGTGCCGGCGACACCAGGCAGGACAGTCAAAGTATGAAATCAAAAAAAGTCTCTGCACATTGATCACCATTGACCGAGTTTTATTTGGGAGCGAACAAAATAAAACTCGGTCAAAGGTGATCAGTGTATGGAGACTTTTTTGATTTCATACTCTCACTATATCAAAGTCAAAATTTTGCTGACAGTGATGATTATAGCCCTCCAACAAAATAAAAATCAGATTGGTCAAGAAATGGCCAAAATATCAAAGTTTTAAAACACCTGTTTCACGTGGGAGAGTCATCCAACACACTCAGACCCCAATTTATAAAGTGTATGTTAATTAACCTCAATGCAGATATTTTCTCAGATATGTTTCTTTACAAAGCAATGTAAAGCTGCAACATTTTCTGTCCAACTGAACAGAAAGAGGCCACTGGATCCTTTTGGCTCACCCACTTGGTATCAAGGGATTTACTTCATTCAACAATGCATGTGCTAAGTAAATGATGGAAGAAGCAGGTTTTAATGCAGTTTTGTTATTGGTGCCCATGTTGCAAAGAGGGCATTTTAACTGCAAATGCTCCAACACCTCTGTCCTTTAAGAATAGCAGAAATATTTAATTCAATCAATGTACATAGAAGTCGCATATTCACATTCAAATCAATTTGTGCTTTATTTGATAATATATAGAATCCAATTCCAGTGTTTCTGAAATATGTACTCAATGAAGCAAAAAATTATATTTTAGCTTGAACTGCAGCATCAACAGGGAAATGCAGTTTACCGCCACAGACCCAGTGTCTGATCTATTGTATACTTCCACAAACAAAGTATTTGCTCACACACGTACACTCACTCACACACACACAGAGAATGCTGCACACTATAACACACAGATATGTGGACACACATGGTATGGATGCTATCCTTCCACAAGCAAACCTCTAATTGTTGATTATTATTTAATTTCCTTCCCCCATTGCCCCCCCTCCCCCCCTCCGTTCCACGCACCCTCCAGGTCTTTGAGGTGAGCCCCTAGCAGTGTGGTGCTAAAGGTGTGTGCTTCTGCTCTAATGCCCCGTGGCTTGGCTGCCAGCCTATTCCCACAGATCTGAACCAGAAGGCCGACCGCCGCAGAATACCGATCACCTCGCCCAGACTGACTCCTTTGAGCTTCTCTCTGGCAACATCTTCTCCTTCTGCCAGTTTCCTCCTCTGCTCCGCTCTTTCCCTCTGAAGTTGACAACAAAGACATCCTTGGGGTCTTTCTTGATGTTAGACCCACTCTTGATCTTTTTTCCCCATGTTTTTGTACCTTAAAGTTGCACTGCTTTCATATTCCACTGGCACAATATTTACCCTCTACAAGACAAAGAAAAGCAAAAACCGTGTTTTTTTTTTTTCCAAATACGAATAACCCTTGTCCTTATCAACATGAGATCTTTTTTTTATATAAACAAAAGAAATGAGTCCAGATTGATTTTCCTCTGTCGCTCAACCTCCCATCAAGGAGCTGAGGGTAAGTGCCATGGCCCTCTTGACCATAATGATATTGTTTCTGTCCTCACTCCATCCGCATCCGAAACATCTTGAACTGCCGCTTCAATATTAAATCACAGCCCTCATGAACCAAGATGAGAGCTTCAGCACCGCCCCTCCCCCAAACCCCCATCAAAATCTATGTTTGAACATCTCCTGTCCTTGGTGATAGAGCTCGCTTTCCCATAAAGAGAACTCTCCGAAGAGCTAATTAGCGGCATAGCTGAGTCCGCGACTGGCATGCTGCTAAAGCTCAGGACGGGCGCTTCGGTGAGTGGTTGTGGCCAATGCTGACAGACGGCATTGGGAGCAGTGTCGTAACCGTAGGCGACTGTCTGACAGCGACGGTGAAGAGAAACCGCGGAGCTGTAGAAAGCTTAGACAGACAGTTCCAGGGCCAGACCTGAGGCCCTCAAGTTCGGGAGGCCACAGAGCAGGTATATTGCCTCTCTTTTGGGGTCACTGAAAAAATGGAACAACATATCCACTGTGATACTGCCAGCAAGACCATTCAACGGCCTAACTTAATGAAAGTCAGCAGCTGCAATGTGATGAGTGCTTCCCAGAATGATGAGCTCTCTGATGGAGGTATACTCTCCTCGTGACAAAAAAAAAACTTTTTTTGAAGAATGTGTGCCATGACAGACTAAAAGAACTTCATAACTAATTACTTTTTTAAGTTCTAATGCCACTTTGGATAGTGACACAATCTTTCAGGGCTCTGATTTTTGTATGGTCCACTCAGTAGTGGTCCGTCTCCGGACACAGAAGCCTTCGATAACTTCACCTTTCAGTGCTTCATTAAATAATCCTCTTGCTGTTTACTTTGCCTGATTAGAAACATTTGCTAAGACTAATAGGTAGATTGAATGTCAATTTTTTCAATTACATTGTTGTACGTAGCATCACAAAGTTATGATGCATTTTCTTATGCACATGAATGAAGACATGAAATTTTATTATGTCTTTATAAATTTTGAACTCATGAAATGGCACAGATTTGCAGAGGTGTAAAATCCGGGGGTCGGAAGGTAAAAGTCCTTTCAAGTTTTTCTCCCTCCCACAGAATGAGCTGATCACTCATATTGGTTCTATCTCCTGCCCAAAGTAAATCCAGGTGGTTGGAATAAAATTCTGTGGATAATTTTTACTTTCTGAACCCGAACTTCACACCCCTGTGAGATTTGTATAAATTAGTTGTGAGGCTCATTATTTCAGTGTTTTGATATGCGTTAAATATTTTTAGTTGAGTTGATGTGTATAGTTATTTCTTTAATTTCTTGTATTTCCCCTTTTTATCCTCTCATCCCTTTCAGCTTCTCATGAACATTTGTTTTTCCGCTCTCTCCCCCACTTGACCTCCCTTTCCAGCGTTTTAATTGTCTAGTTCATTCCCTCATTTATAGCCACTCCTCTTGTCACGTTCCCAGCTCCCTGCAAACCTGAACTCATATTCCAGTCCCCTTTGCTTTTCTAGATATGCAACCAATGTGTTCTTTCTGCTTTTGCATGTTTCTTTTCTCTGGTTCTCTTGTCTCCCCATATGCTTTTTTTTTGCATTTCTGTCCTATCTATAACATTCTCTATTGTAGTCCCATATTTACTTTCCATCAGTTGAACTCTACATTTGCTTTGTCTGCCTTTCGGGTTTTTGTGTTTCCATTAAACTTCAGTTATCATCGTAATTTCATCTTGAGTCCTTATTCCGCTCCATTTAGACATTATGCAATAAGTTACAAGAGTCCGTTTTATAGACTGAATATAGTTGTGGCTAACGGGCATGGTTAGGCATGATGTACAAGCGTAGTGACGTCGTAAGGACTGCAACGAAAATTACAAAAAAAAATCCAAGAGAGAGGGATCAAAGTTTTGGATTATTAGCATTTACTAGGATTATTACCATCCTTGCAATGTCAGATCAATAACATGCAGTGGGCTCCAAATTAACAGGCACCCCTGACTGACAATGCACAAACGATACGAAAGAATATATAAACAATATAGTTATGGAGAAATGGAATATACCAACATGTGTGAAGAATCATTTAATACAAAATTAATTTCAACAAAATCAAGATTTCACAATTATTGGCACCCTTCATTGAGTGCTTAGTGCAACCACCTCTGACAAGGATAACAGCATGGAGTCATTTTCTGTAATTTTTGACAAGGTTAAGGCACACATTTGGAGGGATTTTGGACCATTCCTCTAAGTTGATCCTTCAGTGCCAAGCTGGCAGTGCAGCTCTTAAATAACATACACTTCACCTCCACTTCAACGAGCAACAGGTGTGGCTCGTTGAAGTGGAGGTGAAGACAGCAGGAGGGGGGGAGGGACTGCAGGGCAGAACCATCACACCCCTGCAAGATGATCATCGTTGACAAGTCAGTTGTCATGCCAAATTCAGCCCTGACAGAGTGTAACAACATCCAAATTATCAACCTGCCCCCGGACAGACAGATTTGAAATTTACCTTCCCACTGGAAAATTTCACCTGCTCAGTGTTTCTGAAACCCTTTCAGCCTGAAAATTTACAATGGCTCACGTCTGTATGACATCCCAGATTCTGTTTATGTTTTCTGTTTTGCTTAATAATAAATCTTTTGAATAATAACTTCCTTCAGTACTTTAAAGGAACTACAGCATCTAGAGGGCGAAATTTCACAAACAGGCTCTCCTTGTAATTTTTTATCCAGAAAAAAAACATGGCAGTCATTTCCCATAATATCAAAGTGTTTTGGAGCCATTTGTAACTTTCTACTTGCGCTGGGAACGGCCCTTTTTGATCACTACAATCGATAATGCCGCCTTTTCTTAGCGTAACGTCATATAAAGAACTCAGGACCAATTCCCTGCGTAGCCAGTATGTACAACTGCATGTAAAAATATCATTTTGATCACTTCATTGTTTTTGTCACCCCAGTGCTTAGTAACTTCAAATTTGATATGATTTACATTATGAGAAAAAGACAAATTGGAAATATGTATATTTTTTATTTAATCTTAGACTGGTTTTCTTAAGGGGCAATCAGAGACACGTTAAATGGGCTAGAGAGCCGTGGTTCACTCGCATTTGCTATCTGCGAAAGCTACTGCTAAATGCATTACCCAAATGTTTGGTTCTCCATTCATAATGACATAAGTTCTGCTTTTTAAAAGCAGTAGTTTTGAAAGTATCACCTAGACTTCTATCATGAAAATCTAATTCCTCGATCAGCTGTTTGCGAGTTTGCCAAACTGCGTGCTACACTTTGATGTCGATTTGACTTCGTTCATTATGCTCTCCTGAGCTGACATCCAAGAAGCTTGTTGGATTGTGTACAGCATTTGGTCCGGCTACAGTAAAACAATAATATGATCTGACAAAGAGAAAAAGATTAGAATACGAGACAAGAGTTAAGACACAGCGGCAGCAGCTAGGGGGAAGCGCTTTCACACTGGACGCTAAACGAATTTTTAGTACGACAGATAACATTCAGAGTCAATGCAACGATGCGAATACACGCGTTTCGCGTCTGGTGTGAAAGCAGCTTTATAGAGCGCTGGTGAAGAGAAGGCGTAAAATGTGTGGAATGCAAGCCAAAGCCTGATAAGTGTAAGAGGGGCAATCTAAGCCACACAGGCTCTACAGGACAACTTAGTGACAAGTCAGGAAAAACTGACCAAAGGAGCACAAGATAAGATATTTTATTTCTCACAATTTCATCATTAAAAAAGACAATTAGGGCAAGGGAAATAAAACAATTCTCATGCAAGCAGCGTTCGTAAAGTGCTGTGTACGTTTCAATAAATAATCACAATCTGTATATTAAGACGGTCGTACAAAAAGTAAGCAAAATACACCCAAATCTCACCACTGTAATTCATATACAAATAGGGAAATCAAAAACAATTCATGTCATTTCATTTCATCATTATGCCAAACGGCCAAACACGGCAAACCAATAGCAAGTAGTTCAAGTAGACACTCCAAAATGATACCAGAACACAGGAAGCTACATAATCACTGCAAGTCAATTAAAGGCTAAAAGTTGTACCACCTTCCTACGCTCACAGCGGTGGTAACTTAAACTTAAACGCAACACTGATAGAGAGTGTGTGTGTCAGCGGTGTCTATCTCACCCACACGCACACAATTTAACCGCGGGGAGAATTAATCAATCCCCCGAAAACACCGTGCAAACAAATAGTCTGGGGATGCTGCTGGCCTCTCAGACACCGCTGCCGGACACGGGGCTCTTCACTACAAACAAACAAACTAACTTGCGCATTACCCAATTCAACTTACCCCGGTTACCGAAACGACCGGCCGCATGCAAGAACAGCTACAACCCACGTCCCGGCACGGAAGCCTGTGGCAGAAAGCTCAGCAGCCCTTCTCTGTCCCTCTCCTCTCAACAATTATCAAAAACCCCCTTAAAACCATATCTTGCTCATCCGCCGACAGCAGAAGTGCGCCCGCCAATTAACACCAAATGACTTCAGGTGCGCCTGTGACAGCCAGTGCGGCTGAGCCCCACCCCCAATGCTCAGCGCACCAGCCTACATCCACCCCCCCTACATCAAATGTGTCCTCACATTCCCCCTTCCATGATGATCACATTTGGTAGCGTTGGGGCAGCTGGCCCTTAGTAGCCCGTGTAGAGTGGCGCACACCTTCAGCAACCACAGGCGATGGATCCCGATCCATGGAGACAGTCCGACTTGCACCTGGAAGGTGCGAAGCATCAGGAGACGACCCATGGCCCTCTCGCACATCCTCCTGCTTTGACCGCTTGGTTCTGAGCCTGCTTATTAGCAGTTGCCAACCGTCTATGATGATGGTGCAACCAGCTGTCTGCAGTCCCTGAAAACCCATCCCCATTGCCCAACAACACATCCAGAGGCATTTTAGCATGTCGCCCAAACATCATATAATAGGGGCTGTACCCTATTGTTGAATGGGGGGTATTATTGTAAGCGTGCACCAACTCTGCCACATGACAGTCCCAGTCTTCCTTCTGGACGTCACTAAGAGTGCCCAGCATGCTCAAAAGAGTTCTATTGAACCGTTCACACTGGCCGTTTCCGGCAGGATGGTATGGAGTTGTGTGAAACTTCTTGATGCCATACAATGTGCATTACTCATCAATGACGTTAGACTCTAAATTAGGGCCCTGGTCAGAATGTAATTAGTCAAAGCCTCCAAATAGCTGAATGAAATGCTTCCACCGAGTCTCAGCCGTTGTTCTTCCTGTCTGATCAAGGGTCGGCACAGCAACTGCCTAGCGGGTGAAGTGGTCCACTATGACCAGCACATTACAGACCCCACTTTGTGCCGCTTCTAGAGATAAGATGTCCACAGACACAAGTTGTAGAGGGTAAGTAGATTGTATGGGGACCAATGGGGCACTTATTTGAGCGCTTGCTGTCTTCTGCAGGTTGCAGCGCATGCATCTGGTGCAGTGGTCTTCAACATTCTTAGCCATACCTCGCCAAAAGAGGCGCCTCCGTGCCACGGCCAGGACCTTCTCTGCTCCCAGGTGACCAGCCCGATCATGTAGCCACTGGAGAACCTGCTTCGGTAAACACTGGGGCACCACCACTTGCTTAATCTTCTCACCAGTCTTGTCACATACTCCTCTGCATAGCAGGCCCCGCTCTTCACACAGACAGTCCCACTCTCGCAGCAAAGCTTGGGCTGCTCGTACTTCTGCTGCCCTCTCTCTTAGGGAGGGGCTCCTGTCCCGGTCCATGTAGACCTACAGCCGCGACACCTCTGGATCAGCCATCTGTGCCTTCTTCCAGTCGCCCAGTGAACTGGGTCCCAGCCAGCCTTCCCGGTCAGCCGGCACCGTGGTCCCCCCGCCTGGACAGGCCGTAGGACCCAAACCATCTGGAACAAATGCATGTAAACAGGCCTGGACCACCTCAGCTTGGACACTTACCACCACGTCTGCAGGGGCGGCTGCTTCCTCTCCTTCCTCTGCTGTACACTCTGATGGCCACCGTGACAAGGCGTCAGCATTTCCATTCGTCCTCCCTGGTCGGTACTTGACATCGAACTGGAACCCCGCCATCTGGGCCACCCAGCGTTGTTCGACTGCACCCAGGTTGGCGGTGTTCATGTGAGCCAGGGGATTGTTATCTGTTAACACTGTAAAGGGAGATACTGCAAGGTATTCACGAAACTTGTCTACAATAGCCCATTTCAAGGCTAAAAGTTCCAATTTAAAAGAACTGTAGTTCTTGGCATTTTTTTCTGATGGACGGAGGCTCCTGCTTACATATGGGATTACTCGCTGTCTGCCATCTTGCTTCTGAGCCAGCACCGCTACCAGCCCTGCATGGCTTGCATCGGTATAGAGCAAAAATGAAATGAAAATCAGCCTACGCCAGAACGGGTGATTGCATTAAAACCTCCTTCAGCGTAATGGACTTTACTCTGAAAGTCTGGACTTTCAGTCCGTAGGCCCCTAGTCGGGGGAATACCAGGTCCAAATGGGCGATATGTGCTTCAAATGTGGGGGAGAAGGCTATTATATCATCAAAGTACAGTAATAATGTTTCAAAATTTTGGTCCCCCAGGCAACTTTCAACTAGCCTCTGGAAGGTTCCTGGGGCATTACATAAACCCATAGGCATCCTGTCAAATTCATATAAACCCATAGGAGTCACAAAAGCCGTCTTTTCTTTATCAGCTGGGTGCACCCCCACCTGCCAATACCCATGTGCTAAGTCTAAGGTGCAAAAAATGCTAGACTTTTTCAGAGAAGCCAATGACTCCTCCATTCGAGGAAGCGGGTGTGCATCTTTGTGTGTGACACCATTGAGCTTCCTGTAGTCCACGCAAAAATAACTCGCGCATTACCCAATGCAACTTACCCCAGTTACCGAAACAACCGGCCGCACGCAAGAACAGCTACAACCCACGTCCCGGCACGGCAGCCTGTGGCAGAAACCTCAGCAGCCCTTCTCTGTCCCTCTCCTCTCAACAATGATCAAAAACCCCCTTAAAACCATATTCTGCTCATCCGCCGACAGCACAGGTGCGGCTGTGACAGCCAGTGCGGCTGAGCCCCACCCCCAATGCTCAGCGCACCAGCCTACATTAGTGCTCTATAGTGTCTAAAACAAAAGCCCTGCTGAAGCTCTGGCGTAGCTAACACGTTATAATTGTTCATTAGCAGCCTACCTTAATTTTTTCTTCCATTTTTCAGTGCCCGGTCTGCTCTCCCCTTTTCTGCTGTGCTTCTCTCCTCGAATGGACTTTTGATTTTCGGGATAGCTTCAGGCTTGATTTTCCTTTTTTTTTTTCATCGCAAACTCAGACCAAAACCCTTTATCCTCGAAGTTGGAATCGTTGAAGTGGTCGCTACAAATCACACTATTGTCGCTTGGTCCTTGCCATTTTTCCCGAGTCAGTTTCACCTGAGATGTCCATGTTGTGATTCTGCTCTGCCGTGTCCATGCTTCCCTGATTATCTTGACTGCTCTTTTGCTTTTGGAATTTTTGCAATGTCTGACTATTCTTAGAATCTAGTATTGTGTATTGTTTGCCTTGGTTTTATTGTATATTATATTTTGTGTACTTTTCCATAGTTTACTTTTTACCATATTTACCATCCCACCTGAGGGGGATGACCAATTTACTTAATTAATATTTAACTCGTAAACCTTATGCACAAAGAAGCCACAAATCACAATAATAAACAATTTGGCATAATAAAATGAATAATTCAATTGGCAATAATACAAATTTAATAGCTTTAGAAATAATAATAATTAGACCCAATTACAATACTCAATTTACACTTTACCCAATTCAATTTGACCCAATGTCCTTATATAAATGGTACCAGATTATTTCCCGGGTAGTTGAATGGAGAGGATGACGTCACCGGAGTCCTCTTTGCGGGGAAGAGAGAGAGAGAGAGAGAGTGTGTTCCGTGTGAACAGCAGGTAGAGCGAGTGTGCTATCCTCCTGGTAGGAAGCGCACTTCAGAGCGATGATTGCCGGAACGTAGATGAAGGTCGGTCCTTACTGGCGTGGAGAGGTTCGGTCGACTGTCCGGAGGTAACGGGACTCTGCCACGAGGAAGGATCGCTACACCGAGCTAATGATGCTCGGTAGCCCAGATGCCAGCTAACATAAGCTCTGGCCAAGACACTGCGCACAAGGCAGCACAGTCTACCGACACTTCTTCTTGACTGACACTTCTTTCCGACTAACAACGACGGCTTATCACTGGACTCCTAGACTTATCTGACTACTCAAACAACTAGTGATCACGCTTTTGGTCAGGGGGAATGGCAGCAGTTTCATTCGCTTCGCTCGTTGTCCTCACTCTCTTCGGTAATTAGCTAGCTAGCCTCGTTTCGTCAACTCTCTGAAATCCAGGCACAAAAGAAACTCCCATGCAACCCTTCGCCTCCCCAGCGCGAGGCATCCTGGGACCAATCAAATCAATTCATTGCCACATCAGAGTACATCAGCAAACAGTGCACCAAGCACAAACTCAACTCAACATCAATAATGCATTAGAATGGCGAACAATGACACAAATTACACACTGCAATACGAGCATACGGAAGGAAAATATATCTTAACCGTTTCTTATAATACACAACTTAACCCATATAACTGTGCATATTATTAACTTAAATAAATAAATAATGCTTTCAAAGAAAATATTCTCCTCATTATACGAAACTTAAGGGTAATAACATCTAAACCTTCAGAAAACCATAGTCATATTCCAGTTCATGTTTTCCATTTTGCATTGCACTTTGTCTCCACCGTCTGATCTCTAGTCTGATCATGGTTCACAGCCCCAGGCCTGTATGTCACTCTTCGGGTGATTTATTGGATTCTGGATTTCAGTCTTCCTTCCGATCTCGTTTGCTTACTTCACTTTTCTTTTCTATCTTACTAACAGTACTAACAGTTTGTTATTTTCCCTAGAGGCTACTAACAATGACTAAGCTTGTATATAATACTTACTAACAAGCACTAAGGATTTGTATAATTTCACTCACTAATTGATTAACAAGCTCTCAGCACTCACCCTGTTCTAGTCTCCGCCTATTGTCTCTCCCTGATTACCTTTGCTGCATTTCCTGTGGAAGCTTCATGTCTCATCACGCTGTCCTTCCTTAAGTATCTATGCACGTTAAAACCCTCCTTAACTGGAGCTGTATGTCTTAGTATAGGTTTGTCCCGTGATCTCTGTCCGCGTTTTGGCTTCTGCCAAATTGAATGTGATTAGGTTCTCCCTCATGTGCTGTTCCCTTGTAATCAGTCTGACTGTTTGCACTTGTGTCTCTCACCATGTGATCTCCCTGGAAATGCATATTAGATGTCTTCTCACAGCCACTCTCCGTCAGATCGTTTTCCTCAGTCTTCTTGTGCCACGTTTCATTTCGCCTTTCATTTCATTTACTCAGTGTTTCTGACTGGACCGCCCAACTTTTCGATTTTTGCCTTTGTGATTTTGGATTATTGTTGCATCTGTGAGTTTTGACCTTTTTCTGCCCGACCATGAGATCTTTGTTTGCTGCCCTGGTTACGATTCGGAATGCCCTTCTGGTGTATGAGTTTGCTTTTCCCACAAACCATTGCCTGTATACTGAATCTGTTTTGCCTGACTACGATTTTTGTGATTGCTGCCCTGGTTACGATTCCTGTTCTGTCTCACTGGATTTTGACTTCTGGATTGCGGACTCTGTACTGTTGCCTTCTGCCCTGCGGGTATTACCCCCCTCGCTCAATAAAAGCAGTTTATTTTGCAATCCTGTGTTCTCGCATTTGGTTCCTGATCGATACCTCACAGTATGATCTGACCAACATGGAATCAGCGTGCGATACACCCCTGCAAGCTGCTGTGGAAGAACAGGGGGCCCAGCTTGCACTCCAGCAGCAACAACTTCGGGCTATGATGCAGCACATGCAAGCCATGACGCACCAGATGGCTGACCTCTTCCGCACACTGCAGACTGCTTCAACCTTGTGACCCCCCCAGAACCCTGTTGCTCCCACATCTGCTCAAGGGACTGCATCTCCCGGCTCCACCTCTTCCCCTGACCATCGAGCCACGCCTACCACCTCCCGAGAAGTATGACGGGGACCCGGGATCCTGCCGTGCCTTCCTGACACAGTGCAAGCTAATATTCTGCCTTCAGCCTTTTGCCTTCCCCACCGAACAGGTACGCGTAGCTTACATCATCACCCTGTCCGGAAGAGCAAAGCAGTAGCCTACAGCAGCCTGGGAGGCGGGATTACCATTTGTCCAGTCCGCCGATCTGATGAAATGCATTTTCGATCGCTCCAGACTTGAGCATGAAGCAGGGAGTGAGATTCTACGAATTCGTTTGGGGGGTCGTTCTGTGTCGGACTACTCCATCGAGTTCCAGACCGTGGCCACTAACAGCGGATGGCGTGAGAGAGCGTTGTACGAGGCCTTCACCTTTGGACTGTCCGATCGTATCAAGGATGAACTACTCCCAAGGGACCTACCAGAAAGTTTGGAACACATTATTGAGATGGCCATACAGATTGACTCACGTCTGGAAGAACGCCGATGGTCCGCCCACTTTTCCAACCCCTCCAAACCACCAGCTAAGCCTCCTTTCCCCCAACCGGAGAGACCCAAGCCCCCAGCAGACCCAGAACTCATGCAGTTGGGACGCACCAGACTCACCGGTGAGGAGAGGGAGCGCAAACAGAGGGAGAAGGCATGTTTTTACTGCGGCAAGGAAGGACACTACATCTCCCGGTGCCCAGTAAAAGGCAACACCCACTTACGAGGAGAGGAGCGTTAGTGGGTGTTACACCGATCGAATACTCCTCAAGAAACCGCACCTGCTTCCCCATCTCTCTCGAATGGCCCGGGGAAGGAAGGAAGACCACTGCACTCGTGGATTCAGGAGCCAAAGAGAACTTTATTGACCTGGACATTGCCAGAGAATAGTCAGTTCCTGTCGAACAGGTCACTCAGGATAGAGTGGCAAGCTCTATCAATGGCCAGAGTATAGCTCACATCACCCACGTCACCAGTCCCATAAAAACCCCTTAACACTCCGGGAAAATTTGCCTAAAATGCCTATCAAAAGCGTACCTAAAGTAAATTGAATGCTGTTCTTGAACCGTTTGGACTATATGGATGGCTTTGGTCTCGTTTGAAAGGAAACACTCTGAAATTTTTCACTATAAGAATCACTCTAAGTGCTACTGTCATTGAGTAATCTAAGCTGGAACACACTGAAGTAGAAGGTTTTTTCTCTCGCCGGAAATTTTTTTTTGCAAACAGATGCCTGCAGATGAGAGAAGCTGGGACTTATTTGCTGAAAAACACAATGGGACCACAGCATGAAGCCTTACCGAGTCCCAGTTCAAATTTGATAACAATCCTACAGAAAATGAGTATTTTACACGTTTTTCTAAGGTTATGTCTAGGCGTTTCCAAAAATGGCCATTTGGAGACCCCAAAAGGACCCTTGGATAACAACGGTCACATACCTAGGATAAAAGGGCATAACTCTTGAACGCTTCAATGTACAGCTGTAATGTTGGGCTCTAATGAAAGGTGACACTTAGTGAATCTGGATATGGGATTGGATTCCTCTATCAATATTGCTGAAAAAAAGTTACTGAAGCATAAACTCAAATTTGTGCTCATAAAAGAGTCAAAACGAGTGCCGTTATGTAAAAAAATGCTTTTATTATATGAAATGTAAACAAAAAAATAACCTTTACATAGCAAAATATTTACAATACATCATAAATAAAAAAATGAAATAAAAGGTCCCTGAGGCATAAACTCAAATTTGTGCTCATAAAAGAGTCAAAACGAGTGCCATTATGTAAAAAAATGCCTTTATTATATGAAATGTAAAAAAAAAAAAAACCTTTACATAGCAAACTATTTACAATACATCATAAATAAAAAAATGAAATAAAAGGTCCCTGAGGCATAAACTCAAATTTGTGCATATAAAAGAGTGAAAACAAGTGCTGTTATGTAAAAAATAGCTTTTTTGTATGACATGTAAACAAAAAAATAACCTTTACAAAGCAAACTATTTACAATATGTCATAAATAACCGTTCACATGCTGTTGGCTGCATGCCAGTCATTGTAGCAGTCCCGATGTGAGACAAAGCACAAAGGCACATCGCACGAAGAGCATTTCACAGGCGTTTTTGCGTGGCAATGCCTGCAGTTTAGCTGACCAGTGGTGCTGTGTGCAGTAATATACCCTGGCTTGTTATGTGCTCCGTGCGGAGCAGGAGCAGGAGCAGGTACCGGTCTGGCCGTGGAGGAAGCCTCTCCCAGCTCCTCGGCTTGGGTCTCCCTGAACGCCTTCTGGTGCAGAGGTGTCTCCCCTCTACTTTTTGCATCTTCTTTGTGAAGAATGAAGGCATTCACAATTGCAATGTCCATGAAATGGAAGAAGAAGGTCTTGTACCACTTCTGGGTCTTGTGCAGGACTTTGTAATAACCAATCAGGGCGTCGGACAGGTCCACTCCGCCCATACACCTGCAACAACATAGAGAAAAATATACAAAAACATAAATTTATGCAGCAGAAATTACTACATTTCAACGGGCATCATATATAGTTGAATATACAGTACGTATCGGTTGTACTCCTTCACGGCTGGTGGAACTGAAATGTCCTTCATCTGCCAGCGCCCATCAGCACCTTTAACCCTCCTTTGCACAGTGTCATCCGAATGAGCTGTGTGGAGTGCTGAACACATGAAGACGTCCCTTGTGTTTCTCCATTGTACAAAGATGAGGGAGTCTAATCCTAATCCAGCGAATGCTGCCGCGGGGAGATTTTGAGACGAAACTGTTAATTTATGTTTTTGGGAAGCCAGTTCTGTTTGTGTGGATGGTCCCACATGCCCAGATCTTTTTCTGGAGGAGGTCACGGAAAAGGGTTGGACTTGTGAAAAATTGTCAACAAAGAGCATGTAGCCGGTGCCCAGCAACTGTGTGTCAATAAGTTCCATCACTGACTCATAACTGAGACCCTTCCCACTGTTTCCCTGGAACTTTCCCTCGTAGACAAAAAAGTCCCATGTATAACCGATCTTGGAGTCCGCCAGAACGAAGAGTTTGTATCCCCAGCGAACAGGCCTACTTTTCATGTATTGTTTTAGCCTAATGCAGGCTTTGGAGGCAACCATTCGCTCATCAGTAGCTATATCCTGGCTAGGATGAAAGTTCTACTTGCAGGCGTCCCTCATCTGCAAGTAGAGTGGCTTTGTTTTTGCGAGACGATCATAGGCTGGTGTGCCTCTCCTCTGGTCGTTAGCAGCATCATCCACCATGCTGCTGATATGAAGGGACTGAACGATCCGGAGAAACTTCTTTCCAGTAGTTATTCGTTTTGGGAATGGGAGGCTGTACAATTTACCCCCTCGCCAGTAATCGGTAAATGCAGTGCATTTTACTACACCCAAGTAGATGATCAAAGACATGAAGCCCATCATGTCCTGCACTGTGATGTTGATTCACGGCTTGGAGGGTGGTGAGTGGTATGTTGAGCCAAACTTGTTGGTATTTTGAGTTATTGTCTGTATAATAGCGTTTGTGAAAAAAAGCTGGAAAAGCTGCAGGGCTGTGTAAGTGGCTGTACCTATGAGCTGCAGTCCTGGTGAACGTCTGGGTCTGAAGGTGGGCTGTGGAGGTGTTATATCTGGCTCGTCAACATCATTCCATCTCTCTTCAGGGCTGGTTGACAAACCTGTTTGACTGGTACTGGCAGCTGCACCAATGACTCTCCCCCTCCCCCTTCTTTTCCCTGGTCCTCTGCCTCTTGATCTTCTCCTGGGAGTGGCTGAACCTCTCTTTGAAGGTGGGGGAGGTTGCTCCTCTCCTGATGAACTGTCCTGCTCTGTTTGTGGCCGCTTGCCTACAGAAAGAGAAATATCTGGCTCCCAATCACTATCTGAGTCTTCATCAGATGGTTGTCTATGAAATGAAAATAAAGAAATAAAAGTTAGTCATTAACAAAACTTTCCATCTTTTCTGTATTGCACAGTTTTTCACAGTGAAACACAGAGGGAGAGGGGAGAGAGGGGGAAGAGGGAGTGGTCGCATGCGCACACACACACATGCACACACACACACGGCCGCGCACACACTCAGAGAAAACTCTTCCTCAGGCAATCTCCCACCATCCTACCAAATTGCATCTAAATCAGTCCAGTACGTTTTCCGTAATCCTGAGCGCAGAATTACTGAATAACAAACAAACAGAATTACCAACGCCTGCAAAAACATAACTTCCTTCCACCTTTGGTGATGGAGGTAATAATGCATAATATGGTAATAACATAATCATAATAATATAAGCATAATATTTTAATATCCCTTTTCCGTAATCCCGAACACAGAATCACAGACAAACAGAATTACCAACGCCGGCGAAAACATAACTTCCTTCCATCTTCCGTGATGGATGCAAATAATACGTAATGTAATAATAATAACAATAATATAATAATAATAATAATAATAATGATAAAATATAAAGGTGATATTATTATATAATGGAATATACGTTATAATAAGATACTTACTTGTCAAGAGTAATGTCTTTTCCCCCGAGAAACATTTCCTCTGCCACGGAGTCATCTGAGGAGATTTCACTGTCTACCTCAGATATTTCTTCCCCTGATTCATCACTTGCACGCCGAGTGCACAGCTCCTCAGCTTCTGTGACAGAAAATCTTGTTTTTTGCGATCTTTTTGCCATTTTTTCCGTCAAACTCCGTAAACGAACATCAAACATCCACTAGAAACCTCTCTCCGCCTCTCGCTGTTTTGCTCTGCGCGTGGCACGATTACGCACAGCTGGGAGATTTTCTGTACTTTCATTTACGCATGCTATTGGCCAATTCAGCTTTGTTTCTAACCTGGAAAGCTGCATATGCCCGTCTTCAGAATTTCATTGCCTATACAATGCAACCATCTTCATTTCAATTGGTTGCTGGTTGCTCGGGTTACACACAAAAAACTAAGGCATGAGCTTCGTTTCAGCACAGGCACTCATTGGCTAAAGCAGGCTGTAGACAGGGCAAGGAAGCTCGTAACTGGTCGAGTGAGGTGTAAATCGAAAGGTTAGAGTGCAGACTCCATTTTGACAGCAAGGTTAGATACTGTTTACATGTGGAGAGGAGCTACGACTACAAATGCAGCAAACTTTGTGGATATCCACCGACTCATTTCAATCGATGCAGCAGCTATTCATGGATATTTACCGGTATAATAGTGTGTTTTGGACTAAAAACTTTACTGGATTGGATTTACTGGAACTTCGTAAATGTAACAAGACCATTTTTGAGGGGATTTGTTTGACTGGAGGAGTACTAGGAGGCTTCATTGGTGAGTTACATCAGTTTTGTAACTGTTCGTTTGTTTGTTTGTGGTCTGACATAGGCGTTGATTAAAGCTGCTGTGATGATTATACCTTGAAATGGTTGGCATCATTTGAATCTCAAGAATCTTAGCTTTCCGACGATATGTGGCATGAGTATCTCAGTTGCATACAAGCTGTGTAAATGACTTAGTATGTTTTTAACTTCCCGAATACGGGCCGTCGGAGTGGCAACGGGTTAAGCTCTACTTTTTGGGCAATCTCCAGGAATACATCAAGATCTGCGGGAAGTATTTTCCAAAGCCTGAGCCACCAGCCTGCCCCCTCACAGACCATAAGACTGTTCCATTGAACTCAAGACCGGAACCACGCCCCCCAGAGGTCGCCTGTTCTCCCTATCCAAGCCTGAAACGCTGGCCATGGAGAAATACCTCAAGGAGTCCCTTGCGGTGGGGATAATTCGCCCCTCTTCTTCACCTGCTAGGGCCGGATTCTTCTTCGTCGGCAAGAAAGATGGGACGTTGAGATCATGCATTGACTACCGAGGCCTTAACGAGATCACCATAAAGAACAGATACCCGTTGCCCCTCATGAATACCGCGTTTGATCTACTCTAGGGAGCCAAGATCTTTACTAAACTCGACCTACGCAATTCGTGAAGGTGACGAATGGAAGATAGCCTTCAATACCCCTACCGGCCACTGGGGGTACCTGGTTCTTCGGTTCAGGCTCACCAACGCGCCAGCTGTCTTTCAGAACTTAGATAATGATGTGCTATGCGATATGATTAACAAGTTTGTATTTGTCTACCTTAATGATATCTTGATTTTCTCTAAATCACAGGAAGACCATGTCTACCATGTGCGTCTGGTTCTCAAAGGGTTGCTGGAAAACTGGCTGTTTGTCAAGGCTGAAAAGTGTGAATTCTCCGTCCAGACCACCACGTTCTTGGGATACATCATTGCCCCCGACACCATCCAGATGGACCTGTCTAAGATCGTGACGGTTGTCAACTGGCCCAAACCAACAGATTGTAAGTCATTACAACGCTTCCTTGGATTTGCTAATTTCTACAGAAGATTTATACATAACTATAGCTCTATAGCAGCACCCCTCACCGCACTCACATCCACTAAAGCCACTTTCCTCTGGTCACCAGAAACGGGACAAGCCTTCTCTGTACTCAAGACTCAGTTCACCACTGCTTCCATACTAACCCTTCCAGACTCCTCTCTCCAGTTTGTGGTGGAAGTAGATGCATGCAACGTGGGAGTGGGAGCTGTCCTCTCTCAGAGAGATCCAAAGGATAACAAGATTCACCCCTGTGCCTTCTTTTCCCGTCGCCTCACTTCTGCCGAACGCAATTACGATATTGGAAATCGAAAACTACTGGTCGTTAAATTGGTGCTGGAGGAGTGGAGGCAGTGGCTGGAAGGATCCGAAGTACCGTTTCTCGTTTGGACTGACCACAAGAACCTCGAGTATCTCCAGAGTGCCAAGAGATTGAATCCCCGTCAAAGCCAGGTGGGCCTTGTTCTTCTCTCGTTTCAAGTTTTACCTCGCCTATCGCCCGGGCAGCAAGAATGTTAAACCTGACGCCCTGTCTAGATGTTTTGAGACTGAAAAAGATGCCCCTTGTTCTGACACCAATTTGCCCCAAGAGACCTTAATTAACGCTATCTCCATGGACATAGAGAACGAAGTTAGAAATGCTCAGGATGATTCTGCCACGCCTAGCGCTTGCCCGGTCAATTGTCTTTTTGTCTTTGAGTCCTGGCCTGGGGGCATGCTTCTTACTTGTCATGTCACCCAGGTGTCCACCGTACCCTGAATTTCATCACTCGTCATTTCTGGTGGTCTTGTATCAAGGATGATGTCCAAGGTTATGTAGCTGCCTGCTCGGTCTGTGCCCAAGGAAAGGTATCACATCAGCCCCCTCACGGTCTACTGCAACCCCTGTTCACACCTCGCCGCCCCTGGTCACACATTGCATGAGATTTTATCACCGGTCTGCCCCTTTCCAACCACTACACCACTATCCTCACCATAGTTGATAGATTTTCCAAAGCCGTTCACTTTGTCCCACTCACTAAACTCCCTTCAGCTCACGAAACCGCCACTCTTATCATGCAACATGTCATCAGATTACACGGCCTCCCCTCCGACATCACTTCTGATCACGGGCCCCAGTTTACAGCCAAATTGGAAATCCTTTTGTAAATCTCTCGGTACAACTGTCAGTCTTCCTTCCAGTTCCCACCCACAATCTAATGGCCAGACTGAGCGGGCTAAACAATGTATTGAAACTGTGCTTCGTTGCCTCTGCTTAAAGAACCCCTCCTCCTGGAGCCATCAGTTACCTAGGGCTGAATATGCGATCAACAGCCATACCTCTGCTGCCTCTGGACTCTCCCCTTTCCAAGCCTGTCTGGGTTATCAACTTTCCATATTTCCCTGCCAGGAGGAGGAGGTTGCGGTACCATCTGCTCGCGACTTCATGCGCCGCTGCCAGCGCACATGGAGAACGACACGAGAGGCGCTGCTCAGGTTGGTGGCACGCATGAAGACTTATGCCGACAAGAAACATACCCCCGCTCCATTCTACTGACCTGGGCAGAGTGTTTGGCTATCAGCTAAGGACATTCCCTGAAGTAAATTGTTCCCCAGATTTCGAGGCCCCTTTTCTGTTGAAGGAGTTATCAGTCCCACTGCTGTTCACCTCCGTCTCCCTCTGTCTATGCAGAGAGTTCACCCCATGTTTCATGTCTCTCAAGTAAAACCTGCAGTTACCCACCCCCTGTCATCTGGTCCTGATCCCTCACCACCCGCTCGCATCATCGACAAAGGCGAAGCCTTCACAGTGCGGACATTGCTGGACTGCCGTTGACGAAGTCGCGTACTCCAGTACGTCGTCGAATGGGAAGGCTACGGTCCTGAACACCGTAGCTGGGTGCCTGCTCGGCACATCTTAGATAAGACTCTCATTTCGGACTTTCACAAGGCTCATCCCAGACTAAGGCGAAACGCCTGGTGGCGTTTTTTAAGGGGGGGGGGGTACAGTTGTGATTCTGCTCTGCCGTGTCCATGCTTCCCTGATTATCTTGACTGCTCTTTTGGTTTTGGAATTTTTGCAATGTCTTACTATTCTTAGAATCTAGTATTGTGTATTGTTTGCCTTGCTTTTATTGTATATTATCTTTTGTGCACTTTTCCATAGTTTACTTTTTACCAGTCATATTTCGGTTCATGTTTTCCATTTTGCATTGCACTTTGTCTCCCCCGTCTGGTCTCTAGTCTGATCATGGTTCACAGCCCCAGGCCTGTGTGTCACTCTTCGGGTGATTTATTGGATTCTGGATTTCAGTCTTCCTTCCGATCTCGTTTGCTTACTTAACCTTTCTTTTCTATCTTACTAACAGTAATAACAGTTTGTTATTTTCTCTAGAAGCTACTAACAATGAATAACCTAGTATATAATACTAACTGACTAACGAGCACTAAGGATTCGTATAGTTTCACTTACTAATTGATCAACAAGCTTTCAGCACTTGCCCTGTTCTAGTCTCTGCTTCTTGTCTCTCCCTGATTACCTTTGCTGCATTTTCTGTGGAAGCTCCACGTCTTATCACGCTGTCCTTACTTAAGTATCTATGCACGTTAGAACTCCTTAACTGGAGGTGTATGTCTTTGTATAGGTTTGTCCCATGATCCCTGTCCGCGTTTTGACTTCTGCCAAATTGCACGTGATTAGGTTCTCCCTCATGTGCTGTTCCCTTGTAATCAGTCTGACTGTTTGCACTTGTGTCTCTCAACCATGTGATCTCCCTGGAAATGTATATTAGGTGTCTTTTCACAGCCACTCTCTGTCAGATCGTTTTCCTCAGTCTTCTTCTGCCACGTTTCATTTAGCCTTGATTACTCAGTGTTTATCTTTCTGACTGGACCGCCCGACTTTTCGATTTTTGCCTTCGTGATTTTGGATTACTGTAGCATCTGTGAGTTTTGACCTTTTTCTGCCCGACCATGAGATCTTTGTTTGCTGCCCTGGTTACGATTCGGAATCCCCTTCTGGTTTATGAGTTTGCTTCTCCCACAAACCATTGCCTGTGTACTGAATCTGTTTTGCCTGACTACGATTTTTGTGATTGCTGCCCTGGTTACGATTCCTGTTCTGTCTCACTGGATTTTGACTTTTGGATTGCGAACTCTGTACTGTTGCCTTCTGCCCTGCAGGGGAGGCCCCCCTCGCTCAATAAAAGCAGTTTATTTTGCAATCCTGTGTTCTCGCATTTTGTTCCTGATCGATACCTCACAGTCCAAATTTTAATTATTTTTTTCATCTTTTGGAAATCGATGAAGGCCAACTCCTTCTTTGGATACGTTACTACAACATGCCACAATGCATTGGGTAGGCATTTGCTCAGCCGTTTCACGAAATTTAGAGAGAAAATAACGATTTTATAAAGTTACTGCAGTTCGTGTTCCAGAGGCAGTAATAGAAAAACGAGCTCCACTGAGCTCTTCTCGTTCTTTATATGACGCCAGCAGGTTGATGTGTCAATCCCACGGAAGTTTGACCTAATTGTGGGTGGGGCAGAAATTGGCTGAAAATCAAGGTCTGCCATCAGAAAACAAGCCTAAAATTATTACTGTGTGTATTTTCACCTGAATTTTTGGGGCAGACATAATTTACAAGTACAGAACTATGGAATTAGTGTCAAAGTACCCAGTAATAGAGAGTTCCTTTAATCTCAATTGTTAACATGGAATATGCAGTTGAACAAAAATAATCTCAACTTTCTAATCTCCAGTGCAAAAACATGTGGGCCTAAATTCAGCATACTGATCACCTTCAATTACAGAAATATGAAATGCAGTCTTAGGTCTCAGGAGTTCAGCGAAATATGTTGTTTTTAATGACACTTTTTTCTTCAAGCAGAAAAAGGTTTATTCAGTTTTATTTTCAATTAAACTCATGAAACATCAGAATCAGTTCCTTGATCAGAAGAGCTCAGCTCATCTCCTCTTAACTCAGCTTCTGCTTGGCTTCCTTACTTGGCCTATATTATGCCTCACATAAGTATTATTATTCATGATTTTCAACACATTATTATTATTTCTATTGGATTTTATTAATTTTGTGTCTTGTTTTACTTAATCCCATAACATTAAGGCCTAATTTGATCAGTCAAACCATACATTTATTAATCGTTCATTTCATTATATTTTATTTCATTCAAGATATTTAATCAGTTTTATCATTTTTAAAAAATAGCAGCCTATTTTAAATGGTATAAGTGCAAGTTGACCAGCTAAACCCAATCCGTCAGGAGCATATCGTATCTATTATGAGTTAGCAACCTCTGTAAATGCAGATTCAGTTATCACGTGTTTTGAAGCATCTGCTAAAGAACGAAACATAAAAGATGTAAGCCTTTATGTAGTCCAACTACACAGAAAGAGGTGGAAACGCAATGTTTTATTCTTGCTTTTGCAAGTAATGCAAGTTTCTCAGGCTTGCATTTCATTAGATCCCCTGGAGATGCTTCCATACGGATGCTTCCAAGATGGTGCCTTTTCCATGAGTATGACTCCGTGACTAGCCACAAACCCATCTCGCTCTTGCAGCTCAAGTAATGCAATTCTTTTGCTATAATTGCTACCTCTCTCCTTCCAGTAACAAGCTGGCCTTACCGGCCTATCTCTCTGCTCTCACAATTTTCCAAAGTCCTAGAGAAACTCTTTGCCGAAAGACTAGACAATTTAATTGACAAACACCATCTACTCAGCAATCAACAGTATGGGTTCAGGTCTAACAGGTCTACTTTGATGGCAGTAATGGAGCTGGTGGAACAGATATCTGATGGAAAGGGTAACAGAGAATTTATGGTGGGAGTCTTCATTGACTTAAAAAAGGCTTTCAACACCATTGATCATCAAATACTAGTTAATGAATTACAAAGATATGGAATCAGAGGAATTGCTCTTTCATGGTTACAATGCTACCTCAGCAACAGACACCAATATGTCCATATAGAAAACAATGATTCTGACCTGAATAGGTTCACATAGGGAGTCCCTCTAGGCTCTGTGCTGGGCCATTAACTTTTCATTCTATATGTCAACGACATCTGTAATGTGCCAAAGCATCTGAAATGTGTCCAGTTTGCCGATGACACCAGCCTCCACTGCTCGGGAAAAGATCTAGCACTGCTTCTGAACACAGTTGAACAGGAATTCGCAATACTAAAAAAATGGTTTGACATCAATACATTGTCATTGAATTTAAGCAAAACAAAATACCTCATTTTTGGAAATAGACGATCAAACTAAAGGTCAATAATGTGGAACTTGAACGTGTGTATGAAATTTCTTTTTTGGGTATTACAGTTCATCATAAACTCAGCTGAAAACCTCACATAAATATCTTGAAAACAAAAATATCCAAAACAATTGCCATAATATATAAAATGAAATATTTCGTAAACAAAAATTCACCATATATTCTGTACTGCTCTGTCGTGCTTCCACACATTAACTACTGTGTGGAGGTGTGGAACACACATAAAATAAATCCAATCTTCCTCTTACAGAAAAAGGCCATAAGAATTGTAAATCAAAAAGATTATTATGAACCAACAAACCCACTGTTCATTAACTTATACATCTTAAAACTACAAGACATTATTGATCAAAACACTTTAATTATAATCTGCATCCACACTGCATCCAGGAACTTTTCTTGTTAAGAAAGAGTGATCATAATTTAAGGGATATATGTATGTTTAAAAGCACCAAAATAAGAACTACCATCAAAAGCAAATGTGTTTCAGTTAAAGGGATATCTTTATTGAACAAACTGGACAATGTTTATTTGTTATTTGTTATTAAGTTTATTTGCTCTCTGCCCTGCGGGGGTTTACCCCCTTGCTTAATAAAGATCACTTCTACTGCATTGCTGGATTCTCGCGACTGGTTCCTGAATGCTACCTCACAAAATTACTCCACTTTGTTCATGAATGAGCACAGACTGCTTTTTTGTGTCAAAAAAAGATGGTGGCAGCACCCGGTTCTGAAAAGTGAAGCCAATGCATAAGTGCCTTAAAATTACATTCTATTTAATGGCCAGCAGATGGCAATGTCAGTGTTTGCAAAAGAAGTCTATGAGAAAATTAACCTAATTCCCACTTGATTTGTTCTTTCAATAAAGATTTTCCACATTATTTTATGTCATATTAGTTTCAAGTCATCTTCAATACAGCATAATGTTCATTTTTGTAAATTATGTTCTCATATAGACTACAGTAAAGGAACAAGCCAGGTATGCTTTGGGGGCATGGCTATCCTTTGATTGACAGGACCTATGGTCAAGTGCAGTCAATCGCATGTTAACTCAAAAGGCAATTCTGTGGTGATCGATGTAACATTCAGAGAGGGAACAGGTCCTTTGGAATGGCCTGGTAGTAAAACTTGTGCTCTTAGGATGTTCATATTATGTGATAAGCATACTAGGGACTAGATCTACTTGGAGCCAGAGGGAAACTTTGCGGTGTTTAATATAAGTTAGGAGGATGTGAATTAGTGAGCGTGATTGACAAAAAAAAAGGGCATTTCTATATTGTGAGGTTTTACGAAATGAACCAAGTGCGAACGCCAGTAAAATGCAAAAATTATTTCTGAAGGGCAAAACCCCCCAACAGAGCAGGCGACAGTACAAAGTCCACAATCCAAAGTCAGAATCCAAGAGGCGAAATCCAGAACCTTAAACAGGGCACCAATCACAAAAATCGTAGTCAGACAAAAATGGGTCAATAAACAAGAATGCAGCAAAGTACAGGGAGAAGGCAAAGCTCGAGGTCTAGGACGGTCCAGTCAGAAAGATATTCACATTGATACAAGGCGAGAGAAGCATGGCGCAGGTAGCAAGGGAAGTAACGATCTGACAAGGAAGTACTACAACCAGACATCTAATATATATTTCCGGGAGACCACATGACAAAGGAACACTGGTGCAATCAATGGGGATGATTACAATGGAGAGACACATTAGGAGGAAATTAATGACATGAAATTGGCCGTAGCCAAAACGCAGACAGGGATCACAAGACAAACCTAGAGATGGATAAACAGCTCCAGGCAAGGAGTACTAAAGTGCATAGATAATGAGAGAGAAAGAACAGCATAAAGCAGTTGTGGAGACCCACAGAAACGCAGCAGAGATGATTAGGGAGAGGCAAGAGGCGGAGAGTAGAATAGGGCGAATGCTGAGAGATTGTTAGTCAATTAGTTAGTGCAGCTATACAATCCCGAGTGCTCTTAAGTAAGTTAGTCAAAATATACAAGGTTTGTGTTTGTTATTTTTGATAATTACTAACCAACTGTTAGTATGTGTTAGTAATATAGCAAAAGTAAGAGGAAGGAAGAACACAAGATAATGAAGGAAGATTGAAACCCAGAAACCAATAAATTACTCAAAGGAGTGGCACGGTATACAAGGGACTGTGAGCAAAAACAACATTCATGACAAGACGTGAGTAGACGAAGTGCAATGCACGGAACTGAAACATGGCATGGTGAAACTGAACTAAAACATGGAAAATAATAAAACATGAAATCTAAATAACCAAAACACAATACACAATCCTAAGAATGGTCAGACAAGCAGAATTCCAGAAACACACAGGACAGTCAAAACATGGCACAAGGCACAGAACTTGATACGTGAGCATGGCATAACATGGTACATGGCATGGCAGAAATGCAGAATCACAACATATATATATATATATATATATAAATTAAATTCATCAACCTTGTTTCAACCTTGTCTTCAAACTGTACAGGATTGACAGCTTTTTTCATTCCAAGATATAAGGTGACATGCAACTTAAATACGAGCAATTATTGCCATGTTCCGAATCAAAAGCATTATCAGAATAATTACATAATTATGTGCGACTGCCTTTACGTGTCTGACGTTAACAGTTTGTCACTTAGAGCTCAAAGTTACAGAGAATAGATTTCGGATGATGAAATATGATCATTTGAAAAGTAATTGTCATATTCTGCATATTGATTTACTTTAACAGCTTCCTAAATGGTAATAATGGTACTTGAACATTTTCAAGACCATGCCAGGTTCTGTGCTGACAATACCTTCTTGCTTTAAGTGAGATGTGAGTACTCTGTCACTTTATTGACAAAGATTTAATGATATATAGCTTGAAATAATAATAATAATAATAATAAAAGCTTCTTCTCAACTGATATTGCAACCAACCACCACAGGCTGGCTGGGTCAAAAAAAACCACAAAATAATGGTGAGGAAAAATAGGCTAAGCAATGAGTTGCGAAGCCCAGTATTCCAATATGAAGTCATTCTTCTGCACTCTTTATGAACATTATGGATGAGGTGTTCCGAACTCAGTACTGGACTTTTTAGAGGGCCTGAAATCATCTTTTCCTGGTTGTTCTGCAGCACAGAGGTTGCCTTGGTATTCCTGATAAACTTTCCAAGGTGGCATGGTCAACAGTATACATGTACTTTGCGTACATGATGAGAAGGTCTTCTTTGAGTGTATTAACCTACATCAACTAGTGATAACCTGACAGACTATAGCCACACTATAATGAAAAATGCTTATACCTATATACAAACATGAAGTTGGGACGTTGAGTGAAACGTGAAAAAAAATAGAATGCAATGATTTGCAAACCTCATAAACCCACATTTAATTCCCAATAGGACATAGACAACATGTCAGATGTTGAAGGTGAGACATTTCACCATTTCTTAAACAATATTAGTTCATTTTGAAATTGATGGCAGCAACACATCTCAAAAAAGTTGGGAGAGGGGCAACAAAACTGGAGACACATTTTGCAACTAATTAGGTTAATTGACAACGGGTCAGTCACATGACTGGGTGTAAAAAGAGAATTTTGGAAAGGCAGAGTCTCCCAGATGTAAGAAAAAACTGCATCTAAAAATTCAGTAAAATGTTCCTTGATGTAAAACTGGAAAGATTTTGAATATACCACCATCAACAGTACATAATATCATCAAAAGATCTGTGCGCAGGGGACTAGGCTGAAGGTCAATATTGGATGCTTGTGATCTTCGGGCCGTCAGGCGGAACTGCATAAAAAACAGGCCTGATTCTGCCCTGGAATTCACTGCATGGGCTCAGAAACACTTCCAGAAATCATTGTCTGGGAACACATCTTCCTGTGCAATCTACAAATCCAAGTTAAAGCTGCATCATGCAAAGAAAAACCCATATGTAAACATGATCCAGAAATGCCTCCATCATCTCTGGGCCAAAGCTCATTTAAAATGGACGGAGGCAGAATGGAAAACTGTTCTGCGGACAGATGAATCAAAATATGAAATTCTGTTTGGAAACAATGGACGCCGTGTAACGCAGACTAAAGAGGAGAGAGACCATCCAGCATGTTATCAGTGCTCAGTTCAAAAGCCTGCATCTCTGATTGTATGGGGTTGCATTATCTCCTCCAGGATGGACTACTGTAATGCACTTCTCATCGGGATCCCAAGCAAGAGCCTGCAGAGGCTTCAATACATCCAGAACTCTGCCGCTAGGATCCTGGTGGGAGTGCGCAAACATGATCATATCACCCCCATCCTCCGTTCACTCCACTGGCTTCCCGTTCCCACCAGGATTGAGTACAGTGTTTCCCTCCTCACACACCAATGCATCCATGAACATGCCCTCACTTATCTCAAAGGACTTCTAAACCCCCAAAAAACTACACGCTTCCTCCGCTCCACTCAGGCAAACCTCCTCTTTACCCCCAGAACCAGACTCAGGACCATGGGAGATAGGGCCTTCTGTGCTACTGCCCCACGCCTGTGGAACGCCCTCCCTGACAACCTGAGGGCACCATAATCCACTGACTGTTTTAAAAAAGGACTGAAGACATTTCTTTTCAGCAAAACCTTTGGTTCCCCCTCTTAGATTCTTCTTTTAAACTTTTTGTCTGCTCTTAAAACCGCTCATCTTTTTTTGGTTTATATCCCTTTATTTTAATTTTATTGTGATGTTTCTTGTTTTTAACATGTAGCCCTTTGAGATCCTAGGATGTAAAGGGCACTACAAATAAAATGTATTATTATAATTATTTTAGTGCTTATGGTGTGAGCAGCTTACACATCTGGAAAGGCACTATCACTGCTGAAAAGTATATAGAGGTTTTACAACAACATATGCTCCTATGCATATGCACCCATTAATAACTAATATTTTTAACTTGTCATTATCGACCAGGTCTATTCCCAGTATATGGAAAGCGGCTCATGTTTTTCTTTTATTTAAGGGGGGTGATCCCAGTTCAGTAAACAGCTATCGGCCCATCTCAAAATTGCCTTGCCTGGCTAAGATTTTAGAATCTTAGAATCAGCTGATCTTAAACTGGTTTTAAATACTGATAAAACAAAGTTCATGATATTTTCTGCAGAGAATGAAATTATGCCAGGTGACTCCATTTTCTCAGTGACTGGTGCTCAAAATTGAGCAGGTTCAGTCTTACAAATATCTGGATATCTGGTTGGATCATGACTTCTCTTTTTTTGTTTGGACTTGCATTTTTATTATTTTCCATTTATAAAATACAATCTCAGAAAAACAATCAATAATACAGTTAACATTTACCCACACCAACCACCAACCACCCCCCTCCCCTCACCCACAAACCCACCCCAACCAGAGGGAGACCATTGACTTGGACCATATGGCTTTGCTACAAACCGTAAGAAATAAATATACAATAATAACAATATTAATAGAACATTACATACATAATAACAATAAGTAAATAACAATAAGGTATTTACACCTCCCAACTTTACTCATAGTAAAGATGTATCTGCCCCACTTCTGTAAATATTTTTGTGCCTTGTCAGTCATCCTGTAAGACATTTTTTCATTCGCAGCCATTTTTCCAAACTCGGCGCTCCATTCATCAAATGGGGGGGGGTTCCTGACGATTTCCAGTACCTGAGCGGAATCTGTCTTCCAATCATTATCACCCTCTGTGTCCAGTCCTTCAGCGCCTCTGGCCAGTTCAGTGGTACCTTGAAGTGATCAAGGACATACAGTGCACTACAAAAATCAAAACATAAGCCTGTTACATTCACAATGTAGTTATGTATCCTTATCCAGAATAACTGGATTTGTGTGCAAGACCACATCACATGAAGTAAAGTACCCTTAACCTGATTACATTTCCAGCATAGTGTTGAATTGAACAAACTCACTCTAAATAATTTGCTTGGTGTCCAATAGAACTGCGGTAGTATTTTGAACTGCATCAGTCTCACTCTAAGGTCTCTTGATAAAGTACGACCATTAGCACATATTTTCTCCCAGTCATGGTCGTCAAAAGAAGCTCCCAAATCTATTTCCTATACAGTTTTCAAAGAAGCCATACTTTTATTGTCACTGACACTAAACAGTAGTTTATAATATTTTAACTCCTCCTTTCCCCCTCCAAATATCTTGAAAATCATATTGACTTTATCTGCTGTCTGTGGGGCCTGATAACATGAACCAAGGACTCTTCAAAGCATGGCGAATTTGCAAATATCTCCAGAGGTGATTTCTACCCAGCCCATATTGTTGTGATAGCCCTTGGAATAACTTGATTATATTCCCGCAAAGTAGGTCCCCTAAGGTACCAATGCCTTTACCTCACCATTCCTTCCACAAGAAGGGAACTTTATCAATACAAACCTTCGGATTTAGCCAAATACTTGATGTACAATTTAGATAAGGGTTAACGTCGAACATCCCCAAAACTTTCCTCCACATATCCTGAAGATAAGATACAACTGGATGAAATTTGTTATGCTTCCCAACCTTACTTGATAGAGACTTTATTAAAGGTAAACGGCCGGCTGCAAATTGCCAATTGGGCCCTTTCTGGAGGCAATGCCCAATGTGCAAGGTGTGTCAAGCTGGAAGCATAGTAATAAAATAGTAGTTTTGGAAGACCCAAACCCCCTTTATCTACATGTTGTTGCAGTTTACCAAAATGCATCTGTTCACACTAACCATTCCAGAAAAAATCTTTGCAAATAATATAAAATAACTTAAAGGAATCTGTAAGGGGAGAGACTGCAGCAAATAGTTGAGTCTTGGGATTGAGTTCATTCTAAGCACATTGACTTTACCCCTTTAGACAAGGATAATGATGACCAACCTTTTAAATCCACCAAGTTTTTTAGCATCAGTGGCATAAACAAAAACTTTATTTAGATCATTGAAATGGGGAGGAAACAGAATGCCACGATATTGTAGACCCTGCTTGGGCCAAATAAAATTGCCTGACTGAAACAATATGGTGGGACAGAACCTAGTTAATGACAGGGCCTCTGTTTTTGTCCAATTAACTTTATACCTGTTATGGCCCCAATTTGTTATTACATTTATAACACAACAGCAACAGCAAGGGATGACAAACACAGTTTTAACAACTAAAACACATTTAATTTTTAACAAAGACAAAGACTAATAACAACCAACAACTAAAGACCAAGATTGATAAATAAGAAAAAACAGAAATAATTACAGTCCCGTTTTGGTGGGGTGGCTTGGTGATGTCCTGGATGAAGAAAATGCTCAAACACAGGCAAAGAAATCCACAAAGGAAACGTCACAGGTCTTGAACAGAATGGCAGGTCTGGTCATCTTCTTGCAATTTCTCCTACTACTTTACTGTCTCAATTCTTTTCCTTATATACTCTTTTGCAGACCCCACCCACATTTAGACCTCTTTTTTTTAACTTTCTGAGTCTTGCCCCAGACATGTTCAGGACATGTCTAAACATGACTCCAGTCTGAGCTTAACAAAAAAAAGGTAAATACTGCCATCTAGTGGCCTATATTCACATTACACCTCCATTCCAAAAGGGAAAAATTTTGACTCATAAAGGCAAAATTTTTCTTTTCAATACAAAATGGTTAAGTGAACACTTGTCTATATATACAGATCATACAATATTCAAACACATGATATATATATACACATTCAAACACGGGATAAGCAATCAGCGATTACATTGTCTGTACCCTTCACATGCTTAATTTCCAAGTCAAACTCCTGTAAAATCAAACTCCAATTCAACAATCTCCGATTCTTGTTTTTCATCTTACTCAAAAACATTAACGGATTGTGGTCAGTGTACACAATCATTGGCTTTTGTCCTGTACAAAGATAAACCTCAAAGTGTTGTAAAGAAAGGACCAGAGCCAACAGTTCCTTCTCTATTGTGGAATAGTTCCTTTGGTGGCGATTGAACTTCCTGGAGAAGTATGCCGCGGGATGCTCAATGTCATCAGAGTCACTTCTCTGTAGGAGCACAGATCCACAAGCTTGGTCGCTAGCATCGACCGCGGTGGAGAACGGTTTGTTGAAGTCAGGAGATTTGAGCACGGGGAAGTGACACAGCAGAGACATCAGGCGATCGAAGGCTCTCTGGCATGCATCATCCCAGGTGAACTTTACGCCTTTCTTCAGTTGGTTAGTTAGACTGAGAGCAATCTCAGCAAAGTTCTTGCAGAACTTGCGGTAGTACCCTATCATTCCAAGGAAGCGGCGCAAAGCTTTTTTGTTGTCAGGAACTGGAAAGTCCATGATGGCTTGGACTTTAGCATTTATGGGTGCCACCTTACCCTGGCCTATGACGTAGCCAAGATAGGTGACAGTAGCACAACCAAAGTCACTCTTGCTCAGGTTAACAGTCAGGTTAGCCTGGGTCAGGCGCTGGAACAACGTCTCTACATCTTTTAGATGTTCTTCCCAGGAGTCACTCCATGTGATCAGGTCATCGATGTACGCACCCGTGTGTGGCAATCCGGCGATTGTAGACTGTATCATCCTTTGGAACGTGGCTGGGGCATTTTTCATGCCAAAGGGTAGGACTTCATACTGGTACAATCCAGATGGTGTGGCAAAAGCAGAGATGCTCTTGGCCCTCTCAGTTAAAGGCACACACCAATAACCCTTCAATAAATCAATCTTGGTCAGAAACTTTGCTTGCCCTACACTATCAATACAATCATCAATCCTAGGTATTGGAAACACATCAGTTCTAGTTACAGCATTGACTTTGCGATAATCTGTACAGAATCTAGTACTTCCATCAGGTTTTGGAACTAGCACACAGGGTGAACTCCAATCGGAGTTGGAGGGTCTGATAATATCATGTTTTAACATGTACTCAACCTCTTTCTCAGCAATCTTTCTCTTTTCAGGATTCATCCGGTATGGATGCTGTTTTATTGGTTTGGCATCACCAACATCTACATCATGAGAGGCTATAGTAACTCTCTTTGGAACATGAGGAAACAATTCCTCATATTTCTTGATCAACCTTTCAAACTGATCTCTCTGTGAGGGTTCTAAGTGCTGGAGTTTTACATCAAGATTTTGCAACACTTCAGTGTTTGACAATTTACATGAAAGAACTTCAGCTTTAATTCTTGGTTCATCATCTTGAAACTCCCCCTCATCTTCACACGTTTCGACCATTGGAGAATCTGAAGTGACAGCTGCAACCCTAGCATTTCTGTCATGATAAGGCTTTAGCATGTTAATATGACACAATTGTTTTGGTTTTCTCCTATCTGGAGTCTTCACAATGTAATTGCGATCATTGAGTTTTGTCAGAATTTCATAAGGACCATGAAATCTAGCCTGCAATGGATTGGACTGCAAGGGAAACAACACAAGGACCTTGTCTCCTAGTTTAAACTCACGGCTTCTAGCCTTATGATCATACCAAGTTTTCATTTTTCCCTGACTTGATTTCAAGTTCTCTTTGGCAAGGTCACAAGCTGCACGCAATCTTTCCTTGAACTTGCAAACATAGTCTAACAGACTGATTTGCGGCTCTTCCTCTTGCCATTGTTCACTCAATAATAGCAAAGGTCCTCTCACTTCATGACCAAACACTAGCTCAAATGGACTGAATCCAGTAGACTCCTGCACTGCTTCTCTAGCTGCAAACAACAGCAAATGAACCCCTTCATCCCAGTCTTTCTCATGGTCATAACAATAAGTCCTCATCATTGTCTTGAGAGTGGAATGAAACCGCTCTAAGGCACCCTGACTTTCAGGATGATAGGCACTAGAAAGAATCTGTTTTGCACCTAGTTCAAACACAACCTGCTGAAACAATCCTGAAGTGAAATTGCTACCTTGGTCTGACTGAATTTCCCTGGGAAGACCAAACAACGTGAAGAACTTTATCAAAGCCTTCGAGATTGCAGTTGCCTTGATGTTACGTAGAGGTATGGCTTCGGGGAATCTGGTAGATGCACACATGATTGTCAACAAGTACTGATTTCCAGATCTAGTCTTGGGTAATGGACCAACGCAATCAACAATGACCCTAGAGAATGGCTCCCCAAATGCTGGGATAGGCTGCAATGGAGCTACAGGTGGGTCTAACTGGTGTTTTCCAACTACCTGACAAGTGTGACAGGTTTTGCAAAAGTTGGAAACGTCTTTCCGAAGCCCAGGCCAAAAGAAGTGTTTCATGATCTTATCAACAGTCTTGTTAACACCAAGATGACCTCCTAAAGGTAAACTATGAGCCATTGTTAAGATCTCATTCCTATAGACCTTCGAAACAACAATTTGCCTGACCACTGCCCAATCTGCTTTGGCAGGGATATCAGGAGGGCGCCACTTCCGCATCAACACACCATCCTTGAGATAATACCCAACTGGAACTGCATCTATTTCTTTTTCAGGAAGGGCTCTCCTCTTGAGTACACCAATTTCAGGATCATTAGTTTGCTCCTCAATCAACCGCTTTCTGGACAGAGACAAGTCTCCAGACACATCAGAATCACCAGACCCATCCGGCTGGCTGAATAGAGAACTGATAAAAGTATCTGATAAGTCCTCAAACGGAGAAACCATAGTAGGCCAATCAGAGTCATGAGGCGAACCACCTGAGTCCTGACTATTCAATGTACTGGACGGCACCACAACATCATCTTCTTTAGCCTTCTTGGCCATAGCACGAGTCACTGCGCAAGATGGATACAGAGATGGGTCCTCATCCCCATTTTCAGTGCTCGGCTGTGAAGTAAGATGTACAGGGGGAACTACTTTGCCCCCAGCCAGGTCATTGCCTAGCAACAGAGAAACACCCTTTATAGGTAGACTTGACATAAGTCCCACCTTTACCTGTCCTGTAACTAAATCTGACTTCAAGAATATAGAGCGCAGGGGTACAGATACAGTCCTCCCTTCAATACCTTGTACAAGCATGAAATCCCCTGAAGCGGTCTCATCACGTAACTCCAAGGAGTCCATCAACAAAAGTGACTGAGAAGCTCCGGTATCCCTTAGGATATATATGGGGACAGGAGTAGTATGCTCATTCAGAGCCACAAATCCCTCTGACACAAATGGAAGAAATTCCTCCCTCACAAAGTCAGCTGTATTAGGCTTTTTAGCCCCACAAGAAGCAGGCAATTTAGCAGATTGGTTATCTACTACAGGGGTTTCTAACCTTGTTTTTACAAAGGCATTTGGTTTGGTATCCTTTTCTTTTTCTGTCTTAGCTTTAAGGAACCAACAGTTAGTTGTAACATGACCAGATTTCTTGCAATAACTGCAAACTAGACCACTTTTGTCACTGTCAGCTTTCACACTTTGATCAGACCTGTTACTGGATTTCTGAGCACCATCACCAGATTTGTCTTTGTCTTTGGTTGAGGAATCTTGGGTATCACCGTAACCCTTTTTCTGAAATTGGGACCATTTATTATTACTGCTAGACTGAAATTTGGACTTATGAGTGAGAACATATTCATCTGCAAATTTGGCAGCTGATTGCAAGTTCAGTGCTTGCTTCTCATTAAGGTAGGTCTTAACATCATCCTTAACACAGTTCTTGAATTCTTCAACTAACACCATCTCTTTTAGTGAGTTGAAATCATCCTTGACCTCCATAGAAGTACACCAGCGCTCAAAGCAAACCTTCTTCTCATTAGCAAATTCCACATAAGTCTGATTTTCAGATTTCGTCAGACCTCTGAATTTCTGTCGGTAAGCCTCTGGAACCAACTCATAAGCTCTCAAAATAACCTTTTTGACAACCTCATAATCAGAGGAATCATCTGCAGACAAAGCCGAATAGGCTTGTTGAGCTTTACCCTTGAGGACAGTTTGCAACATCAGAGGCCAGTGTTCCTTTGGCCACTGGCAACTCTTTGCTACCTTTTCAAAACACTGGAAATAGTTGTCAACATCCTTTTCCGAAAATGGAGGCACCAGTTTTACCTCCTGGCTAGCCCGAAATTTATTTTCAGTTTGAATTTTTATTTTTAGTTGCTCCATTTGGAGTCTTTCTTCTCTATCGAATTTCTCTAATTCAAAATCTCTCTGTCTCTGTCTCTCTCTTTCTGCTCTTTCCTCTTTCTCTCTCTCAAATTCTCTTTGTTTTTCTTCTCTTGCTAATTTTTCTAACTCAAACTGCCTTTGTTTTTCTTTTTCTTCCCTCTCAAATTCTCTTTGTTTTTCTTTTTCCTCCCTTTCTTTTTCTCTTTCCTCCCTTTCAATCTCTAGCATTTTTAATTTATGTTCCATTTCTATATTTGGATTTTCCACTGGAAACTGTTCCAGATCTCCTGGTGCAAACACGTTTTCATCAATGTAATATTCAACTATCTCTCTAGCCAGTCTTTCTTTTCGCATGGCTGGTTTTACCTCTGTCAGCTCCAACTGTCTGCAAATTTCTAGCAGTTCTGTCTTTTTAAAAGACTTCAAAACCCCTACGGTTGGTGATGCCAAGAAATCATCCATTGCTGTTGTCAATATATATCTAGGAAAATTCACAAAAACAATTTCACAATTTGGAATGTTAGATTTTCAATAAATTACTCACACAATGGTCTATCCCGGACCTTGAGCCCCCAATTTGTTATGGCCCCAATTTGTTATTACATTTATAACACAGCAGCAACAGCAAGGGATGACAAACACAGTTTTAACAACTAAAACACATTTAATTTTTAACAAAGACAAAGACTAATAACAACCTACAACTAAAGACCAAGATTGATAAATAAGAAAAAACAGAAATAATTACAGTCCCGTTTTGGTGGGGTGGCTTGGTGATGTCCTGGATGAAGAAAATGCTCAAACACAGGCAAAGAAATCCACAAAAGAAACGTCACAGGTCTTGAACAGAATGGCAGGTCTGGTCATCTTCTTGCAATTTCTCCTACTACTTTACTGTCTCAATTCTTTTCCTTATATACTCTTTTGCAGACCCCACCCACATTTAGACCTCTTTTTTTTAACTTTCTGAGACTTGCCCCAGACATGTTCAGGACATGTCTAAACATGACTCCAGTCTGAGCTTAACAAAAAAAAGGTAAATACTGCCATCTAGTGGCCTATATTCACATTACATACCCTAAAAAATTAGGAAAAAAATTATATGCAGCAAATATAGGGCACTGGCATCCCCAAAAGCTCCCGCCGTTAAGATAAAGAAAACGTCAAAGTTTTTGTTGATGGACACACTCATGGACGGACACACGCACGGATGGAGCCTGATACCATAGCTCCGGCGCCACTCGGGCGGCAGGAGCTAATTAGAAGCCTGTGACTGACAATGTTGATAAGACAAAGAAAATTGTCAAAGTTTTTTGTGATATTTTTAGGCCAGTGACTTTGAAAAAATAGGCCAAGGTCACCTTCAGGCACACCATTTGAAGGACTTTATGAAATGCAAGTCCAATAAAAATTAGGAGGCTGTAACTGAAATAGTTGATGAGATAAAGCAAAATGTTGATATTTTTGGTGATATGTTTGGGTCAGTGACCTTGCAAAAATAGGCTAAGGTCACCTTGAGGCACGTCATATGCAGGCCTTTATGAGATGCATGTCCGGTAAAAATGAGGAGCCTGAAACTGAAATAGTTGATGAGATAAAGCAAAATCTCAAAATTTTCGGTGATATTTTTCGGCCAGTAACCTTGAAAACTAGGCCAAGGTCAGCTTAAGATACAAAACCCAAAACCAGTGAAGTCGGCACGTTATGTAAATCTTAGATAAAAACAGAAGACAATGACTTGCAAATCCTTTTCAACTTATATTCAATTGAATACACTGCAAAGACAAGATGTTTTATGTTCAAATTGAGAAACTTTTTTTTTTTTGCAAATAATCATTAACTTAGAATTTAAAGGCAGCAACACATTGGTAAAAAGGTCCCTGTGCCAACTTTTTTGCACTGTGTTTCATCGCCTTTCCTTTTAACGACACTCAGTAAACGTTTGGGAACTGAGGAGACCAATTTTTGAAGCTTTTCAGGTGGAACTCTTTCCCATTCTTGCTTGATGTACAGCTTAAGTTGTCAACAGTCCGGGGTCTCCGTTGTCGTATTTTACGCTTCATAATGGGCCACACATTTTCAATGGGAGACAGGTCTGGACTACAGGCAGGCCAGTCTAGTACCTGCACTCTTTTACTACGGAACCATGCTGTTGTAACACGTGTAGAATGTGGCTGGGCATTGTCTTGCTGAAATAAGCAGGGGCGTCCATGAAAAAGACGTTGCTTGGATGGCAACATATGTTGCTCCAAAACCTGTATGTACCTTTCAGCATTAATGGTGCCTTCACATATGCGTAAGTTGCCCATGCCTTGGGCACAAATACACCCCCATACCATCACAGATGCTGGCTTTTGAACTTTGCGCCTATAACAGTCCGGATGGTTCTTTTCCTTATTGGTCTGGAGGACACGACGTCCACAGTTTCCAAAAAAAAATTGAAATGTGGACTCGTCAGACCACAGAACACTTTTCCACTTTGCATCAGTCCATCTTAGATGAGCTTGGGCCCAGCGAAGGCGGCGGCGTTTCTGGGTGCTGTTGATAAATGGCTTTCGCTTAGCATTGTAGAGTTTTAACTTGCACTTGCAGCTGTAGCGACGTACTGTAGTTACTGACAGTGGTTTTCTGAAGTGTTTCTGAGCCTATGTGGTGATGTCCTTCACACACTGATGTCGGCTTTTGATGCAGTACCGCCTGAGGGATCGAAGGTCACGCGCATTCAATGTTGGTTTTCAGCTTAGTCGCTTACGTGCAGTGATTTCTCCAGATTCTCTGAACCTTTTGACGATATTATGGACCGCAGATGATGAAATCCATAAATCTCTTGCAATAGCTCGTTGAGGAATGTTGTTTTTAAACTGTTTGACAATCAGCTCATGCATTTGTTCACTAAGTAGTGACCCTCGCCCCATCCTAGTTTGTGAATGACTGAGCATTTCGGGGAAGCTGCTTTTATACCCAATCATGGCCTCCACCTGTTCCTAATTAGCCCGGTCACCTGTGGGATGTTCCAAATAAGTGTTTGATGAGCATTCCTCAACTCTCTCAGTCTGTTTTGCCACTTGTGCCAGCTTTTTTGAAACATGTTGCAGGCATCAAATTCCAAATGAGCAAATATTTGCAAAAAATTACAAAGTTTACCTGTTTTGTAATTTGAATATAGGCCACTAGATGGCTATAGTATTTACTATACTAGTATTTACCTTTTTTTTTTATTCAGCTCAGACTGGAGCTATGTTTGGACATGTTTCAGACATGTCTGGGGCAAGTCCCCGAAAATAAAAAAAAAAAGGTCTAAATGTGGGTGGGGTCTGCAAAAGAGTATATAAGGAGTAGAATTGAGACAGTAAAGTAGTAGGAGAAATTGCAAGAAGAAAGATACGTGTGACCAGACCTGTCATTCTGTTCAAGACCTGTGAAGTTTCTTTTGTGGATTTTTGCCTGCGTTTGAGCATTTTCCTCACCCAGGACATGACCAAGCCACCCCACCAAAACAAGGGACTGTAAATATTTCTGTTTTTTTTGTATATATTCAATCTTGGTCAGTAGGTCAGTAGATTAGTTAGTTGTCTTTTGTTCATTAAATGGGTTTAAGTTTTAAATTGTGTCTGTCATCCCTTGCTGTTGCTGTTGCTGTTATGTTGTAAATGTAATAACAAATTGGGGCCATAACAGTTTGAACATTAGGTAACTTGTCTTTGCAGTGCATTCAATTGAATATAGGTTGAAAGGAATTTGTAAATCATTGTATTCTGTTGTTACTTACGATTTACACAACGTGCTAACTTCACTAGTTTTGGGTTTTGTAAGTTGCCTGCTAGTTTTACCCACGTAGGCCCAGCCACAAGGACATTTAATCAGATAGATTACAAGCGTGCTGCTGCACGTAATAACACCGAGAATCTTACATGACTTTCCGCTATGAGGATGTGTGTATGTCTTGCTTTTGATGGTGTATCCACATTGCGCACAATTTCCACATTTGTAATTTCCCTCAGGTAGGTCGTTCAGGAAGGTATCCCGTTTTTTTGGAATATAGGCCTTCATTAGTCTGTCTTTTAAATTAGGAGGGAGCTTAATATAGACCTTCATTAGTCTGTCTTTTAAATTAGGAGGGAGCTTAAAAACAATGCACGGCGGTTCCCTAAATACCTGCTTAAGTTTATGGTCCGTTTCGATTATGTGCCAATGTTTGCGAAAGACTTTGGAGAGTTCAAAGCCAACTGGCGAATATTTTGTAAACCAGAAGAGAGTCTAGTCTTTGTCTTAGTTCGAGGCTTAAGGCACTCTTCCTGTGTAATGGCATTGAAGCGATTAGCAGCCACATCAACCCATTCACTCTTATAATCTCTCTGTAAAGATCGTTTGTTGAGGTCTGTGGCTTGACTCTGATTTCGGGAGTCAAAGCTACAGATTATCCGGGCACGGTGAAACTGGCTAATGGGTAGACTTCTCTTAAGGAGGGTAGGATGGACGCTGTCGCCACGCAACAACGTGTTCCTGTCTGTAGGTTTGCGAAATAGGTCAGTAGAAATAGAGTTTCCTCACTTAATTACCTTTACGTCTAAAAAGCTAATGCTGTTGTCACTGCATTCAAGAGTAAAATTCAGGTGTGGGTTAGCCAAGTTCAGATATTGGTGGAATTGGTGGGATTCCTCGTCACCTGTCCAGATAATAAACAAATCATCAATGTACCTCAGATACAGCAAAATATATGAGTGGAAATCATTAATATTGGGGTCCAGCACATGTCTTTGTTCAAAATGACCCGTGTACAAAATCGCTTAATTAGGAGCCATAGTGCTGCACATGGCTGTGCCCGTCGTCTTTAAGAAGAATTAATTTTTAAACAAAAAATTGTTAGAGGTCAATACCGTCTAGTCAGATCGGAAATACACCTCGCACTGGGTTTGTCAGTAAGTGGTCTCAAATTTAAAAAATGGTAAACTGCCTCAATACAGCCATCATGGGGGATATTGGTATAGAGGTTGGAAACATCTAATGTCACCAAAATAAAATGAACAGGCCACTGGATAGTCTTGAGTTTATTTATAAAATCAATAGAATCCCTGATGTAAGAAGGGAGAGTAGTGACCCAAGGTTTAAGACAATGATCAACAAAGGCGGACATGCAAGATGTCAAAGACCCAATACCACTAATGATGGGTCGCCCCGGAAGTGGTGTAGTCTGCGACTTATGGACCTTAGGAAGAGTATAAATGACTGGACTCACAGGGAAATCATTTTTCATTAATTCAAATTCATATTTGGTCTGGTCACATTGATCCATCCAAAATTTCAATTTATTATGCAAAGAGAGCTTAAATTAGTCTGTAGGATCAGAGCGAAGTTTGCTATAAAAAGTTTGATCACTTAGCCAAAGAAATCTGGCTCATCCTCATTTGGAGCATAAATATTAGCTTATACAATCAGCTGACCCTGTATTTCTGCCAAAATTATAATCATCCTCCCTTCTGTATCAGCTGACAGCAGCCTGGTAAGCTACCAGCATGTTGGCATCAGCAGGCACACAATTGGAGGATACACATCACAAGGTCATATAGCGGTCTATTTGAAATACGTCAAGCTCACTTACTTCTGCTGCTGTTTGCAACGACTTTTCATGCAGTGGAACATGCTGTTTGGTTTTTTGCTTAATGTTCATACTGGCGCTTGCATCAGTCCCTAGCTACGCAGATCGGATTTGCCCCTCATTGCTGTCTTTGTTAGTTATGCTGCTGCTATTTTGTTTCTGCTGTTTACAATGTGTTGTTGCTAGCGCTTTTCCTTGCCTTTTGGCGTGTATTCTCTCAGTGTTCCAGAATTAATGGGTGCCTGATGAAATTGAATTACTACTGCAATCAGATTTAGTCCTGTTCGAGCTTCGACTGGTAAAGTGCGTGTGAACGCCTCTCAAACGTTATTTTCAAGTCGAAAACCCAAGATAATTCTGTTTCAAGTGAGGTTTCTCCAATAAGTCAAAATGATGGTCAATGGACTGATTCAGTTGGAGACCTGGGGCCTATTGCACCAAGGCAGGATAAGGGAATAGCCTGATCTCAAGCCCCATTTTGGTTGCACAGAACGTGTTAGCTAAGCCATGGCACTTGTTACTATGGAAACAAAGTCTGTGGAGCTAGCCAGCTCCGGAGCAAGCTTACGAACTAGCTAAGCTCCTGTCTGCAGCCAAGTTCACCTCACCTCATTCAGCAGTCCCCCAATTTGACAATCAATGTCTTTAACAGTCATGCTAAATTGTCCACTACACATTGCGATCTCAATTATAATAGGCCCAGAGTAATTATTTTTGAAACTTGTGATCATTGATGTCAGTAAAATAGCCAATATTCGATCATTGTATTCAAATGTGACATGATATCCATGTGACAGACTGTGACCATCACAGTTCAATCAGTCCCCCTTCCATGTTACATTTTAACCATATTTAGAATCCGTCATTATCAGAGACTTCCATCAGAGTAGAAAATGAGCAGTGCTGGATGAAGTAGGTTACCGTGTTTCAGCGTGGTCTTAAATCGCTGCGGTAACCCCCTACCTACAGCAATGCTGCTACTTTACTCTGTCTTTATTCAGACTGTGACGGTAAGGAAGAGTCGTTGCTTTAATACTGCACACTAGTACAATGTCGCTCGCTTCACGATACTGGAATCAATCAGTGGCTCCATAACATATTTATCTGACGCTAACATTCTACTTTTTTATTTGAGTATGCCTCCATCAAAGGTGATTCTAAGCATAAAGTAAACTCATCTAATCTGAGAACGTCTTCTAGATCGAACTATCAATTCAGTCTCTAGCGGACAAAAAAAGGGCGTGAAACAAAATCGTGAAGCGTATATGAAACGTATGTATGCTTCCATGGTTATGTTTAATTCAAAATGCTCAGTTATGTTGTGCGCTTGTCAGAGGTATACAACTAGTTAAATCATAGTATACTTAAAAGTTCACTTGTAGTGTACTTGCAGTACAAAACAAGAGGCCCATGGGCCTTAACGGTCACCTGAGTATAGTATATCCAATGTTAAACCTTGGCCATTAGGCGTGGCCCTAATTTTGACCCCAGGGATCAGATTAATGGAGACCAGTATCATCAGCAATAGAGTATTCTAAATTGTATGTTTATAACTTGTGGCTATTTTCTTTAAGCAAAGAAGATTTCTCAAGCCATTTTAACCCTTAGTGATATGGAATCAGTGACACCAGATGCGGGAAAAGGGAATGAGGATTTATTTACAAACAAAAACAAAACAGGCACGAGGGCCAACAAAAAACTTGGCCCCAAGGGTTGCAAAAACAAACTGAGGTAAGCTACACAGAGCTATAAAATAATAAATGCAAAAGGCAAAAAACAAAAAGGCACTGGAAACTCCAGGCAAGATGCACAAGAAAAATAAATAACAAGACTATAAATATATATATACACACACAAGACAAGAGGCTAGGACAAATACTAGGGAACTTGACAAGAACTTGGCTAAACGAGACGCGACTAGAAACAAACTTGAGACACTGTCTGCCAGCCAACTTCCACCGCATCCAGATAAAGGCTTGGAAATCATGACATGAGGGGTAACACCTGGAGAGAGAGAAACAAGAGGCATGGCAAGATCAAGACATGGACAGAGATTGGATGACATGACCTGCTCATTAAGAGAATGAGCGTGCTCAGCTTAAGTACCAATTAAGTATGCAGTTTGGAAGCAAGCATGAATGTTAAGAACAGAAAAGCACAGCAAGATCTTGAAATAGCAAAGCAGGAATCATGACAATAAACTCCCTGTCTAAATTAGTAATATTAGTAATGTGCCTATCTAAGAATTACACCACCCAGTGAGTGTTAGTAACTTAAAAACAGTTGATTGCCAATTAAGCTTAGAGAGGCCCGAATCCAGCACAGCATGGAAGGAAGGGGAAATACCAAAGCCAACCAGAGCTCAGAAATGTGCAACAACGAAGGCACGGGGCGGAACGCAGACAAGCGGTGGAGTGGCATGGCAGACCTGGCATGAAACAAAACATGGAAAAGTAAAAACATGGACATGGAACATGAAACATGAAATGTAAAATCCTGAAACAAGAAACTGTTAAAACTATGACTATGAACATGAAACTATGAACTATGAAACATGAACTATGAAATCTTGAAACATGAAACTGTTAAAACCATGAATAATACTGTTCTGGCCAAAGGCCAGAACCCTGGAACACAACAGTACCCCCCCCTTACAAAAGCGGCACCTGACGCGGACAAAAAAAACCAATAACTAAAATACATGAGGCCGCACAAAACTAAATACAAACCCCACAAGACTAATAACTAACGAGAATACTAAAGACAAAAACCCTAAGACACAAAAACACCTAACCAAGAAACTGTACAAGAAACACTAAACATAAACAAGATCACTTCGGGTCTCCAGCAAGCTGGGGCTAAGGCTTAGGCTATGGCAATGGCTATGGGCTGTGGGCTATGGGCTATGGGGTTGGGGTTGGGGTTGGGGTTGGGGTTGGGGCTGTGGCTATGGCCTGGCTTGGCTTGAGGCTGTGGCTATGGCTTGGGACTGTGGCTTGGGCTTGGGGTGTGACTGGTGGTAGTCACGGATGAGGGATTTGTCTAAGATGTGCCTGGCCGGGACCCAGGAACGCTCCTCTGGGCCGTACCCCTCCCAATCCACGAGGTACTGGAGGCCCCGGCCCCTCCGTCGGCAATCCAGCAAGGACTTGACTGTGTAGGCCTCCCCTCCGTCGATGAGCCGAGGAGGAGGCGGAGGCTCAGGTGGGGGCATGAGGGGGGAGGTGGCAACAGGCCTCAGGCGTGAGACGTGGAATACTGGGTGGAGACGTCGCATGGTGGATGGGAGCTTGAGCTGGACAGCAGTGGGGCTGATGATTCTTTGGATGGGGAAAGGACCCAGGAAGCGAGGAGCCAGCTTGCGGCTTTCCACCCGGAGTGGGATGTCTTGTGCCGCCAACCAGACCTTCTGGCCGACCCGATAGTGAGGGGCTGGGCGCCGACGCTTGTCTGCCGCGGTCTTCATCGTCTTGCCCGCCCGGACTAAGGCGCGGCGAGCAGACAGCCACACACGGCGACACCGTCGGATGAATGCCCCAGCCGAAGGCACCCCGACCTCCTCCTCCTGGCTGGGGAACAATGGAGGCTGGTAGCCCATACAGCACTCGAAGGGGGAGAGGCCGGAGGCAGAGGCGGCGTGGGAGTTTACGGCGTACTCGACCCAGGGTAGCATGGTAGACCAGGATCTTGGGTTGGTCGAGCACACGCATCGGAGGACCGTCTCCAGGGTTTGGTTGGCCCGCTCAGTCTGTCCATTGGTCTGTGGGTGGTATCCGGAGCTGAGGCTGAAGGAGGTGCCAAGGGATGTGCAGAATGCTTTCCAGAACTGGGAGGTGAATTGGGGACCACGATCTGACACAATATCCACAGGAATGCCATGGGGACGGACAACATGCTGGATAAGAAGGTCAGCCGTGGTTTTAGCAGAGGGGAGCTTGGGAAGGGGCACAAAGTGGGCAGACTTGGAGAACCGGTCAACTATGGTGAGGACAGTGGTGTTTCCATGGGAGACGGGCAGGCCAGTGACGAAGTCCAGAGCTATGTGGGACCAGGGACGGTGAGGAATGGGCAGTGGTTGGAGCAGACCAGAGGGAGGTGCGTGGGAGGACTTGGCGCGGGAACAGACTGAGCAGGCAGAAACGAACCCCCGGACCTCTGCTGCCATCTTGGGCCACCAGAAACGGCGCTGGATAAACCGCAGGGTCCGGCCGACCCCAGGATGGCACGACAGGTTGGAGGAGTGGCCCCACTGGAGAACGTCAGACCGGGCAGCTGCAGGGACGTACAGGCAGTTGGCAGGGCAGGCACTGGGCGTAGCTGCGCCGTTCTGAGCGTTGCGGACCAGCTCCTCGATCCGGAGGCACACGTTGTTAACGAAGCAGGTCCTTGGCAGGATGGAGCTGGGCTCTCCCTTGGACGAGGAAGCGTCGAAACGCCTGGAGAGCGCGTCAGCCTTGGTATTCTTGGACCCCGGCCTGTAGGCCAGGGAGAAGTTGAACCGGTCGAAAAAGAGGGCCCATCTGGCTTGTCTGGGTGTCAACCTCTTGGCAGAACGGAGGTACTCTAGGTTCTTATGGTCCGTCCAGACCAGGAACGGAACCCTTGCCCCCTCAAGCCAGTGCCTCCATTCCTCCAGGGCCAGTTTCACCGCCAGCAGCTCCCGGTTCCCGACGTCATAGTTGGACTCCGCAGGCGTCAGCCGGTGGGAGTAGAACGCGCACGGGTGTACCTTCTGATCATTGCTGGATCTTTGAGATAGCACCGCACCAACCCCGACATTGGAGGCATCCACCTCCACAATGAACTGCTTGGCGGGGTCGGGGGTGGTGAGGATGGGCGCGGTGGTGAAGCGCCTCTTCAGCTCACAGAAGGTCACCTCGGCTTGCGGAGTCCAACGGAATGGCACCTTGATGGAGGTAAGGGCCGTTAGGGGAGCTGCCACGGTGCTGTAGTTCCTGACGAATCGCCGATAGAAATTGGCGAATCCCAGGAAGCTCTGTAGGGCCTTGCGGTCCTTGGGTGCGGGCCAGTCCACCACAGCCTTGACCTTCTCCTCGTCCATGCCCAGGTGGTTAGGGGAGATGACGTGCCCCAGGAAGGAGGTAGTGGTGGTGCTGAACTCGCATTTCTCAGCCTTGACAAAGAGGCGGTTCTCGAGGAGGCGGCGGAGCACCTGGCGAACATGGTTTGTGTGCTCCGTCTTGTCCCGGGAGAAGATCAGGATGTCGTCAAGGTAGACATAGACGAACCTCCCGATCATGTCGCCGAGCACATCATTCACCAAGTTCTGGAACACTGCGGGCGCGTTGGTCAGGCCGAATGGAACCACCAGGTACTCCCAGTGGCCGCTAGGGGTGTTGAAAGCGGTCTTCCATTCGTCGCCCTCCCTGATGCGCAGGAGGTGGTAGGCATTCCGCAGGTCCAGCTTGGTGAATATGGCCGCCCCCTGGATGACATCAAACGCCGAGGACATCAGTGGAAGCGGGTAGCGGTTCCTGACCGTGATCTTATTGAGCCCTCGGTAATCGATGCAGGGGCGCAGGGAGCCATCCTTCTTCTTGACAAAGAAGAAGCCTGCCCCCGCGGGAGAGGAGGATGGACGGATGATGCCAGCTGCAAGGGACTCCCGGATGTACTTGTCCATGGCCCCCCTCTCTGGCTCAGACAAGGCGAAGACACGCCCCCTAGGGGGTGCTGTACCAGGCTGGAGGTCAATAGCACAGTCATAAGGGCGGTGCGGGGGCAGAGACACCGCACGGGACTTGCTAAAGACAGCCGCCAGGTCATGGTATTCAGGGGGCACTCTGGAGACGTCTGGCTTCCCCTCGGAAGCTGGTCCACCCGCCGAACAGGAGGGTCGGGAGTCGAGGAGGCAGCTGGCCGAACAGGAGGGACTCCACTCCCGCACCTCATGGCGGGCCCAGTCGATCACCGGCCCATGTAACGCCAACCATGGATGACCCAGGACAATGGGAGAGCGGGGTGTCTCGGTCACGAACAGCCGGACCTGTTCGTGGTGATTGCCTGACGCCAGCAGCTGGATGGCAATGGTCTGGTAGCACACCTTAGCAAGGGGTTGCCCACCCAGCCCTGAGATGGGCAATGGGCTGGGAAGTTGGGAGAGGGGAACCCCCCACTCGGCGGCAGCTCTGGCGTCAATGAAGCTTTCCTCAGCTCCTGAGTCAATGAGGGCGGTGGTCTTGCGGGAGCAGCCCTCCCAGGTCAGGGTCACCGGGATGCAGGTCCGGCGGTAGGAGGAGGTTTCCTTGGCTGAAGCACCCACTAGTACTCCTCCAGACGCTAGTGGGCGTTGTCTTGGACATCCTCGGACCGCATGACCCTGCTGGCCGCAGTAAAAACACGCCCCCGACCTCCTTCTCCGTTGGCGCTCCTCCTGGGTGAGCCGGGACCTCCCGATCTCCAGGGGAGATGCCTCTCCAGGAGAGAGTGTGGTGGCGTCCCCCCTCGGCTGGTCCTGAGGCGACGCGCGATCAGGGCACGGGGGTTGGATCTGGCCAGAGGGGGTAGAGCGATGGCCAGGGCCAAGGGTGAGCGCCCTCTCCTCCAGGCGGCTGTCGATGCGCAGGGCCAGGTCTATAAGGGCCTCTGGAGACTCAGGGATCTCACAGAAGAGCAGTCGGTCTTTGACTGGTTCGGACAGCCCCTGGAGGAACACGTCACACAGCGCCTCCCTGCTCCAGCCCGACGTGGCTGCCACCGTCTGAAAATCGATGGCGTAGTCCGCCACCGATCTCCTCCCCTGCCTCATCCTCAGCAGCTCCCGTCCTGCGGCTCTCCCCTGCTTGGAGCGGTCGAAGACACGCAGTAGCTCCTCCGCCAAGGCCCGGTAGGTGGTAGTGCAGGGCTGCCGAGCCTGCCATGCGGCAGTTCCCCACAAGCGAGCCCGCCCCGTCAGCTGGGAGAGGACAAAGGCGACTCGGGCCGGCTCTGAGGCGAAGGTGGAGGGCTGCAGAGCGAAACACATCTCACAGGAGGTGAGAAAAGCCCTGCAAAACCCTGGTTCTCCACCGTACCTTTCGGGCGGCGGAAGGCAGGGCTCAGGACCAGGGTGGACAGCTGGCTGCAGCTGAGGTGCTTCTGCGCTGGGCTGGCGCACAGGGGTAATGGGTGGCTGGTGTGCTGCAGGAGCCCGGGGCTGGACAGCTGGCATGATGGGGCCCTGGCTGGGACCTGCCCGGGGAAGACTGGCCTTCAGTGTGGCCAGCGCAGCTGTCAGCTCCTGGATCTGCTGCCGTTGATGCAGCAGCTCAGCCTCTCGCTGGGCGATCCTGCACTCCATCCCGCTGGTGTCAGGGAGACAGTGTCTACTGATATGGAATCAGTGACACCAGATGCGGGAAAAGGGAATGAGGATTTATTTACAAACAAAAACAAAACAGGCACGAGGGCCAACAAAAAACTTGGCCCCAAGGGTTGCAAAAACAAACTGAGGTAAGCTACACAGAGCTATAAAATAATAAATGCAAAAGGCAAAAAACAAAAAGGCACTGGAAACTCCAGGCAAGATGCACAAGAAAAATAAATAACAAGACTATAAATATATACACACACAAGACAAGAGGCTAGGACAAATACTAGGGAACTTGACAAGAACTTGGCTAAACGAGACGCGACTAGAAACAAACTTGAGACACTGTCTGCCAGCCAACTTCCACCGCATCCAGATAAAGGCTTGGAAATCATGACATGAGGGGTAACACCTGGAGAGAGAGAAACAAGAGGCATGGCAAGATCAAGACATGGACAGAGATTGGATGACATGACCTGCTCATTAAGAGAATGAGCGTGCTCAGCTTAAGTACCAATTAAGTATGCAGTTTGGAAGCAAGCATGAATGTTAAGAACAGAAAAGCACAGCAAGATCTTGAAATAGCAAAGCAGGAATCATGACAATAAACTCCCTGTCTAAATTAGTAATATAAGTAATGTGCCTATCTAAGAATTACACCACCCAGTGAGTGTTAGTAACTTAAAAACAGTTGATTGCCAATTAAGCTTAGAGAGGCCCGAATCCAGCACAGCATGGAAGGAAGGGGAAATACCAAAGCCAACCAGAGCTCAGAAATGTGCAACAACGAAGGCACGGGGCGGAACGCAGACAAGCGGTGGAGTGGCATGGCAGACCTGGCATGAAACAAAACATGGAAAAGTAAAAACATGGACATGGAACATGAAACATGAAATGTAAAATCCTGAAACAAGAAACTGTTAAAACTATGACTATGAACATGAAACTATGAACTATGAAACATGAACTATGAAATCTTGAAACATGAAACTGTTAAAACCATGAATAATACTGTTCTGGCCAAAGGCCAGAACCCTGGAACACAACACTTAGGCCCTGCCCCTTAGCCCCTGGGTAAGGGAAACTGTCAAAAATATCATAATATCATCTCATTGTTGTAATGTCAATCAAGTGTGAATGATTTCCAGTTGAAATTAAACAAAATATACCCAAAAGTATCATTTTCTATATAAAATATAGTAAACTTGACCCCCTCCCCAGGGGCAAACATGGAGCCTGGGGGTCATGAAATTCTCAATTTTTATAAAGCACCTCACGACACTTCCATCTATAAAGATAACTGGTTTCCAGCATATCTAGGTATTAAAAAGTAAATGCAAGACAATAGTTGTTGTGTTCACAATGTGGCTTATGATGACAATATAACAAAGGGAAATAACTCCATCAAATGTCATTGAATCGGTCTGGTTTTCAAACTTCTTTGAGATCTTATATATATAAGCCGGCATGCAAAGTTTCATGAAAATTGACCAATATTTGCTAAAATTATTGTGTTCACAAGGTTGCTTATGATAATAATACAACAAAGGGCAATAACTCCATCAAATATGATCGAATCACTCTGGTTTTCAAACTCGTCCAAGATCTTATGGATATGAGCCTGCATACAAAGTCTCATCAAAATTAGTTCATAAATACTTAAGTTATTTTGTTCACAAGGAAAAGTTTACGGACGACGCACGACGACGGACAAAAGGGGATCGCAATAGGTCACGCCTTTCGGCAGGTGACCTAATGAAACTTGGACGTAAACTAGATGGGTACTTTAAGTTTATGTTGCTTGAACTTGAAGTATACCTTTTTTGTACAAGTATGTATCAACTCACTCAATTCTGCAATAATTGAAGCACCTATTACTAAAACCCCATAAGTCACACTTGACTTGACTTGACTTGTGGGGTTTTGATAATCAGTGCTTCAATTGTTAAATTTGTTTTCAAATAAAATCAGACAAATGTTTATCTGTTTCTGGGTGGGTTAATAACACTGCATGAAAATCAAGTTCAGCTCCACCCATGTGCTATTAACTCTGCTATGCTGCCTCAAAGCTGACTTGTTACTGCAAAAGTACATGTGGAATATGTAAGTCCATGAGAAAGTAAAAACTGAGTAAAAATATAGCGCAGTATACTTCATAGAATGTTATAATGCATGGTAAAAATATTTTAATGTGCTTATTCTTTTGACAGTAGCCTAACTGCAAATTAATATACTTGAACATTAGGCATGAATATTTTAATACTTTGAGATATACTCAAGAAAAGTAGGATAATCAAAAGTTTAGGAACAAGTATTTGCCAAAAACACTTGGACTTGTCTGTGTACTTTTCAGTGAAAGCTTAGTATACTTTGCTAAGTATGTCTCTGAGAAGTACATCTAAAGTAAACTGAAAGTATACTCTCTTATTTTTAGTTTAGAAGAAGTACACTAATAGCACACTTGAATAAACTTCTTTCTCGTAAGGGTCGTCTTCAAACCGGCTCTTTTCCCACGCCGACACCTCCGTAGCTCCACCAGGATGTCTGTCGGTGATGGCCCGGTATGGGCTCAGCAATCCAGGAGCACATCCCTTGTATAGAAGAGCATTATCTCAGTATGTCCAGTCTGGTAAGTAAAGTACAGTTTGTAGCACTCCCAAAACACACGATGAGCACACAGCCGAGGGCTGGATTAGTTTACAAAACACAGGAAAGTTAGACACTAAATGCTGCTGCAACAGGCTGCCGCTCGCCAGCCCCCATGATCCTAATCCAAAAAAAGCACTTTTATTTCTTTAACTATTGGATTCTTTACCCAGCTGGTTCATCAGGCATGGACGGTGCCTTTCTCTAAGTCAGTGGTCGCAGGGATCGCGCTACCCGCTCGCCAAAGCGCCATTGGTGACCGTTGCTCCAATCTGGCGACTATAAACCTGAAGGTGACGAAAAATTTGGCGAAGAGCATTATTTTACTCCAGCAGTACATAGAACAGAGGCGGGCAGCGAGGGCCGTATCTGTCCCTGGTTTTCACACCAACGTCTGGTCTTTAATTAGTTGATTGTCTCAATTAGCCAAACCATTTATGAAATCTGAGGTTTCATGCGCATTTCTTTAAATTATCATGAACCTACAAAGACTAGTCTTGTCTCCCTTCATAAAACATTTTCCTTTGATCGAATTATTGCGAAAATCTATATTTGTGCATGCAATCAATTAACTCAATTAGTCAGGGTAATTGATAGGAATAAAAACCTGCATACACACCGGCCCTCCAGGACCGTGATTGCCCATCCCTGACAGAATCAATCTTCCTGTCTGTCATGCGTATCGCCTCTCATATTCCCCATTCCATTTCAAAAAGTCTGCTTCAGCCCCTCCCCTGAGTGATATTCCGATACGCACTCCACCGGGCGGAGTGCTGAGTTTGGTTTTCGCCACCCTATTTAAACCTAAGACACCAGGTGAGATGAGTGAAGTGTATAATGAACTGCTTTCATACATCAATTAAGTGCAGAGAAACGTCAAAAACCAGCAGACACTCCGGCCCTCCAGGACCGGGGTTGACGACCACTGCTCTAAGTCTATTTAAGCCGGATGTCTGCCACACCTCCTTTGCTGGAGTGTCTGATTTTAGTTATCACGACAGCCAGATGATATCTCTAGTTAGGGATTGGTGGCGGAAATCTTTGCAGTATATTTATGGTTTTTATTTCTTTCAGGATATTTCCTTTTTGATTCCTTTCCTCTCAATCTTTGGTGTTGCAACAATTTAGGTGCTTTGTCATTCTCGGTTCCCAAGATTTGTCCTTATTACTTTCCATGTTTGTTTTTCCTCTCTCGCTTCGTTTGCTGGTTCGGATTGTCAGGTGTTCCTTTTGGAAGCGCGAGAGCCTGGTCTGTTGCCGCGGTTATTTCTCCCTGTGGGAATTTGATGTCCAAGCTGGTCTCGTTTTTCTCCCAACCGCTGCATTTGGCCTCCCTCTTCCTTCGGCCATTACACTAGCTGTAAAGCTAGAGAGTCTCTCAAGGAGTCTGAAAAAGCAGCTTAGATTGCTCACCAGCAACAGGTCAAAAGGAAAGCAGTGCAAAGGCTGACAGAGCTGGCAGCATAGAGAAAGAGCCTTGCCAACTATTTCTAGTATCCTGTGACTAGTGACTAGTTTCGTTGACTGACATCGTTATTTATGTGTGTGTGTGTGTGTGTGTGTGTGTGTTTTGATATTTAGTCAAGAGGTAGTCAATTGACTTACGGGATAGAAAAAGACTCAATAACCTACTCAGCATTGCTCAGTGTGTTTTGAGACAGCAGTGTTAATTTGTTCTTCACTGAAATTTGTGTGCGATACCTGGTTTACTGGTGTGCATAAGAAGAGAAACTGACTTGAGTGATACTAATGAATCATTAGTTGACTGAACTGGGCGTTCTGACTGATACGAAGGTGTCAGCAGGAATAAAGACTCAAAATCAGGTACCTTTTTTCTCAGTTTTACACAATTATATAATTCACTTAGAAATATCATTTGCATGCTTTTAGAGTCTCTAAATGCCTCTAAATATGCTAAAAACAGTACGACATCATAGCAATCAGGCCGTAATCCTTTCCCCCACTAAAAACGATAAAACCTAAATGACAATAATAGTAGCCTAGTATTAAGCTGCTTGCACACTGGATGCGACACAAATTTTTCGCAGGACAGATTGCGTTAAACGCAGTGTCTCGTGTCCGAAAGCCTGACAGGGTTTTAATATATCTTGGTGTCCGACAGTCGATAATTGTTTTTAATTTCTTCAAATCTACTGAATCTTTTAGATATTAAGCGTGAACGATTTGATAAGAGAGCACAGTTCTTCAAGATGTGTACCGAGAATTGCAATCAATGTTTCTGTTTAAGCTCTTCTCAATAAAGTGAGTCGATATTGGCGCGGGACAATGTACCATGCCTCCTTGTCTGACAGCCAAAAAAAAAAAGGATAGAACAGATTGATAACGAAATAAAGAATAAAAAGAAACATTTTAATAACAGAACATCCAATGAACACTGCTATTTATTTATTTGCGGGTCATCTTTTTTGGGTGTTCCGATTGTTGGTGATATATTTTTAGTCTTTATTTCATTATAAATCTGATCTCATATCAATACTTTTACTTTTTGCTGGCTGCTGGACATGCAGTAGGCCTATTTTGCATTTCGCGTCGGACAGTCTTGATCGTGCATGCGATAATTTATTCACACTGTCAATGGTCATGGAATTGATTTGCTCACACAATATTATATCTCTGCTGTGGAAATAAAGCGAGAATCTGTTCGATCCATCTGACTAATTTTCAAAGGAAAGACCGAATAAAGACTGTTGTCTATCTTCAACGGAAGAAGACAGACGAATAGGCTAAAAAAAACCAAGAAAAGTCGATCACTATCAATTTGCATTTTGTGAAGGTCGAACACATACATGGCGAAATTTGCACGTCTAATAATTCCTGGTATACTCTGAAAAATTAGAACTTTAATGACTTTCGGACACGGAGCTATATTAAAACCCTGTCCGACTATTGCATCTTTGCATTGACTTTGACTGTAATCAGTCGTGCGAAAAATTCGATTCGCATCCAGTGTGCAAGCGGCTTTACTATGGAGGGTGATTTGTGCCATAATTAAATACAAAACACACATTGAAATACAATGCACTTATTGAAATACAATACACATCTCGAAAGTACAATACATGTGTAGCAATAAATACTACACAAAAATGCTTAAATACAATAGACATCTTGAAAATACAATACACGCCTCAAAATACAATACAGATCTCAAAAATACAATTCATGTGTAACAATAAATACAAAACTAAAATGATTTCTTTTTTAATGTATATCAGGAATATTCATGCCAAAATGAATACATATCACACCTCGAAATGCAATACATACCTTGAAAATGCAATACAAATTTAACAATAAATACAATACAAAAATGCTTTGTTTTCCAATGCAGGTCTGGAATATTTCTGCCAAAATTAAAACAATACAACTGTATTGTTTTTCAAGTTGTGTATTGTATTTCAATAAGTGCATTGTATTTAAATGTGTGTATTGTATTTAATTATGGCACAAATCACCCTCCATACTTTACATGGCATAGAACACAAGCATTCTATATATACAGTGGCGCTTTAAAGTTTGTGAACGCTTTAAAATTGTCTATATTTCTGCATAATGACCTAAAACATCATCAGATTTTCACACAAGTGCTAAAAGTAGATAAGGAAAATCCAGTTAAACAAATGAGACAAAAATATTTGTTTATTGAGGAAAATGATCCAATATTACATATCTCTGAGGGGCAAAAGTATGTGAACCTCTATGATTAGTGATTCATTTGAAGGTGAAATTAGAGTCAGGTGTTTTCAATCAATGGGATGACAATCAGGTGTGAGTGGGCACCCTGTTTTATTTAAAGATCAGGGATTTATCAAAGTCTGATCATCACAACACGTTTGTGGCAGTGTATCGTGGCACGAATGAAGGAGATTTCTGAGGACCTCAGAAAAAGCATTGTTGATGCTCATCAGGCTGGAAAAGTTTACAAAACCATATGTTTGGTCTCTCTCAGAGTTTGGACTCCACTAGTCCACAGTCAGACAGATTGTGTACAAATGGAGGAAATTCAAGACCACTGTTACCCTCCCCAGGAGTGGTCGACCAACAAAGATCACTCCAAGAGCAAGGTATGTAATAGTCGGCGAGGTCACAGAGGACCCCAGGGTAACTTCTAAGCAATTGACGGTCTTTCTCACACTGGCTAATGTTAATGTTCATGAGTCCACCATCAGCAGAACACTGAACAACAATGGTGTGCATAGCAGGGTTGCAAGGAGAAAGCCACTGATCTCCAAAAAGAACATTCCTGCTCGTCCACAGTTTGCTTAAGATCACGTGAACAAACCAGAAAGTATTGGAAAAATGTTTTGTGGACCGATGAGACCAAAATAGAACTTTTTGGTTTAAATGAGAAGTGTTATGTTTGGAGAAAGGAAAACACTGCATTCCAGCATAAGAACATTATCCCATCTGTGAAACATGATGGTGGTAGTATCATGGTTTGGGCTTGTTTTGCAACATCTGAGCCAGGTCAGCGTGCCATCATTGATGGAACAATGAATTCTGAATTATACCTGCAAATTCTGAAGGAAAATGCCAGAAAATCTGTCCATGAACTGAATCTCAAGAGAAGGTGGGTCATGCAACAAGACAGCGACCCTAAGTACACAAGTCGTTCTACCAAAAAATGGTTGAAGAAGAATAAAGGTAATGTTTTGGAATGGCCAAGTCAAAGTCCTGACCTTAATCCAATCAAAATGTTGTGGAAGGACCTGAAGCAAGCAGCTCATGTGAGGAAACCCACTGACATCCCAGAGTTGAAGCTGTTCTGTACTGAGATGTGGGCTAAAATTCCTCCAAACTGATGTGCAGGACTGATCAACTGTTACCGGAAACATTTAGCTGTCATTGCTGCACAAGGGGGTCGCACCAGATACTGAAAGCAAAGGTTCACATACTTTTGCCACTCACAGATATGTAATATTGGATCATTTTCCTCAATAAATAAATGACCAAGTATAATATTTTTGTCTCATTTGTTTGACCGGGTTCTCTTTATCTACTTTTAGACCTTGTGTGAAAATATGATGATGTTTTAGGTCATATTTTATGCAGAAATCTAGAAAATTCTAAAGGGTTCACAAACTTTCAAGCGCCACTGTATATGTATATATAGGCAGTTTCTGGTGGGCTGAGAAAGATGTGAAGTCGTTAGTTTGCATCACAGATTCAGCTGTGTTGATTAAGCTAGGTCAAGTTTCCATTACGGGTGCCAACCGCCTTTAATCTGACATCAGGACAATCTATATAGATACAATAATTTATGTCCTTATTCAGATAGTTACATTAAATAGTGCTTCCTATAATTATTTATTGCATTTAAATGTGCCTGACGTTCTAGAAACCTGCCTGTGAGGTTTCGGTGACGTGTGCGCATTGTGCACCGGTCAGCCAAAATACCACTGCGCAGAAAGTAAACCAGGTTGGATCTGGCGAGCTTTCTGCGCAACTCCAGGGGAGACTTTTTCTACTAAATTGTCACTGCGTCTTGATGAATATGTCACACCTCCCCCTACTATGCCGTTACACCCGGCGCATGTCCGTCTACCAAATTGCCAAAGTGGCAACGCACGGTGTTGCACCGCACGAAATTACCACAGCACGGGCTGCGCCAGACGAAATCACCACTGCGTTACGAATAGCGTTATGAATATGAGGCATTCTCAAATTATTACCATTAGCGAACTTGAATGGAATTTCAAAAAAGAAAACTACGTCAGATCATTCAAACTTATGAAGTTGGAATGAAATACGACGATTGCTCATTTATTTCTTCTGCCTGCATCATTGGGAAGTTAAATAGTTGATAGCGTGTTCCAATTATTACACCCTGTTGCTGCTTAAAATTTTGTCACTAACATGCGTAGACATGAATGCAAGATACATTACACATTTATTTTCAATATGTGATCTTAACTCAGTACGAGATCATAGCAATCAGGCTGTATTCCTTTCCCCCACTAAAATGATAAAACTTAAGTGTCAATAATAGTAGTATTAAGCCGCTTGCACACTGGACGCGAAAGAAATTTTTCGCACGACAGATTGCGTTGCTGCGTTGAAAGCAGTGTGTTCGTGTCCGAAAGTCGGACAAGGTTTTAATATATCCCTGTGTCTGATAGTCGGATGGTTTCAATATAACTTTGTGTCTGACAGTCGATTTATTGTTTTTAATTTAATCTTTTAGATATTATGCGTGAAAGTTTTTAATAAGAGGGCTCAGTTCTTCAAGACGAGTACCAAGAATTTCAATCAATGTTTCTGTTTGAGCTCTGCTCAATAAAGTGAGTCGACATTGGCGTGGGACAGTCTACAATGCCTGTCGTTAAGTGCATTAAATGGAAAATACTCCGCGTCTGACTATAAAAGAAAAGAAAAGAGGACAATTAGAACAGATTGATAATGAAATAAAGAATAAAAAAGAAACATTTTTTATTCTTTAATTCTTTCTAAATCTGTTCTCATATCAATACTTTTACTTTTTTCTGGCTGCCGGACATGGAGCATTTCTCGTCGAACAGTCTTGATGTGCATGTGATATTTAATTCACAATGTCAATGGTCATGGAGTTGATTTGGTCACTGACTACAAGCACTATTTTATCTCTGGTAGAGACTGAATAAAGACTGTTGTCTATCTTCAACAGAAGAAAACAGAAGATAAACAGATGTGTGTAGTCGCGTTTTTGCAGTGACTTTGACTGTAATCAAAGTCATTGTAGTCTTGTGGAAAATTTGTTTTGTATCCAGTATGCAAGTGGCTTTGCTAAGCATAAAACGCAAGCATTATATTTGTGGTTGGCTGAGAAAGATGTGAAGTCTTTAGTTTGCATCAGAGATTCAGCTGCGTTGAATAAGCCAGGTCGAGTTTCCGTTATGCATGCCAACCGCCTTTAATCTGACATCAGGACAATCGATATAGATACTATAATTTATGTCCTAATTCAGATAGTTACATTAAATAGTGCTTATTATTTATTGCATTGAAATGTGCCTGACATTCTGGAAACCTGCCTGTGAGGTTTTGGTGACGTGTACGCACTGTGCGCCGGTCATCCAAATTACCACTGCACAGAAAGTAAACCAGGTTGGAGCTGGCAGGTTTTCTGCGCAGCTTCAGCGGAGACTTTTTTCTACGAAATTGTCACTGCGTCTTGATGAATATCTGACACCTCCCCTTACTACGCCGCCACACCCATCTCGGCGCACGTCCGTCTACCAAATTGCCAAAGTGGCTGCACCACACAAAATTACCACTGCGTGGGCTGCGCCACGCTACGCCACGCTGTGCCACCCTGTGCTGCGCCAAGAAATTGGAGCCCTATGATTCATTTTACTTCACCTAGCAGCAAATTAGCTTGCTAGCTAACTTAGCAGTGTTACATTCTTACCAGTGTACGTTGAGTTGGGTTCTGCCTAACTGTAGATCGCTTGATAACTTAAATGTACACAAAACAAAGGATTTCCTCCCAAAACTGCAACTAAGTTAAAAAGCAGGTATATCGGTTTCGAGAACTGCATGTGAGGTTTCTGCTAAATGTGTGCCACCAACCATGACAAGGCAAAATAGTTAAAAAACCTAAAAGACAAATGCGTTTCTGTTGAGTTGACGCTCAAGAAATTAAGCAGTGGCGAAAAGTAAAAATCTGACGCATGTCACGCGCTACCAGTGGGCTTTGCGCCATTGAAATTAATGTAACCAATTTTTTGATGCACATCTCATGGTTACAGACATTTAATGAAATACGTGAGAATAATGGGAAACCGAAGCAGATTTCATGTTTGCATGACAGCTACGCAGTCAAACTCGCTAGCTAGCAAGCCAACAATACAAAATAATACTTAGCCTGCCATGCAGGTATAATTAGCTGTCAGGACATAGTTTTCTGTTTTTTTTTAATTATTTTTCTTTTATTCTTATTTTTGTGTGTATTATTGCGTGAAACACGGCGGTTTTATGCCCTTGTGTTTGACTAAGAAGGACCTCTGATTTTGAGACACAAAACTCCAAGTTTGTTGTGGTATATAACATTCTGCTTATGTCCGCAGATAATGTAATCATAAGTATCCAATGACTTGTATGCTTGTAGTTCCTCCCTAGTGGACACGGTCAACACATTCTCATCCCGTACTCGTCATATCTTGACGCTACCAGCTCAAACGTCGATATACGAGGCAGAAGGAAGCTTTTGGCATCATTGTTTGAGGGTTTGGGTTAAGGGTTAGGGGTTAGGAGGTAGGGTTCGTTTTACACTGGCATTGATAAAGGACGCTAAAACTGACCTTTTGCCTCGTATATCAACGCTTGGTCAGGTAGTGTCAATATATGACGCGTTGGAATGAGAAAGGGCGCACACGGTAGGTTTCTCGATCAAATGAGTATACATATACATACATATATATGTATGTAAGGTCATTGAATACTGGGCCACGAACTATCGTCATTTACCCACTCTTTTACCAGTTAGTTTAATTATAATTTTACAATCAGTTTATAACAGAGGTTCCCTGTATACTAACTGTAAACCACAGTAAATGAGTGCAGGACTCTTCTTACTGTATATTCAATCAATTTATAAAAGTGTAAGTGGTTTGCAAAACATTCTATTTTTATTTACATTTAAAACAGCATCCCATCCTTTGTGGAAGTGAGGTTGTATTATTATTAATAATGATAATAATAATAATAATAAGGATAATTTGCAAAGCTTGTCTGATTAGCATGAATTCATTAGCATCATATTTCTATTTTATTTCAATTTTTTGGCAAATGTTTTCCTCTTTCAAATAATCAACCATAAATACAACTTTTCTATATATATAAACGTATATTCAATATATATATATGTTTTTATATTCATGTATATATGTATACTCAATATATATAAATGTTTTATGTAATGTATAACACCACAGTGAGAGGTCATCTTTCGCTATAACAGAACAAACAGTAGGCGCACTTTTTGGTTGCACTCATGGACGGCAATGAATTGTTGAACCTCCGTTGGTGGCTGTCACACCCGGGAGTGAAGAGCAGCCTTGTGACACTCTTCAGACTGATGGCGAGCCAGCACTTTTTTTCCACTACTGCCATACTGAATTCTTTTGTGGCAAACCACAGCTACAGAAACACACACCCGTCAGTTTCATTTTCCTGTAGCACGAAATAAAAGACTAAAATTGTTGCATTTGACAAACACGAGTTTCGTTAAGCAGTACGTTCATTTAAAGTAGACTGCACTGTGGTATATTGAATTCATTAGCATCATATTTCTATTTCATTTCAATTTTTTTTTGGCAAATGTTTTCCTCACGTTTAACGGTTTGACACAGAAAACAACTTTTTAAAAAAGGAATAAATAGTGGTGAATTAGCTTTGCTTGGCCTTCCAGTAAAATAAACAGAGCCTGGAGAATTAGCTAGCCAGGGTACCTTCACTGGATTAGAAGAAAGAACGCAGAGGAAATGATCAAACTACTTGATCTGCAACTGTGGACAATCCTTCAAATAACTGCTAATCAAAAATGTGTGATAGTCCGTTGTTTTTAATATTAACATAGGCCCATGACTGTTATACTGGACAGGAAAAGTTGTACCTGTACCTCAAAACAAACTAGCAATAGAAGCATTCTAGAATTTTCCGCCAAGACAGAGCAGTTTTTTATGATCACATGGCCATTTTACGTCCCCAGATGCCAGAGTGCTGGTCTCTCTTGATAAGGCATCCGTTCTCTGTAAGCCTTCAGGCTCTCTCTGGTGTACGGGAATGAGTTATATAGCTACAAGATGGATAACTTTTTAAATGTCAGGAAAAAATTTTGATGGACGTTTGTCAGATGTCCAGGGACAAAATAAAGAAGGCGGTAATAGATATGAATCATTACCACGAATGTATGTTTTTCCTTTTAAAAAAAAGCCGACTTTCCCATTTAGCTAAAGGTTCTATGTTTGCTGTGGTTAGGATCAAGGTAGAAAGCTCAAATTGGACACAATTATCGCGTGGGTAGTTCGAACGTGACGTAATTGGTACCAATGGAAGCCAACCTTGCGGACTAGTGCCCCCATCCCCCTTTTTTCTTTTTTCCCCTCAGATACACACTGATCTCACATAGAGTAAATGGCCTATATGGACTCCAAATGACGGAAATCCTGTTATGATTCTGTTTTTGCCAGGCCTTGTTCTCATTTTGATTCTGCTTCTACGAAGCCGTGTTTTTATTTAGTCCATGTCATGTTTTGTATTTTGCCTGTCTTGGCTTGCCATGTCTTTTACCTGCCATTACTCATTTTCTCTGTTTAGTTTATCATTCTGGTTTATGTATTTCTCCATGTCCTGCATTGCACATTGTCTCCCCTGTCTGGTCATATGTGATGTGACAGTTTTGTTCCCCAGTATTGCGTGCCACATTTCAGGTGATTTCATAGTTTCTGGGTTTCCAATTATTACTTCCAATCTCGTCTGCTTCCTTCGCCTTGCTGTTCCATCTTTACGAATAAATACTAACAGTTTCTTATTTTGGATAAATTTCCAACATTAACTAACATTGTTAATACAGTGCCTGACAAAAGTCTTGTCACTTATCCAAGTTGTAGGAACAACAAATAATAACCTGACTTGTAGTTGATCAATCGGAATCAAAAATGGCTTTTATGACTGGCAAAGCCCTCTAGATTATGCAAAATATACCAAAATAGAGTTTTGAGTCATTCATTGAGTTTTATTATTTAATTAGTACAGGAAGGTCAGATTTTGCTTGGACAAAAGTCTTGTCGCATTTCAAACAAAATGTGGAAATTATACATACACTTTATTTTGAATACACAAATATGCCACCATAATATTAGAACATAAATTCATGGTGCTTTAGAAAAAAGAATTAATATTCCGTAGACTCCCATGAGCTTGGAGTACTGTATCCATACGTCTTGGCAATGACTGAAATAACTTGATGATGAAATCATCTGGAATGGCAAAGAAAGCAGTCTTCCAGGACTCCCAGAGTTCATCAAGATTCTATGGTTTCATCTTCCAAGCCTCTTCCTACATCTTACCCCAGAAATGCTCAGTAATTTTCATGTCAGGTGACTGTGTCGGCCAATCCTGGAGTACCTTCACGTTCTTTGCTTTCAGGAACTGTGATGTGGAGAAGTATGAGAATGAGCAGCAGTATGAGTCGGGCAGCAAGAACTTCTCGATATTTAGGGCTGTTGATGTTGCTGTCCACTCTGCAGATCTTTCTCACCCCCCCATACTGGCTGTAACAACAAACTATGATTTTTCCTCCACCAAACATGATTGTTTTCTGGGAGAATATTGGGTCCATGAGGGTTCCAACAGGTCTTGTATGGCGACTGGGATGCAGTTCAATGGATAATTCATCAGAAAAATAAACTTTCAGCCACTTTTCCAGTATCAATCCTTTCTGCAAGCTGTGGGCCTTGGCAAATGCAATGCAGGTTATTTGTCTTCTGTTTAATGCAGGCTTCTATGTACTATTTCAGCCATGAATGAGGGAGAATTTGACAAACTCTTCTTGTAAATACCGGGATTTTTGGTGACATTTTCTAATGTAGCTTTGCTGTAGTTGAAGAAGGGTTGTCATACCGGGGTCTGTCTGACCTGCACTTGCCACGAACATCACCACCAATTTCTTCAAATATTTTTCTTATCACCTCCACTTGATATTTGGATGCATTAAAGATGTCTGCCACCTCAGCAGCAGACTCAGTCTTCAGGCTCTTTATGATCAGTACTTCGGTCTGTGGTTGAATCCTTGGCATGTTGTCAGAGGTCTAGTCGCACCTCATATGAAAGTATGGTGCACTGGGGATATTTCTATACACATCTGGGAATGTGTTAATTACAGTATTTGTCATAGGTTAAACTCTAATCTGTGATTTGTTGCATCATCTGAAGAGACAACAAGACTTTTGTATCAGCAAAAACGCGTTATGGGCTTTGCCGGGCTGTAAACATCAGAACCCTTTTTGACGGTTTCATTTTGCACCAAATTATTAATAGGTCATTCCATGTCAAATCAACCAATTTTCTCTAAAGTGAAAAAGTTGATGTCTCAGAATTTCTTCAAATTTTAACCAGTTGCGGAGTGACCATATTTGAGAAGATCTGCGAATTTTCTAAGGGTTCTGATGTAAATTGCGACCCTCAGCCTCATAAATATGAGAGGGGGGTGCATGCGCAAAATCGCACCCCTTATTCTGATTAGGTTTTCAAATGCCTGTAACTGGAAAAATATACAACTTAGACGACTTAAATTTGGTAATCCCACAGATATTTTTGTAAAGAATACCAGGCCAAAATTTGGCAGAGTTTGATCCAATAAATATGGTTATTTTGGCTGCCCAAAAATGGAAAAAAAGGCATTTTTACTTTTTCCGAGAACGATTTTGTTGATCTCTTTTGGCCTGTTATATTTTACCGCCATAGTTCAAATTGCTGCCATATATTGTCAGACACCCTCACTACCACTATGTAGTTCATGGAGCAAGTAACTATCAAACTTTGTCTATTATTGACCCTTCAAATTTCGTATATTGCCATTTTTGCTCAATTTCGGAGGCAAAAATGAAGATGTAGGACAGGTCCTAGGATCACTAAATTTAGCCTGTACACAGATCTTAAGTGTTGGAACAAAATGTTAAAATTCTAGGATGGTTTTCTGTCCTATTCAGATTTTATTGCAAGTTGAAAATAGAGGTTTTTTTTCAATAATCGGACTTGCAATATCTATCATTTTATGCACTTTTCATACATTTCAAGCCCCTGTCAACCACAGTTGACTGCAAACAATGTCCTGAATGGGATTTTCTACCCTGGCAGGGCTTCTACCATGATGATTCTGATATTAGGCCATTATGTCCCCATTGCAACACCATACAGTTTTGCACTTCTAGAAATAGCTGCTGACATCAGCGCTAATCCACTGTGCAGTGTGCATAGTTCAGAGATCAAGAGCACTCTTTTCCGGATCAATCTCTGCTCTGCTGGAGGCAAACTTGTCCATAATATCAGTCCAGAATTTCTCACATAAAGCAGCTGATGGCATTTCTCAGCTTCACCAAGCGATGATCCCAAAGTACATGGGTTTAAAGATGCCATTTGTACATGTACACTTTCTGCTCAGCAGCACCACACCATATGTACCTGATCTCTGAACTAAGTGCCAATCTCTGGCACACACGATGGCTTGATTGTGGGATTCCTGTTGCGTAATGGCGTGGTAGCGAAGCCCCGCCCCCTTGGATCAAGGGTGCTTGTGGGACAGTACGGTGCACTCAGTTTTGATAAAGTTCTTCACGTTGTTTGGCCTTCCCAGGGAAATTCAGTCGGACCAAGGTAGCAGTTTCACTTCCGGATTGTTTCAGCAGGTTGTGTATGAACTAAATGCGAAGCAGATTCTTTCCAGTGCCTATCATCCAGAGAGTCAGGGTGCCTTAGAGAAGTTTCATTCCATTCTCAAGACAATGATGAGGACTTATTGTTATGACCATGAGAAAGACTGGGATGAAGGTGTTCATTTGCTGTTGTTTGCAGCTGGAGAAGCAGTGCAGGAGTCTACTGGATTCAGTCCGTTAGAGCTAGTGTTTAGCCATGAAGTGAGAGGACCTTTGCTATTGTTGAGTGAACAATAGCAAGAGAAAGAGCCGCATATCAGTCTGTTAGACTATGTTAGCAAGATCAAAGAAAGACTGCGTGCAGCTTGTGACCTAGCCAAAGAGAACTTGAAATCTAGTCAGGGTAGTATGAAAACTTGGTATGATCATAAGGCTAGAAGTCGTGTGTTTAAACCAGGAGACAAGATCCTTGTGTTGTTTCCCTTGCAGTCCAATCCATTACAGGCTAGATTTCATGGTCCTTCTGAAATTCTAACAAAACTCAATGATCTCAATTACATTGTGAAGACTCCAGTTAGGAGAAAGGCAGAACAGTTGTGTCACATTAATATCCTGAAGCCTTATCATGATAGGAATGCTAGGGTTGCAGCTGTCACTTCAGATCCTCCTATGGTTAAGACTTGTGAAGATGAGGGGGAGTTTCAAGATGATGAATCTAGAATTAAAGCTGAAGTTCTTTTATGTAAATTGTCAAATTCTGAAGTGTTGCGTTAACTACATGTTAGAACATGATATTATCAGACCCTCCAACTTAGATTGGAGTTCACCCTGTATGCTAATTCCAAAACCTGATGGAAGTAATTGATTCTGTACAGATTATAGCAAAGTCAATGCTGTAACTAGAACTGATGTGTTTCCAATACCTAGGGTTGATGATTGTATCGATAGAGTAGGGCAAGCAAAGTTTCTGACCAAGATTGATTTATTGAAGGGTGTTATGGCCCCAATTTGTTTCGACATTTACGACAGAAAAGGATGACAGACAAAATTTTAAAACTTATACACATTTAATTGAACAAACACTTTAAACTAATCTACTATCTACTCTACTGACCAAGATTCATTATAGACAGAAAAAAAATATTTACAGTCCCTTTGGTTGGGTTGCTTGGTGATGTTCCGGGTGAGGAAAGTGCTCCAACATTGGCAAAAATCCACTAAAAGCTTCACAGGTCTTGAAAAGAGTGACAGGTCTGGTCAAATGTATCATTCTCCTTGCAATTTCTCCTACTACTTAACTGTCTCAATTTTCCTCCTTATATACTCTTTTGCAGACCCCACCCACCTTTTAGACTTTTTAAAAAATTCTCTGGGACTTGTCTCAGACATGCCCAAGACATGCCCAAACCTAGCTCCAGTCTGGGCTTAACATAAGAAAGGTCAATACTGCCATCTAGTGGCTCCTATTCGCATTACAAGGGTTATTGGTGTGTGCCTTTAACTGAAAGGGCCAAGAGCATCTCTGCTTTTGCCACACCATCTGGGTTATACCAGTATGAAGTCCTACCCTTTGGCATGGAAAATGCCCCAGCCACATTCTAAAAGATGATACAGTCTACAATCGCCGGATTGCCACACACGGGTGCGTACATCAAAGACTTGATCACACGGAGTGACTCCTGGGAAGAACATCTGAAAGATGTAGAGTGTAGAGTTCCAGTGCTTGACCCAGGCTAAACTGACTGTTAATCTGAACAAGAGTGACTTTGGTTGTGCTACTGTCACGTATCTTGACTACGTCATAGGCCAGAGTAAGGTGGCACCCATAAATGCTTAAGTCCAAGCCATCATGGACTTTCCAGTTCCTGACAACAAAAAATCTTTGTGTCGCTTCCTTGGATTGATCGGGTACTACTGCAGGTTCTTCTCGAACTTTGCTGAGATTGCTCTCAGTCTCACCAATCAACTGAAGAAAGGCGTAAAGTTCACTTGGGATGAAGCATGCCAAAGAGCTTTCGATCGCCTGAAGTCTCTGCTTTGTCACTTCCCCATGCTCAAATTTCCTGACTTCAACAAACCGTTCTCCATCGCGGTCGATGCTAGCGGCCAAGCTTGTGGATCTGTGCTCCTGCAGAAAAGTGACTCTGATGAAATTGAGCATCCAATGGGATACTTCTCCAGGAAGTTCAATCGCCACCAAAAGAACTATTCCACAATTGAGAAGGAGCTGTTAGCTCTGGTTCTATCCTTACAACACTTTGAGGTTTATGTTTGTACCGGACAAAAGCAAATGATTGTGTACACTGACCACAATCCGTTAATGTTTTTGAGTAAGATGAGAAACAAGAATCGGAGATTGTTGAATTGGAGTTTTATTTTACTGGAGTTTGACTTGGAAATGAAGCATGTAAAGGGTACTGACAATGTAATTGCTGATTGCATATCCCGTGTTCGAGTATGTATATATATCACGTGTTTATATTGCATATTGTATATATATAAGTGTCTACTTAACCATTTTTGTACTGAAAAGAAAAATTTTGCCTTCATGAGTTGAAATTTTTCCCTTTTGGAATGGAGGTGTAATGTGGGAAAAAAAATGCCACTAGATGGCAGTATTGACCTTTTTTTTTTGTTAAGCCCAGTCTGGAGCTAGATTTGGGCATGTCTGAGAGGGAAAGTCCCAGAGAATTGAAAAAAGTCTAAAAGGTGGGAGGGGGCTGCAAAAGAGTATATAAGGAGAAGAATTGAGAGAGTAAAGTAGTTGGAGAAATTGCAAGGAGAAGGATACATTTGACCAGATGTGTCACTCATTTTAAGACCTGTGAAGTTTTTTTTGTGGATTTTTGCCTGTGTTCGAGCATTTCCCTCTCCTAGGACATCACCAAGCAATCCCATCTCAAGGGACTGTAAACATTTTTTTTTCTTTATGTCAATCTTGGTCAGTAGTATAAATTGTAGGTTAGTTGTCAGTCTTTGTTTAATTAAATCTGTTTAAGTTTTACAATTTTGTCTGTCATCCCTTGCTGTCTTAAATGTCATAACAAATTGGGGCCATAACACAGTGGCGTAGCCAGCGGGGGTGCGAAAACACGTCTCTTTCTGAGTGCAATTAGTGGTTCTCAATCATTTTCCTTTATTGACGTGTGTTCCAATTATCTTAATTGGCGACTAAAGACACGGCTTCTCTCCAATACGCAAATTATCGCAAATCCTGTTCTCGCAAATGCGCGTCCAGATTAATGAATTTCGTCTTACTTAATCGGGGAGAACAAGCAGCACCTGTTAACTGTGGAGTGCTCTCGGAGGTCAGGACTAATATTTGTTTTAAACTGAAGTTTTGTGCAACCCAATTCTCTGTTCTTGTTCCGCAACTGTACTGAATTTAGACCATGATTTAATGGCTATTAGATCGCATATGGAGAGAAACCGTGTCTTCGGTTGCCAATTAAGATAGTTGGAAAACGCGACAATAAAGGAAAATGATTGAGAACTACTAATTGGAGTCAAAAAGGCACGTGTTTTCGCTTCCCTGCTGGCTACACCACTGTAACAGTGCATAGTAACGAAGTACATGTATTTCAATACAGCACATAAGTAGGTTTTTTTTGAGGATTTGTACTTCGGATTTTTTTGAAACCAGGACTTTTACTTTTTCTCTACTATATTTAAAAGATAAAAAGTGTACTTTCACTTTCTTACTTTGACACTGGCAATTTAGTTACTCGTTTCAAATTAAAATATTAATTTAATTAATCATTTACGGATTATATGGATGTGCCGTGTTCGAGAAGAACAATGGTGTATCTTTGTGCAGATGTGTCTGCCAGTGGACGTGGAGCTGCGAATTTATGCACCCAGTTACAATATTCTATCACTAGATGGCACGCCAGGATCAGTTATTGAATATTTTCAATTTCCAGTAAACTCAAAGAAGAAGTGACTTTTCATCTGCAAATAGATGGCCAGATAATTCTCAAAGGTGTTTCCTCCACCTAAGCCAGGCAGGAAACCTTTAAACAATCAAAGAAAAGGTGTGCTTAAATGGACAAAAGAAGTACAAAAGTACAAAAAATTATTTTGAATCTTTAAAAAATAAATAAACGAATAATGGTCTGTTTTATTATTTATTTATTTATTTATTGTTCATGGAGCATGCAGTAAAGCAGCTGTTCTGTACCTTGGTTTCTAAAAAAAATGGAAATAACCAATCTACAAGCTCAACACTTTTTCGAATATTCACCTTCAAAATAATTATAATCAAGTATGGGGTCCCCCAAAACATGTCCCTGTAAAGTGGGGTCTTTGTACAAAAAGGTTGAGAACTACAGCTGTACAGCATACTTAATAGACCATTTCAGCATTTTAACCTTCGTCTGTATGTTTTTAATATGCCTTATTTAAAATATAATCATTTTACTCTATTTAGTGTTCTATTAAGTTCTGTGTGGGTTGCTTCAAACTTCTCTATTAGTGACATCACTGCCATTCAGGCATATGGCCGTGATGTCACTGACTAGTTGACTACTTTGGCATGCTCCTTGTTGAACTATACCATAAATTGAGTAATAAAGTGATTCTTTTTTAATGAGGCATATTAAAAACACACGGAGGAGGGTTGAAAAGTGTTGAAATGGCCCTTTCATAATAATATTGTTTCAATATATGATGCAATGCATATATATAGTTGAATCAATGTTGATGCATTCTTTCCATAATGATCATATTGTAGCGGTTTCGCTACTGAAGGACTGAGACTGAGGCAGGAATAGCGGTTCTCACATCGCCCGGGGCGGGCTTCGCTTAATTTGTTGTTCGGCCCTTGACCTGATTGGCTCTCTCCCCCTCCCCAGGTGCAGCGACACTCCGCTATTTTTCTAAAACATGCAAACAAACTGGGGCAGGATCACCACATTGCCCCCACCTAAGGGGTCACTGTCCCCGACGATCCAACAACAAACAACCCTCCCAAGCAACAACAACAAAAACTAGAAAAAAATAAAACACTACTCCACAACAAAGTCCCCAAAATGTCCCAGTGTCCGTCACTGACGGACAGGCCTGCTGGTAGGCCCAGGTTGCTGTATCACGGCCCTGGGGGCGGGGTTGGCAGCCCGAGGCTGGTAGGGGGCCAGCCTGTCTTGGTGTAAGACCACCACGCGCTCGGCGTCAGGCATACGCACCCTGTAGGTCACTTCTCCTAGTCTGTGCAGCACTTCTACAGGGCCGCGCCAGTGTGGTTGTAGTTTGGGTGATTGGCGTTTCGGGCTGTAGACTCAGACCTGACTCCCTGAAGCAAAAGCTCGCCCACGGCAACGGTTGTCGTGGCGCCGTTTTTGGCGAAGGCCCGCAGTTTCCTGAGCCTTCTGAGCAAAGTCGTGTCCCATTCGCATGCGTTCAAGGAGCTGGTGGTAATAGGTAGCCTCACCTATCCAGGGCTCCTCCTCAGTGTGGGGGGGGCCGAACACGAGGTCGACGGGTGTTCGGAGCTCGCGCCCTAGCATCAGTGCGGCAGGAGTGCAGAGGCTGGATTCCTGCACGGCTGAGCGATACGCCCACAGCACCAGCGGTAGATGCTGGTCCCAGTCCCGTTGCTGTTGGCTAGCTAGAGTTGCTAGTTGGGTGGCGAGAGTCCGGTTGAAACGCTCTACTAGTCCATCACTCTGAGGGTGAAGGGATGTGGTGCGAGTTTTTACAATGCCCAGGCGTTTGCAGACAGCGGCCATTACCTTAGCTTCGAAGTTCCGCCCCTGGTCACTGTGCAGCTCCCCTGGGACTCCGAACCGGGCGAATATTTCTTCCACCAGGCAGCTGGCCACCGTCTCAGTGCTCTGGTCAGGAATAGCGTACGCCTCGGGCCACTTGGTGAAGTAATCCATCGCCACTAGGACGTACCGGTTGCCAGACTCAGTGGTGGGGAATGGCCCCAGGACATCGACACCCACTCTCTCCATCGGTGCCCCCACGACGTAGCGCTGCAGCGGGGCGTGTAAAGTCTCGCTAGGGCCCTTGTGGGCCGTGCAGGTATCGCAGCAGTGGACGTGAAGCTCAATGTCTCGGCGGCAGCTCGGCCAATAGAAATGCTGCCGGAGACGATGCAGGGTCTTGTTGACCCCAAAGTGGCCCGCCCCCACCGAGCCGTGCACCAGTCCAAGGATTTGCGAGCGTAATGAGTGAGTCACTAGTAGACGCAGCAGGTCGTTGCCCCGGCCAGGAGCCCGCCACCGCTGATACGCCAGCCCGTCTCGCAGCTCCAGGCTCCCTGGTTGCCCCCAGTACGCCTTAAGCTCCAGCCCCCCAGCCGAGACCTCCGGCCAGGTCGGAAATGCGCCAGCCTCCAACCAGCCCCTCACCTGTTGCAGAAGAGCATCAGCCTCTTGCGCCTCCCGCAGCTGCTGATTTTCCCACGGCAGCCACCCTTCCGCCTCCTCTAGTCCCCGCACCTCCACCACCTGTGGTTCAAGTTGGTCCCGTTCCTCCATTCTCTGACATGGCTAACAGTTCAGTTCGGCGCATGGGCGACATGATAGGGCATCAGCATTTCTATGTAGACGGCCCGCACGGTGCTCAATTGTAAAGTTTTACTCTTGTAATGTCTCTAACCACCGTGCTACTTGCCCTACCGGATTCTTGAACTGCAGGAGCCATGTGAGTGAGGCGTGATCAGTGCGCAAGCGGAAGGAGGTACCCTGAAGGTAGGGGCGGAAGTGATGGATGGCTAGGGTGATGGCCAGCAGCTCTCGGCGTGTGACGCAGTAGTTCTTTTCAGCTCGGCTCAGAGCACGACTTGTAGTAGGCGATTACATGCTCCCCCTCACCGTCCGCCTGTGATAGCACCGCCCCCCACGCCTGTATTGCTAGCATCAGTGTCCACGATGAAGGGCCGGCAGACATCAGGGTACGCTAGCACTGGGGCCTGAGTGAGGGCTGTCTTGAACTGTGCGAAGGCTGCCACACACTCGTCGGTCCAGTTAAAGGCCTGGTGCTTGTCAGTGAGGCGGTGGAGAGGGCTAGCTATAGAGGCGAAGTCCCGCACGTAGCGCCGATAGTAGCTATCCAGCCCCAGGAAGCTACGCAGCTCGCCCACGTCTGCCGGTGTCGGCCACTCTGACACTGCAGTTACCTGAACCAGGTCGGTTGCCACCCCTCGCTCGCTTACGAGGTGCCCCAGGAAGGCCGTCTCTCTCCGGAGAAGCTGGCCTTTCCGGGGATTCAACCGTAGCCCAGCCAGTCGAATCGCAGTAAACACCTCACTTACATTTTCGAGGGCTTGCTCAAAGTTGCTGGAGTGCACCAAGAGGTCGTCTAGGTACACGACACAGCGACTTTGAGGGACAGTCGACTGCACTCTTTCCATGGGCCGTTCAAAGGTCGCCGGAGCGTTGCAAAGGCCGAACGGCATTACCCGAAAATGCCACAATCCCCCCCTATGATGAAGGCGGTCTTAGCTTTAGCACCAGGAGCTAGCCTCACTTGCCAGTATCCACTGCGGAGGTCCAGCGAGCTGAACCAACTGGACCCCGCGATGTGGTCTAGCGCTTCGTCGATGTGTGGTAGAGGATAGGCGCCATTGTGGGTAACTGCATTAAGTCGCCGATAGTCAACACAAAACCGCCACTCTCCATTTTTTTTACGCACAAGTACAGCAGGTGCCGCCCACGGGCTGTCAGGGGCTCTATGACACCAGCTGCAGCCATCTCTCTCACCTTCTCCGCTACCAGCCGCTTGGACAGTGATAACCAATGGGGGCGCAGGCGAATAGGTGCGGCATCACCAGTGTCAATGGTGTGCGGCACCAAATCTGTCTGTGTGCATTCCTCATCGCGCACTGCGAAAAGGTCTGCGTTATCAGTCAACAAGCGGTACAGTTGCTGGCACTGAGAAGGGGCGAGTCCACTGCAGCTGCGTCCCCGCATCTCGCGGACGGCCTCAGCTGTCTCGGCTGAGGGTGAGGCAGGGCATGAAGAAGGAGACAGGCGGACGGTGGCGGGGCTGCTCCCGGGGCCGGCACGCTGGATAGGGGGCCGGCTAGCATGCTGCATGGGCGCTGGTGTTAGCTGTGTAGGCCCGGCGAGCTCTTCTCGCCGCCTGCTTACTTTTTGCGGCTCGGTGCAATGGAACTGTGGTTTGGCCGATGGTGAGTGTAGCCTGTGCTATATCAACTGTAGCTCCCCATGATGCTAACAAGTCCAGGCCTATGATACATGCTTCCCCAATATCCGCTAGCCAGAACTCCTGTTCGGCTAGGTGGTTATCCACAGCCACACTCACTGCCTTCTTGCCCCTCATGCCCATCCTCTGGCCGGTCACGGATTGCAGCCTGGTCACAGTCGGTTCCCAGGTGGCGTTGGGGAGCATCGTGGCCGGACGAGGGAGATGGTGGCTCCTGTGTCAACCAGCGCACGGCAGGGTTGGCCATCCAGTCGGCAGTCTAGGCACAGCCCACCGGCCCCACCCAGCCGGCCCACCCATGGTAACGCACCTTGCTGATCCGCCCTAAAAAGGGCAGACTGGAATTTTTGCTCGTCCGCCCTTACAAGGGCAGAATGATGTTCAGCTAGAGGTGCGGGTGGGGCCGGGCTAAGTTCAGGTTCGGCAGGCCGCACACAACTGGGGAGGATGGCTACTGGGGGCTCCCATGGCTTTGGTGCTGGCACTGTGCAGTCCCGTGCAATATGGCCCCTCTCATCACGCCAGAGACAGCGTCGATGTTGTTGTGGCTGACCGGGAGTGGGAGCCCGCCTCACTTGCTCCTCTTCCTCTTCCAGAGCCACTTCGAGTACTTGTGGGTGTGACTCCCGTGGGCTTGTCGTCGTCACTTCCTTGATGACGTCTTCTACTCTTTCGGCCTGTAGAAGGGCTTCTTCGAGAGTCTGGGGCGTGGTCAGCGTGACGTGGTGCCTCAGTAGTTTCGGGGTGAGAGCCTGCAGGAAGCTGTGCAGCGCTAGCTCGTCTTGCTCACGCATCCCGAATGTGGGGTAGCCTTGGCGGGTGTGGAAGTGCAGGTCGGCGGCTACGACCCCCCAATGTTCCCCCGTTTGGCGGCGGCGAAGAAGCTGCTTCTGGCGGTGTAGCCGGGTGGACTGGCGCTGCCCGTATCGCCTTTCTAACGCTTTGGTTAGTGAAGCTAGTCTGTTCAGTCGGGTCGAGATTGAATAGCGTTTGAAGTGCTGGACCTTCCAGGGCTAGCGCTAGATGGGTTGCTGCCTCGTCGTCCGTCCACCCACAGCACTGGGCCGCCAGTAGCAGCTGAGCCTGGTAGGGCTCCCAGGGCGCTGCGCCACTAAACTGGGGTAGCTTCACTCCCTTCCATGGTTCCGGCGCCCCCTCTCTGTCCGCCGCCGCTGCTGCTGTAGGAGCTCGTGCAGGACGAGGTTCGCTCCTTCCCTCCAGTGCGCACAGCCCTCTCATTTGGTCCCCGCTCCCCGCGGCTCTGTCTGCTTTCGCGTGCAGCCCTGTCTTCAGTTCCCCCTCGAGGCGCGCGATCTCGCGGCGGATTTCCTTAAATCCCACTACTGACACCAATGTAGCGGTTTCACCACTGAAGGACTGAGACTGAGGCAGGAATAGCGGTTCTCGCATGGCCCGGGGCGGGCTTCGTTTTATTTGTTGTTCGGCCCTTAAAAGGGCCGTTTCTCCATCTCTTAAAACCCGACTCATTTTTCCAACAACATGCAACAATCACTCACTCCATGCTGGCAACTCAGCCCTCTTATACCCCCTGCCCCTGACCTGATTGGCTCTCTCTCCCTCCCCAGGTGCAGCCAATAGCGACACGTCACTATTTTTCTTAAACATGCAAACAAATTGGGGCAGGATCGCCAAAATATCATAGTTGAATCAAGGTTGATACAATTTCAGGATTGATTGGAAATTCAACGTTATTTCCATGTTGACCACAGCGAGCACTTTCAATGTTTTTTTCAATGTCTGACATTAATGTTAATTACAGTCTTCAGCCTGACAATATCACAATGTTGACCCAATCACTTTTTGCTATCTGGGTAGCTATCGTTGGCTAGCTACATTGAGTCGGGAGAATAGTAGTGCACTGTTCACTTGCTATGTTTCCTTCCACTTGTTCATCGAATTATCAGAAGTTTGCCAAAATATTCATGCGAATAAATGCGGTGAAAATGCATTTCCATCTAACAGCATTAAAGCAAATAAAATCTTGTGCGTAATGATGTCACTTGCTGTTATGCGATCAAATCGGTGTATCGAATAGATTCATGACATTTTAAGCTGTTTCCATTCATTTTCGCACTGAATTGCAGAACCTTCGAGTGAACAAAAGAAGTGAGTTAGCCAACAAAATTAGCTAGTTAGTGTAATGTGGAAAAAAAAACCCACTAGATGGCAGTATTGACATTTTTTTTGTTAAGCCCAGTCTGGAGCTAGGTTTTGGGGCATGCCTCAGAGCGGAAAGTCCCAGAGAATTGAAAAAAAGTCTGGAAGGTGGGAGGGGGCTGGATAAGAGTATATAAGGGGAAAATATAAGAGTATATATAAGAGTGAAGTAGTAGGAGAATTGCAAGGAGAAATTGTGGAAGGATACATTTGACCAGACCTGTCACTCTTTTCAAGGCCTGTGAAGCTTTTTGTGGATTTTTGCCTGTGTTGGAGCATTTTCCTGTCCCAGAACATCACAAAGCAACCCCATCTCAAGGGACTGTAAATATATATATATGTTTATGTTTTGTTTGTTAATATTTCAATTTTGGTCAGTGGTTTGTTTAATTAAATCTGTTTAAGTTTTAAAATTTTGTCTGTCATCCGTTGCTGTCCGATAGGTCATAACAAATTGGGGCTGTAACATTAGCCAAAATGGATCGCGTCTACCAAAAAATTATGATAATTGCACGAGTTGTAATGGAGCGTATGTGCCATCTATTAGCAACATAGCAAACCATCATCAGAAGGCAGCGACGACATCAAAACCCCGTCACGATGCAGTCGTAGATTTATTCGGCAAATAACGTTTCCATCAGCATTTAGCGCATAAGCCTTTTACCGATCAAGAAAAAATCCGATGAGATCAACCGTATAAACTTTGTGTAGATATTCTTGAAATCAAGTCTAATTTCACCTTTTCCATAAGGCATTTGTCTCTACATAAGCACTTTGCTACTGATGAAATCTGATGAATTTTCATGTTTTTGCAAAATGTTCAAAATTGACAATTTTTTTTTGTATCAAACATGCCATTTCTTTAAGGAAATGTTGCCTTTCCCATCTATCTAGGTCTTAATGATCAGGCAGGTAATGTTGTAATGGATAAATGAACAGCTTTATGCTGGTTTAGCCATGCAGACTAGTCTGCACACTCTTTTTTGAGATTGACATGAGGTTTTTCTCTTCAAGATATAAACCTGAGTGCTTTTTGGGTGGGCTGGGGGACAATGGACTTGACATAACCTGTGACTCGACTCGACTTGTGACTCGACTTGACTTGCCCACAAAAGAAAAGACTTGGGACTTGCTTGAGACTTGGACCAAATGACTTGAGACTCGCTTGGGACTCGGATCGGAGGGACAGTTGTCAGTCTCTTTGTGTCAGTCTCTCTGTGAAAAGTGCTATACAAATAAAATTGAATTGAATTGAAACAAGGCACATTTGAGTCTGGACATCAAAATAATTATATCCCTAAAACAGAGTGAATATTTTCTTTTTCCACCCTTGTTTTAATACTACAAGTGGCATTTTGTATATGAGTTAAATCTTCCATATCTTTGAGGCTGTTCTCATTCAGCATTTGTTGTGAAAAGTTAGAGCTGAAAAATTTGCATGTAGTCCATGTACTTTGTGAATCCAAAAGAAAGTTTGCTGAGGGAGGAGGTTGTGGGGGATGGTAGGGTGAGAAGACGACAATCTTTCATTCAGGAGTCCCGTGTTTTGGTCCCATTTCCGAACTTTAAGTTTGTAAGTTTTGCAACTTAATGGCTGTATTTTAGAATAGCGATTGCCTTCCCGAACCCTGAATACTAACCTTCACTTGAGGGGCTCTAATTTCCTGGCGCAGCGCAGGTGGCGTAGCGTGGCGCAGCCCACGCAGTGATAATTTCGTCCGGCGCAGCTCGCGCACTGGTAATTTCGTGACGTGCAACACCGTGCGCAGACGAACGTGCACCGAGATGGGTGTGGCGGCGTAGTAGGGGGAGGTGTCACTTATTCATCAAGACGCAGTGACAATTTCGTAGAAAAGTCTTCGCTGCAGTTGCGCAGAAAGCTCGCCAGCTCCAACCTGGTTCACTTTCTGTGCAGTGGTAATTTGGCTGACCGGCACACAGTGCGCACACGTCACCGAAACCTCACAGGCAGGTTTCTGGAATGTCAGGCACATTTCAATACAGTAAATAATTACAGCAACCACTGTTAACTCAAGCACTTTTATCTGGAATCATGTTAAATCTGCCTTTAAACATTCCTTGTGTGTGGAGTTATTGACACTAGTGGCTCTGCAGTGTTTCCTGCAGCACGACCACTTGGAGAAATGTAACGCAAAAAGTCAAATACTGTGGTTTTAATGGGAATCCCATTAAATATGCAAACAAAATTCCTTGTGCATTGAAGAGGAACCTTAATAATTCGGATGGCTCTAGAACTGGTGCTGTGCAGACAGGAGATGTGCTTGCTTGTGAAAACTGGGAGATGCAACAATTCCTGCACATCTAAGCAAGGAGAAAAGAAAAAAAGCATTGTAACATTACTATGACAGCAGGTGACAGCTTTGCTGATTACATTTAATATTAGGTTGTTTTTACCAATATCAATTACGAAAGTGGAAGAATTGAAATTCAAAAATTGCCTGTTCTCCAGTGTGACTGGCTGCCAGCTATGAAACATGACATCGATGAGTAGCATGTCTCACAGATTTTACATGTGGACGCTGTCTTAAAAACACGAGCACTCAGTGTTCAAACACAGGAGAGGAGACACAAGGTGAAAAGAAGTGTGTCAGCCATATTTTACCATTAGCTGATAATTAAAAAATGATATGCTGAAAAACTGATGGGTCTCCTGTGAGCACGGAGGTGAGTCTAGAAGTCAAGCTGTCCTGATGAGAATAAGATCAACTTTGCAGTGAATGCCGTGGTGTATAAAAGAGCAATCTTATTGGTCATAGGATCACCAGAACATTCTTGTAACACCACCTTCAGGCCAAAATGAACTTTTCATAAAATGCAATAAGTCAAACCGTTTGTATGGAAATTGGGTAAAATTTGCTGAGAAAATTTCTGGAGCCTAGAGTAGTTCCCTTGTTCATTTTGAGGACCCTTTTGTTATGTCTGGAGAAATGAAAAGACTGCAAGTAGTCCAAAGTTCCAAAATTGTGGTCTTTATTCAGTCTGAGTCCAAAGCCAGGTAAACACAGTGACAATGCAGAAGTCCAAAGAGAAGCAGGGATTCAAAACCAAAAAGCACAGGTGACAGTACAAAATTGTTTGGCAGAAGGAGAGTATAGTGTCCGAAATCCAAATTAAAAAACTAGGACAGCAAAACAGAAATCGTGGTCGGGCAGAAAATGGGTCTTAATCAGATAGCAAACAAATTCAGGCAGGCACAGACAGAAATCGGAATCGGGGAGAAGAATGTCACAGAATCACAAGGAGATCACCGGCGTACATGGGGCTCAGTGCCGAGAACAGTTGATCAACAGTCTGACAACAGCTAAGCAGAAGGGAGGGAATATAAATATACAAGGGAGGTAATTAGCTAGGCGGGGCAACAGGTGTGAGGAATAATCAAGAACTGTATAAAACATAGACAACGTGTCTCCATTCACCCCCATTCAACAAAAACGGAGCCAAAATATACTTGATACGGACGCTGCCATGTTGCACATTTGTAGCCTGAGTTGGCGCAGTAGTGATCGGGGGGTAAGGCTATCGAATCCCGCCCACACACCCACCGGATCAGCCTCCTGAACTTTTAACCTGGTCTGGCAGCTACGCTATTAACGTGAGTGCCGGAAATCGCCAGTTCTCACACAGAGATGGAACAGTTTACCATGGTAAAGTGAAAGGAGCCAGCTGCCGGCAACGTAACTATTCGGTCGTTATTAAGGTAAATACAGTTGTGTGAAAAAGTGTTTCACAAAAGAATTGTTCCTGAATTCTTCTTTTTTTGCATGTTTGTCACACTTAAATGTTTCATGTCATCAAACAAATTTAAATATTAGTCATAGACAACACAAGTAAACACAAAATGCAGTGTTTAAATGATGGTTTTATCATTAAGGGAGAAAAAAATCCACACCTACATGGCCCTGTGTGAAAAAGTGATTGCCATCACTGTTAAAATATAACTGTGATTTATCATACCTGAGTTCAATTTCTCTAGCCACACCCAGGACTGATTACTGCCACACCTATTCTCAATCAAGAAATCACTTAAAGAGGACCTGCCTGACAAAGTGAAGTAGACCAAAAGATCCTCAAAAACTAGACATCATGCTGAGATCTAAAGAAATTCAGGAACAAGTAATTGAGTCCTATCAGTCTGGAAAGGTTATAAAGCCATTTGTAAAGCTTTGGGACTCCAGCGAACCACAGTGAGAGCCATTATCCACACATGGAGAAAACATGGAACAGTGGTGAACCTTCCCAGGAATGGCCGGCCGACCAAAATTACCCCAAGAGCACAGCGACGACTCATCCAAGAGGTCACAAAAGACCCCACAACAACATCCAAAGAACTGCAGGCCTCACTTGCCTCAGTTAGGTTCAGTGTTCATGACTCCACCATAAGAAAGAGACTGGCCAAAAATGGCCTGCATGGCAGAGTTCCAAGACGAAAACCACTGCTGAGCAAAAAGAACATTAAGGCTCATCTAAATTTTGCCAGAAAACATCTTGATGATCCCCAAGACTTTTGGGAAAATACTCTGCGGCCTGACGAGACAAAAGTTGAACTTTTTGGAAGGTGTATGTCCCATTACATCTGGTGTAAAAGTAACACCACATTTCAGAAAAAGAACATCATACCAACAGTAAAATATAGTGGTGGTAGTGTGATGGTCGGGGGCAGTTTTGCTGCTTCAGGACCAGGAAGACTTGCTGTGATAAATGGAACCATGAATTTTGACGTCTACCAAAAAATCCTGAAAAAAAAGTCCTGCCATCTGTTCATGACCTCGAGCTGAAACGAACTTGGGTTCTGCTGCAGGACAATGATCCAAAACAGACCAGCAAGTCCACCTCTGAATGGCTGATGAAAAACAAAATGAAGACTTTGTAGTGTTCTAGTCGAAGTCCTGACCTGAATCCTATTGAGATGCTGTGGCATGACCTTAAAAAGGCGGTTCATGCTTGAAAACCCTCCAATGTGGCTGAATTACAACAATTCTGCAAAGATGAGTGGGCCAAAATTCCTCTACAGCGCTGTAAGAGACTCATTGCAAGTAATCACAAACGCTTGATTGCAGTTGTTTCTGCTAAGGATGGCCCAACCAGTTTTTAGGTTTAGAGGGCAATCACTTTTTCACACAGGGCCATATAGGTTTGAATTTTTTTTCTCCCTTAATAATAAAAACCTTAATTTAAAAACTGAATTTTGTGTTTACTTGTGTTGTCTTTGACTAACATTTAAATTTGATGATGATGTGAAACATTTAGGTTTCTGTAGACAACTGTAGACTCTATGGCTAAACAGACCCCACCCCACAGTCATCTGTTTCAAAATTAATTGAAGTACCTAACTGGCTATGTATGATATCTTGTCACTAAATCTTGCTTAACAAGCTAGGCATGTAGCCAATTACATTAAGTAATGCAGGTCTCAGATTTTTGCCACTTCTCGGCCACATAGCTAGCTCCAGTCAATGTTCTCAACTGTCACTTCCCCAATGTAGCGAGTGGCAAGCATATTAACGCTGACTTTCGTAGCATTTTAATATGGTCCCGAAATGGTGATAGCTTGACCTCAGTTGCTAGGGGAGAGACGCCTTGATTGTAACGCGTCACAATTGTAATATCCACATTTTCTCTTGATTGGTCAATGCGGTCGTGATGTCATCAGGTCAGTATGTGACGAGTACCGTAATGCACGTGCCGGGGAAGTTGCAAGTCTTTTTATCCATGCTGCGGGGAGATATCGCCAGAGTAGTTGGTTTTCTACAAAGTAAGTAAAATTTCACTCCCACAGTATTTTTAGACTACAGATTTTTTCTTTAATGTTACAGACCTAAAATCTGCTTGTGTCTGTGTGCATATGTTCGTTACTAGTTTGCATCGTTTTAACACGATTGTTCGGTCGGAACGGTGTGCCGAGCGCCACAGTTGTAACACTTTACATTTGAGACAACGGCAGAAATTTGCAAGCACAGCTCAAATAATTTTGCTCTTGCTTTTTGCAGTTTGCTGTTTGCTTTTTTTGTTTGTTTCACAGAATGTCCCCACAAAAATGCACATTTTAAAAAATGCATTAGATGCTGAACAGCATCAATTCAATAAGCTAACCTATTTGGTTCTGTCTGTAGGCAAATTTTATTGAAGCCTATTTTGGATTTTTGTAATAAAACTTTAAAATACAAATTGACTGTTTTTCTATGGCATAGACTGTATTAAAAAAAAAAAAAAGTGATTGGGGTGTTGCTACATAATTGACCCTGCAGGGGTGCCAGTGCAGGTATGAACGGGACTTTTACAAAACTCATGTGTCATATTTGCCAATATTCCGTGTTCAGTCAGCTGTTATTCAATTATATTCTAAATCAAATTGGCGTATATAACATTTTCACGACTTCATCAGTCAAAGTCGCTAACTTTGTAAGCGCAATAATTGCATTTTCCTTTCAAGGAACTCACACAACACTCCAACTGGTACATCTGGTAAGTTTTAATAATATACAATAATTTTGATAGGACATTCTTATCACATTATTGGTGTTAAAGAAACATTAAACAGTTGCTTGAAAGAAATATGATTGATTTGACCTGAAAACGATGAGTTTAATGCTAATTTTTAAGCAGTGTTACAATTGTAACTCCTGTGGTTACAAGCAAGACTCAAACGCGCTTCAGTTGTAACATCGGACAGAGTCCGCTTTCAGTTATATTACCCAAGACCTGTTTAAGTGGTTTATGATACCAGACATGTGTTGGTGCTTTGCCAGAAAATATTACAAATGTTGGTAAAACAATCTCTTAGTAATTTAGTGAAAAGTGAAAAACTTTACAATTAAGGCAACTCTCCCCTACTCGAAATCACATTCCGCCGGCAAAGTGTCATTCCCTATGTGCATGTACTAGCTGAGTAATGGGTCAAACTTTTAATTTTTCAACACATTAGAATGGTAGATCGAATTTTGAATTAAAATAAACTCTCCTTCTAACCAAACTTAGCTTGCTGTGTTTAAGAAGTTCCATATCTCACTGTCAGCTAATGTATTTGTTAAAAATGTAACACAATCGCAATTGAAGATAACCATCATAGCTTGGGGGACCGGCAATTCATTCTCTGTGATAGATAACTTAGCAATACAACACCCTTATACTTTCTTTTATGTGGACTCGATGTATTTGAATGCATAGATAGTAATTGTTTGAGTTTTGGTATCCTCATTTTTAGACGAGGCAATTCTTGCATCCTCCACTGTGGCCAAGAGTATGTATACATCTCATGGGAATATCTGAAAACCGACGCCTGCGGTTATGTAAGCATAAAACTTTTCACGGGAGAATATCATAAAAAACTGAAGTATATAACACTAAGTCATGTTAATTTCAGGGCTCGAATTTCATGACAGCGTCGATGCCCTACCTGTTTGCCGTGCTGCCCTCTTATAAAAGGCCTAGTTCATGGCAGTAGAATGCCGTCCCCTTTCGCCACATTGCCGTAAGTGCCTCTCAGACAAAACACCCACCCAAAATATATAAATCACACACCATTACCAGTGGCGGTTCGTCGACCGTAACAAAAGGAAGCCAAGCCCTTCAAAGCTTAATGACTTAACCCCTTTGCGCAGAAGCCAAATTTGGCTATTTAGGTGTTACCTGATTTAAGGCTTTATAATTCAAGATTGCAGCTTTACAGACATAAAAACTTTGGCTCAATTGAGTCTAGACACTTGAAGCATTTAGACTCCCATCGTACTTCAGTTTGTTTTTATGATTTTGGTGGAGAAAAGAGGCTGCAAACAAAAAATCTTCATGAAAATTCAACTTTGAATTAGCAAAAAAAAAAAAAAAAATACTGACAATTGGAAAAACTGCTGGGGCCTAAAACTATACATTTTTGGAATCATAAACTTCTTGACAACAAGTGCAATTCATCTTGAACATTAAATTCTAGATTACCCGCTTGCTATGAGCCAAATTAGACAGCTATCCAGGTGTCTCCCCAAAGTCTGAGATCCATCGAAATGGTTCACTGTCAAATCATACATTAATCATATATTTAACACATATTTACTTTTGGGGCATGAAATTGAGTATGAACTAATGATTTTCTGGTTGAGCTTACCATGAATTGATCAATATCAGTGCAGTTGAACATCATTGGTCACCAGTAACCTCTCAAAACACAAAACAGGCCTTTTCTCCATAATAAAGTTAACAATATTGTCCATTTTTCTTCGAAGTCCCCCAAGCATTAAATAAAATGCTGATTAAACAGCCATAACATTCACGCTGCAATGAAAAGCTAACGGCTGTCACATCTGAGCTCATAACCTTACACCTTATAAGGGTAAAAACTCACTAACTCAGAAATATCTGAATTCTGAAATATACCTTATTTTAACAAAACAGAAGTTTTACTTTCAGGAAAAATCAAATGACAAATGCCTGCATATTCAACAAAATGGTGTAATGAACGTACTGAGGGATCTACCGACGTTCGTAGGCTGCATGCATTTGGAGAAACAATAACCTCGGCATTCGAGGTCTTTAAACGCGGTATAAATTCGACAGCAAAAACTCTCCAGTACTGTTTCATTCGGAATAATTCCCATTCACCAAGTCCATACAACATTTATCTTGTAAATGAAACTGAACACTTTAGGCCGGTTTCGGGTGTCTTTGTTTCTTTGATATCGCATCATTTTCAGCTGCACAACCGTGGCCAACATTCGAAGAATACAACCGACCTTACTTTTACGCTTAGCTTTGTATCCTATTCTTATTGTACGATCAATGTATTTCAGTTATTGAGGAAAGTTTAAGCACTCAGGAATTGGATGAGAAACAAGTTCATCAATAGATTGCTACCGGGGAAGCTTCACAAGGGCATGAACTATAACTGTAGAGTTACGCAGATGAATCTGAGTATATAATTGAGTGACTGGCTATCGACACCAGTTCTTGGGTGGATAGAAGGGAGCGCTGAATTTGTCAATGGAGGAAACTACGTGTTAATCCATGGGAGAGAACTACGCATATTTTGTGTGATGACTGTAATTGACAGTAGAATGTGAGAGAATCAATACAATGTCGGATTTTTTGCTTCACAAAACGTATTTTTTTAACCACTAATTGGACTACTGTTGGCTCACTGTAGCTAAAATGGTTGGTACAGAGTGTTAAGTTTTTTTGTGTCGCAAGGGATTTTTTTAAACTACTGGATCGATACTATGGGCAAGATTATTGACCAGTTTGCACATCAGGCTTAGCTGAGGAGTTTAATTCATGCGACTCCTGAAAAACAGGGATTGGAGGGAACTTCTCCATACTCTAAATCGCGATGCAGCTCTGCCTGCTTGGGAAAATTCAATAGCTGATCCGGGGACGCCATCTTGTGGTTGAGTACTGTTACAAAGTGCTTAAATTTGCAGGTCTATAGACGCGAGCGTCTACATCAGCAGAAAGGGGTTAAACTTTTCGCAGTTTACTTTTCTTGATCAGCAGTTGCTCATACGAATTGGTAGAAGGACAGTCAAATTTATTTTCGATAGCAAATGATGGCGCAAATTATCAAAACGTCTTTATAAATTCATTTGCGAGGCTTCTTTCACAAAAAAGCCACGAGTATCTGTTTTCTAAAGTCTTAATATATAAGTAAAGAATGTGATGTTGCACAGCTTATTGCTTAATGAGCCTCACTAATCAATTTGCGAATCTATGCCGTTTCATAAGCTACTTGAGCGCAGAATTTTTTGTAAAATGACAGGTCTATGGTAGTCTAATTCACTTCGTAATTTATGTGTGAAAGAAGACCCTTCATAATTTAGTGGTGCAATGAATAACAATGCTATCGAAAATAAATTTGAAGGGCAAGGCTTTGGCTTCCCTTTGATACGGCCGACAAACCGCCACTGGTTTTTACTTTTTCGCCTTTTTCTTGCGATAGTGGGTGCAGAATTATTCTTGAATAATTTATGTATCTCCTCTATTTTTAACTCCGATCACGATACCGACAGGTGGAAGGAACAAAAAATAAAAAAATGCCAAAATACAGTCAGCAGCCGCAAAGTGAGGCAAATTGACAAAGTTATGGAGGTACTGAAATTCTCTTAGGTTGTGTGTTGTGTGTTGATAAAGCTTTGGGAAGTGGTCATTTTAGCCAGTATCTAGTGCTGTTGTCAGTCGGAGTGTTGGAATGACAGGAGAAAGTCAGAATTTTGCGGGTGGCAGAAGATAGACAAAATGGCTAAATATGATTATTTTTTCAATGAGCTGGCGTTTGATTGGAATGTCCTTTGCTTGTACTTGCATAATAGCAATGCCCAAACGATATCCCAGTGCAATGATGAGCCGATAACCAAGACAGCAAGTGGGGAAAAATACAGGAAACGTTTCCTTTTGACAATGGTTTTGATTTGCATAGCGCACGCTGATTGGTCACTTTATGTGAGGAACATCTGAGACTGCGGACCTTTACTTTTTATTAGCTGAAGTGATGACCTAAAGCTCTATGGTGGATTTGCTGCTGTGCCCCAAAGGTAGCGGCAGACTTAGCTGTGGTAACCCTTATATGGAGGCACATTTGCCATAGTGCCCCTATATTTTCAGCATGGACCATAGCAGCTTCCCAGGTAGCAAGCACCTCCACTCCCGATCTGGCCCGGCTCAGTGCCGACTCCAGCTGATCCGGCCTAGAGCCGGGGCAGATCCGAAGCGAAGGTGCTTGCTATCTGGGTTTTTCTGCGCCCCTTATCACCCGTAGTCGAGGCCTGCTATTTCATGCATAAAAAGCACAATACCACCTGATAAAATATGGAAAAATAGAATATAAACATGAAATATGCTAAATTGCATAAAAAGCTAGCTGAAGTGACATTTATAGGTGACATTTACATGTTACAACCAACAGGGTCAAAAGTTTACATTATTGGGGACAGCTACATTTACCATGGGAAAAAAAAAGCAAGGGAGACCACCAGGACTACCAGGTCCAGTGGTTTGGCTGGGGAACACTCCTCCCTTTCATCCATCAGTGCCTGAGAGGAAGAGCTGTGCCGGAGATCCTGCTGATCCACTGTGGCGGGAATGACCGCTGAAAAATCAAGAGTGTGAAGCTTGTCGCAGGCATCAAGCAGGACTTGGAAATTCTCCATAGGCAGTTCCCTCAGATGAAGATCATCATCTCTGCCATCGCTCAGCGATGCTGGTGGAGGTCTTCCCATCCAAAGATTGACCAAGCCCGGCAATATGTCAACAATGTGATGGCTACGTTTGTTTTTGTTGATTGGTGGAGACATCTTGCATCGTCCTCAGATAAAGCACAGAGATCCTGGACAATTTTCTGCACGACATTCTGCAAGTTCATTTCACCCTGATGGGAAATTAAATATTTTTAAATATATATTTTTTTGCAGCGGTGTCTGAAAGGCCAAATCCAGTAGGGTGACGATGGATTTGGATTTTCAACATCAGCTATGGGCGCAAAAAAAAGTCATAGGTTTTTTTTGCTTTATGTGATGTTTGATGCGCTTTTTACTTATTCTTTTTTATACTAGGGTGGTAGCCATCATACTTATTGTTTTCCCAGGTCTTCCTCTCCATCCACCTTCCTTTCTTCTTTCCTCTTCAATCTTTTCTCCAAACCATTTGGTTTCCCCCAGCCTTTCCACCTGATGGACTTCCTTGATGTTTCCCAATGGCAAATGTAGCCAGTGGGTTGTCTATAGGCCACACAGAAATCTATGCTGTGTGTAGTTTTTGTTTAAATAATTTTTTTTTTATTTAACTCCTTTGTATGCCTCTGATTTACTGCAGCAGAGGACATAGAATATGTGAAAGAATTCCAGAGTGAAATTTTTGCTCAACGTAAATGTAAAGACTTTTATTGTACATAACAGGTTTAATTTACCACCATCACAGAAAATGTATATTGACTTACAAAACATTTCTCATGTACTTTCAGTCCAAGGACAGGTGACTTGAGTCTTTGTTGGAAAACTGAAGGCTTAGAAGTCAAGATGAACGACTTTTGAATGTATGATTAAACAAACAAACAAAAAAAGAAGAATGACAATTTATGCCAATATTTGAAGATGACATATAAGGTGACGTATAAGGAAGATGACATGGACGGAACAAGCATACAAAAGAAAAGCCAGTTACATGTCCAATATTGTTCAATCAACAAGGACTTGTCTTCCTCCAAGTGTATATTACTGTCTAACAGAACTATTGCAAGTTTTGGTGGCAATGCATATGTAGCAGGCCAAAGGAAGGCCCGGGCGGGGACTTGAGCCCCCAGACTCCCGGGTAAGAGTCATGCGCGCTGACCACATCACCAAAGAGCCTGGCTCGTTGGCATGATAGCCAGGGCATGTACTTATTAGGAGACACTTCCAGTAACAGAACCCATCAACTGTCACATCTCTCCCCCTCTTTCGTGAGCGTGTCCTCACGCTCCATGCTTTACGCATGCTGCCATCCATTAGGATGCCCCAGATCCTGCCGATTACGCCAGAATGTAGCATGTTGAAGGAGGGCCCGGGCGGGAACTTGAACCTACAGACTCCCGGGTAAGAGTCATGCGCGCTGACCACATCGCCACATCGTTGAGCAGTTTTGACAAGCATTTTCATTAGTTTTTCATTTACAAATGACTTCAGAAGTATACTCCAGCAATAAAACAAAAGAATTGTTGTAGCATCCTCCAAGTCTTCACTGGACCTGGGTAACCCCAGCGTTCCCCAGTGGTTCGGCAGCTTCTGTAATCACATGACAAAAAAAAAAAACGTATCTAATTATTTCTGAAGGTTATGTCTGAAACCTGAAGTGCAGTCTGCCCTAACAAGACAGCAGTAAAACTGACTTGCATTTTCCAACCCACGCATCTGACAATTTTTCAAATGGCAGGTTTGACATACAAAAAAAAAACAAAAAAAAACCTAGAATGGAGATATATGCAGCTTTATATACAACCCCAATCCCGAATTAGTTGGTACAAAGTGTAAATTGTGAATAAAATCAAAATGCAATGACTTTCAAATCACACCAGTCAGTATTTTATTCACAATAGAACAGAGATAACATAGCAAATGTTGACACTGAGAAATTTTACAATTTTTTCCACAAAATGTGCTCATTTTAAATTTTATTCCTGCTACAGGTCTCAAAAAACTTGGGACAAGGACCTGTTTACCATGGTGTAGCATCCCCTCTTATTTTTAACACAAAGTGGAGGCGTCTTGGCATTGAGGAGACAAGTTTCTTGAGTTTAGCCATTGGAATTTGATCCCACTCGTGTTTAATACTGGCTTCCAGCTGCTGGAGAGTTTTGGGTCTCCTTTGATGGACTTTTCATTTAATTATGCATCAAATGTTCTCAATCTGTGAAAGATCAGGACTACAGGCAGGCCACATGGACTCTCCTACTATGAAGGCATGCTGTTGCAATAGCTGCAGTATGTGGTTTTGTATTGTCCTGCTGAAATACACAAGGGCCTCCCCGGAATAGATTTTGTTTGTAGGGGAGCATATGTTGCTCTAAAACCGTTATATACCTGTCAGCATTGGTGATGCGTTTCAAAACATGCAAGTGTCCCACACCATATACACTAATGCATCCCCATACCATCAGAGATGCTGGCTTTCTAAATGAATGCTGATAACAGGAGAGGTGGTCTTTCTCCTCTTTAGCCTGGAGGACATGACGCCCATGATTTCCAACAAGAATGTCAAATTTGGACTCGTCTGACCACAGGACACTTTGCTACAGTCCATTTTAAATTGCCTTGGCCCACAGAACATGGCGGCGCTTCTGGATCATGCTCAACAATGACTTCCTTTTTGCATGCTAAAGTTTTAGGTGGCATCTGTGCATGACACGGCAGACTGTTTACAGACAGTGGTTTCTTGAAGTACTCCTGGGCCCATTTTTAGTAATGTCAATGACAGGATCATGCCGGTGACTGATGCAGTGGCATCTGAGGACCTGAAGATCACGGGCACCAGTAAAGGTCTTCGGCCTTGTCCCTTACGCAAAGAGATTTTCCAGTTTCTCTGAAACTTTTGATGATGTTATGCACTGTAGATGATGAGACCTTCTAAGCCATTGCAATTTGAGGGACATTGTTTTTAATGTATTCCACAATATTTTTCGCAAGCCTTCACAGGTTGGAGAGCCTCTGGCCATCTTTATTTCTGAGAGACTCAGCCTCTCTAAGACATCCCTTTTATAGCCAATCATGTTAAACACTTGATGCCAGTTAACTTAATTACTGACTAAATGCTCTTTCAGCTGAATCTCTTATATATTAATTGCTTTTTCAGCCCTTTTTTGCCTGTGTCCCAACTTTTTTGAGACCTGTTGCCGCGAGACAATTTAAAATGAGCTCATTTTGTGTATAAAAATGTAAAATGTCTCAGTTTCAACACTTGAAATGTTATCTGTGTTCTATTGTAACATATTGGCTCATGTGATCTGAAAGTCATCGCATTTTGATTTTATTCACAATTTACACTTCGTCCCAACTATTTCGGGATCGGGGTTGTACTTTGAAACTAAAGTCATTTTGCTTCCAATTTACATTCCTTTTATGTGGGGTCACATGCACCAATTGGCCACACGTATAAGTGCAAATAACATCGGCCATAACGTATAATTTAGTATTGCAAAAACCATCACGCTATAAACAATTTTTAAATGATATTCTTCCCAGTTTACACCACTCCCTCATTTACAGTTTGTGCCAATCTCCGTCCAGGCCAAACTTGAAATGTTGTCAGCTTTTCCCCTATACTTTGTCCGATCAATCTTTTAAGAGTTACCCCGTTACTTAGCCAACTCCACTAAAGTAGATGCATTGATTCCAAACGTAATTTCATCCGGAACCTGCCAAATCTACATTGAAATTATTGAAGTATTGAATCCGCTTTCGGTATGTTTCATTTTTGTCATATTACCCCCGCTGGTAAAATAATCTGTACCTTCTCGATCCAATTAGTTTTTCTTGCAGTTTTAGCTGTTGTCCGTAAGGTTGCAACAAAAGGTTGGACCTTTATTGTGTTACCTGCTGAAAAAGTTGGGACCTATTGACCTGGACGCCGGCTCTATTATTCAAGCTTTTCCAGTTATTGACTCGGACGTAACTTCTAAATTAAGATGAGGGCCCCCACTTCATCCTGCTCAATAACTGAACAAGTTTAGACAATTGAACTGGACGCTGGCTATATTATTCAGCCTCTACCCGTTATTGACCCGGCGGCGTCCGGAGCAATAGGCACTCTGGCTGAAAAACGAGAAGATGACTTCCTGATGCTTATGGAAACACTCGAACCTAGGGCCTCATCTACTGAACGTTAGATAGCAAGCTTGCTACATCGTTTACCCTACTTTAATAGCCTAAGCAACTTCAATCAGCTATGAGAATCAGCCAAACATTTGCAAGGTTCTAAAATTGATCCCGAGTAAGCAGAATTCCTCGCGGGCCAAGCGGCTCGCAATCTGTATTCATTCTAAAAATTCTGAGATGCAGACTGCAGGACTGGAAGCTAAAGGCTGAAACTACTGCGGCACTGGCCTAATATTTCAAGTTCAAGTTCATAAGAACAACATTTTATGACACAGTGCCGTTAACTTCATTTATATGCTTACCTTAATAGGTATTCTCTAAAATCAAAAATGTATATTTTGCCAGTTACGAATAGCTAATGATCACCATTTTCCCTCATATTAATCCTAAACGTTTGCCACTCTGCTTGCTGTCTTAGCATAGCCAAAGTAGCTAGCTAACTTGGTAATAACTTAACTGACCATTCAACTTCAACAAACAAAAAATAAACCTACTGAAAAAACTGCAAAGATTCCTCTGATCGGTCCGGTTGATTAGGACAATTCACAGCAGAGCAAGTCATTGCGTCGTTTTTTGTTGCAATCTGTCTCGCTTGAAGCACAATCGCTGTTAGCTAGCCCTTTGAAGAATTTCAGATAACGTTGGGTCTCCTATCGACGTTCCTTCTCCAGCACTATGTAAAATTACTATTCATGAAACAAAATCCGCAGGGCGCAGGGGCTATCGGGACTCCGTCCACACACTGCAGTTGTCAATCACTGCTGTTTATTATGACTACACGCTTTTGCATAATACCAAATAAAAAGTTTACAGCAAACTTATCAGAAAAATTGATGCTAGAATATAGATCAGCCTGGTAAGAAATTCTTAAAAAGGAAGAAACCATCTTCAGAAAAAAAATATTTATCATGTATGCAATTTTTTCTGCGTGGCTTTTCTCCCCTTCACTAACATGGAGGGGGCTGGCTTATAATTTGTACTGCAGCCTGCCGATCGAGACGTTTTGGCTTCACTTTTTAGGAGATGTTCGGCTGTCCATGTTTTATACAGTCCTTGGGAATAATCTACACATTAACTGAGTGGGGGAAAACACAAGAGGTAATTAAACAATACAAAATGGGGAACAATGACAAAGACTAGTTTTCACACAACATCCTTAAACAACAACGGCCAGATTAAAGGAGTGCCGAAGTGGGGACAGATGGAAGAAACAGATTAGTAGAAGAGATAGTTCAAAGGTTTCTGCAGAAACTCAGGCAAGGGCCAGGATAGCAAAGAGAGGGCGGAGTTAGAGATTGGTGTGGAAAGCAAGAGATTCAATTAGTAATGTTAGTAGTAGGGCCCTATAAAATCCGTTTTTTTTTTTCCCCAAATTCCGTTTTATTTTTTCCCATTTTAATTTTTGGGAATTCCATTTTTTCCGTTTTAATTTTTGGTACTTCTGTTTTACTCTTATTTTTTGACCAAAACAGTGTATTTAATGTAAAAAATGTACACAAATTAAATAGAAATCAACTTGCATTTATTGAGGTGACAGAAAACACATGTCCTCAATATGGCAAAATTAAAGTGCATCAAAAACAAGCAGCAAGCATTAGTTGAAACAACAACCAAACATTTGAAACATCCTTTAAAGTGTTACATAAACAAGCTATTGAAGCTGTAGGACTAGTTAGTCCTTGTGAGCTAGTCTCTTTAAGTTTCCCACCTATCACAGACATCACCATTGAAATACATGATTACCAGCCTCTTTGTGTTGAGTTCAGTGAGTGTCTCCCTCTTGTCTGAAAAGGGCACAGCCATCTCTGCAACTCTTGGGAATTTTGCTCTCAGGCCTCTCCAGTAGTTTGCAAGCTCCATATCAGTTGGCAGGAGGTCCCTGGAAACACATTGCTGATGGGTTAGCCATGGGCTTCAATGTTGAATCAGCTTCAATCTGCTTTTCCATTGCTGGAGCCTGTCTTGTATCAAAGACTCTGATCAGCCTGTACACATCTCTGGCTGGATGTGTGTCCCAGTGTTTCGAAAACTTTGTGAAAGCCAAATGAAAGGCATCATGGAGATTGTCCAGCACATTGTTCTTCTCTCTAACCCCCAGTTTCTTCAGTAGCTTATCTGTCTTGAGCCCATAACCACATGTTCTTGCAGTTCCATTCACTAGGTAAGTGAATTCACTAAGATTCTCCATGGCATTGTATGCAGACACTGCTGTGGGTCCGTGGGTTCCTTCCAGGATGGTCAGGGATGTCATCAGTTTGGAGCAGGCTTCTGAGATGAAGGATAGCTTGAGAGTCATGGTCTGCACCCTCTCCTTTGTTTCCAAATGGCTGAGGATGTTCCTGACTGCCATGCCTGTTGACTCCTCTGCCAACAAAAACTGTCTGTACAGGTGAACATGCTCTGCATGATACTTGACAGCCTCAAACCAGCTATTCCATCTGGTACACACTGCTTCAGGAGGAACCTTGGCCTGAATTATACAGTGGGCAGCATTATCTGTTACTACTGCCCAAGCATCATTCAGATCCAGACTGTTGCTATGGAGGCAGGCTAGTATGGCTTGGGACACAGTTGAGTAGTTGCATCTATCCATGAAGACAAAATCCACAAGAAAATATTGGTTTTCAACTCCTGTGATAAAAGAAAAAAAAATAAAACATTTGCTCGCACACATAGTTCTAAATGTGTTTCATTTATTGATGTAGATTAAAATTAATAATACTACTATAATAATAACATATATTGTGTGGCTATTGGTCTTTCTGTCGTGATGTCACAGGCGCGATGCATTCTGGGAAAGTCACCATTTGTAAAGGATTGTCATTTTTAGTCATAGATATATACACATACATTTGTGTATATCTATGGTTTTTAGTCAGCTTTAAGGGATCTAAACACTATAAAATAATACATGCTATCAAACATTATTCGTTGTTTTGTTTGTGTGTGTGCGTGCGTGCGTCCGTACGTGCGGTTGTAATAGGCTATCATTCATTGTCATTCTGTCATAAAAAAAGTTACAATTGTCTATTACAAAAAAGGGTTTCACCACACCATGTCTGTAAATTACACAAATTTTCACAAGTGCACAAAATATGACCCTGAAGTAGAGTTGATAAAAGTAAATGAAAATGCAATGATAAGTTAGTTAAATGACTCTTGAATGAATTAATGAATCAAAGCGATCCTTTAAAGATGGCGCCTGGCGTTGCGTTGCCCTTGGCAACAGCCCAAGTCAGAGAGACCGATACTGACATGATTTTGATTTGATCATTTTATTCAGAACATGTAAATTTTTAAAAAATCTAATAATGTACATTAACTTACCAATGACGATGTTTAGGACGCTGCAGTCTCTTGCGTCAGTGGTCTCGTGCACAACAACAGAGTACTTTTTCCCACGGATCTTTTTTAACACACAGGAGATATGTTGCTCAAACACTCGCGGCAGGTGCATCTGACGAAGGCTGCTAACATTTTCAGGTAGGGCTCCTCCCTGTTTGCAGTGCTTCAGTAGAAACGGATGCAGTTTTGTCATCTTTTCCAAGGGGATGTCAGCCTCAGCACACATAGCCACAAAATCTTCAATAAACTCTTTTCGTGAGTCCGATGACTTAAATGTAGAAGCAGTAATGCATGTCTGTAGAGATGTGGTCTTGCTAGCATTATCATTTAACTTTTCCTTCTTTCTCACATGGCTTTTGGACACTATGTGGTCACTGCACGTATTCTTGCGTATCCAGTCAATGGATTGTTGACAAAATCTGCAAAACAACTGTTCACCTGACACGTAAAAGTCGTTCGGGAACTGCTCTGCTCTGTACTGGGGGGTTAGCGTCAAGTTTTGGAGTTTTTTCGCCGACGAACACGGGGCCACAGGGAGACGCTTCGCCATGCTTACAATGTTTTGGAGGGGAGGGGCTCAGTCTTTGGAGGGGGCTTGCTGTGTCACTCAGATTTGCTTCCCTACTGCAGTTACGATGCACAAAAGGGACCATCGCGAGGATCAGAATCAAAAGAATCAACGGAATAAGCAAAATAATGCTTATACAGCGCTCTGATTGTTGTGTGTATTGGGCCTGCCCTGGCGGCAACATTTTTTTCTGCTGGTTGGCTGATACCATAATGTACTTCAGCCAATCACTGGTTGGCAATGTCAGCTGAGTTATGCAAATTTGTAAATGCTCGGGTGACAATAATGATGTCCACAATACGCTAAATTACAAGTAAACTAGCTGGTCAGCTGCAGAAGGGCAGCATCAGAAAGTGAGAGTGATGTCTGATGTTATTAGCGCCAAAAACAGTCTGCTTCGTGACTGTAGACTGTTTGTGACAAGCTCCTATCTGAGACATTGAGCTGATAAGCATATGCACGTCAGTGGAGCGTTACCAGTTAGTTTCTTAACCAGTATTTTGAAGATCTGCAGCAATTGACAAAATACTATTCAATTGACCGCTGGCTAATTATTGGAACCCCAAATAAATTTGATTATAAATCTGTCAGAACCTCAGCTTTTTTTGTCTTATTGTGGTTGTGTAAACTGTGCAAAACAATTGTTGTTGTTTGAATTATAATTTCTGAAATCGGAAATAGGTTTGATATTTTTGCATCGCTCTTCCTAGGCGAGTTACGTAGTAATGGATTTTACCATGTTATGACTTGGAAAAAACACAACAAAAAACTGGCAAGTACAACTAAAACAAATTTATTCGTCACAAAAAAAATTTGTATAAAAAAACATATCCACTATTTAAATTCTCTAATAACACTGCCACTATTTAACTGTTGCCAAAACAAAACTCTGGTCTGCTCTCTTCTGCTGTCTGCTCTCTTTGTTGTCAGTCTCTCGTGCTTAAAATCACAGCCTTTTTATAGTCTAGCAACGTTCCAGAAAGATCCACAGGATTCTAGGGAAATCCCGCCCCCTCCAAGCAGGAAAGTGCCAGAAGCTTCGAGAAATTACTAGACTTTTCTTAATGATTTTACAAGTACGCCACCAGATGGTGCCAATGAACAAAATAAATATAGCTGACCAGCAGGGCAGCAAAACAGCATGTAACAAATCTTCATTTACAAATGGAATATATAGCTGTACAAAAAATTATCATACATAACACCTCCCCTCTTTAAGAAAAGAAAGGTTTGCTAAAAGCTTTCTTTTGTTAAAATTAACACAGTTTTATAATCAGAACAATATTGAACTTTACACAAACGTATTATTGATCATGATAACAATCATATACATAACAAACAGTGTAAGTCTCACAATCAAATAGAAAAGTAAAATTACGTTTTTCACAATCATGAAAAGAAATAAAATTACATGCGTGAAAGTGTATCTGGGATTACATTATCTTTTCCCCTGATGTGAGAAATATCCAAATCATACTCTTGCAAAAGTAAACTCCATCTCAGTAATCTTTGATTCTTGTTTTTGATCTTGTGCAAGAATGTGAGGGGATTGTGATCACTGAAGACCTTGATGGAAGTAGCTGAACAAGTCAAATAGACTTCAAAATGTTGTAAAGCCAAAACAAGTGCCAAACATTCTTTTTCAATTGTTGAGTAGTTTTTCTGATGTTTATCAAACTTTTTGGAAAAGTAGCAAACAGGATGATCTACTCCATCAGTGTCTTCTTGCAGTAAAACTGCACCTGCACCAATGTCACTGGCATCAACTGCCAACTTGAACTCCTTTTTGAAATTGGGAGATAAGAGAACTGGTGCATTTTTGAGAATCGCTTTCAGCTGGTCAAATGAATTTTGACATTTTTCATCCCAAACAAATTTTGCATTTTTCTTCAGTAAATTTGTCAAAGGTTCAGAGATGATAGAGAAATTTTTACAGAATTTTCTGTAGTAGCCAGCCATCCCTAGAAATCTCATGAGCTGTCTTTTAGTTGTTGGCTCAGGAAATTCAGTGATAACTTTGACTTTTGCATCAACTGGTTTGACTTGACCCTGTCCTACAACATGACCTAAATAAACAACTGTAGCTTTACAAAAGTCACTTTTAACAAGGTTGATAGTCAGCTTGGCATCACTCACTCTCTGAAAGAAGTTTCTGATGTAGGTGAGGTGCTCTTGGAAGCTGTCACTGGTGATGATAATATCATCGATATAGGCCTCACATCCTGGCAGTCCAGATATCACTCTGTTTACCAGACGTTGGAAGGTGGCCGGAGAATTTTTCATTCCAAATGGCATGACCTTATATTGGTATAATCCATCTGGTGTGACGAAGGCCGAGATCTCCTTTGCTCTATCTGTTAGAGGGATCTGCCAGAAGCCCTTGAGGAGATCAAATTTTGTGACATACTTTGACTGTCCAACTTTGTCAATGCAGTCATCAATCCTGGGAATAGGATATGAGTCCGTTTTTGATAAAGCATTCGCTTTTCTGTAGTCTGTCACCATTCTATATGTTCCATTGGGTTTGGGAACTAGGATGCATGGAGAACTCCAGTCACTGTAACTTGGTTCAACAAAGTCATTTTCAAGCAGATATTTGACTTCTTGTTTCAGGTATTCCTGCTTCTCTGGATTCATTCTGTAGGGATGCTGTTTTACAGGCTTGGCATCGTCTTGTAGGATGACATCATGGTAAACCAAATCAGTACTTGATGGAACGTCAGGGAAAATGTGACTATATTCAAATATGAGCTGCTTTAGCTGCTGTTGTTGAAAAGGGTCCAGGTGGGACAACTTGCTGTCAATATTTTCAAGAATGTCTGAATTTTCAAGTTTGACTGGACCAGGTTCATTTTCTAAGGGGCAGTCACAATCTTCGGAATTTTCCAGTTCAACTGTATTTACCACATTGACTGGCTTTTGCTGTGTGTCTCTATCAATGTATTCTTTCAGCATGTTGATGTGACACATTTGTTTTTGTTTCCTCCTTCCAGGAGTTGGAATTATGTAATTTAGATCACTGACCTTTTTGAGGACAGTGTAAGGGCCGAAATATCGGGCCCTTAGAGGGTTTCCAGGAACTGGCAAAAGTGCAAGAACTTTGTCACCAGTTTTAAAACTTCTATCTTTTGAATGAAGGTCATATCTGGCTTTCATTTTGCCCTGAGCTTCTTTGAGATTAGACTTAGCAAAGTCACAGGCTTTAGAGAGACGATTACGGAAGTCAGAGACATACTGAAGCAAGTTCATTGGGACATCATCTTCAGCGAGCAACTTTTCCTTCAGTAGCTTCAGAGGTCCACGGACTGTATGCCCAAAAACGAGCTCAAAAGGACTAAACCCAAGAGACTCCTGAACAGCTTCACGGGCAGCAAACAGAAGAAGATGAACACCTTCATCCCAATCTTTCTCTGTGTCAAGGCAGTAGGTCCTTATCATGTTCTTCAGGGTTTGATGGAACCTCTCCAAAGCACCTTGACTCTCAGGATGGTAAGCTGATGACCTGTATTGTTTAATACCAAGGTCATGCATAACTTGTTGAAATATGCCAGACATGAAATTTGATCCTTGATCAGACTGAATAGACTTAGGAAGACCAACTAAGCAGAAAAACTTGGTTAGAGCCTTGATGATAGTCTTCGCCTTGATATTACGAAGTGGAATTGCCTCAGGAAACCGGGTGGAAGCACACATGATAGTCAGTAAGTACTCACAACCAGACCTAGTCTTCGGCAATGGTCCAACACAGTCAATGATGATCCGACTGAAAGGTTCTTCAAAAGCGGGAATGGGCTTAAGTCGAGCCTTTGGAATATTCTGGTTCGGCTTCCCAACCATTTGACAAGTATGACAGGATTTGCAGTACTCCTGCACATCAGACCTCATGGAAGGCCAGAAGAAGTGGTGTCTGACACGTTGAAGGGTCTTCTTGATACCCAAATGACCTGACATAGGATTGTCATGGGCCAGACTAAGAGTTTCTTGACGGTACGGCTTTGGAAGAACAATTTGATGGGTGATCATCCACTCTTCATCTGCAGGAACATCGGGTGGACGCCACTTTCTCATAAGCACACCATTTTTGTAGTAAAAACAGACAGGAACTTGAGTAGCCTCTTGTTCACTTGCAGCCTGTGGTAGAAGATGCGCTAGATCACGAGCTTGTTGTTGCTCATGAATAAGTTGTTTACGAGACTTATTAGTCATTAGAATGACCTGACAAGGACAAGTCTGAAGATTTCCCAGACATCTCAGGACTGGAAGGTTCCTGATGAAAAGACTGCCCAATGAAGGTGTCAGCCAGGTTAAAGTCCAGGTCAGCAACATCCTGAATAGCCTTTTTGGCCATAGAACGAGTAACTGCACATGAAGGATAGAGGTCTGGAATTTCCTCCTCTATAGAGTCAGATTCTTGATGAATCAAAGGAGTGTCAGTTACAATAGGGTAGGGTACAACCTTATCCCCAGCAAGATCATTACCAAGAAGCAAATGAATGCCTTTGAAAGGAAGAGAAGACCTAACACCAACAGTAACAGGTCCAGAGACCAAGTCTGATTTGAGATGAACATTATGGAGAGGTACACTTGTAAAACCACATTCTACTCCTTGAATAAGGACATTAGCCTGAGTAGACGATTTTTCCGAGAAAGGCAGAATATCTGCAAGAATAAGAGATTGGGAAGACCCAGTATCCCTTAGAATTCGAACAGGAGCAGATGAGGAAAAATCATGTGAAAGTGAGACAGAACCATCAGTGATGAATGGCTCAAAACCCTCCATAACCGGATCAGACACAGAAGGTAGAAGATCAGGTGAACTGACCATTGATACAAGAGATTCTCTCTTTGTCAAAGCAGTTGGCTTGGTTTCTTCTCGGTGTTGTTTTTCCTTGAGAGCATAACACTCAGAAATAAGGTGACCTTGCTTTTTGCAGTAATGGCAAGACACAGAGGGTAAAAAATCAGAGGATTGCTTCTCACTGGAAGGTTTCCTTTCAGAAGTGGCCTTAGAATCATTAGAAGTGTTATTAGAAGTAGTCTTGGACTGAAACTTGCTTTGAAATTTAGAAAAAGTGGATTTCTGGACAAAAGAAGTCTTGTGAGTCAATGCATAACTATCAGCTAGGGTAGAAACATCTTGCAAAGTATTGGCTTGTTTTTCTTCAAGGAAAATCTTAATATCAGCCTGGACACACCTTTTGAATTCCTCAACCAGAATAAGTTGCCTCATTCTATCAAAATCTTTTTCAACATTCATGGAATTACACCACTGATCAAACAACTGTTCCTTTAACCTGCCAAATTCAACATGAGTTTGACTGGCTTCCTTGCAAGAATTCCTAAATTTTTGCCTGTAAGCCTCAGGGACTAATTCATAACCCTTCAGAATGGCAGATTTGACAAAATCATAATCAGCACACTGTTGGACAGATAACTGGTTGTAGATTTTTCTAGCTTTACCAGAAAGAACACTTTGTAACATCATTGTCCAATGCTCTTTTGGCCATTTCAAATTTTCAGCAATTTTTTCAAAATGGGTAAAGTATTGGTCAACATCATTTTCTAAGAAAGGAGGAACAAGTCTGATATGCTTAACCACATCAAAATGATCAGAAAGTCCAAATGATTTTGGAACAGTACCTGCTTCTATTTTCTTCATTTCCAATTCGAACTGCATCCCTTTTTCTTCTATTTCGAGTTGTTTCTCCAACCTTCTTTCTTCCATTTCTTTCTCCATCCTTCTTTCCTCCATTTCTCTTTCCTCCTCCCTCTCCAACCTTCTCTCTTCCAGCTCTAGTTGTTTTTCGCGCAGCTGGAATTCAAGCCTTTGCAGCTCCGTTGCAGGCACTTCCACAGCTTTAATTAATTCTGCTGCTTCTTCCCCAAAGATATCTTCATCGATGAAATGTTGCACCAAAATGTTGAATATTTCTTGTTTCTTCATTGATGACTTCACATCAGATAATCCAAGGGTTGAGGCTATTTGTAGCAAGTCCTTCTTCTTTGCCAACAAAATTAATTCCTGGGTTGGAGTTTTCAAAAAACTTTCCACATCAAAAGTCATGATTGCTGGTTTTTAAACTAGTCAAAAGATTTAAAATAATAATCTTCGGTGAATTCAATCTCGGTAGAACCTCCAATTTGTTATGACTTGGAAAAAACACAACAAAAAACTGGCAAGTACAACTAAAACAAATTTATTCGTCACAAAAAAAAGTTGTATAAAAAAACATATCCACTATTTAAATTCTCTAATAACACTGCCACTATTTAACTGTTGCCAAAACAAAACTCTGGTCTGCTCTCTTCTGCTGTCTGCTCTCTTTGTTGTCAGTCTCTCGTGCTTAAAATCACAGCCTTTTTATAGTCTAGCAACCTTCCAGAAAGATCCACAGGATTCTAGGGAAATCCCGCCCCCTCCAAGCAGGAAAGTGCCAGAAGCTTCGAGAAATTACTAGACTTTTCTTAATGATTTTACAAGTACGCCACCAGATGGTGCCAATGAACAAAATAAATATAGCTGACCAGCAGGGCAGCAAAACAGCATGTAACAAATCTTCATTTACAAATGGAATATATAGCTGTACAAAAAATTATCATACATAACAACCATCAGATGGAGTAAACCGATGTGATACTGAATTTGATTTGCTACAGTTTGACTGTAGCAAGACAGAACACTATTTTCCGAGTATATACGAAAGATTGCTCACAGTTTTGTGGTTTCACTGCACTTAAGTTTCTCATTTAGTTCTGAACAGAATTATATGATGGGCAGTTGAAGCCCCAAGAACATTCTGGTGCTTCGTCATATTTCTGCAAAAAGATTGGAAGCTGTAAACCTTCAGAGAGCATCTTGAGAGCTTGTACCGTGAATCTGATACTTGTGAATCCGGTCGAATATTATGAATGCCCATTTCTCACACCTGATGCAGGCAAGTTGTATGTGTTGTGTATGAGTTTTCTTTTAGGAAATTCATACTCCCTTTTATTGTCACCGTTTAGAATTATTTGACGAGGTGCTTATTCTCAGCTGTTGTAAAGTGTGTGTTTGCTTGTGTGTATGAGCGCACAAATGTGAGTTATGATGTATGTCCTATACTTTTTGGCAATGTAATTTCTGTAGTATTTTGTGGATTTAAGCCTCTCTGTGGTAAGGGAGACGGGGTCCGATGAGCCATATCACTATTTTTTTTAAGATTATTTTTTGGGAATTTTTCCTTTATTTGACACTTAGACAGTGCAGAGAGACAGGAAAGCTGGGGAGAAGAATGGGGGAAGACATGCAGTAAATGAGCTGAGCTGGAATCGAAACCATGTCGCTGCAGGAAGGACACAGCCTTTACGGTACGCTTGCTTAGACTGATGAGCCACCAGGGCGCCCCCGCCATATCAATATTTTGCGATCAATCGATGCCAAAGGTGTTTAAAATAGGCCAAATAGTGATATGGCTCATTTATCCCCATGACTCATCAGTCAAAGGTCAAATATTTTGCCTATTTTAAAGGTGACATAGAATCAAAAACTATTTTTACCTTGTCTATGATGAATAACAATAGTCACCCCGCATTCAAGAACATACGAAAAGTGCTAGAGATTCTGAACATCTCGTTTCATTGAAATTCCTCTTTTAAAAATGCCCGCCAGAAAACGGACCAATCTGAACAACAGATGCATACGATGTCACATGTATCTCACTGCCCCCCCTCTCTCATTTCGTTTCCTCCCCTTCAAAATAATTTGCATACACGTCTTTATGCAATTCCATTGCTTCCAATCCCTCAGTAAAGACAATCATGAGAATTCCTGAGTCATAATCGATTTTGGTGTCACTAGTGGGGAAATCCACCGTAATGCAAGTGAAACGGATTAACTTATTGCACAAGCACTTAAATTCCGCAAATGAATTTCTTCAGTGCGCTTTGATTGAATACTTGCCGACTACGGCACAGGAACGTCAGTGCGAGAGACTTACTCCGAATGCGTATGCCTTGGCAGCTTAAAAAAAAAAACATTCAAAAATACTTACCATTCAGAAACTTTTAAATCCAGCCTTTACTGGACTAGTTCTTCCTCCAATTCAGTGTCCTCATCCGATTCGGGCTCAAACAAATAAGGCTGAATCTCTGAATATGCCATAGCTGCATAAAGTTGGTCTGTCCGAGTTCCGAAGCCGGCGAGTGTTTTCCATTTTCCCTACTGCGCTGGGCGAAGTTACATTCTTTTGAGTGGCAGCAAAGCCTGTTAATCAGCGTCAAGTGCTTGCATTTCATACTGAGGTTGCCAGTTAAACCCGAAAGGTCACCAAATCGGTGCAAAACAACATGTTCAAGATCCCCCACCCTAAAATAGCTTTTTGAGAAAGGTTTTTAGGAAGCTCCTGAGGCATAACAGACCCAACCAAAATTTTGTTGTCTATTTGTCACATCACAGAACAAGGAAAAATACCCTGTTCAACCATTCTGTGTCACCTTTAAGCAGCTCTGTCATCGATTGATCGCAAAATAGTGATAAGGCTCACTGGTCTCCATGGCTCATCGGACCCCAGTCTCCCCTATATAAAAAGTTTAGTGTAATTGTGATGTTACTTGGTGCGATGACATGGGGGGGCCCTTGAGAAAGTGATAGCCCCGGGGCCCATGGTTCTTTAATGCGGCCCTGAGTGCAGTGATAATTTCACCCAAATAGTGCAAGTTAGTATGTTAGTAAGGCTTAGCAGATAAACTAGACAAAACATACAGTGTTACTGTGATTAGTACTTAATTAGTAATCAGTGTTGAAGGAAGTAAACAAGGCATGAAGGAACTTGTGAAATGCCGGAAACTTCCAAAATCACTCAAGATGTGACAGCTCGCAGACAGGGGCGTGCACTGGCTAAGAACATAGAAACGCAAGACATCACAGGGGAAAAACGATGTGCATAAACTAGATGATGATACTGAAATCATAAATTAAACAAACCAAGTGGAAATAAAGAAAAATCAGAACAGGCAGAAATCGCAGATCATAACACCTAGACCTTTTCCTGTCATATCATATCTTGTCCAAACCATGTATTTTACCTATGGGGAGAATGTTTTAGTTTTGGGGATATGCCCTGCAGTTGGCCGCTGACACGCTTTGTCTAGTTGATGTTCAATAGTTTTACAAAGAATTCTGCACAGAATGTGAAATGTGACATATCATCCCAGAGTTAACAAATGTGATGTAGCTCTAAGAGAGAACTTAGTTTCATCATCATGATTAACTTATCTGGAGGCATCCTGCAAGGTAATTATTTAGGCCTGCAAAATTCAAACTCAAACGCAGACCTTAGTGAAATTGAATTCATATTACACATTTTTCTGCTTCAGATTAGATTAATCTGTGTTATATTTAATATTCTCTGCAAATTATGTACCAGCAGAACACTTTTTTTAAAAGGTAAGCAGACTGACAAGGTGTATTTTGGTCTAGTAAGCACAGGTAATATATCAAAGATGCTTTTTTACGCTACCCCTGGGGTCCCAAGGGAGTCTACCATTGCCTCAGGCCATTTTCTTCTTACCTCAGGCATCAAGTGAAAAAAAAACTCATGCTTCCAGTCATTCTACATTCCAGCATCAACTTTAGAAATAATTGGTGAGACCCCTTCCCTTCCTTCTTTAAAATGTCCTGGGTGGCACAATGGCACAGTGGCTAGCACTACTGCCTCACAGCAAGAAGGTTGTGGGTTCAAATCTGGCTTGGGCCCTTTCTGTGTGGAGTTTGCATGTTCTACCTGTGTTCGTGTAAAAAAAAAAAAAAAAAAAAAAACGCAATATTGGAACACTCCTGTATGGCTGTGTGCGAACGTTTGGTGGTGGTTGGAGGGGGCATAGGCGCATACTGGCAGCAACGCTTCCATCAGCCTGCCCTAGGGCAGCTGTGGCTACAGAAATGTAGTTTACCGCCATCAGAGTGTGAATGTATGATTCTCCATTGTGTGTGGATGTATTCCAGCATCCAGTGTATTGTGTATCCATTGTGAAGCATCTTTGAGTGCCCAGAAAAGCACTATATAGAGCTATATGCAGCAATATTATGATTATGATTATTATTAAAATGGAAATAAAAATAGACTGCAATGATTGGGAAATAATTTAAACTCTGTAATAAATTGAAAATAGTGCAAGACAATATATTAAATGTTGAAACTGAGAAATGTTATTGTTTATGAAAAAATATCTGCTCATTTTTCAGTTTGATGTCAGCAACACATTCCAAAAACATTGCAATGTTTACCACTGTTAAATCATCTCTTCCTTTAACAAGACCCTGTACTGTTAGTATATTGGAACTGAGGAGATCAATTGCTGAGATTTTGAAAGCAAAATGTTTTCTTTTTTTGGCCTGATTTAGATTTCAGCCTGTCAACACTTTTGCTCAGTCTTTTTTTACATTTGTGCTCCAAATTTTTCAATGGGAGACCCTTCTGGATTGCAGTCAGGCCAGTTTAGCACCCGGACTCTTTTACTTAGGATCCATGGTATTGTAACTCGTGTACAAAGTAGTTTGACATTCTCTACCTGAAATAAGCAAAGCCTTACCTGAAAAAGATCTCTGGATGGCCATATATGTTGCTCCAAAACCTGTACATATTGATCAGCATCAATGCTGTCTTCACAGATTACCCAAGTTACCCATGAGTTTTATGATGAGTTTTAAATATGTTCTTCAACTTCTTTAATATGAAAATTGAAATTTCTTGGTACATTGAAAGGACACAGTTATAGGCCTTAAATATTTAATATTTAATATTGCACTATTTAATAAGGGGTCGGCCAATGTCTATTATTTTACTTACCTTTAATATTTGAATCTGTTCTATTGTTGATCCTTACCTTTAATATTTGAATCCGTTTTATTGTTGATATTTTGATACAGATGTTATTCAAGTCCGTTGTTTGACATTGTAGAAATACCTTTACTTTGACTATATTCGTTACAGCACTTGTGACTGGTCAGTATTGTGGGGAGAGATTTTACCCTGTATGTGATTGGTTGAGAGCGGGTGGGCAACGTCAAGGCATTGAAGAGAAAGAGCGGTGGTTGAGTTTTTTTTTTGACAGCGTCAGAGAGAGAGACGGTTAATACTTTATGTCGAGTGTGTAGTGTTGTATTCAGTGGAATAAGTAATGTAAGCCGAGTTTATTCATCAGTTTTATGTGTGCGGGTGTCCCCACGAGACCACGACTTGTGAACTGTTAAGGATTGGACCGGAGAAGACTGGACTAACTGTTTGTTAGTCCTGGAGGTCGGACCTGGTGGGAACCTTTCCTGAGCTTGCCTAGCTCGCTAGCTAGCTTGCTGGTGTAACCCAGTAGAGAAAACAACTCTTTTTCTCTCAAGTTTATTGTGTTAATACAATTGCATCATTTTATTTTGAAAAAAAAACTTTTATTTTGAAAAGAGGAAGTGTGGTCCTCTCCCTCCAACCTTATTTTCCCGTATTCATGGTCATGTTGGATGATAATGACTTTCTCATTTGTTAAGAGTGATATTAGTCCCACCTTCTGAACAGCGGACTGAACTACGCATTAGTTCATCAGTCATTTGCACTCTGGTAATGAGCGGGACAAGAGTTCCCTCGGAAGAACCTTACGCGATAGTTGGAGCTAGATATCGGAGTTTGGATCAGGTCGGTCCGGTTCTATGCCGTTGGACTTTATAAGATCGGGGAGATAGGAGGGAAAGTTTTGAATATTTTGAACGGCTTTTGGTTTTGATTTTGGATTGCGGATGAATGGTTTTTTGAAAAATAGATTGTGATGTGGCAGAGGGAGTGAACAAGAAAAGGAAAAAAAGAAGTGATAATGAAAATGAAGGAGAAACATTTGTTATAGGAATCAAAGCAGATGTAAAGGGTAGCGAAGCAAACTGTCTTTTTAGTAATGCATATGATATCGGGAAATTTGTAAAAAGCGAAATTGGGGACGTGAAAGCAGTAAGGGTGTCGAGGGGAGGACTAGTGATAGTCGAATGCCAAAGAGATAGTGCATTGAAAATGAAATATACTCAGCAACAAAAGTTTCTGTGACACCAATATTGTTAATTATTTTTCATAACGCAATTATGAAATTGTCATACATGGTGATATCAGACTGAAACAGTACACGTAAACACAACATTGAAATGGAAATCATGAAAATGCGAGAAAATGACTTTGCACGTGAAAATGTGCGTAAATCATGCTTGTGGATGGCAATAAAAGAGGAGAATTTTTGGAATGTTCTCATTGTGCCTGATGAACGACGGACGCATCACTTATCGAAAACACAGCCATTTCGGATCAGGAACTCTACCCTCTAAATGCCAAGACTGTCTGAAAATGATCGGTGGAGGGCCATTGGGATGATTGAATCCGGAACCTCGCAGAGGGAAGTTGCTCATCGCCTGAATGTCCACCGAAACACCATTTGGAACTTATGGCAGCGTCATCAGCAGACAAGACATGTCAGAGACCGTCCTCGCAGCGGCCGTCCACGAGTAACCACTCCCAGATAGGACAACTGGATTCGAACAACCCATCTCCGAAATCGATTCCAACCTGCAACCATAACTGCAAGAACGATACCTGGTTTGAGGCGACTGTCTGCATAGACAATCCGTCGCCGTCTCCGTCATTTTGGCATTGTCCCACGTCGGCCAGCAAGACGTCCAATACTCACAGTACAACACCGACGACTGCGTCTACAGTGGGCACAACAACATCGACGGTGGATCCAACGTCAGTGGGATCTTGTACTCTTCACTGATGAATCAAGATTCATGCTTAACCGATGTGATGGTCATTTACGTGTATACCGTCGACGTGGAGAACGTTATGCCAACAACTGTGTTTAGGAATTTGATCGTTTTAGAGGTGGTAGTGTCATGATTTGGGGAGGGATCACGGCTGGAAACAGAACAGATTTGCTTGTTATTGATGGAAATCTGACAGGTCAAAGATATCGCGATGAAGTGCTACGGCCATTGGTGGTACCGTTTTTGATGCAACATGGTCCCGGAATAACGCTGCAACATGATAACGCCAGACCACACGTTGCAAGGATTGTACAGCAGTATCTGATGCAACAACATGTCAATGTCCTGCCATGGCCAGCCAGATCCCCTGACATGTCCCCAATTGAGGATCTTTGGGACGAGATGGATCGACGTTTGCGGCGGTTGGATAACCCGCCAGCTACACTCCAGGAATTGCGACAACGTCTACGTCAGATTTGGAATGACATCCCACAGCAATTTCTGGCACATCTGATTCGGTCCATGCGCCAGAGATGCGTTGCTTGCATCATGGCACGAGGAAGTCACACCCGGTATTGAAGTGTGAAGGTCACAATTGGTTAGATGTCAGACAAGTGCTTCATGACGCATGAAAATGACATTTTTCGTTTTGAGTGACGTTGGCACTGAAAAGTCAGTGTTTCTCCTGTTAAATAAACATATTGATTGCATTGAGATCTTTGCGTGTCATTTATAACATACACATAAATGGTGTCACAGAAACTTTTGTTGCTGAGTATATTATGACTGTACTCCGGTCATTAGTTTTCCTCTGAGGAAAAACCCAACCGTTAAGGGTGTAATCACTGGCATACCGCTGGATGTACAGTTAGATGATTTTTTGAAGGTGGAGGGAGTATGTGCGGTAAGGCGGCTAAAGAGCTAATGGGAGGGTAAGGTGCAGGAAAGTAGGACAGTACTACTTGAGTTTACTGGTGAAATTCCAGAAAGAATATTCATAGAGTTACAGAGTGCCAATATTTGAAAAAAACTCCATTAAGATGTTTTAGATGCCAAGAGTATGGACACGTAGCAGCAGGTTGCAGAAGGGATAGGCATAGGTGTAAACGATGTGGTCAGGAGGGATGCATAAAGGATGATTGTGAATTGGTAAAATGCTTTCACTGTGGGGGAAATCATGAAATAGGCTCCTTGCAGTGTGATAGAAGGAAAATTGAAAGGGAGGTGGAAAAGACAAGAGTGCAGGGAAAGATTTGGTATGCAGAAGCTACAAAGAGAGTGTTGAGTAGAAATGAAATGGTTGGGAAAGAGAGGGATAAAGTGCAGACTGTAGGAAAGAAACAACAGGAATATGAGGAAAATGAGATTAGGATGGGAAGAGGTTGTTTCTTGGCTTTTATATCAATGGTGCTGAATTGTGCTTGCGAAATTGAAAGTAAAACTGAGAGAATAAAGATGGTGGAGGAAGCAGCAAGAGAGATTTTAGGCGTCATAAATGTTAAGAGGGAAGACATTCAGAAAATTTTGGAGAGAGGATTTGGTGGTGGTCAGATTGCAGAGGAATAAGGGCGAATAGAAAAGTGTAGTAGATGTACTTGGAGATATGGTTGAATAATTGGAATTAGTGAGAAGGTTTTTTTTTTTGGATTTCTTTAAATATAATTTAAGCGATGATATAAACCCAGTAGGTGGTGGTAATACACCAATTGGTTTGTAAACTACCATAAAACCAAAAGAAGAAGAAGAAATGAGCAGGACAGGCTATCTGGCGGTCGGTGCCGAAATTCATGAATAGTTTTGGTGAGTTGTGATGAAAAACAGTGTTGTAAACAAATATTTGCAATGTCTAAAAGCTAATTTGAAATATTTATTGTGTCAAGTGGATGGGAGCACGAGCTAGTGGCTGTGTGGTCGGTGTTCCTTGCCGTTCCCGTGCGATACCTCATCTTGGTGAGTTCAGACAACGTGCTTGCTAAAGAAAACATGCTAGCGCCATACTAGTATCAGCATTATGCTAACGCTAATCACGAGGGGATCTTTGCCTTTAAAAAACTATATAAAAGCTATTTTTGGTCGTTCTAAGGTTTGCCAAATGGTACTCTAATTCATAAAGGTATAAGTAAGCACTTTTGGTCATTTTTTTAGCACTATTTTTAGTAAAATGTGATGTTTATTTCGATGCCAAATGCAAAGTATTTGGTTTTATTTTATGAAAGCTTACACTAATTCCTATGTAATGCTAAAACAGTAGCCCAGATAGGGTTTTACGGTCACAATGGATAGCTTTAAAGAAGAATAATGGAAGCTATTATTTTACTTCCTCCTTGGCAATGAGATAAATTAATTGTATTTCAGTTCATGATTTACAAAAGCTTAAAATTGGTTAAAAAGTCAATAAATTAAATTTGTTAAGAAATGTTAATCATAATTTCATGGTTAAATGATTTAAAGAGATAAAAAGAGGAATTCATTTAATTGTTTTACATGGGTTAAAAATAATTTCATGTACAACAATGGATAGTTTGAGTTAAAAACATGCATGTAAAATATTACTGTATACTGTACAATCGTAATATGAGAGAAAAGATAAAAATCAAGCTATAGCTATTGGAAAGAATAAGAGAATGGACTTTATTTAGCTGTATACAATAATACAATTATTATTGTGCAGGCTAGGTTTTTTTTTTGTCCTTTTACTACGGATTCGAAAACTCTGGATTGGATCCTGGATTTCTCCGGACGGGAGATGGCGAGCCTGTGCCCGAACTGAACCAGACCTTCATCGGAAGAACCTCATTTTTCATTTCTTCGGCAAACAACACTGTGGTAACCACTCAAATTATTCCATAAAGGAAACAAAAAGGAAACGGAACTTCTGAACTAAAAAACCTAGACCTGACTGAAAACAAAAGGGACTAAGACATTGAGCTCAATGGGACTGGGTTTTTCAATATTTTTTTTTCATACGCCGGCTATTTCCATTATTGTTGCTGAATTGTAAATTTCCTATTTTTTATTTTCACTTTTCTACAAATAATACACTCATTCTGGCTCACTTGCTGCCTCCAGCTATTTCATTACACATTCACTTTGGCCACTATTGTAACTCCACCGAACCTAGCAACTGGTCCATACTTTTGAATTACTCTGCTATACTTAATATGAGTCCGGGGTTACACTACGCCAGCCACTGTGTGACGCTAGCCCAGCGCTACATGAAGTGGGACGGGATGCGGTAAAGGGACTTTCCCTATCAATGGGTCACACCGTTTCCAAGCTTGTCGTCAAAAGACAAGTAACGTTCGAGTAGAGTAAGTGGGAAGGACGTATTGTGGACCGAAGAGGAACGCAGATCGACTATTGCTGATAGATGGAGAGCTATGCCTGAAGTTCGCCCTGCTGCTGGATGCGCGGTAACCATCACCCAAGCGCGAGACGGCGAGGGATATTGAGGTACCGAATGTGTTTGGCTCACTGGAGCGAAGAGGAAAGTTCAAATGTATACAGGCCTGCAACGGGGGTGGACTCTTTTTACTTACCATTTATTTGCCGGCTAGATTAGGGTTTGGTAGCGTTATTGTATTGTGATCGAATGTTTTACTGCGCTGTGGTTGAATGTTTTAATGTTAACGTATGCCTTTGGGGCTAATTCTCATTCATACATTCTCATCCAATTATATAATATAAAATGTATTATGTGCCTGTGTGGTGTGTGAATTATTGATGTGGAATGTGTTCTTGATGTGTTTTTCTGTTGTGGGGAATATAAGCTAATATAGGGTTTATAGCATGGGCGTAAAAATGCGTATGGACGCTATGGACGTGTCCATACCAATATTTTGATGTGTTTAAAATGTCCATCATACTAATTTTGAATGAGGCATTGCACGGCATTCGGGACACAAAAGGTTAAATTTCCCCTCCTTAGTTCCGCCTCTCAAAGACGGCGTGTCATTGGTGGGGACAGCCTTGCCATCTGTGATTGGCTCCCCTTCCTATATCCATCATCATGACTGGGTTGTCATTGGTAAGTTGGTAGGCTACGCGGTGAAAAAAAAAAATAACAGCGTAATAACAGCGTCTACTGTCGCTGGCTCGGGGAATCATGTCTGACTCGGGCAGGAAAAGAAAAAGGCGGACATTAGACATTATTTCACCCAGTCAATGGTAAGTTACTCACACAAAATAGTCTTGTAAAAACCAGTTCAGACCGCGACGCATTTTCTCTTCCAAGCGCTCGATTTCATTGTTTTTCCAGTAGCACAGCATAAACCTCAACATGCAGTAGCCTAATAACTTCCGTGCTTCCCATTCCCATGCTTGGCGTTTTGGAGGGGGGGTGCACCGTTGCAGTCTGACACGGATTCTACTGAAACAGATTAATCATGCTAAAAGTCTCTTAGAGCGGAGTGAAATAAGAACAGAAAATCTTTACATAATTTTTAGAATCCGCTCAACTTTAGCCCTATTCGGACGAGAGAACAGAACGTGAGAGGGGTAGATCTTCATGCATGCACTGTTGTGAGTTGTGACAGTTGTCACGTGACCGCCATCTCCACAATGCATGTTGATGCATCTGAATGCATTTTTACCCCACGTCCCCCCATAAGACTAGTCCCGTCCTAATAGGGCTTTAGATTGAATGGTTAGATGAGTAATAATGTAGAAGGACAATGTATTATTAATGCAATAAACAGCCAGCCAGCCTGCATAAAATGTATTATTATTATTATTATTATTATTATTCTTATGCAACAAGAGACAAAAATAGGTAGTGTTTCTTGATCATAAATTTTGTTTTACAGCCACAACACAGCAGCTCTGCAGATCAGTCTCCATCAGGCAGACAGGTATATTTCATGTGGAAATTAAGCAACACACTGTATTGCTGATTGATGAGGCTGTATTTTGAGTAGGTTAGGTCATGTCATAGGGAGGCATGGGAGGCAAATTATGTCCCCACCAATGTCGACACCATTATTACGCCCTTGGTTTATAGGGTTAAAGGGCATGACACGCTTGTATTTGCAAATTTAAAGTAATGATTCAGAATTTTACTAGGAGTCAATTGGTGACCCACAGTGATCTTTGGAGTTCCGTAGGACCTTAAAGGGCCCCACACACATTTTCTATTGAAGTTATATTTGGAAATTTCAGAATATTTGGAATAGATCCTAACATACTAAAAACACATAAAAAGAAGTTAACACACTTCAATAGTGTAAAGATACAAAGTATATAGAGAACTCAGGAGCGTTATACTTCATAGTTTAAAGGGATAAAATGTGCTACACTTGTGACCCCTCGGCTGAGTGCCACTACATTGGAGTCCATCCCGGTGAATGTGAGGGTCTCTGATATTCACTTACGGGTTGCAGAGGGGAATGCTCTGACCTTTGTTTGTGCTTATGCTCCAATCAGCAATTCAGAGTATCCAACCTTCTTGGAGTACCTGGGTTTGGTCCTGGGAAGGGTTCCTACCGGGGATATCATAGTTCTACTGGGAGACTTCAACGCTCATGTGGGCAGTGATGGAGACACTTGGAGGGGAGTGATTGGGAGGAATGGCCTCCCTTATCTGAACCCAAGTGGTGCTTTGTTATTGGATTTCTGTACAAGTCATGATCCAGAATATTTCCAGTTACTGAAATTTTCTTTTACAGGTTATGGACAGTCCTTGAACTGGTTCCTGACAGATTCTTGAACAGTTCTTGAACAATTTTTAAACTGTTCTTGAACAGTTCTTGAAAAATTCTTGAACTGTTCTTGAACAGTTCTTGAAAGGTATTTGGGACAGTTCTTGAACTCTGTGTTCAAGAACTCAGTTCAAGAACTCAGTTCAGGGACTCAGTTCAAGAACTGTTCTTGAACAGAGTTCTTGAACATTTGAGTTCTTCAATGCAGATTTCAAAAACTGTCCCAAATACCATTCAAGAACAGTTCATGAACAGTTCAAGAACAATTTTCAAGAATTTTTGCAGGGGAAGACAGGCGATAGATGACAAATGTGGTATTGCAATTAATAAAATCCTTCTGTTTATATACTTTGTTGGTATGAGTATCAACAAAACTTTTGGTCTGCAACACATTGTCAAAATGGGGACAATGCATACATTTAAAAGTACACTCAAGGAAAAAAGAAACGCACCACTGAAAAAAGTTGAAAAATTTCCGGAAGTATTTTTAGGCTGAGAAAAATAATGTTCCTTTTGGAACCACACATGTGTCACAGATCATAAGAGCAAAGGATTTTAAGATCTGGCCAGTTTATTCAGCAAAACCACAACAAAACAGTGAGACACCCCCAATTAACAAAATGACACATATCCATTTCAAAGTTCAATAGTTCATATGACCTCCATTTGCATCAAGGACAGCAGTAACCCGTCGCCTCATGGACCTGCAGTAACGTCGGATCTGATCTTGTGGAATGGCCACCCATTCTTCCACCAGTGCTGCCCTCAGCTGCTGTGCAGTTTGTGGGGGGTTTCCACGTCGCCGAATGCGCGTGCTCAGCAAATCCCACACATTTTCGATGGGATTCAGGTCAGGACTGAGGGCGGGCCATGGTAACACGTGAACGTCGTTCTCCATCAGGAAATTGGTGCATACACGAGCCACATGAGGACGGGCTTTATCATGCTGGAACACAGCACGACCGCCGACTCGCTCCAGGAAAGGCAACACAACTGGGCCCAGGATTTCATCCCTGTAACGGACAGCGTTCAGGTTTCCGTCAATGAACACCAAATCCGAGCGATGATCCGCTGATATTGCAGCCCAAACCATGACGCTTGGACCACCCCACCTGTTCACTTGGCGTACACAGGCATCCGCGTACCGCTCGTGATGTCTCCGGTAAACTCGTTCTCTGCCATCTGTCCTGAAGCACTGAAACAACTTCTCGTCACTGAAGGCAACCTGAGACCATCGCTGATGAGTGTTGCACCAATCGACACGAGCCTGACGATGTCTGTGGAACAGCACTGATCCCACGTATGGCCGATATGGTCGGATTCCTTCAGCTTGGAGACAATTTCGTACTGTTCTGGCCGACACTGGCCGGTGGTGTGTCCCAATGGTCTCGGCTGCAGTCTGTGTCGCTGGCCGGAACCTGTCACGCAGATGTGTTAGCCGGTTTGCACGGTCTTGCGCTGCAGTCGTCACACATGGTCGACCAGATCTGGCACGGTCGTTGCTGGAGCCAGTGGTGCGGTAACGCACTGCTAGGCGCACGACAGTTGAGTGGTGAACGCCAAATGTCCTGGCAACCATCCGTGTGCTCCGCCCGGCTTGGAGCATGCCAATGGCCCGATCTCTCTGAGGTTGCGACAGTCGTGGCATCGTGGACACTGTGATTTTGGATTCCATTTCAGTGTCCTTTTATTGGGACTGAGTGTGTACAGTGGAGGAGTGGTCAAACTCATCTCTGAGTTTCACTCATTTGCTGCTCTGAGTCACTAGTGCAAAAAACCAATTTTTGTTGCTCAGCAAAATCACTGAACCGGAACCGCACAAAACAACATTTTTCTTTCACACAACACGGTACTGAATTAACACCAGCATATTTTGGAGACAATGGTCTTCATAAATTTCAAGAAAATGGACATTCAGGGTGGTGCGTTTCTTTTTTCCTTGAGTGTACCAACTGGTTTCGTCAGACAGGTGCCTTTTTTGTCTGGTGGAAGATAGGAGTGCATGAGTTTATCCCTAAGAGTGGGGGCGCGTCTAAAGGACATAACCGGAGTTTCAGGAAAAACTCTACTCAGAAGTGTGTCATTCTCCATAATGGACCAGTTTCTTTTAATGATCCATTTGATTTTTTCTGCATATGTACTGTAAGTTGTGACGAAAAAAAGGATGAGATTGGCGGGACTGTGTATGTCTAATTTTGTGAAGAAAATTGAGAGCGAACATCAGTCAGAATGGCAAGACTATTTAGCACATCAGTAGTTTCCTCGATAAAAGATGGAAGTTTCCTCACTAAAGGTTTAATCCAGAAATCAATATATTTAGATGCTGGTTCAGTTAGGGTACCATTGCCCGATATAATGGGCCAACTAGGAGGGTTGTTTTTCGGCATATGTACTGTAAGTTGTGACGAAAAAAAGGACGAGATTGGTGGGACTGTGTATGTCTAATTTTGTGAAGAAGAGTATGACGCTGCAGTGACTGTGCCCTGATCTGTGCCTGTTTGATGAGCAGGGGTTTATAAGCTCTATCTAAAAATCTATTGGACATGGCATCAGCTTATGCTGCAAAATCAGAGTCCAAGTCACAAATGCGCCGAAGACGTTGAAATTGACCAAAAGGAATGTTCTCAATAAGGTGGCGAGGATAAAAAGAGTCAGCCCGCAGGATGGTGTTACGGGAGTAACTTTTTCTAAAAAGACTAGTATGTATATGTCCCTCAGCCTGCTTAGCGATTTTCTAGTCCAAAAAATTTATACTGTGCTGAGAGTAATCAAGAGAGAGTCTTATATTGGGATTTATTGAATTCAGGTATTCATGAAAATCCAGAAGTTGAGTCTCGCTACCATCAAAGATCAATAGCACATCATTAATGTAACGACCGTACCAAGTAATACACTGGTGGAAAGGGTTGACAGGATTCAAAACATTTTCCTTTTCCCATAAGCCCAAATATAAACAGACATAGTTGGGAGAAAAGCAAGAACCCATAGGAACGCCAATCTTCTGTACGTACACCTCATCCATAAATAAGAAAACATTATTGTGAATAACCCAATCAGTCAGTTTCAATAAGAAGTCAAAGGGTATAGAATGTCCACTATAAGAGAGATAATGACATAAAGCATTAGGTCCCCCCTGGTGGTCAATGTTTGTATACAAACTTTCTATATTCATAGTAACTAAAAATTGAGAGCGAACATCAGTCAGAATGGCAAGACTATTTAGCACATCAGTAGTTTCCTCGATAAAAGATGGAAGTTTCCTCACTAAAGGTTTAATCCAGAAATCAATATATTTAGATGCTGGTTCAGTTAGGGTACCATTGCCTGATATAATGGGCCAACCAGGAGGGTTGTCCTTGGGCTCTTTATGCACCTTTGGGAGTAGGTAAAACGTTGCCATAACAGGGTGATCAACCATTAAAAAGCCACATACATTAGCATCAAGGCAGCCCTCGTCATAAGCCTCCTTAATTAGAGCATCAAACTGTTCAATAAGGGGTTGGTGTGTAGTCTTTCATAGTACTTAGTGTTAAGTTGGCGCTGAGCCTCTCTAATATGCATATCTCTGGATAACACAACAACAGCACCCCCCTTATCGGCTGGACGAATGATGATATCAGGATTAGTCGAGAGTTCATTTAAAGCCATGCGTTCCTTGCGAGATTAGATTTAGGAGTAGATAGGTTGTCATTAATTAGTCTATCCACCTCAAAGTCCACCTTCTTCGTGAAAGTAATGAGCGCAGAATTGGACACAATGGGCAAAAAACGTGATTTAGGTTTGCAATTAAAAGAAGACTCAACATCAGAAGTATTCATATTTGACAAATCATGCATGTGTCCCACATTGTGGAAATACAAAGTTTTAAGATGAAGGTTGCGATAAAACCAGAACAAGTCCACCCTAGTATTGAAGGCACAGATACTATTGGTAGGGGAAAACGATAGCCCTTTGGACAAAACGGAGAGGTGTTCACTATTTAAATGAACATTAGAAAGATTAATTACCGCGGATAGCGTCTCGCAGTCCTTCTCTTCTCCCTGCGGCTTGACGCCAGTGCGCGTCTCCTCCCCCGGCGCGTTGCATCCTGGTTTTCAGCGTCTCCCTTTGAGCTTTACCATCCTCAATCAGGAGTAGCATTAGGTCCATCGTGCATTTATTATGGATAGATTCCCATTTATTTTTGAACGCAGCATCGTCGTTAGTGAAAGAGGGAAATTTAGAGATTTGTAGGCCCCGCGGTTTACGATTTTAAACAGGCACGAAACAGGGCACAGTCACTGCAGCGTCAGTCCCGCCAATCTCGTCCTTTTTTTGTCACTACTTACAGTACATATGCCGAAAAAATCAAACAGATCATTAAAAGAAACTGGTCCATTATTGAGAGTGACACACTTCTGAGTAGAGTTTTTCCTGAACCTCCGGTTATGTCCTTTAGATGCGCCCCTACTCTTTGGGATAAACTCATGCTCTCCTATCTTCCACCAGACAAAAAAGGCACCTGGCTGACGAAATCAGTTGGATCTTTTAAATGTATGCATTGCCCCCATTTGACAATGTGTTGCAGACCAAAAGTTTTGTTGATACTCATAGCAAAAAAGTGTAGAAACAGAAGGATTTTATTAATTGCAATACCACATTTGTCATCTATCGCCTGTCTTGCCCGTGTGTTGAGGGTTATTTTTATATCAGCCGCACTAAAAGACGCCTGAGGAATTGCCTTGCTGAGCATAAATACGCAATTCGCAATAAGAACCGTGATTACCCTGTGGCGAGGCATTTTAGCCAGGTTCATAATGCCAATGACTCTCTATTGCGTATTGAGGGTATTGAGCACATTGGACCTTTGGTCAGGGGTGGTGACAGAATCCAGAAACTTAATCAAAGGGAAGTTTTCTGGATTCATCGACTAGGTGCGCTGCGCTATCCCGGCCAAAATAAAGACATTGATTTTACTTGTTTTTTGTGATGCCTTTTATATTTGTATACACAGATGGACTTTCTTCTCTGAAGTTTTTTCATCTCCTGTGCACATGTATTGTTATCATATGTATGTATATGTATGTATTATTTATGTGATTCTTTGATATATATGTATGTGCATATTGGGTATGCATGTCTTGTGGATATGTGTATTTATTTCTTTTATGCATATGTTTTTGCTTACCTGTCAGGTGTTGGGTCAGATGACCTTTCATTGGCTGTGTTTGATATATAGGTGAGACTACACCCATTGTCTCGGTTTGAAGCCCTGACTAAGACCCATTGCGGTCGAAACATATTGGCTTTTTTAATGTTCTAGCCACTATAATAAAGGCTTTTTAATTACTTTTTCCTTCCATCGTTTACATGTGAGTGCCTGGATTGCCTTCTTGGTTTTGAATATTTGATATATCATCTTGGAACCATTTTTTATTAAATATAGAGTTTAAATGATGAGCAAATCATTGCATTCTGTTTTTACTTACATTCTACACAGTGTCCTAACTTTTTTGGAAATGGGTTTGTAGAAACATTGCGCATTAAAGGATAATCTCTGGCAACAAAAACTTCATACCCTGATGAAAAATAAAAATGTAGGGGTTTTAAAAAACTGATTGCATACTCTTGTAAAGTTAACTTTTTGCTTTAGTAGCACTACCAGTATGAGTACCATGGAGGCCCAGTACACAATCCTATGTGCCCTGGACACCTGGATTGATTCCCCGGTACCAGCCTTCGACCTGTTACAGCGGCTTGCTCCACTCTCACTTATTCTGTTCGTCCCTTGCTTGACTCAGACAGTTCCTGACAAAGCATACAGCCTTGTGCTTATTTGAATTGTTCTCCTTGTTTGTGCCACTTGTGGCTTTTGTCATTATTAAATTTACTCAAGAGTCTTTTATGTGGATCAGTGCCTGCTTTCTTCACATCACAAAAAATGCTGTCCCTGCCTTACTTATTGCGATATGAACATTTTTTATCTACTGATTTGCATTTTTGTCTGTCCTTGGCTATCTTGCTTATTTATATATTGTGCTAATCTTGAAGTTTTTTTTTTTCTGGATTCATTGACAATGCTACTGTCCTCCTACTGTCCTGTTTTTAAATAAAGAAGACCTGTATTTCACAAACATGCATAAATCCTGAGTCTAACATGTTATTGTGCAAGACAGATGAAGGAAATCATATATTAAAGGTTATTGCTGGTCACAATAACTAATTATGAGTCACCTGGTACAGAACAAATGGATTTGGCAGCCCAATTTTTTAAGTTTGAAACATCATCTGTTCATTGATTTTTGCCATCTGCATCTTGGATTTCCTTCACCTAACCAAAACTCCTTCAAATGCATTCTTATTCTGAGATACAACAGGATTATGTGCTACCTTTATGCCTGCAAACGTGCCCAATGAAGAATGTCAGAAGATGAAATTAGGTAACTCATTATTCCAATGGAATGCATTGGACTTGATCAGACTGTAAAATCAAGCCTCACAGGGTACTTACCCATTCCCTTTAAAATGTGAACCTGATTGTACTTTTATGGTAATTCCACCTCATCAATGGCTAGCATTCTCCCCTGTCTGAAAGTTCTCCACTCTGGAAGATCCCACTCTTTTTCATTCTAATTCTCTTGGTAAGACAACTGGAGAAATGAGAGAAAGTCATTAATTCAAAAAAAAAAAAAAGATTTTGATTTTTGCCTCTAAGAAACATGAGAGGGGTATAGGCCTGTATACCACATGGATTCAAACCTGGTTATCATGACCTCGGGGGGCAATCTGAATTTTATGAGGAAAGAATCATAATTTGATGGAAAAATGCACGCGAGGCAAGTTCAACGCGGTCATTACTTCTTCAATGAAATACATTATATATGTTGCAAGAATTTAAATCTGAAACAGCACCTGTTACAGTGATTTTTCCATCTATCTAACAAATATTCATCCAAAAAATGTAATAAATGTGGAAAATTATGTTTCAACTGCCAACTATACTAGTAGCACTGATTGATACAATCTTAAGCATTTCAGTTCTTAAACAGCCATGTGGAAAGATGCATCCCATGGTAATGGAAAACATGTAACTGTTGTGACGTTTCACCTGAAGAAAGCACATGCAGATCAACTAAACAAGCCAAAACTGGCACTTTAATAATGGTTTTCTGGCACAAAATAGAGGAAACACAAAGGAAAGTCCAAGGGCATAGGCCTAGGGAGTGCTAGAACATTCCGGGTCAAGCGATATGCATTCAGGAATCAGAAGGGGAGAGCCAATTAGTTGTCAGTGGACAGTCAGAGGTCTGTAGCTGGGTGGTCAAGCCGATTGACTGCACATTCTAGATGTGCATGCACAAGAGTATCAGGGCTGTGTCCAGGCAGGATTTGTCTCTGCTCTGGACACCACAGAACAGCAAGCAGAAAATGTCCCTCATGGGGTAGAGTGGGGTAAGATGCGCAAATTCTCATAACTTAAGAAAAACAACATGAATTAATATCTTTTTTGCTTGAATGGATAGTATGTAAAGTTGGCTACCACATCTAGAAAGATTTATGACACAGTAACCATAGAAATATTTTTAAATGTTTAAGTACTTTTTTTTAAAAGGTCCCCCTACGATGCTGATCCTTCTTTCAATACATACAAGTAATGTTATTATCTCCCCCAAAGCTGCTTGTCCGTTTACTTTTGGATGCAAAGAAAAGCACCTATTTCTCTTTCAAAAGACGATGCCACCAGAAATCACTGGGTAGCTTTTTTTGTTGGCTGGCAGCAAAAAGCCACGGCCAAAGGGAACATGAGGTGTTTGGATTCAGCATTTCACCAAAGACAGCTTTTTCAATACAGGATAATTTGACACAGGATAAGCATTTCGGCTGCTTGTCAAACCTGAAGCAGTTGCATCGATCAAGCAGTCGGAGCCACGTGCTGTAAGTGAAGCTAACCTGTTACGGGTGGCTAGCAGGACTGCTAACAATATTTAGCACTAACAACTGGCCTCAAACAAGGGCTTTGTAAAATATCTAAAGATAAATCCTGGATCGGTCGCGACAGTCTATCACTCACAGACGTAGAAGCTGTAAGTTACTTTTACTGCATAAACCAACCTGACATGATAGCCAATTGATTGTGGCTGTAGCACTGCGGCAAACGAGCAAAGTTACTGTTGCTAATGTTTGTGACCTAATTATGCAAGAGTAATATCAGGGGAAATTCTACAGAAGGTGTGTGAACATAAATCTCATTTGAAGCTAACCTTTTATACTTATTTGGATGCTTAGTACAACTGTCCACAGTAACGGAGCTTGCTGTCTATCAGACCTGCATTGCAAGGGTTTGTCTCTGTGGTTGTTATGAATGCTCGGTTACCAGCTGCTGCATGTTAGTTTGGGTGCCGTGCTAATTAAAAATGCTCCTGGTTAGCTTATATGCAGTAATTCTTATCGGTATGCTTGTGTTACTTCGGTAAGCATCAATGTGGCAGTTTCATCATAACGTCACCTGATTGTAGCCACTACAGTTGAGGCTAGCTGGAAAGGTGCTGTATGTGTCCGCAAAGTTGGGCTGAAAAGGCTGCAGTTAGACCAGATGTAGGTTTTGCAGAGCTTGGGATACGTGTTTGGGTTTGTTTACGGCTGCTTGTGATCGCTTCACTTATCCATGACTGGGATCAGCCAGATACTTCACAAATATCTCAGTTCTTTCCTGTAGAAGTGAACGATTCGCTAGCTCCACATAAGCATCTTGTCCATGCTAATGGAACTTACGGTCTGTAAAACCTGTATTATGTTCATAACATAACCGAGCTCTCTCTAGCTGTCGTGTACCATCCATAAAGCTGCTTTCCCATCGGACATGAAACAATTTTTTTGTGGGACAGATTACATTCAAAGTCAATGCAAAGACGCGAATACACGGTTATGGGCAAGTCAAGCCGCTTTCACACCGAACGCGAAACAAATGCAAAGTTGTCTTTGCATTGAGTTTGAATGTAATCTGTTGCGCGAAAAATTAGTTCCACGTCTGGGGTGAAAACTGCTTATCGCGCCCATTTCCTGCAAACAAATGCTGGTCATGCTGACGCAATAAGTACACCATTACCTCGGGCAATTTCTGAAAAGGCCGTTTAGGCTGGAGCATTCGCCCCTTCGTCATATACCAGCACAGAAGCTGTTCATTTCTCCACGCTAATGACACACCACAGTTATGCATACGAACCAGCAGGTCCTTATAGTACACACCTAAGCAGTCCCTAAGTTGTTGGTCCACTTTTTCCTGCTCCTCACTGTCCATGTTTCCCTCTAAACTCAGACCCACCGGATTTCTGCAGTCTCTGGCCTACACTTGGGTGTCGACCCATTCTACAAGTGTGTCTGTATTGGGTGGATTCTCGCTTTTCCTCAATCCTAGCTATAGAGTAGAAACATTGGTGTACTCACCATAGTAGTCGTAGGTAGACAACAAATTCGAGCTTGAGCTGCCAGACTTTTGCACTGCGTCCTCAATTTTTTATTGCAGTGGAGGACGCAGAACAAGTTCATTTCATTAGATCTATACACATGCACTGCGTTTGATTGCGGACTTTGCCCGTCGATTCCTTCGCAGATGGTAGACAAGTCTTAGTGTCACTCTGGGGAGGCAGACCAGGAAAACTACATTCTGCTGCCTCGTCCTACCTAGATCGGCCCTCCACAGAGCTGGCCCGTAAGAAGAAACTGGGCATACGGGGATTTGGGGTCACAGCGGAAGAGCCGCCCCAACGAGGAGTTTCAGGCAGAGACTACAATGGACTACAAATGGCGTTTTTTGAGAATGGCAGTATGAGCTAAATAATGGCCCTTTTTTGGACTTTGAATGATCAGGAGCACTCTAGGGGAGTCCAAGATCAAAATATTAATTTGGAAAAGTAGCATAATAGGTATCCCTTAATGTTGCTGCTGTATGGGAAGAGATCACTCCTCCTGGGTACAGAATGTTCCATTGTCCCCAGGCGGATCACAGAGGGGGTTGCACTGGACTCCTTTTCAAAGACAACCTCAATGTTTGGCAACTACCTGCAGGTGAAAAGACCTCTTTTGAATTCTCAGAATATTTGATTGATAGTTCATCTTTACAGTCAAATGTTGTGATTGTATACGGGTCACCATACTCTGCTGCTCACCCTGTTACTTTAAGAATTTTATCTCTGAATTTGGTGTATACCTGGAATCTTTGTACTATCTAAAGTGCCACTTTGCATATCCAGCGACCTTAATTTTCATCTTGAAGTTAGCAAGGATGTCGATACTATTACATTACATTTGTGGATTTGTTAGAATCATTGTCTTACTCAACATGATATATCACTTATGCATGCGATGGGAAATATCTTGGATCTGGTGATTACTCGTAACTCTGATGTCATCAAAGGCACGACTATCCCAGATAGATTTATTTCTGATCATTGCTTTGCGCTGTGCAGTCTTAGTGCTCTCAAAGTATTGCCTACCATGAAACATATCAGTTTTAAGGAAGCTCAAGTCCTTGGATCTTGATGCATTTAAAAGCCTGTAGTGATTTATGCAATAGCACTTCAACAGATTCCAACGTACTTGCAGAGCTGTATAACAACTGATTGCGCTCCATTTTGAACCGCCATGCACCGATTGCAACAAAAAGAGTTATTGCTCGACCTAGTGTTCCTTGGATGAATAGCGATATTGAAACTAAACATCAACATCCAAAAGCAGAGAGGAAATGGAGATCTTCAAAATGCCAGTCTTATTTAGCCATTTTTATGTGAAAGAGGAATGATGTGACATTTCTTACGAACAAGCTCAGCGGGTATACTATAGTAATCTTATTGCGGAAAATGGTAATGATCAACACCTGTTTAAAGTGAGCAAGAACCTTCTGATCAGCACAAATACCCCTGTCTTGCCACCACATCATGATAAACAGCTGTTAGCTGATGAGATGGGCATGTTTTTCATAAATAAATAGCTGATATACGATCAAAACTTGATAATCACGAAAAACAAGTTCTTGAAATAGACCCAAGTGACATCGAAATTGATTTGTCTCTCTTCAAGATGAATTAATTGTCTCAAGAACAGGTGTATGATTTGGTTTGAGCATCTAGCAAGAAGTCTTTTAGCTTAGACCCAATTCCCACAAAACTAATTTTGAACTGTTCAGATATCCTTCTTCCAATAATTACCAAGATGATCAAGTTATCTTTAGAAAACGGTGCCTTTACATCTGTGTGGAAAAATGCTTCAGTTTTGCCTTTACTTAAGAAAGAGGGTTTGGGAGCTGCCGGATAGCTCACTCGGTTAAGGCACTGCGCTGCAGTGCAGAGGTGTCTATCACGTCGCGGGTTCGAGCCCCGGCGTACCCACCGGCAGGGGTCAGCAGCTTTTTCAGAGTAGCGCACAATTGGCGATCGCGCTACAGGGTTTCAAATTGGGAAGGGACTGCCGGATTTGGGTATACAACAACCACTTTGTTCGTTACTCCAGCGCCTACTGTTGGCCAGACGGGCGCTCGTCAGGAAGACTCTGGGTTTGTTCACGTCCAGGTATCCTCCGCCCTCGTTCCGAGGCATTGGGCATTCCAGATTCGGGTGGGATTGGAGATGCCAAATTTATAAAAAAAAAATAAATAAATAAATAGAAAAAAAAGAAAAAAAAAAAAAAGAAAGAGGGTTTGGAACCTATATTTAAAAATTATAGGCCTGTCAGCAATCGACAGTTTGTATCTAAACTCACTGAAAGTGCAGTAGTTAAACAACTTCATCATCATATGAACATGAATAACTCATTTCCAATGTTACAGTCTTTGCACTGTCTGTAAGTTCCACAGTACGGAAACTGCTCTCATAACATAACATAAAATAACACGAATGCCGAGAACAGTGAATATATCACTTCAGATACTCAATGACTCAGTGGTATCTAGCTTTAAGTCAAGCCTGCTCTTGAAAACTTCCAAGGTCTCCTCCTTAACAATATAGTCAGGCAAGCTAGTCCACAACAAAATGACTCTTTGGGTGAAGAAATATTTCTGAAGATCAGTACTAAATTTACCTTTTGGTCAACTCTCATTTGTGACCTCGAGTTTTACTAACAACACTTGGTCAAAGGAATCCGACATAATTCATTTTACTAGTCCCTTTAACATATTTAAAGACCTCGTAAAGACCTACAGCCTTTTCTCATAGCTTTCATCTTTTATACCTGGAATTAGCTTAGTGGCTCTTCTCTGAAATTTTTCTAGAGCCTCTATATCTTTCTTAACCCCTTTCTGCTGATGTAGACGCCCGCGTCTATAGACCGGCAAATTTAAGCACGCTGTTACTGTACTCGGTCACTAGATGGCACCCCCGGATCAGTAATTGAATGTTCACAAGCAAGCAGACCTCGAACGCAGTTCTGAATATGGGGAAGTTCACTCCACTCCCTGTTTTTTAAGAGCTGCATGAATTAAACTCCTCAGCTAAGCCTGATGTGCAAACTGGTCAGTATCCTTGCCCATAGTATCGATCCAGCAGTTTAAAAAAACGATATCTTGACACATAAAAAATCTTTATCCTCTGTAGCAACCAGTTTAGCCACCGTGAGCCAACAGTATTCCAATTAGTGGTTCAGAAAAATCATTTTTCTGAGGCAAAAAAAATCGACATGGTATTGATTCTCTCACATTCTACAGTCAATTACAGTCGTCACATAAAAAAACTTCGTAGTTCCCTACCGTGGATTTACGCGTAGATTCCTTCATTGACGAATTCAGCGCTTCCTTATATCCACCCGAGTACTGGCGTTGATAGCCAATCACTCAATCATACACTCAGGCTCTTCTGCGTAATTGTAGAGTTACACTTGATGCCCTCGTAAAGCTTCCCTGGTAACAATGTATTGATTGGCTCATTTCTTATCCAATTCCCGAGTCTTTAAACATTTTAGAGTAAGTGAAACACATTGATTGGACAAACACAGAGCATACGAACCTATGCGCATCAGCATGCTCGGTTGTATCCTGTCTACGTTGTGCACATTACGCGGCTGAAATTGACGCGATTTATATAAAACAGGTTCGCAAAACTGGCCTTGAAGTGTTCAGTTACATTTACAGGATTTAAATGAGATAAAGATATGAGATAAAGATATAAAGATAGCTGTATAATTTGGCTAATAGCATGTAGGTAATCTAGGATGTAATGTTGAGAATGAATTCTACTTGTGGTCAAGGAGTTTATGATACCAGAAATTTATAGTTTTAATCCCCAGCAGTTTTTCAATCCTCAGAAATATTTTTTTTACCAATTTCAATGGTGAATTCTCATGAAGATTTTTTATGTTTGCGGCTCATTTTCTCTACCAAAATCATGAAAATACTTTTGTAAACTGAAATACAATTTGAAATACAAATCCAATCACCTTCTTGGATTTGTACTCAATACTTTTGGCAATGTATCCCAGCATCCGATTGGCTTTTTTAACTGCTGTCTTGAAAGTGAAGAATGATATCTAATTAAACATAAACAAAGAGCAAGTTACATTGCTTGTTTTGTTAGATTTGAGTGTGGCGTTTGGCGCTATTGACCATTGTATTCTTCTGTGGAGACTTTGATCTGCTTTTAGAATTTGTGGTACAGCACTGGCTTGGTTTGCATCCTATCTTAGTGGCCGAATTCAGCAAATATCAATTGACAGTTTCCTGTCGAAGAACTTTGAATTAACATGTGGTGTACCCCAAGGCTCATGCCTTGGACCACTGCTGTTTGTCATTTATGCAAGGGAGATATTCAAAATCGTGTACAAGCACATGCCTGGGATTCAATGTTATGTGGATGACAGTCAAATCTTTTTGTGCTTCTGCCCTAATGCTGCTGTTAATCAACAGACTGCCTTGGCTTCAATGGAAAGCTGTGTTGATGACATACATAACTGGATGCTGAATGATAAATTGAAACTAAACGATGACAAGACCGAGTTTCTAATTAATGGTAAATCACAGCAATTTGCCAAAGTAACAATAGTAGTAAAATGAAGGAACCCCTTGCGCTTCAGAACCTCTATTGGCTGAGGTCGGTGCTCGCAGAAGGGACACATTATATTTTTTAAATATATTTATATATTAAAAATATATTCAAGATCAATTCATTTATAAATTCCAACACCAGTCACGTTGTTTATATTCTCAATTGTCTGTTTGTATTAGTCTATGTCGGCCAAATGAAACGCTCCCTTAAACTCTGCATCGCCAAACATAAGGCTGCTATTCGTAATCAAAACATGGACTGTGCAATAGCAAGACATTATGCCCTATTGAATCATGGTTCAGCTGCATCACTTAAATTTTGGGGCACCAAAATTGTTTTCTCCCAGAGAGGCGGTAGTATTATTAATAAATTACTCAAAAGAGAGGCATAATGGATCTACACATTGAATACAGTAGAACCACATGGATTTAATGAAGAGCTAAACCTTTCCTGTAAATGTATTATTGTCAGTTCCTTGTTATTTGTTTATGTGTTGCATATTGTTTATACTGTAGACTTTTTGGATTAATGGTGATTCTCAAGGTAACACCTCCTTTTTAAATCACAGTATTGGTATGATGTGGTTACCTCCCAGCTCCCTTGTTTTCCAATGGGAAGTTTTTCTCTGTGTGTAGGAGGTTATTTAGCTGTCCCAGCTTCATGATACATGTTTGACTCTGAGGAAGGCGCAGTACGTTGAAACATTAGTCTTGGCACCAAAATAAATATACGCTGGTGATTTGAGTGCTCCAGTCTCGTCTTTGCATTAACAATCTCTAGTCTTCGTGTTGGCAACTCAACAATTTTTGGTCTGAAAGAAGCGAAAAGAGAAAATTCTACTATTATTCTTATTAATTTTTCTAGGGGTGGGGGCCCTGGAAATAATCAAGATTTTTTAAAAATAAAATTTAAAAAAATCTTTTGCAGATGACTTGGAAACTGGAAAATCGTTGGGACAGCATCTTCTTTCAGGCGGGTCGTTTGGCCGGTGCGATCAAAGCAGTCATCCTCAAAGTGCCTCAAAGAGCACAGGACAGACTTCCGGCTTGGTGTCCACTTATCCCTCCTCATGTTCACCATCCATACTCGAAGTACAAAGTACATGTGGACGACTGAAGGGAAATCTACAATGAACAAGAATACTATTATAAGCAACTGATATAAATAAACAAGAAAAATATGACATCGTAAACTGAAAGACCTCAGCTACTGGCCATTACCATGCTATGTATATATGTGTGCAGGACTAGGAAAAGGGGTCACTTGGGTCATTTTATGAAAATTTCGATTTTCCAACAAAATCAAAGAGTGATCCAAGTTTTTCATTTTGAGAAAAAAATTGGGTGAATTTCCGCACAGCATTGTGCTGTAAATTGACAGTACAGTAGTGTTGGGATATCTCTATCACTGGGATATCACTGAGATACCCTGCTAATCTCAGAATGGAAAAAAAATCCCAAGTGACCCCTTTTCCTAGTCCTGCACGCATGATTCTTTGTTAATAACTGAAAGGTCTGCATAGTTGCACAACTTTCTAACATTTTAGTTTTACTTCAACACTGACTCAGTTTTCACTACACACAACACATGTTATAAGACCTTTCCCATTCCAGTTTGTTTGATAGTCGGACTAATAAACCTACTAGCAGAAGAATAATCTGCTTTAATGTAAGAAGCCGGATCATACCCGTCCATGTTGTCCTAAGCGTCAGGGAAAACGGAAAACCCCTCTAGCGATGTGGGGGGCGATAGAGGGGCAGACCCAATTTCCCCTCCCGAACACTAATCCCTGTTGAACTGACTGTGGGGTGCAAGAGATTTATTAATGAAGCGTTCGTAGAATCGGGCGCAGTGAATTGTTTCATTGATATTCGGTGGGCTAGGAAGCTCTCCTTTCCCACTGTTATGCTTCAAAGTCACGCTCTGTCAGAACTTTGGACGGTCGCCCGCTTGGAACGGGAGTTATAACTGAAGTATCTGAACCGCTAAATATGTTCATTTCTTTTGGTGGCCACTCGGAGGAGGTTCGTTTTTTTTATTATCAGTTCCCCTGCTTTTCTCATTGTTTTAGAGCATTCTTGGTTACGAGAACACAGACCTTGCATCAGCTGGGGGGAACAGAACAATGCTATCATCCGCTGGGGCACCAATTGCAGCTCTCATTGAAGAGATAATGAAACTTGTTTTCCCAGACATCAAGCTATGGGGCAGGCTGATGCCTGGAGCAAGTATGAGGAGGCTATCTCACTGTACCCTCCTAGAATAGAAAAAGGGGCACAGGAGGGGTTAGAATGGGATCCTCAATTTGACTGGCGATAGCCAGAGGACAATTACCTTTTAGAGGATTTTAGCGATTCTGAATCAGTCATGGAGACATTAGATTCCGAGCAGGGTGAGGAATTTGGGGCCACCCTGAACTTTAACTTGCCTCCTAATGTTCCCAGGGATTATGCTGATCTCGACAAATTATTTAGTAAGCAACAAGCATCAATGTTACCTCCTCATAGTCCGTACGACTGTGAGATCAATCTCTCGGCCAAGGGGTTCGCTATATTCGCTGTCAGGACCCGAGCGTAAGGCCATTCGAGTATATATTTAGGAGGCTCTCGCCAATGGTTTTATTCGGCCGTCCACGTCCCCTGCCGGAGCGGGATTTTTTCTTTTGTGGGGAAAAAGTATGGCAGCCTGAGACCCTGTATTGATTATGGGGTTTGAATAAAATCACCATTAAAAACCGATACACCCTTCCGTTTATGAATTCTGCGTTTGAACGTCTGCAGGAGGTGTCATTTTTTATGAAGCTAGATCTTCGTAATGCTTATCATTTGATTCGCATTCGGGAGGGGGACGAATGGAAAACGGCTTTTAACACTCATGACGGGCACTAAGAATATTTGGTCTTACCGTTTGGGCTCGTTTACACCCCCTTGGTGTTTCAGGGATATGGTCCCGAGGAGCACTGCTGGGTCCCTTTGTGGGGTATTCTGAATGCCTTGCTAATTTCTGAGTTTCGTGCACGGGGTTCCTTGGGGACTTCTGGAGCTGTCCCTTAGAGAGAGGGGGAGGGGGTCCTGTCATGGTTTGGAAACGTTGAGAGTTCTTTTTGATGCTCTCGCCCGGGACAATATCGTTTTGCTCCCTGTGGGATTCCTGGGCCAGCTGGCATCAATTTGGGGTGTCACCCGGACTCTAAGCTCTAGTTCCGCCTTGCTTCTAATGCTAGAGTGTCAGTTTTTCATTTGCCCTTAAGCCGATAAGGTCTCTAGAAAAAGATTTGTTAGGGACTTTAGCTGCATAATTGAGGTTAAGTGGTAGTGAGCAAGAGAATCTTTGTTTTATTTTCCCTTTTTCTTTTTGTCCCCTCGAGCTCGCTTTGCTTTCTACATCAGATGACTTCTAGGTCCGTTGGTAGTGTGAGTCTCGCATTTTTATTCTATTGGAGTCTCTCCTTTTTCCGTTCAGTCCGTCTTCCCAGTCTGTGCGCTTACCTGCTTTGGGTGATTTCAATGGTTTCTGGTGTTTCATATTATTACTTCAATTCTCGTTTACTTCCTTCGCCTTACTAGATTACTAATAATACTAACAGTTATATTTTGTATCATAGTTTACTAACTCAAATAATCTATGTATATATTACTAACTTACTAATGAGCGCTTTGGTTAATTTATAAAGCTGCACCTCTACTAATTATGACTAATTCAATCACAGCAATCGCCCTGTTCTAGTCTCCGCCCCTTGCTTTGCTTTCCCTGCCTCTCACTACGTTTCGGCAAGATCTCTCGCACGTGCTTTATTGCTTTCCTGTACTCATTGTCCATGCACTTAAAACTCCTTGACGGGAGCTGTTTATTTGTCATAAATTGTCTGCGTGAATCCCATCCGTGTCTTGGCTTTTGCTAATTGTTTGTGGTTTTGGACCTTCCTCTGTAATCAGGGGCGTAATTTTAACTGGGAGTTGGGGGGGGGACGGAGACACGGCCTTTATGACAATTAGTCCTGGCCTGTTCTCAATCATTTTCCTTCATTGATACGTTTTCCAATTATCGTAATTGGCAACTGAAGACACGGTTCCTCTCCATATGCGATCTAACAGCATCCAGCGATGATACAGTGGGGTAAATTAAGTTCAGAAAATGAATTTACTGCTTGCCTGTGAGTCGACAGGTAAGCAATTTTGAATAACGTTGATTTAAAGACAGCAAAAACGCATCCTGATAACCGATTGCCGTCTTACTTAATCGGAGAGAACAAGCAGCACCTGTTCATTATGGACTGCAAAAAGTTCTGTGTTGCATCAACACTTAGGCCTAAAGAGTAGAGTTAAATCGCACATGGAGAGGAACCATGTCTTCAGTTGCCAATTACGATAATTGGAAAACGCGTCAATGAAGGAAAATGTTTGAGAACTGGCCAGGACTAATTGTCATAAAGGCCGTGTCTCCATCCCCCCCAACTCTCAGTTAAAATTACGCCCACAGTGTAACAGTGTACTCGGAATAACTTTTGACAGCTTTGATGGAGGATCACCAAATTCACACCACATATGCCTCTCATGAAGGCCTTGCTCAAGTTCAATGATGATTGACCTTGACCTAGTTTTCAAGGTCACTGAGCAAAAAGATGCGAGGTACTCTGTACTTGCAATAACTTTTGACAGCTTTGACGGAGGCTCACCAAATTCATATGACATTCGTATTGGCTTGTTCGGTTGATCTCAGCCATGGGCACAAAACTATGCCTTGGCGATGCGTCCATCATCCACAAGTCATGAAAATTGTAATCTCTCTCATAACTTATGGTTATATTTAGCTCATATCACAATGATCCATCCCTCATCCATCTCTCTGTTCAACCAATGACCAATGACCAATGAGCTACAGTGTCATTGTACTTCACATTATTAGTGGTACAGTGCACCACATTATTTTCAGCCATCAAAACAGTTTTTGCCACATGTTTCTGGTCACTTCTGTGACGGGGGGACACAAGGCCTTCAGGCCAGCAGGCCATTTTTGGATTTTTGACCTATTTCTGTCCGACCACATCTACTGTTTTTGGATACCCCGTGTAAGACCCTCTGCTTTGTATTTCGACTACGATTTTGGTCTGCTGTCTATGTACCGTCACACTTCTGATTTATTGGTTTTGACCCTGGTCTGTCTAGCCCACTTTGCTTTTAGGATTTATCTTCTTGGCTTGGCAATTCTTGTGTCTTCTGGTCCTGACCCTGCTCTCAAAGGCATGGGATTTTTGGAATTCCTGCTCTTTTGAGTGGTTCCTGATCACTCAGTCACAATAAAAGAATCCATATTTAAGGTTGAACTTCTATGACTTGGTGACAATTCAGGAAAATCACATCATCTTGATAATATTTAAATGTGGTATCTTACATGAACTGAAAAACGCTGCCATACTAGGCCCCTGTCTCGCAGTTAAAATTAAAGGACAGTTGATGAAGAAGAAAAGTTATTCAAAAGTTATTTTTGACTTTTGCTTTCAGAAGTACTTTTGATTTAAAAAAAAAAATAAGAGTGACCAGATTGTATTTCACCCAATATATTTCTTTTGAGGCCCTAATGGATATTGATGTACGGCTCACAATTTGCTACTATGTTGCAAAAATGTGACAGGGGGTTTAAAATAAGAAGTCTGTAATTCAACATTTGTTTTTAGGTTTTCTGATTACCGAGAGCATCAGGTTTCACAAATTTAATGGTACAAATCAATACCAAGTGTAACAAGCTTGATATGTCAAATGAACTTCTTGAGGGTGGGAGTCAACGCACATAGACTTTGACGGAAAATAACACCAAAATGTCCCAAAAAATCCTTATTTTATGGTGTATCAGGTTCAACAAATGAAGAATTAGGAAGTAAAACAAAGTTACACCAAATGTAACACCAAAGAACTCATCTGAGAACATCAAATGGCATTAAATATAGCAAAATCGAGAAACTGGTCCTACTTGCAATTATGTAATTTGCATAATTTTGTTCTGAACTCCCTGAGTATTCACAGCACTTTGCAAAGGCTTACATATGAGATCGACGTACGTCGTATTCGACAGAAAATTTTTCAAATGGCAAATTCTGGCTTCTTAACCCCTTTCAAGATTCAATAATGTATTACCATCTTATGAAACTGATTGGAATTTGTCTTGGTGTGAGCTCAAACAACCATTCAAAGACATAACAAAAGTAAAACACATACACATGGAAAAATCCAAAATTAATCTTTTAATTTCATTTTGACAATATGGACATAGTCTCTTTTGACATACCCAGTATTTGAATGAATGCACAGTTTAAATGGCATGCAAGAGGAAACCAACAAGCAAGGCCGCACTCGGAACAAACAGGACAGCAGTGAGTGACTGACAAGTGAAATACCCAATGGTTGGCTGTAGAAACAGTTGAAAAACGCAAGAATCACTAGACAGAACACTAAGAATCAATGGTAACATCAACAAACAACAGTAACAATCGTCAGTCATGATTTTACACTCTTAACCCGAATTAGTTGACTTTACTTGCAAATCACGTGGAAACCCGTTGCCCTATACCACTTTAGTTTTTGCACAAGCTGAGTTTTACTGACATGGAACGTGAACTTTTTACACAAGCTGAAACTAAATATGCTGAGTTTCACTAACATGGAACATTAACTTTTTACACAAGCTGAAACTAAATATGCTGAGTTTTACTAACATGGAATGTTAGCATATTTAGTTTCAGCTTGTGCAAAAAGTTAACGTTCCATGTTAGTAAAACTCAGCATATTTAGTTTCAGCTTGTGCAAAAAGTTGAGTTTTACTAACTTGGAACATTAACTTTTTACACAAGCTGAAACTAAATATGCTGAGTTTCACTAACATGGACCGTTAACTTTTTGCACAAGCTGAAACTAAATATGCTGAGTTTTACTAACTTGGAACATTAACTTTTTACACAAGCTGAAATTAAATATGCTGAGTTTTACTAACATGGAACGTTAACTTTTTTGAACAAGCTGAAACTAAATATGCTGAGTTTTACTAACATGGAATGTTAACTTTTTACACAACCTGAAACTAAATATGCTGAGTTTTACTAACATGGACCATTAACTTTTTACACAAGCTGAAACTAAATATGGTGAGTTTTACTAACATGGAACGTTAACTTTTTACACAAGCTGAAACTAAATATGCTGAGATTTACTAACATGGAACGTTAACTTTTTACACAAGCTGAAACTAAAAATGCTGAGTTTTACTGACATGGAACGTTAACTATTTACACAAGCTGAAACTAAACACGCTGAGTTTTACTAACATGGAATGTTAACTTTTTACGCAAGCTGCAACTAAATATGTTGAGTTGTATTAATTTATTACAATTACTGTTTTTTCCTCTAATTTAATTACCTTTTCTTTTTTAAAATAAATATTGTAGAAAACATTGTTTCAATTAAATTGGATGGAAAAAATAAACACCTTTAAATGCTCCAATGCATTTTATTTTGAAGTAAATGGCAAAACAGCCAATCTTGTTGTTACAAACTCATCATCAGATCAACATCAACACATCCAATCTAAAATGATTAATCTGAAAAAGGTCATTTCAAATAATTGAAACAATTGTGTGTGTGGGTGTTGTCTGTGTCTGTGTTGTTTCTGTGGTTGTTGGTGTTGTCAGTGATGTGCCCTGAGATTATAATGGTAAATCCAAAAAAAAACAAAATTCACAAGAAACCTCTGCTCAAATGTACAAATAACAAATAGGATCTGCTTCATCTGCCTAAATGAATGGAGGCCAGCACATGAACCAACAGAGACTATCATATCAGAACAATATCCAACTCCATCTACAGAGATGATGCAACAACAACTGAAACAATGTGTTATGTCTTTCTGCTACAACTCCACTCAATTTTAATTTCACACAAGTCACATCCTTCAGCCTGCTTCCTACAGCATTTAAGTGTGTGTAGGTGTGTATGTGTCAGTGTCTTTTGTGTGTGGGTGTTGAATGTGTCTGTTGTTTGTGTGTGTGTCTGCGTTTTACGTGTGCCTGTTTGTCGGCCTGTTTTACAGGAAATAAAAAAGGTTTACCCCACGGGTCAGAGAGTGTTTTTACTGGTGTGGCAAAAAAAAGCAGTCAACAGCTTATTACAGTAGAGCCGACATCTCTTTACATTGCGAGCTGATTTTTCAAAGTCTGTAGCTAGCTAGAGCTAGCTACTAGAGTAACAACGACTCTTTACTTTCATGACAAAAGAGAACGCAAGGAAGACCAGCATGACGGCAAACACAGCGCCGTGTGTCGCATTTTCCTGCACATTTGCAAACGGTTGTCACAGCTGCTGGCAGTGGCTTCAGACACTTAGATGGCAACAGCACCAGTGTATCAAGCCATCCATGTTCGAGTGGATCGAGGTCTGGGAAGTGATCTCTGGCAGTGGAGAGGAGATGACATGCCTTGTACGCCAGAAAGCCTCCTCTGTGGATATGACCCCTGATGACGCTGCTCGTTGGAGGAAGGGAATCGATACCGGTGTTCCCACCAGTGAACTTTTCCACCCTCAGTTGGTCAAAGGTCTGAGCTGGTGTTGCTGATCTGGTCCCTGTCCAAACGCGGACTAAGTATCTCTCTGCCAGAACAATGTCCTGCTCAGATAAGGTGTCGTCCTCTCCAAAGTTTGTGAGATACTGCACTGGATCGCAGAGTATAGCTGCATGTTTGGTGCCCACTTTACTCATGCAGTCATCCCCGGTTAGTATGTGTGCTTTGATCACTACCTTGGCCAATGGTGTTCCTAGTTTGGGAACTGCCTCATGCAGAGGAAGCATACAACGTTTTTCTCCAGTGCCATATTGCTGCCACATTTCCTGCAGGCCAAGTGATTGGAAGTGGGAGAAGTAGTGCAGCATGAGTGCGAATGTGTCCGTGTCAGTGGATACGATGACAACTCGCTTGCATTGCTTGATGCGAACTGCCCAGTCCACATGTACCACAAGTCTGGCATCTGCTTCCTCGATCCAGCTGAGCAGATCAGGAATCTCTTCACCCCCACTGATCATTGCTGGAAGTACCTCTTCGTCCGACACAACTGAGCTGACTATGATGGTACTTGTGCCATGGACGCCTGTACGCACCATGTCCCGGACCAGCTGCTGGAGATCCCGCTTATTGTCCACAGACGCCCAGAATTTCTCGAGCTGCTGAGGGACCGGGGTCGCTCTGTTCATGCCAATTATCTTGATTCCGGATGCTGGGTTCGAACGCCGCGCACGCTCTCCCTCTTTCACGGACATCTGGAGATAGGAGTCAAGAACGAGATGAGTGAATTGTGCCTCTTGCGAAAGATGTGACGTGGATGTGATGACGGCATCGATGGCAGCACCTAAGCTTGGAAATTGGTTCAGGGGCATCTGTCGCATCTTTGACATGAAGTCAACCACAACATGCGTGGCCAGATTTGTCTCGAAGCACCATTGCGTAGGGTCAAGTCTTGATTCCACTTCCCCAACTAAGGGTGATTTGTTGACCTGAGCAGGAATGTCGCCGTCAAACAGTGGCGAGTTTGCAAGGATGTTGTGACCAAGGATCTCTTGTACGCTCATGCCCCGTTCCTTTGCAATATCCATGTTTCTCTGGGCTGCTGCGACATCTTTGGGAGTAATGTCGTTCTTTTCAACAGCAGCCGGTGCCTTTTGAGATACGTCAGTGAATCGAGGCAGTTTGCTCTTTGGTATGATAGCTCTGATCTTCTTCATCTTGTCGACGAACCTTTCCTGCCTGTATGAGCGGTATGTTTTCTCACCATTCTCGAGGCAGTTGAGAAGCTGCTTTTTCACTTGACTATCAACTGCGAGCTTGGTCAGTAGGTTATGCAGTGGTACCGGTCCGCTGGTGGTGACTGCGTACGGATTCTGCCTCTCCAGCACAAAGTTCAGGAGCTTTTCGACGTTTTCGTTGAATTTCAGACGTCGAGTAGGGCTGATGGCGTGTTGTATGTGGCAGTCCGTGTGCTTCATAGAACGGTTTATGGTGAGAGAGTTGAGAAGGTTTGTGATAAACCCAATCTCATGAAAGAGCAACTCGAACTCGGCCACCGCACTGGCGTTGCGCGTGGATCCGACAACGTAGTGTCCTCCTGGGCCCTTAGACACTCGCTGAATTGTTTGCTCGACCTTCATGTCACCTCCTACGGCACAGAACCATCCTGGGCGATCCTGAACAACCCATTGTCCCATCGCAAAGCGCTGGTACAGTTCAGGGTGTGTGAACTCGAGCACCTTGATCTGTTCCAGATACCAAGAGCCGTGACGAAGGTAGTTGATGCAATCGCATTCTGCAAAGATCGGCATGGAGTCCTCAACTGAGGCAACGTGCAAACTCCAATTTCCCTCTCTGTCAGAAACAATCATGTTCTTGATGACAGTGACGAAGTTCAGCCAGACTCCAAGGAATTTGCAAACTTCAGATTTTGCTTCACACTCCTTTTCAAATTCCATGAAATCTTGGCGTAATTTTGTTGTCTTGCCAAGAAGGGATTCGAACTTCTCGGGACAGCGTTGGTTTGAAGCTAGGGTTGTTCGCAATTCCTCCACGTCAACCAAGTCAGAATATTCGTCTTTGTCATTGTGTTGCCAAAAGGCTTGCCACTGGAGAGTCCGGATCAAATCCTCGACAATCAGCATCCCGGTCACTGCACGGACGTAATGGCTGCCGTTGAGCGCCGACTCAATTACACCAGGTCCAAACACAGCACACTCAATCAACGCATCATCTGGCCCAGAGCCTCTCAGGAGCTTTCCCTGACATCTGAGGGGAACACGAGTCCCCGGAAAGGTCCCAGGCAGAGGAAGAGATCCTTGAACTCTTCTGTCTCGTGCAGGTAGATGTCTAATGCTGGGGCAAACACACCCTCATCACACCAGACTGCCATCGATGTTTGACCCAGCTGACGGCGCACACTCTGAAAGTTGGCGAGACATTGTCTGACTGTTGCACGCTCCGTGATGGGCCTTGGAATCACAGGGAGGAAGCCTACGCGCATCAATGGTACTGCAGCAGATGAGACCAGCGTGTGTACAGCAGCCCATATGTGATGGCATTTGTCGGCTTCGCCGAGACGGATCAAACTGATCAGAAATTCCGTTTCCAAAGCTGCATTTCGGGCAGTTTGCATGTCAAGCAAACTCACTTGCTTGTTTTCTGGATGCATAATCATATCGTCAGGCAAGGTGGGTCGTATCGCTGGCTTCACGTGCGGAGGTACATCTTGGCATGGAAGCTTCGTCTTGAGAATTGAATCAGCAGAGCTCAGTCCTGTACTTGACACACTGGGTTTTGTACGCGGTCGGTTTATTGTGTCATCTTGGAACAACACCAGAGCGGCGTAGTGTGACCCTTCTGTGCCGGACAGCGATGATTTGTCTGCATAATCCGAGTTGTCCATGCCTGCCATGGTATAGTCGCTTGTGTTGAAAGTACTTGGTAATGGTGTCTCGCCATGCTCCGAGCACTTTACAGCATAACTTGCAAGAAGGCTGCGAGCAGACCTGACACTCTGATAGCTGGCACAAGCGCTGATTCTGTTGAATACTGTGAGCAAGCTCTTGCTTCGATCTCGAGCATAAAGAGTATGGCCAAGCATCAGATGTAAAGATGTCCTCTTGACTCCATTGTGGATGGTATGCACTAGAATTTGAAACAAACAATGCAGTTGTGTAGCCTTGTGATTTCTCTTCGTGGTCTCTCCGTGGTGTGTGGATACTGCCGGTTGTTGCTGAGGTGCCTGTTCTGATGCTGATGGTGGTGGCTGCGGCAATTGGTCATCTGTTGGTACGTCCTCTTCCTCTTCTGGTGGTTCGAGTAGATCTTCTAGCTCGGCAACACTGCTACGGTAGAGTTTATGCTGAGGAATCTTGTAGAGAGCCGACAGGAATGTCAGGAGTGGCGCAGGCATCACGGTACTCTCCCACGAGTCTTTCAAGTCCGTGCTGTCACAGAAGCTGTCTTGCAGACCGAAATCAACATCTAGGAGGACCTCCCTCAATTTGGCACCGGCTTCCCTCATTATGTTCTGATTTCTCAACTTTATGGCTAGGTCAGCTGCAGTGATACCGGACGAGAAGAAAATGTCAGATTCAGTGGCCTTTGGGTTTGGCAGAAATCGTGACGGAGTCTCCATAATGCGAGATGATGAGATGCTTCATGTCACGGTTTTGAAAGGTACTTGTCAGCACTTCACCATCTTCCAAAAGGCTCTGGGCAAATGCCACAATGTCACTCATAGTGCAACAGTGACCCTTTGCTAGGAGGGCATCAATGAATGGGACAGCTCGAGCAAACAGTTCAAGTTTCTTGTTGTTGATAGAAGTTGTCGTATCTTCTTGTGTGGCGGTGGAAAGTTCATATCGGCGAATATAATTCTGAAGACAGAGGTTGTGGTAATAGAAATCCGCAGAAACGACAGACTTGACTGAAGCATCTTCATTGTCCAACAATCGGTCTGCGATTCGTGTAAAGACATCGTCCTGGTTGTGCCTCGCAGCGCCAATGAACTTTGTTGCACTCTCGTACTCGCAGAACCTGTACTTCATACGAGAGTCCTTGTGCTTGATCTTTCCACAAATAACACAGGGTAATTTGTTGGGATCCTTGTCAGAGCTCGGAGGTTCAAGTTTTGCAGCATTGCCACGAAGTGATTTTCTCTGTTCAGTTGCTTTTGTGTCCTGTGATTCTTGTTCAATGCTTCGATCTTCGACAGCTGCAGCTTTCGCCTCAATAGCTTTGAGCTTTCCGGAATGCGTGTAGGACTTGTAACATTTGTTGGTGTTGTGGTACACGAACGCAAGGTTGTCACTGTCCTCACTGTCATCTTGTTCGTCCATCATCGTCTTGAGTCGCTTTGCAACATCATCGTTGCGAATCATTGCAGCTCGTTTCAGTCGCTCGCGTCCAGTTTTTTCGCTGGTTACCGGAGTTTTGCTCCGCTCCTGGCATATGATGCAAATTCTCGAATCAAACTTGTCAGCCTCCTCCATGGAGGGGACCAAGCTTTTGCATGACGGTCCAGGTACTGAAGAATGCGCCATTTTAATGCTCACTTCATTCTGGTCAGCAGGTCCTCATATGATCTGAAAAACACAATTAATAATCCATGAATTCCAGTGACAAGTTCGCAAATAAGTTCTTAAATAATGATCACTTATCTACTTATCACCTATGTATCGGAGGGTAGATGTTCAGCCGAGAAAACAGACGAATTCTGAAATAAATTACTTCAAACACATATATCAACAACCTTATGGAAACAACAATCAGGACATTAATGTCAGAAAATTAATGCAACAGAAAATTATAACATAGAACGGCGAAAAAAGACAGTATGTCGTGAGTATGTCTTCGGATGGCTCAGATGACCCCAGAAATGGATTTCTCACCCTGAAATCAGTATAGAAAGTGGTATTACACGCATATGTCGCGAATCTGAACGAAAAATACGAATTTTCATCGCACCGGAAGGCCGCCATATTGGATTTCGCGATTGCCACCTTAGGCCCTTGATGGCAGCAAAGCACCTCGGTGATTTTTCATGCCCAGGCATCCATAAACAAAGTTAATATGCGAAACCTTCTCAACACCTGATTGCAAGCAGGTCTATATGGCAGGTACTAGACTACCTTGCCCATAGCATCGATCCAGCAGTTTTAAAAAATGATCTTTTGCGACAGAAAAAATCGTTTCCTATGTAGCAACCACTTTAGCAACAGTGAGCCAACGGCATTCCAATTAGCGGTTCAGAAAAATCTGTTTTCTGATGCAAAAAAGTCGACATGGTATTGATTCTCTCACATTCTACTGTGAATTACAGTCATCAAATGCAAAAAATGCATAGTTCCCTACCGTGGATTTTCGTGTACATTCCTTCATTGACAAATCCAGCGCTTCCTTATATCCACCCGAGTACTGGCGTTGATAGCCAATCACTCAATTATACATTCAAGCTCCACTGCCTAACTGCACAGTTAGACTTCATGGCCTCGTGAAACTTCCGCGGTAACGATGTATTGATTGGCTCGTTTCTTATCCAATTCCCGAGTGTTTAAACGTTCTACAGCAAGTGAAACATATTGATTGGACAAACACAGAGCATACAAGCCTATGCGTATCAGCAGGTTCGGTTGTATCCTGTTTACGTTGCGCGCATTACGCGGCTGAAACAGACGCGATATATCTATATACATATATAGAAAAAAGACGCGCAAAACTGGCCTTGAAGTGTTCAGTTATATTTAGAGGATTTAAATAAGATAAGGACATGGTCAATGGGAATTATTTCGAATGAAACAGGACCGGAGGGTTCCTTTGTTGGATACATCGTCTCTGGAGGAGGGATTCGTGGAAAAAAGGTAGGCTGCTAGTTTAGCTTTCTGTTTTGGAATGTATACTTTACTCAACAAAGTCGAATGCCGACGTTTTTTCCTGTTTAAAAGTGAACTGCCCATGCATTTAGGTGGACCCCCTGGTACGGTCATTGCACCGTTCTGTTGAATCTAGGGAGGAATTTATATTTCGTGATGTTCCCTGAAAGTGAAATGTCTGTGTTGTTAAAATAAGGTATATTTCAGAATTCAGATATTACTGAGTTTGTGAGTTGTACTTGTTCCTTATAAGGGCTGAAATGAGGTCGTGAGTTTGGGAACTGGTAACTTCCATTACTGGGTGAATGTTCTGACTGTTTAATCAGCAGTTTAAAAAATGCAATGCGTGTTTGTGCTAGCTTGGGGAACTTAAAAGAAAAATTGACAAAACTCTAAACCTTATTATGGAGAAAAGGCATGTTCTATGTTTGGAGAGGTTACTGGTGACCACTGATATTCAACTGCACTGATATTGATAAATTCATACTAAACTCAACCAGAAAATCACTTGTTCATATTAAATTTCATGCCTTTTAAGACTTTATTTGTGTTATATACATGATTTTACTATGATTTGACAGTACAGGGATTCTTGAGACAAGGGACAAAATGAGTTTTTAATTTCTAAAAATAAAATGATGATTTTTCCAAAATATATTTATATATTATAGTTGTCCCATGTGTTGGCCTTTTAATGCTGTTGAAATACAATTTCCCAGGTTTAGCATTTTTAAAATTTTTGTCATGTTTGCTGGACAAGCCTGGGATTTTGTCAACACCATAAGACACACAGAAACCTAAAAAATATGTATTTTGAATAAAATTATTGCAGTTATTTTGACTATTGGAGATTATTGTATTCTCTGTTGATCTATCCACGTTTTCAAACTACTACTATTATTTAAAATAAATAAATTATGAAGCTATTGATTATTATTATTGGGGAAATATACATTTACACATTTAGTTTTTAATCTCAAAAACAGACAATGATATTCAGGAAAATAAAAATAACAAATTCATTAAGGAAATGCAGTGTTTTTATTGAGATAATCTGAAACAATATAATAAAATCTCTTTTTTAAAACAAAAATGAAAAGAAAACTCATCTTATGGAGTTGACAATCTGTTGACAGAGTTGACACACATCTTATGGTGTTGACAGATTAGAAAAGAACAGGATATAACTTAACTAACTAACATTTAACATGGCCGTTGAACTTCAAAAACTCAACTTTTCAAATGTAACATTTCAGGATAAGAGTCCACTTAAAATAAATCATTTTTTTGCACTCACACCCACTTTAAAAACAGTAACTGGGCAGCAGACATATCTAGTCTCTTGAACAGTCCATCTCATCAAATATATGGACACATAGAGAAAGAACATTCAGAACATTCAGTAATTCAGCCATTGAATGGAAAAATCTCTGAAAATCTTGAACTCATTCAATAACACGACATGAATTTAAAGACCTGGCAACAACCGATTGACGAGTTCTTCATCTATGAAGTCCATGACTTCTGGGGAGAGCAGATAGATTTCCCTGGAGCGGCTTGTGCGGACTGGTGATGATTGGTGTTTGACTATGATGTCAGGAAATGGGACATAGCAGACATCCTGACTCCCTTGTTTCCTCTGGAAACAACTGCTTGGCCCATGAGGGTGAAAGAAATCTACTTGGACATCCCCGTGTTCTTGATCGGTTTTAAGCACTTTAGCCAGCCACCAATTGTTGTCATAGACCACAAAGAGCCAATCTCCTGTGTGGATATCACTCGGCCCCACTGCTGACATTAAGCCCTCAGGTGCTCTGGATGGCTCCTTCTCCATAGCTTCCACCAACATTGCAAGAGGACTCTGAACAGCCCCATGTTCATCTGCATCCTGAGTGTAGTGATGTGCAACTGGATTAAAACAGCGGCAGATTTGTGCCTCATTACAAAAGCAGGAAATATGCCGACAGTAGATCATATTGCCCTGAGCTACAACTTGACGAACCTTTCTTGTTCCCGGGATGGATCTTAGGGACTGGGGGAGAACAGCATCATAAGTCAGAAAATTGTCATTGCTGACATAGTGTAGGTGGACTCCACTTAGCTTGCTGGACACAAGCTGATGAAATGTTGTGCCATTCACGATGTCCAGTCCTCCAACAACAATTCTGTCGGCACACCGCTTCACTGTGGCCCCAATACCATCTGGGGCACCCTTTCCATGGGAAGTAGGGAAGAAATTCCATGTGACGTTCTTGAACCCCAGTTGAGGAGGGATGGTGGAGAGGAGGAGAAAGTTCTTTTTATTTTTGTACTGTTTGCTCGGACCATCCGACCAAAAGTGGACTGTGTCAATGTGGGGGAATCTGGTATGTATGTCTTTCAGGACTTGGTCCATGTAGGTCCATATAGCTGCTGCATCTTGGCGCTTGGACTCGGAAATTGTGCAAAATGCTTGTTTTTCTTGTTTGGTGTAAAACATGCCTGTATGGAGCGTTATCTGAGGAAGGTTTTGTCCATAGTGGCAAGACTGTATTTCGGAGCTGTATTTGCATTTCCAGGCTTCAGAAAAGTCAACATGCACAATCACTGTTGTTTCATTGCAATTTTGAATCATGTTTCTGTACTTTTTGGATTGATTTTGAACTAGATGGACATGGGTGGTTGTTTCATTTCTTAATTTGTCTTGGTAGAGATCCATCAGCTCTGACAGAGTACCCGTCCGTTTCTGAAGTCGGGTGTGAAAGTGAACTCCATCCTGTGTCTGCTCTTCGACACGTTCCCACTGCTTCCATTCCACTTTTGTTTTCCCTTCCTCTAAAGGCAAACTTGAAGATCTGTGAAGACATCTTGTACAGGTACGCAATAGACAAGATTCACTTGCTGGAGAACAACACACAAGCTGAAATGTCTCCTCAAGTTTGCTGGTTGACACAGCCTGGTAGGATTTCAGAACATCAAGCATCAGTTTGGCATTCTCGTGGTACTGGCACTGACAAGTTTTTCGATCTGAGGTTTTGGGTGGTGTGATATAGAAGGGACGTAGTGCACAGAAAGATGAATAGCTGAGACGAATGCTTGGGTTTTGCTTAGTAAATGAATAGTGAAGATTCTGCATTGTGTCTGTCATAATCATCCTTTGACGTTTCACTTTTTTTCTTGTGATAGTGTCTTGCTTGTCTGTTGTGATTCTTGAATTGTTTTCAAAAAAGGTTTGAACCACTGAGGTGATAATCTGGATGTAATAGGGCTTTCTTTGGATTGGTGTTTTTTCTTTGAGTGTTTTGTAGCTGAAGCCAAACTCACGAACCTGATGCATCAGCCGATATTTCTTGAGGATTTTGCCAGACAAAGTGGTGTGTGGTGTGAGCTTGCCGCTTCTGTGAGCGTGATGCAAATTTTTGCCCAGTGCTTTACTCAAAACATGGTGGAAGAGTAGTGTTTTCTTGAGTAAAGGGTTTCTGAGTTTGCTTCCTTGAAGCATTGACTGTGTTTGGGTCCGAGGTGAATCTTGTGTGCTTTGACATGGATCTAACTTCCTGCGTTTCAATCTCTTCCTAAGCTTGTCCTTGTCTTTCTGCACCCTCTCCAGTTGGCCTTTAAGTGTCTTAATCTCTCTGTAATGCCTTTGTCTTGTTCTGTTTCTCAATCTTTCTCCAGCAAGTAGTTGCCTACTCCTGCTTGGTTGCTCAAAACTAATGTCTGAAGGACTGTCTGGTGGGGTGTTCAGACTCTGCTGGCTCTCCTGTGCTTTCTTCCTACGCTCCCTTGATTCTCTCTTTGCTTGCTTCCAGAACTTCCTTCTCTTCCTTCTTTTACTTCCATTCAGATCAGAGATGGTCTTTACTTTTCCATCTTGCACTCTTTGTGCCCATCTTTCCCTTTCCTTTCTCAGAAACTCTTCTTTTAACTCTGGCTGACTGTTAAGTTTCTCCCTCCATTTTTTTTGATATTCTGTGTTCCTTCTCTTTCGCTCCTCTACTGAAAGCTTCCCTTTTGCCATTCTAGCAGGAAATGGACAAATGGACAGTGTTGTATTTAGTAAAGAGCAAACACACACACACACACACATTATAATATATATATATATATATATATATATATATATATATATATATATATATATATATATATATATTATACACAGCCTAATATATATATATATATTATATATACCTGTACACTATTCTCTCTCTCTCTCTCTCTATATATATATATATATATATATAGAGAGAGAGAGAGAGAGAACAACAACACACAAGTGTGTGTATATATATATACATATATATATAGAGAGAGAGAGAGAGAGACTTGCTTTCCTTATAGTAGTCAGACTGAAATCAGCATAATAATGAATATATCATATTCAATAAATATGACACAGTTCAAATAATATAAAAGCTCTTCTCTTTAAGTACCTTAAGTGGAAAACGTAACATGTATTGTAACTTACTTCTTACATAATGAACACACACACACACACACACACACGCACACACACACACACACTGAATTCAGTATTATAAAATAAATAATTACATTCATTCAATATAAAATACACAGAAGATATAACATTGAAATATAAAATAATAAAACTACAATGCTGATGCATAAAATTGAATTAAATGGGTAAATAATGCATTTAAGTCCCATTTGTCAACACCATAAGTTAAGTGGTCAACTCCATAAGACAAAATGTCTTATGGAGTTGACGTCTGATGGAGTCTTACGGAGTTGACGATATCTTCAACTTTTCATCATAACATGTGTTTTCTTTGCAGGAGCCATCTTGTTTTTCACCAGCTGCTTATGGCCTCCACATTAAAGTTACATTAAACTTTTATTTCTAAATAAAATCACATAAACCTTGAATTTTATTGATTATGGTGTTGACATTCTATGGTTGTGACATAGGTGGTTTTGTAAAAGAAGATAATTAAAGAAAAATATGTGAAATATTAACTTGCCAGAGCAGTGGCCTCATGGCATGTCCACCAAACAGGAAGCAGAAAAGGGGTCCTTAGAATATGAGTTGGCCTCTATAATGCCTGAATTTTTGCATTTTTAGAAAAATCTTATGGTGTTGACAGAAACTCCGGACACGATTTCAATCACGTAAAAAGTACATAAATATATTTTTTAAATTGTTATTTTCTATCCAGTTTGAATATTCATTTAAAATACATGACAACAGTAGCAATTTTGTTTGTTTTATTTTACTTTAAACAATTATTTAAGTATTGTAAAATCATGAAACTTGCTTTCGGACAAGGGTATTTTTAGGTTCAGGCAGCACACTAGGTCCTGTAAAATGAAATATATGTGTATATAAACATTCATTCACATTTTGTAGTATATATATGTTGTTGTTTTATTGTTTAATCTAATTATTTGAGATTTTTTAAACACATTTTAACCATTACAATGAGTTTTATCTCCCGGACATGTTTTGTCCCTCATCTCAAGAATCCCTGAGTACATAATTTTGAGACTTTGGGGAGACACTTGGGTAGCTGTGTAATTTGGCTAATAGCATGTAAGTAATCTAAAATGTAATTTTGAAGATGAATTCTACTTGTGCTCAAGGAGTTTATGATACCAGAAATGTAAAGTTTTAAGCCCCAGCAGTTTTTCAATCCTCAGAATTATTTTTTTTGCAATTTCAATGGTGAATTCTCATGAAGATTTTTTATGTTTGCAGCTCATTTTCTCGACCAAAAACATGAAAATAAACTGAAATAAAATGTAATTCTAAATGCTGTAAGTGTCTTTTCTGAATTGAGCTACATTTTTCCTCTTTATGAGGCTTAAATCTTGAATTATACAGCATTAAAGTGGGTAACCCATAAATAGCCAAATTTGGCTTCTGCACAAAGGGGTTAATAAAGAATAACAGAAGAGCACAATCATTACATTAGACTTCTCATTTGGAAACAACTTTAATCAGTATACTGTAAGAGTGTCACGGTAAAAAATAAACAATGGTGAAAATAATAAGAAAGCAAGAGCTGACTTACAAAGCCTGCTTTGAAGAAGTTTGTGGGGTTGTCCCCCAGGATGATTGGAAGCCCTCTGAGCACCTGTGTCCGGATCGCAGTTGGCTCGGTAGTCTTTTGGGAATTAAACAGATAACAAGTTAGATAGCTAAAATGAAAAACAAATAATGATCCATAAGAAAGCTAATGATCTATAAGAAATTGAATTACACAACTAATAGAGTGGCACAATGATGTTCTTTACAAAACCTGTAAAGAACAATGCCAAGCACATAATGTGTATGGACCTACATTGGTCTGTTGTGAAATCTGTGTCAACAACTGTCCAACATTCCCTCTCTTGGAACGAAATATCTCAAGAAGACGAGGACTGTGATGATGGATGCTCTCATAGAATTCCTGCTTGAGGTTCTTGCCCACAATCCTGCTGAACTCCATGAACACCTGAAAAATACAGAGAACCAAAAAAAAAAACAAACAACCTAAGAACCTAGATCAACTGAGCTACTCAAGGCAAGCCATCTGCAAAGTAGAGCTGAAAACATCCATGAATGTCCTTTTTGTATGATTTGAAATGTTGATGTTTAAGTGTGTGAACAGCATGCCCGAAATAAAAAATATCAATGTTTTCCTTAAAGAGGACAAGAGAAATATACATCTAGACACATTATATAATAGAAAGACATTACCTATCTTCTCTTTCATGAACATACCTGATCTTCAGTGAAAAGGGCAGGCCAGCGTTTCACCATTGTGCTTATGGCGGGTTCAGACTCCACTACCTCTTTTCTTCTCAGAGCAAACATCTGACCCATCTTGGAAATGGATCCAATGGAAGGGATCCATTTGGTGTTCTCTTCTGCATTTCATCAACCAAGTCTTTGCAGGCCCCCTCCAGGGCTGCTTGATCAAATCCGTCCGGAAAGTTGAGCAAGTAGTTGATTTCTTCTTACTTTGCCTTTTTGATGCGCTTGTTAGCTGGTTGTCCTTCTGCTGAATGCCTTCCCCGCTTACCGGCATTTACTGCAACATCAAGGCATCCAGATTGCCTATGCTTTGTTCTATAATTAGCCATTTTATGCTTTACACTATTTTTTCAACCACAACAGCGAGTGGTTGAGCCTCGCTCCTGGAGACAAGGGTGTTTCCTTATCAGTGCTGCTGCAACACTTTCGAACTGGGCAGCAGTTGGGTAAGCTGTGTAGCTATACATGCTCTCTGCCAATCTCTCAAGTATTTCATGTTTTAGCTCTTTTGATACTTTAAGGTATGTTCCCTCACTCATAAACTGCAGATCTGCTTGCCTAAGTCTATACTGTACATCGACAGAAAATGTTGGGATGTCAAAAAATTCCTGTCGCTCCTGAGATGAGTGTGAGAGTATCTCTGTATCTGCTGTACTCAGTGTGTCACTGATGACTTCATCAGGTGGAGCAGGTACCAGCTCAAGGACAGGCAAGACTTTAACTGTTGGTTTTTCTGGAAGTTCCTCAGTATCTGTCAGATTGCATAGTTCATTATTGAATTCAGGGTCTTGATATTGGAGACTGAAGTTGTATCGAAGTCCCAGTGCCTCTTTAAGCTTGCTTATCAAATCTTCGACTGTAGAGGGCCTTGTACTTAGGATGACTTTTCTTTTATCTGCCTCAGTTATATGATGTGAATATAGGCCACTGGATGGCAGTATTTACCTTTTTTTTTATTCAGCTCAGACTGGAGCTATGTTTAGACATGTCCTGGACATGTCTGGGGCAAGTCCCCGAAAATAAAAAAAAAAAGAGGTCGAAATGTGGGTGGGGTCTGCAAAAGAGTATATAAGGCAAAGAATTGAGACAGTAAAGTAGTAGGAGAAATCGCAAGAAGAATGATACGTGTGACCAGACCTGTCATTTCTGTTCAAGACCTGTGAAGTCTCTTTTGTGGATTTTTGCCTGTGTTTGAGCCTTTTTCCTCACCCAGCACATCACCAGGAAACCCACCAAAGGGACTGTAAATATTTCTGTTTTTTTGTATTCAATCTTGGTCAGCAGATTAGTTATTGTTAGTTATTGTCTTTGTTAATTAAATGTGTTTAAGTTTTTAAAAACTGTGTGTCATCCCTTGCTGTTGCTGTTGTTTTAAATGTAATAACAAATTGGGGCCATAACAGTTAGAATGACCCTCAAGGTCATCTACTGGTTTGCCGTCATCTTCGGAATAGAAACAATAATTTGATTAGAAATTTACATATCGAAAAGGTTATTCAATTGCTGAGCCATTGCTATGTGCAACCCAAAAATAGTTGATTAATAAGTTAGTTGCTTAAGTTCAGTGCACTTTGTTTTTCCTCCAGAGGAAACATTACTGTAAAGATAGGTGAAATGATGTAAGTGTTTATGTAGACATTCAGTGTACCATTAGAAATAGTTTTACACATCTATGGAATAAAAGAGATGCAACAATGAATAGATTACATGTATGTTAATAATCTCCAACTGTTTTCAGATTTGAGTGATAATTTCAAGTGAGAATATTTGAGAATGTCACACTGGGCTTTGAAAAACACTGATCGAGCTGAACCAACACCAGCACCAACACCAACACTGAACCAAGCTATGAGTACTATTCTGAGAAAATGAAAAAAAAAGTGGAAATTCTCAAAAATCAAACTTAACACAATTTTCAAGAAAAAAAAAATTATGGAAGTCTGCAAGATTAAAGGGGTACATCCATTAAAAGCTGAGTGTTGCATGTTTCTGTGTTGTTTGTGTGGATGTTGAATGTGTCTGTGTTTGTGTGGGTGTTGAATGTGTCTGTGTTGCATGTGTGTGTTGTTTGTGTGTGTGGGCGTTCTATGTGAGATTTACAAGAGAAAAATGTGATGTCCCCTGAGATTAAAGTGGTAAATATATTTTAAAAAGTCTCATTCACAAGAAGCGCCCTACTCAAATGTACAAGAAAAACATTTTCAAGAAAGTCACACATTTAGGAAAAAAGAAAAAAAAAATTTATCAGAGTGTATCATTATAAGTTCCAACATGAGCTCTAAAATAAGCTACAGAATCTTCCATTACCATCTGGACTGTTTGCAGAAATCACACTGTGCCTTCTTAACACAGAATATGACGCTTGAGGGTCACAACTAAATTTCCACCATATTTGTATGCTGAAAGAGGGAAAACATCATTCAGCTCTTTCAGCTGCACCACACACAGAGAGGGGTTACTGCTGTCACAGATGAGTTCGAAAGATCTCAGATGCTCGTGGTACCAAGCAGTCATCTCATTGCAACCAAACAGGATCTCGGTGTTGAGTGCCACTATCTGTTTGATCTGCTTAAATGAAGGGAAGCCAGATCATGAACCAACAGAGACTATCATGTCAGAACAATATCTAACTCCATCTACATAGACTGATGATGCCACAAGGACTGATGTAAGCTGAGGAACTCTCTGGCTGAAAACCTGTTGGACATTCTCAGGCTAAGATGTGACTGATGCTGTAGTGACCTTGTCCATTTCAACTGAAGGCTTGAAAAATGAACTTGTGTCCAAATAGTAAGCCATTATTTTCTGATGCTTTACAGCCAATGTAAGAGCTACGTTTTTGAAGTTGTGTGCATTACGAATCACCCATTTGAAGAATTTGTGTTTCCCCTCAAATCGCATTGTCCAAACATCTGAAAGGGGACCAAATGCTTTGATCATCTCGGGGTAATGCGAGGTAGTGATGTTTCGGCCCTAATCTAAAATCTGGGAATGTTGTTTGCAACAAGTCTCTGTGCTCTGACACTTTGCAGTCAAGGAAATGTACCAACTCTTCAGTGTGCTGTGTTGCGACAGCCAACTCAATGTCTTTTAGGAGCAGCAGAATGTTCCATGCATTGTCTCCCTCAGGGATTTTATGGCCAATGATAAGTGGGAGCAGCTTAAGTAGGGTCCATTTCTCATAGCCATTGCCACCTATGGTCCCTTTGGTAGAGAAGCGGTGGGCAACTGGCTGAGGCTGGTCAGTTTTGTCATGAAAAGCATATTCAAAAAACTTTATGGCATGGTTCAGTGTTTCTATGGTGAAATATTTCTTAGAAATCATGTCTGAAATGCAGAGCGATAGCTCAACAGGAACAATCCCTTCCAAAAGGTCATGGATGTCAGGGGGGTACCCACAGACAACATGAAAGTGCTCCAGACCGTCAGTCAATACATACTCTCCTTTAACACCATACCGTTTGCCATAGTGGGATCCTGCTTTACCTCCTGCACCTGCTGGTTGTGAGTGTCTATCGTGCGGGGTTCAAAAGCACCTGAATTTGTTGTATTGCGATCAGGAACCAGATGCGAGAACCAGGAAGTGCAGTAGAGCTTGTTTTATTGGTAAAGGGGAGTGACCCCCGCAGAGCAAAAGGCAACAGTACAAAGTCCACAATCCAAAAGTCAAAATCCAGTTGGGCAAAAATAGTATCAAAAACCAGGGCAGCAATCACAGTAATCGTAGTCGGACAGAAATGGGTCTGGTGCACAGGAATATTACTATCAGAGAGACAAGCCAGAATCCACAGGACGTAATCCGAATAGTTACCAGGGCGGCAAACAGATCTCGTAGTCAGGCAGAAAAATGGTCAAAACACACAGATGCCACAGTAATCCAAAATCACAAAGGCAAAAATCAAAAGTCAGGCAATCCAGTCAGAAAGATAAACACTGAGAAATCAAGGCGAGTAACGTGGTACAAGAAAACTAGGGAGAACAATCTGACAAAAGAGTGAACCAAACAGACAGCTTATATACACATCCGGGGTAAACACATGACCATGGAGAACAGGTGCAATCAATGGTAACAATGATCAGGGAGAGACACATGAGGAATAAAGTAATTACATGAATTTGGCTGTAGCCAAAACGCAGACAGGGATCACAAGACAATCCTATGACCAAACAACAGCTCCGATTAAGGAGTACTAAAGCGTACAGTCTAAAGAAAAGGGAAAGCCTGAGATATACGTGGAAACTGCGGTAGAGATGATTAGTGATAGGCAAGGAGGGCGGAGATACAGATTGGGCGAATCCTGAGAGATCGTTACTCTATTAGTATGTGCAGCTATACAATCCCGAGTGCATGTTAGTAAGTTAGTAAAAATATACAATGTTAATGAGGGTTGTCGAAAACAACAAACTGTTAGTATGGTTAGTAGATAGTAAAAGAGAGAGGAAGGAAGCACACAAGATAATGAAGGAAGATTGAAAACTCAGAAACCAATAAATCACCCAAATGAGTGGCACGCAAGACTAGGGACCGTGGGCAAAGACCTACACAAGACAAGACAGTGTAGACGAGGTGCAATACAAGGAAATGAAAACATGGCATGGCTGAAAATAACTGTGAACATGAAAAATAATAAACGAGAATCAAACTCACCAAAACACAATACGTTATCCTAAGAATGGTCATATGGCAGGCAGTGGTCACTAAACACAAAGCACAGAACTTAAACATGACAGCAGAAAGCAGAATCACAACAGAATTTACCTCCTTGGCTTGCATCTCGTTTCTTGTCGCCATGCAGAACCTGCTGAATCTGTCCACTTTAAAGCTTTCGAAGAATCCTGCCAGAGAATGAACAGCCAGGTTATCTGCAGCCACATATAAAACTGTGCCTTTGACACATTCTCCCAACTTCTCAACATACACACCACGTTGCTCCAAAGAAGCTACAAAACGCAAAACCAGTGAAGTTGGCACGTTATGTAAATCGTAGATAAAAACAGAATACAATGAATTGCAAATCCTTTTCAACTTATATTCAATTGAATACACTGCAAAGACAAGGGGCTCTAATTTCGACTACTCCAATACTACATCCCTGCAGGCCTGGAGGCTGCACTTTCAGGACCGCACTTCCAGGACCGCAGTTCTAGGACCCTGGTGTTTTTGCCACAGCGCCTCCTCCCGTTGGAGGCTAGTTTTGGCCAGGAGGCTGCACTTTCAGGACCCCAGTTCTAGGACCCGGGTGTTTTTGCCACAGCGCCCCCTCTCGTTGGAGGCTGGTTTCAGGACAGCAGTTGAAGGACCGCAATTTCAGGACCCTGGCTTTTTTGCCACAGCGTCTCCTACTGACTTAAATGATTGCCGCAACCAAATACTTTTTGTTGTGGGTTTCAAAATTTATTCCACCAAATACTCTTGTAGTGTATTTTTGTAAAGTTGGATTACACCCAAATACATTCATTCATTATTTATATTTTTAAAGGTTGATTCTACCAAAAAAAAAAAAAAACATAAGGGACAATAATAGTGGCCTAGTATTAAGCCGCTTGCACACTGGACGCGAAACGAATTTTTCGCTCGACAGATTGCGTTGAAAGCAGTGTCTTGTGTCCGAAAGTCTGACAGGGTTTTAATATATCTCCGTGTCCGACCGTCTATTATTGTTTTTAATTTCTTCAAATCTACTGACTCTTTTAGATATTAAACGTGAATGTTTTGATGAGAGGGCTCAGTTCTTTAAGATGAGTACCGAGAATTTCAGTCAATGTTTCTGTTTAAGCTCTGCACAATAAAGCAAGTCGACATTGGCGCGAGACAATGTACAATGCCTCCGTTTCTGACAGCCAAAAAAAAGAGGACGGTTAGAATAGATTGATATCGAAATAAAGAATAAAAAGAACATTTTAACAACAGAACATCCAACGAACACTGCGATTAATTTATTTGCAGGTCATCTTTTTTGGATGTTCTGTTGGTTGGTGATATATAAGTATTTTTATTCTTTATTCCGTTATAAATCTGTTCTCATATCAATACTTTTATTTTTTGCTGGGTGCCGGACATGGAGTATTTTGCATTTCGCGTTGGACAGCCTTGATTGTGCATGCGATAATTTATTCACACTGTCAATGGTCATGGAATTGATTTGATCTCTGATTGCAAGCAGTATTTTATCTCTGCTGTGGAAATAAAGAGTGAATCTGTTCGATCCATCAGACTAACTTTCAAAAGAAAGACCGAATAAAGACTGTTGTCTATCTTCAAAGGAAGAAGACAGACGAATTAAAAGACCAAGAAAAGTCGATAGCTCTTCGCATTGATTTAGACCAGGGATACTCATTCTTTTCCAGAATGAGCCACAGTGGGTGCTGGCTTTCGCTCTATCCAACCTGTCCCACACCTGATTCTGTATTGAATATTAATGTATTGAAATGCGCCTGACATTCTGGAAACCTGCCTGTGAGGTTTCGGTGACGTGTGCGCACTGGGCGCCAGTCAGCCAAATTACCACTGAGCAGAAAGTGAACTAGGTTGGAGCTGGCGAGCTTTCATTATTAAATGCACGTTGAAAAAATCCGTCAAATTTCCATGTGCATTGTGATATGGCCGTCAAATCGAAGTACATGGCCATTCAGTATTGACGACCGCATACCACCTTTGTCTATACCCAGCTGCAACCCGTAGACTAATGCAGATCAGCGACCAAGTCATTCACTTTGCATACAATAACCAATAAAAGCAGCTGAAAAAAAATCAAATCACTTTCTGTTCACATTATTAGACAATTTGCGTTGAAAAAAATCTGTCCGAGTTCAACATATGTTAAAGAACTTCTGTCACATTCTAACGTGCATTGGTCATATTCCGTCCGATTCCGACGTGCTTTGCCGTGCTGGCAAACACGCCAACCCAAAACGATCACAATGTTCGAAAGGAAGGGCAACACACTTATTTGAGTAAATAACTAATTATCAGGGTTTATATTTAATGTACGTTGAAAAAAAACGCACGTAACAAACCTTGACTGCAGAAGCTCAAACTCGGCATTCGCATCGATTTTCTGGAAATGTTTGACGTCAGGGGGAGGTATATTTTGGAAGCACATACCTCTCGGCTCGCACGTGAATTAGTCAAAGAAAAAAAATGGCATAATGTTATTTCATGGGTATATTGTGCTGAGCAAAACTAATAAAGTCTTATACGATGATGGTGGTTCCCCTGCTTCTGGAAGGCTGACATGTTTTTAAGCAGAAGGTTGTGGGCTCTCATCTACCTTGGTGAGTGCAACAAAACCAGAAACTGCACTGAGAGAACTGCTACCTTCCTCTCCTCGGCCTGAAAGAGTGGAGATTGGTCAACTCAGATACAACATTCAAATGGAGACGTGCTAAGAACTACCACAGGTAGGGGAGTTGTGGGCTTGACTCAAGAAAGGAGACAAGACCATCTGGAGGGGATACTGTGCCTTCGGACAGAAAGAGGAGGGTTTTGCTCAGCCTCTGATTCACCAGGTCATTGGTTTCAGGATGAAATCCTTAGGACAGGTGAGGCGCTCATCAGAGTGAGGAAGGCCTTCGAAGAACAGCTGGAAAACAGGGCTGCAATCACAAACCATCTTCTGAGGTACAGCATGAGTCCTCTTTACATGTTGAAGAACTTAGTAGACTGTTTCCCTGGTTGTTGACAGACTCACCAGTGGGATAAATTGGGCTGCCTTAGAAAATTGGTCCACAATGGTCAACACTACCATGAACCCATCAGATTGGGGCAGCCCAGTGACAAAATTCATGACGATGCTTACGGCTTGTGAGGGACCTCCATGGGCTAGAGCAAACCACTGGGGGCTGACTGCTGGACTTGGAGTGGCCACAGGCATGACAGGCTGCAAAAAACTCTAGGGTGTCTTGGCGGATGGTGGGCCACCAGAAACAACGAAAGATGAGGGACAGAGTGCGGGGGGAACCAGGATGGTGAGTCAGCAGAGAGGTGTGAGCCCAGAATTGAACTCTGCCCATGACACTCTTTGGGACGAGGAGGCTGTTGGGTAGGGTGTTGGGTGGAGAGGGACAGGACTGGAGGGCCTCCTTGACCTTGCCCTCCATTTGAACCTTTGTTGAGGCCAGAGGACATTGTTCCAAGATAATGGCGGGGCGTTGCTCATCGGGCTTCAGGGAATGGAAATAAAACAGGGTGTCAGGCTTAAAGTTCTTGGTTCTAGGGTGGTAAGTGAAGTCACAATTTTACTGGGTGAAGAGGAATGACCTGGCCTGCCTATGGTTTAACTTGTAGGCAGATGAGAAGTATTCCAGGTAATACTGATCTTTCCAGACCACAATAGATTTCTGGCCACCTTCAGTAAATGGCTCCATTCTTTGAGGACCTGTGCAACTGGCAAGAGCTCACAGTCATAGATGCTTTAAGTCTACTCTACAGGGGACAACTAATGGGAGAAAAAGGTACAGGGATGGATCTTGCCATTTGCTTCCCTCTGGAAGAGAGCTGCCCCAGCGCCAATGTCCAAAGCATCCACCACCATAATGAGTTCACACTGGGAATGTTGGAGCTACATTAGTTTGCTTTAAATAGTGGTAATTTTGTCAATTAATTTGTTTATTATGATGTTGATCACATTAGTAATTTATATTTTGGTAATATTCTTTTGTTAGTTATTTGTCTAGATAATAGCTTTGCTTCATGTGTTTAGGCTTTATTTTGGTTTATTAACTGTAATAATTGGTTTTGACACCTGGGGATAGTAGTGTGCACAGGAAAGGGTGTATATAGGTAGGAAGTGGTAAGACACCTGTATGCACCAGGGTAGTGGGCACATGGTTTTTTACCAGTGCGAGAGATACATGGATTTTTTTGCTCACCTGGAAAATAACAATAAACCAGCCTTAAAGAGGGAATTTTGCCTGGAAACTCCGTTTATTCATGCCTGCGTACAATACCTGCCCAGGGTGCCAGAAGTTGTCTTTTGCTTTGTTTAATTTAAGTTTAATTTAGTTTAGCTTAAGTTTGTTTGACAAACGGCCAATACATCAAGAAAAAAACCTGCCCATGGATTAAAGAAAGAAGAAGAACAAACTTTCCTTGGAATTCGATCCTACGGACATTATTGGAATATCCGATGGAAAATCAACACGGATTGTTTTAATCATCATTTGGGGATTATCTGCTGATTTAAAAATCAGTATTTCATGGAAAGGAAAGTTATATGACCTTAAAACTTAGACTGCTTTAATTTGCTGTGCGCTTTGTTGGATTATTGACACGCTAGGCGGACTTCATTCATAAAAAAGTAAAGCCTTGTGTACGTGTAGCTTGTGTGGATGAAGAAGTTTATTTTAAAATCAAGTTGTTGTCGATAACGTTGCCACCTTTTGCTTGCCTTCTTGCCCGATTGCGGACCCTCACTGCTATATTATCTGTAATTTTAAGTTTGCAACAAAATGAGCGGCGTAGCAGCGCCATCTGATGTAAAAAGGCTGGAATTAAAACGGTGAATCAAATTAACTTCTAAAGGAATGTGCTTTTACATATAAATTTGTCAAGAAAAACGCACGGCAAAAACTATTCAGGGTAAAAAGTTTATAAATAAAATCCATGCCCTAATGAAATCAAATGACAATGCCGATGCAGTGAACACTCAGCTCGCCTTGTTCATTAAGTGTTACGAAGATGCACGCAGCATACATGAAATGTTTATGGAGTTTCCTTTACCAGAAGATGATCAAATACTTAACACTAAAACTAAAAACTTTGAGGAAAGGATGAAATCATGACAAGTATTTCTTAAAGAGGTAAAAGAGTGGCTGTCATTCATATTCCGAGCCAAAGGAACCTCCCGACGCAGAATGCGTAGATGATGAAATACAACCTGGAGATAGAAATTCTAACATCTCAAGTGTAAAAGCAAGTTCTGTAAAATCACGCGCCACAGGTGTATCAAAGACTTCTGCAACATCCATGGCGCGCATTAATGCGGAGGCCGAGAGAGCAGCTCTTCTCAAACACTCCAAAGCTCTAAAAAAGAAACACTGCATAGAAGCACAAGAGGAAAGGCTTCGTAAAGAAAAGGAGCAATTGGAGCTTGAAACAGATTTAGGAGCAATGACTGCAAAGCTTTAGGTTTTAGAAATGAACTCTTCACAGTGTGGCTCAACTCGATCTGATGGAATGAACTCTTATTTGGAGAGGAGCAAAGCTCAAAGATCCATAGGTTTAAATCTCCAGGCCAAGGGCTTTTTCCCACATGAAAATAATGTTCTTTCTGTGCCTGATCCTGCACAAGTTGTTAGACCAAAACAAAGATCTCTGCCCAAATGGATGGAATGCCAGAAGCCCCACATCAAGAAACACAGACTGTTTATGGATTTCAAACGGGACATATATTAAACTTTCAAACTCAGACTGGTAACAACCAAAATGATATGGTGAGCATTATGCAAAAACAAAATGAAATCACCGCTTTGTTGGTTCAGCAGAATGTATCTTCTGTTCTCCCTGTAAGAAATCTCCCTGTTTTTGATGGAGACCCTCTTCAATGTAAATCCTTCATTAGAGCCTTTGAAAATGGAGTGGGGGAGAAAACGAATCATCAGGGGTGCATTTCCTAAAAGCGTAGTTGCTAACTAAGGTAGCAACTTACATAGTTCATCCATTCACAGTCAATGGGACAAACTATGTAAGTTAGCACCTGTGATTTTGGGAAACACACTCCTGAGCGACTGTTTGTATTGAACAGTACAATAGGGGGCAGCCAAAAATTCTTGTGCATAGCTGTCAACATCTACCTCCAGATCAAGGCTATCAAAGAGCCAAGATTCTTCTTGCACCACAGTTTGGAAATGAACATAAAATTACATCTGCTTACATGGAATAAATATTTAACTGGGCACCTGTAAAAGCATTACAATCATTCTCTCTGTTTCTCCGAGGATGTTCAAATTTAACAGAATAAGTGATGTACATGAGGGAACTGGATTTACCATCTAACATGCGGAGCATCATCTTAAGACTTCCTTACAAACTAAGAGAAAATTGGAGGAATATTGCATGTGATCTGCAAGAAAGAAGGAGACAGAGGGCCACATTAGCTGATCTTGTAAATTTTATTGAAAGACAAGTGTAAATTGCTTTAGATTCTGTCATGGTTCTGGTTTTTGGTCATGTTTACGTTCTGGTTTTTTAGTCATGAGTATTGTCTTATATTTATTCTTTTTGGTTTATGTAACATTCAGCCTTTTGGTTCTTTCCATGTTTCAGTTCCATTGCACTTGTCTCCCCTGGGTTGTGATCTAGTTGGTTCAGTCCGTCTTCCCTGTTCTATTCTCCGCCCTTTGCTTTTCGCCGTCCTCTCCCTAAGTTTCAGCGAGAATCTCTCGCACGTGCTTAATCACTCTCCTGCTCTTGTTATTCAGTGCACGTAGAACTCCTGGACCGGAGCTGTTTAAATGTCATAGGCTGTCTGTGTGATACCCGCTCGTATTTTGTCTCTCGCCAGTTTTTGTGGTAAGGGTTTCCCTCATGTGATTCTCTCGATGTAATGAGCCTCATTCCCCACAGCTGATCTCTGTATAGCATGTGACCATTCCTGTGTGTATATTAGGAGTCTTTTCACTCACAGCTCTTGTCAGAACGTTGATCAATATTTCTTTGTGCAGAGCGCCTCGTATGCCATAGATTATTGTTTTACTTCTACTGGATAGTCCGACCTTGATTCTTGCCATTGTCCTTTTGTACTGTTTTTGTCTTTCTGGATTTCAACCTATTTTTTGTATGAACACGAGTTCTGTGTTTGGATGCCCTGTGTATGACCATTAGCTTTGCCCATCGACTACGACTTTTTGCCTATCGTTTTTGTACCTCTGCCCATCTGTCTTACTGGTTCTGACCCCTGCCTGTCTGGTCGATACTGTTTTTGGATCTCGTATTGTGGCTTGGCAATTCCTGTGTTTTCTGGCTTTGACTCGGACTCCATTAAAGGCATACGTTTTTTGTATTTCTGTCTCTCGCGTGTGGTTCCTGAACTGTACCTCACAGATTCAGTTTTCGGAAACATTCAAGACCCCCAAAATCTTAACACCAAGGCCTCCAGTAGCAGCCAGCCAAGACAAAGAAGGAAGGGAGGCAGCTACGCTACAAATGTCACTCCTGTGAGGGAAGACGCTGTGGCGTGGCCTGGAGGACATAAGAATAACACCCCCTCCTCTCATTGCTGTCTGTTCTGCCTGCAGAGGAACCACACACTGGATCAGTGCTCACAGTTTAAAGTCAAAGCACATCAGGACAAGATCAGCTTCATTAAGGACAAGGGTATTTGTTTTAATTGCCTGAAGGTAGGCCATACAAGCAAAGACCGCAGGATTCGATTGGATTGCCATGTATGTCACCATAAACATCCCAGAGTCCTCCATATAGACAGACAGGATAAAGGTACATCTGTAGAACAAGCCAAACACTCTCTGAGCCCTCCAAGTGTTTCAACTGTAACCTCCCAGACGTGTGGCCATATTGGGGCCAGTGTGGAAGATGATTCCACCTTTTCTATTGTTGCAGTGAAGATCAGAAGCAAATTGACTAATAAGACCATGCAGACATATACTTTCTTGGATCCTGGCAGTTCGGGCACATTTTGTAAGGAAGCCATGGCAAAAAGGTTGAATTTGCGAGGTAAGAAGACAAGCATTCTGTTGAGAACCATGGGCCAACGAAAAGTTGTGAATGCTCATGTTTTGGCAGGTCTTGAAGTGTCTGGCATGGGTGTTAAAAATTTTAAAGAGCTTCCTGATGTTTTGACTGAAAGAACTATGCCTGTGTCTACTCTTAATACTCCACGACAAGCAGATATTGATCCATGGCCATATCTGAAGGATGCAAAACTCCACGACATTCATGATCTGTGTTTTGATCTGCTTATTGGAACTGATGCCCCTAAGGTCTTGGAGCCACGGTAAGTGATAAACAGCCAGAATGAAGGACCATACGCTGTCAGAACCAGAATTGGCTGGGTCATTAATGGCCCTCTTAATGGTGGAAGCTGCAGAAGTAAGAGTGGCTATTCTTCTGTAACAGAAAACCGTATCTCTGTTGAACACCTGCAAGAAATGCTGGTAAAACAGTATCACCACAACTTTTTGTTTGACAGGAACAGTTTAAGGAGGAATACACCACATTCCTATGAGAAATGATCGCACAAAAATATGCTGAGCTAGTCCCTCCTGACCAGCTGATGCAGAGCAATGGGAAAGTCTGGTATATCCCTCACCATGGGGTGTATCATCCTCAGAAGGGCAAGCTCAGAGTTGTTTTTGATTGCGCCGCCTCACACTAAGGAACATTACTCAACAGTCAGCCTTTGCAAGGCCCCGATCTCACTAACAGCCTCATTGGAGTTCTTGTCCGATTTAGGCAGGAGCCTATTGCAGTAGCGGCTGATATCCAATCCATGTTTCACCAGGTTCATGTTTCGGATAAGCACATTAACTTTCTCCGCTTCCTCTGGGGGCCAAATGGTGACACTGCACAGGCTCTGCAGGAATACCGCATGACGGTACATCTATTTGGGGCTGCATCATTGCCAAGCTGTGCTTATTATGCCTTGAGGAGAACTGCAGATGACAACCCAGAACATTTTCCTCCAGAAGTTGTGAGTACAGTGAAAAACAACTTATGTCGATGACTGCCATGGCCTCAGAAGAGGAAGCTAGGAAAATGTTCCAGGATTTTACTGCACTCTGTCAGAAAGGAGGATTCACACTGTCAAAGTGGGTCAGCAACATTTGGACAGTGCTGCGCTCTGTCAGCAAAGGTCACAGAGCAAAGGACATGATGGAGCTGGATTTGGATACAGATCAACTTCCTGTTGAGCGTACATTAGGACTACAGTGGTACTTTGAGACTGACCAATTTGGATTTAAGGCTTCGGCACAAGAGCAACCACAGACAAGAAGAGGAATTTTTTCAGTGGTCAGCTCCCTCTATGACCCATTAGGCTTCCTTGCTCCATTCAGCATGGTAGCTAAGCTGTTACTGCAGGAACTCTGTAGAAAAAATCTTGGATGAGATGAAGCTATTCCCCATGTTCTCTTCCAGCAATGGGCTGGCTGGTTGGAAGATCTCCGCAAGGTGGCAGAGTTCAAGATTGATCGTTGCATCAAGCCTAAAGGCTTTATTAACCCTTTCACTGCACAACTTCACCACTTCCCTGATGCCAGCAAGGTCAGGTATGGAACTGTGTCTTATTTAAGACTGGAAAAGGACAATAAAGTGCATGTTGCTTTTATGATGGGGAAGGCCAGAGTGGCTCCGCTGAAGCAGACAACAATTCCTCGCTTGGAGCTAACAGCTGGAGTCCTTGCTGTTAGAGTAGACCGCATGCTACAGAAGGAATTGCAACTTTAGCTGGAGAAGTCAGTTTTTTGGACCGACATCGCAACAGTCCTTAAATATACAGTATATGCAATGAAAACCGGCAATTCCATACATTTATGGCCAACAGAATCGCAGTCATCAGAGAGGCAACTGATGTCGATCAGTGGAGGAATGTAGGGACCAAAGAGAACCCTGCAGATAAAGTGTCAAGAGGAATGAGGGCAGAAGACCTCCTGAATGGAAGGAGATGGATGATGGGACCTGATTTCCTCAAGTCTGAGGATGAGTGGCCTAAATTGGACATAGACCTTCAGGTGATTCCCGGTGCTGACCCTGAGATCAAAAGGGACTTGACTTTGAATGCTGTTGTTAAAGACAAAGACAATGCTATGACCCGCCTGATCCATTACTTTTCATCTTGGAGGAGACTGCGAGTAGCTGTAGCTTGGCTTCTTAAGATCAAGGACACTCTTGTGTTATTGGGACATAGGAGAAGAGAGCTCTGTGTTTCTGCTGACTTCAGTATGGACACTCCAGACAGTCAACAAGTAGAAAGCCAAATGCAGAGCTTTAAGGCTACACTCAAGGCACAGAGTTTTGACACCTTGAGATGTGACCAGGGCAGAGATGTCAATCATCCAGTATGTGCAACATCAACGGTTTAAGGATGAAATCACCTCGCTGCGGAATGGTGTGAAAACCATATCTAAGGACAGTCCACTGTGCAGATTGGACCCACTGATGGAAGGTCAGATCCTCAGAGTGGGAGTTCGGCTGAATCAGGCCTCACTGGCAGTTGAATCCAAGCGTCCTGCTATTCTGTCCTAAGACCTGCATGTAAAGACCTTAATTCTGCACCACATTCATCAGCAGCTAGGTCACGCTGGAAGAAATTACATGTTGTCCAGTTTATTGCAGAAGTATTAGATTCTAAGTGCAAACTCTGCTGCCTGGAAAGTTCATTTCGGATTGTGTTGTTTGCAGACGCAACAGAGGAAGACTCCTTGAACAAAAGATGGCAGACTTACCTGTTGAGAGAGTGTTGCCTGATGAAGCCCCTTTCACTCATATTGGCGTTGATTATTTTGGGCCCATTGAGGTCGAAAGAGGCAGGGGTCTTCTTAAAAGATACGTAGTGCTCTTCACTTGTATGACCAGCCATGCTGTACACTTGGAAGTAGTTTATACATTGGATACAGACTCCTGTATAAATTCAGTGAGAATGTTCATCTGCAGACGAGGCCTAGTCTCAACTCTCAGGTCTGACAACGGAACCAACTTTGTTTGAGGCAGCCATGAGCTCAAGGAGAATCTGATGGCTCTGAATCATAGTAAAATCCAAAGAGCCTTTCTTCAGGACGGCATAGAATGGAGATTCAATACCCCATCAGCTTCCCATCAAGGTGGTGTTTGGGAGTGCCTGATTCGCTCAGTGAAGAATGCTCTTATCTCAGTCCTTGAACAGCAGATCCTGGATGATGAAGGACTCCAAACAATGTTATGCGAAGCTGAGGCAATATTGAATGATAGGCCTATTACAAAAGCCTCAGATGATTCAAATGACTTGGAAGCCCTGACACCAAATCATAATCTGTTGTTGAAAGGAAAACCAGTTATGCCACCAGGACTGTTTGACAGAAATGATCAGTATGTTAGGAAAAGGTGGAAGCAGATAGAGTACATAGCGGAACTTTTCTGGAAGAGGTGGGTTTCTGAGTATCTGCCATTGATGCAACAGAGGCAAAAATGGGCAGCATTAAGAAGAAACCTCGTACTTGGAGATGTTGTTCTTGTGGCAGACCCTACAGCTCCAAGAGAATCATGGATGATGGGGAAAGTTTTGGAAGTAAGATCAGATGTGAATGGCTATGTGCGCTCTGTGTGCCTCCAGTCGAAGACCAGCATCCTAAAGAGGCCTGTGACCAAGCTGTGCCTGCTGCTGGAGGCGGCCGTGTGATCACTGACTCTCTCTCTCTCCTTCTTTCTGCCTGTTATTCTCTTTCTTTCACTGACATAACATAAAATGAATGGCGAGAACAGACCGTTCAGCCCAACTACGCTCGCCAGTTTCTTTTTCCTATTGTGAATATATCCCTTCAGATACTCAATGACTCAATTGAGTATCTAGCTTTAAGTCAAGCCTGCTCTAGAAAACCCCCATGGTCTCTGCCTCAACAATATGGTCAGGCAAGCTATTCCACATCAAAATTATTCTTTGGGTGAAGAAATATTTCCGATTATTAGTGCTAAATTTACCTTTAGTCAACTTCCATTTGTGACCCCGAGTTCTACTCACAACACTTGGTCAAAGGAATCCTACAGAATTCACTTTGTTAATGCCTTTAACATATTTAGAGACCTCAATCAGATCACCCCTTAGTCTCCTTTTCCTAAGATTAAAGAGATTAAGGATCTTCAGCCTCTTCTCATAGCTTTCATCTTTTATCCATGAAATCTTCTCTGAATTTTCTCTAGAGGCTCTATATCTTTCTTAAAGTATGGTCCCCAGAACTGTATACAATACTCCTGATGTGGTCTGATGAATGTGTTGTACAGAAGAAGCATTACCTCCTTGGATTTGTACTCAATACTTTTGGCAAAGTATCCCAGCATCTGATTGGCTTTTTTAACTGCTACGGCACAATGGCTAGAGCCTGTGAGGGTTTGGTCAACAATCACTCCCAGATCTTTCTCGTGTGGAGCACATTCCAGTTTTAAACCTCCCATGAAGTAATCCCGTCTAATGTTTTTATTACCTACGTGTACAACTTTACATTTCCCTACATTAAATTTTATTTGCCACATTTCTGCCCGATTCTGGATTTGATCAAAATCATCCTGAATCACTTTAGTAGACTCTAAACTATTTGCCAAACCCCCCAATTTAGTATCATCTGCAAATGTAACTAATCTGCTCTCAATATTCCTGTCAATGTCAGTAATGTAGATGAGGAACAGCAGGGGTCCCAACACCGATCCCTAGGGGACTCTCCACCATACCAAGCTCAGATGAGATACCAAGGACCACCACTCTTTGTGTTCTTTCCTGTAACCAGTTTCGAATCCACTCCAGAATACCTCCTGTAACTCCAATGGAGCTCATTTTAAAAATTAGTCTTGTTATGGCCCCAATTTTTAATGACATTAACGACAGCAAAGGATGACAGACAAAAAATTTAAAACTAAAACACATTTAATGAAACAAAGGCAACTAATAACAAAGTACTCTACTCTACAGACCAAGATTGATTATATACAAAAACAGAAATATTTACAGTCCCTTTGGTGGGTTGCTTGGTGATGTCCTGGGTGAGAAAAATGCTCTAACACAGGCAAAAATCCTCTAAAAGCTTCACAGGTCTTGAACAGAATGACAGGTCTGGTCACATGTATCCTTCTCCTTGCAATTTCTCCTACTACTTCACTGTCTCAATTCTCCCCCTTATATACTTTTTTGCAGACCCCTTTTAGGCTTTTTAAAATTTTTCTCAGGGACTTGTCCCAGACATACCTAAAACATGCCCAAACCTATCGCCAGTCTGGGTTTTTTTTTAAAAAGGTAAATACTGCCGTCTAGTGGCCTCTATTTACATTACACCTCCATTCCAAAAGGGAAAAATTTTGACTCATGAAGGCAAATTTTTTCTTTTCAATACAAAATGGTTAAGTGGACTCTTGTCTATATATACATGCAATACAATATTTGAATAAACGCGTGATATATATACATGCTCAACCACGGGATAAGCAATCAGCAATTACATTGTCAGTACCCTTTACATGCTTAATTTCCAAGGCAAACTCCTGTAAAATGAAACTCCAGTTCAACAATCTCCGATTCTTGATTTTCATCTTACTCAAAAACATTAACGGATTGTGGTCAGTGTACACAATCATTGGCTTTTAGCCTGTACAAACATAAACATCAAAGTGTTGTAAAGATAGGACCAGAGCCAACAGCTCCTTCTCTATTGTGGAATAGTTCCTTTGGTGGTGATTAAACTTCCTGGAGAAGTATGCCACGGGATGCACAATGTCATCAGAGTCACTTCTCTGTAGGAGCACAGATCCACAAGCTTTTCTCGCTGGCATCGACCGCGATGGAGAATGGTTTGTTGAAGTCAGGAGTATTTGAGCACGGGGAAGTGACACAGCAGAGACTTCAGGCGATCGAAGGCTCTCTGCCATGCATCATCCCAAGTGAACTTTACGCCTTTCTTCAGTTGGTTGGTGAGACTGAGAGCAATCTCAGCAAAGTTCTTGCAGAACTTGCGGTAGTACCCGATCATTCCAAGGAAGCGGCGCAAAGCTTCTTTGTTGTCAGGAACTGGAAAGTCTATGATGGCTTGGACTTTAGCATTTATGGGTGCCACCTTACCCTGGCCTATGACGTAGCCAAGATAGGTGACAGTAGCACAACCAAAGTCACTCTTGTTCAGGTTAACAGTCAGGTTAGCCTGGGTCAGGCGCTGGAACAACGTCGCAACATCTTTTAGATGTTCTTCCCTGGAGTCACTCCATGTGATCAGGTCATCGATGTATGCACCCGTGTGGGTAAATACGGCGATTGTAGACTGTATAATCCTTTGGAACGTGGCTGGGGCATTTTCCATGCCAAAGGGTGGGACTTCATACTGGTACAACCCAGATGGTGTGGCAAAAGCAGAGATGCTCTTGGCCCTCTCAGTGAAAGGCACACAGCAATAACCCTTCAGTAAATCAATCTTGGTCAGAAACTTTGCTTGCCCTACTCTATCAATACAATCATCAATCCTAGGTATTGGAAACACATCAGTTCTAGTTACAGCATTGACTTTCCAATAATCTGTACAGAATCTAGTACTTCCATCAGGTTTTGGAACTAGCACACAGGATGAACTCCAATCTGAGTTGGAGGGTCTGATAATATCATGTTCTAACATGTACTCAACCTCTTTCTCAGCAATTATTCTCTTTTCAGGATTCATCCGGTACGGATGCTGTTTAATTGGTTTGGCATCACCAACATCTACATCATGAGAGGCTATAGAAACTCTCTTTGAAAATCAGGAAACAGATCCTCATATTTCTTGATCAACCTCTCAAACTGATCTCTCTGCGAGGGTTCTAAGTGCTGGAGTTTTACATCAAGATTTTGCAACACTTCATAGTTTGACAATTTACATGAAAGCACTTCAGCTTTAATTCTAGGTTCACCATCTTGAAACTCCCCCTCATCTTCACAAATCTCGGCCATTGGAGGATCTGAAGTGACAGCTGCAACCCTAGAATTTCTATCATGATAAGGCGTCAGCATGTTAATGTGACACAACTGTTTTGGCTTTCTCCTATCTGGAGTAATTGAGATCATTGAGTTTTGTCAGAATTTTCATAAGAACCATGAAATCTAGCCTGCAATGGATTGGACTACAAGTGAAACAACACAAGGACCTTGTGTCCTGGTTTAAACTCACGGCTTCTAGCTTTATGATCATACCAAGTTTTCATTTTTCCCTTGATTTCAAGTTGTCTTTGGGTAGGTCACATGCTGCACGCAATCTGTCCTTGAACTTGCTAACATAGTCTAACAGACTGATATGTGGCTCTTCCTCTTGCCATTGTTCACTCAACAGTATCAAAGGTCCTCTCACTTCATGGCCAAACACTAGCTCAAATAGACTGAATCCAGTAGACTCCTGCACTGCAAACAGCTGCAAACAACAGCAAATGAACACCTTCATCCCAGTCTTTCTCATGGTCATTACAATAGGTCCTCATCATTATCTTGAGAGTGGAATGAAACGGCTCTAAGGCACCCTGACTTTCTGGATGATAGATACTAGAAAGAATCTGCTTTGCACCTAGTTCATACACAACCTGCTGAAACAATCCAGAAGTGAAATTGCTACCTTAGTCTGACTGAATTTCCCTGAGAAGGCCAAACAACGTGAAGAACTTTATCAAAGCCTTTGAGATTGCAGTTGCCTTGATGTTGCGGAGAGGTATGGCTTCAGGGAATCTGGTAGATGCACACATGAATGTCAACAAGTACTGATTTCCAGATCTAGTCTTGGGTAATGGATCAACACAATCAACAATGACCTTAGAGAAGGGCTCCTCAAATGCTGGGATAGGCTGCAATGGTGCTACAGCTGGGTCTAATTGGTGTTTTCTAACTACCTGACAAGTGTGACAGGTTTTGCAAAAGTTGGAAACATCTTTTAGAAGCCCAGGCCAGAAGAAGTGTTTCAGGATCTTATTAAAAGTCTTGTTAACACTAAGATGACCTCCTAAAGGTAAACTATGAGCCATTGTTAAGATCTCATTCCTGTAGACCTTCGGAACAACAATTTGCTTGACCACTGCCCAATCTGCATTGGCAGGGATGTCAGGAGGGCGCCACTTCCGCAGCAGCACACCATCCTTGAGATAATACCCAACTGGAACTGCGTCTATATCTTTATCAGGAAGGGCTCTCCTCTTTAGAACACAAATTTCAGGATCATTAGTTTGCTCCTCAATCAACCACTTTCTGGACAGAGACAAGTCTCCAGACACATCAGAATCACCAGACCCATCCGGCTGGCTGAATAGAGAACTGATAAAAGTATCTGATAAGTCCTCAAACGGAGAAACCATAGTAGGTCGAACAGAGTCATAAGGCGAACCACCTGAGTCATGACTATTCAATGTGCTGGACGGCACCACATCATCTACTTCTCAAGCCTTCTTGGCCATAGCACGAGTCACTGCGCAAGAAGGATACAGAGATGGGTCCTCATCACCATCTTCAGTGCTCGGCTGTGAAATAAGATGTACAGGGGGAACTACTTTGCCCCCAGCAAGATCATTGCCTAGCAACAGAGAAACACCTTTGATAGGTAGACTTGACATAAGTCCCACCTTTACCTGTCCTGTAACTAAATCTGACTTCAAGAATATAGAGCGCAGGGGTACAGATACAGTCCTCCCTTCAATACCTTGTACAAGTATGAAATCCCCAGAAGTGGTCTCATCACGTAACTCCAAGGAGTCCATCAACAAAAGTGACTGAGAAGCTCCGGTATCCCTTAGGATATATATGGGGACAGGAGTAGTATGCTCATTCAGAGCCACAAATCCCTCTGACACAAATGGAAGAAATTCCTTCCTCACAAAGTCAGCAGTATCAGGCTTTTTAGCCCCACAAGAAGCAGGCAATTTAGCAGATTGGTTTTCTACTACAGGGGTTTCTATTCTTGTTTTCACAAAGGCATTTCGTTTGGTATCCTTTTCTTTTTCTTTCTTAGCTTTAAGGAACCAACAGTTAGTTGTAACATGACCAGATTTCTTTCAATAACTGCAAACTAGACCATTTTTGTCACTGTCAGCTTTCACACTTTGATCAGACCTGTTACTGGATTTCTGAGCACCATCACCAGATTTGTCTTTGTTTTTGGGTGAAGAATCTTAGGTATCACCGTTCCCCTTTTTCTGAAATTGGAACCATCTATTGTTACTGCTAGACTGAAATTTGGACCTATGTGTGAGAACATATTCATCTGCAAATTTGGCAGCTGACTGCAAATTCAGTGCTTGCTTCTCATTAAGGTAGGTCTTAATATCATTAACACAGTTCTTGAATTTTTCAACTAACACCATCTCTTTTAGTGAGTTGAAATCATCCTTACCCTCCATAGAAGTACACTAGCGCTCAAAGCAAACCTTCTTCTCATTAGCAAATTCCACATAAGTCTGATTGTCAGATTTCTTCAGACCTCTGAATTTCTGTTGGTAAGCCTCTGGAACCTACTCATAAGCTCTCAAAATAACCTTTTTGACAACCTCATAATCAGAGGAATCATCTGCAGACAAAGCCGAATAGGCTTGTTGAGCTTTACCCTTGAGGACAGTTTGTAACATAAGAGTCCAGTGCTCCCTTGGCCACCGACACCTTTTAGCTACCTTTTCAAAACACTGGGAATAGTTGTCAACATCCTTTTCAAAAAATGAAGGCACCAGTTTTACCTCCTGGCTGGCACAAAATTAATTTTAGTTTCAATTTTAATTTTTAGTTGCTCCATTTGGAGTCTTTCTTCTCTATCCAACTTCTCTAATTCAAAATCTCTCTGTCTCTCTCTTTCTGCTCTTTCCTCTTTCTGGCTCTCAAATTCTCTTTGTTTTTCTTTTTCCTCCCTCTCAAATTCTCTTTGTTTTTCTTCTCTTGCTAATTTTTCTAACTCAAATTCTCTTTGTTTTTCTTTTTCCTCCCTTTCAATCTCTAGCATTTTTAATTTGAGTTCCATTTCTATATTTGGATTTTCCACTGGAAACTGTTCCAGATCTCCGGGTGCAAACACATTTTCATCAATGTAATATTCAACAATCTCTCTAGCCAGTCTTGCTTTTCGCATGGCTGGTTTTACTTCTGTCAGCTCTAAATGTCTGCCTATTTCTAGTAATTCTGTCTTTTTAAAAGACTTCAAAACCTCTACGGTTGGTGATGCCAAGAAATCATCCATTGCTATCTATCTGTCAATATATATATATATATATATATATATATATATATATATATAGGAAAATTCACCAAAACAATTTTAAAATTTGAAATGTTAGATTTTTAATAAATGACTCACACGATGGTCTATCCCAAACTTGAGCCCCCAATTTGTTATAACCCCAATTTGTTATGACATTAACGACAGCAAAGGATGACAGACAAATATTATAATACTAAAACACATTTAATTAAACAAAGGCAACTAACAACAAACTACTCTACTCTACAGACCAAGATAAGATTGATTATATACAATACAGACATATTTACAGTCCCTTTGGTGGGTTGCTTGGTGATGTCCTGGGTGAGGACAGGTCTGGTCACATGTATCCTTCTCCTTGCAATTTCTCCTACTACTTCACTGTCTCAATTCTCCACCTTATATACTCTTTTGCAGACCCCTCTTACCTTTTAGGCTTTTTTTTATTTTTCTCTGGGACTTGTCCCAGACATGCCTAAAACATGCCCAAACCTATCTCCAGTCTGGGCTTAACAAAAAAAAAAAGGTAAATACTGACATCTAGTGGCCTCTATTCACATTACAGTCTCTTATGCAGTACTGTATGAAATGCTTTCTGAAAATCCAAGTATACGATGTCATAAGCCCTGCTCTGGTCATAAGTCCTGGTGGCCTCTTCAAAAAATTCCAGAAGCTTCACAGAAACCACGTTGCCTCTCCCTAAAGATACTGTAAGGTTGAAGGAATAAGTCCAGCTCATCTTTTATGATAGATTCCAAGATTTTGCACGCAATGAAAGTTAAACTGACTAGCCTGTAATTTCCTGGCACAGTACAGTCCCCTTTGTTATACTCAGCAACAAAAGTTTCTGTGACACCATTTATGTGTATGTTATAAATGACACGCAAAGATCTCAATGCAATCAATATGTTTATTTAACAGGAGAAACACTGACTTTTCAGTGCCAACGTCACTCAAAACGAAAAATGTAATTTTCATGCGTCATGAAGCACTTGTCTGACGTCTAACCAATTGTGACCTTCACACTTCAATACCGGGTGTGACTTCCTCGTGCCATGATGCAAGCAACGCATCTCCGGCGCATGGACCGAATCAGATGTGCCAGAAATTGCTGTGGGATGTCATTCCAAATCTGACGTAGACGTTGTCGCAATTCCTGGAGTGTAGCTGGCGGGTTATCCAACCGCCGCAAACGTCGATCCATCTCGTCCCAAAGATGCTCGATTGGGGACATGTCTGGGGATCTGGCTGGCCATGGCAGGACATTGACATGTTGTTGCATCAGATACTGCTGTACAATCCTTGCAACGCGTGGTCTGGTGTTATCATGTTGCAGCGTTATTCCAGGACCATGTTGCATCAAAAACGGTACCACCAATGGCCGTAGCACTTCATCGCGATATCTTTGACCTGTCAGATTTCCATCAATAACAAGCAAATCTGTTCTGTTTCTAGCCGTGATCCCTCCCCAAATCATGACACTACCACCTCCAAAACGATCAAATTCCTGAACACAGTTGTTGGCATAACGTTCTCCACGTCGACGGTATACACGTAAACGACCATCGCATCGGTTAAGCATGAATCTTGATTCATCAGTGAAGAGTACAAGATCCCACTGACGTTGGATCCACCGTCGATGTTGTTGTGCCCACTGTAGACGCAGTCGTCGGTGTTGTACTGTGAGTATTGGACGTCTTGCTGGCCGACGTGGGACAATGCCAAAATGACGGAGACGGCGACGGATTGTCTGTGCAGACAGTCGCCTCAAACCAGGTATCGTTCTTGCAGTTATGGTTGCAGGTTGGAATCGATTTCGGAGATGGGTTGTTCGAATCCAGTTGTCCTGTCTGGGAGTGGTTACTCGTGGACGGCCGCTGCGAGGACGGTCTCTGACATGTCTTGTCTGCTGATGACGCTGCCATAAGTTCCAAATGGTGTTTCGGTGGACATTCAGGCGATGAGCAACTTCCCTCTGCGAGGTTCCGGATTCAATCATCCCAATGGCCCTCCACCGATCATTTTCAGACAGTCTTGGCATTTAGAGGGTAGAGTTCCTGATCCGAAATGGCTGTGTTTTCGATAAGTGATGCTTCCGTCGTTCATCAGGCACAATGTGAACATTTCAAAAATTCTCCTCTTTTATTGCCATCCACAAGCATGATTTACGCACATTTTCATGTGCAAAGTCATTTTCTCGCATTTTCATGATTTCCATTTCAATGTTGTGTTTACGTGTACTGTTTCAGTCTGATATCACCATGTATGACAATTTCATAATTGCGTTATGAAAAATAATTAACAATATTGGTGTCACAGAAACTTTTGTTGCTGAGTATATATTGGTATTATACTGCCCTGTTTCCAATCATTTGGTATTTCCCCAGTTTCTAAAGACCGTCTGAAGATGGCGGATAGTGGCTTAAAAATGATCTCACCAACTTCCCTGAGCACTCTAGGATATAAGCCTAGCCTTTGAATTTTGCTATGCAAGACACCAAACTAAGAGAATAAATACCTCTAAAAGACAGGCAGGTTGCTGGAAAGGGGGAGTAGACATCTTTCCTTTGCAGGTGCGGCAAAGAAGACATCTGTGCTTGATGTAGTAGAATGCATGCTTAGTGTGTAGCTCCTTTTTTAAGAGTTCAGTAATTGTGATTAAGCACAATTAGGGGCCGCAGTGTTGCAGCTACATAAGTTTGCTTTAAATCGTGGTAATTTTGTCAATTAATTTGTTTATATGATTGTGCTCACATTAGTAATTTATATTTTGGTAATATTCTTTTGTTAGTTATTTGTCTAGTTAATTGCTTTGCTTCATGTGTTTAAGCTTTGGTTTAGACACCTGGGGGTAGTAATGTGCACAGGAAAGGGTGGATATAGGTAGGAAGTGGTAAGACACCTGTATGCACCTGGGTAGTGGGTACATGGTTTTTTACCAGCGCAAGAGATACATGGATTTGTTTGCTCACCTGGAAAATAACAATAAACCAGCCTTAAAGAGGGAACTTTGCCTGGAAACTCTGTTTATTCTTGCCTGCGTACATTACCTGCCCAGGGTGCCAGAAGTTGTCTTTTGCTTTGTTTAATTTTAGTTTATTTTAATTTAGTTAAAGTTTGTTTGAGAAACGGCCACTACAGGGAATAAGGGAGCATAACCACAGGAGGGTTGGTGAAGAGGTGCTTTAGTCATTAGAAGGCAGAGGCAGATTTAGGGGTCAAGTGGAAGGGGGTCTTCGATGCTCTAAGGGCAGTAAGGGGGTCAGCCACTGTTGAGTAGCTTCTGATGAACTGCCCGAAGAAGAAGCAAAACTAAGGAACCTTTGCAGCTGTCTCTTGTCCCCAAAGTCTGAACAATCCAGCAAAACCTGCACCTTGTGGCAATCCATCTCTTTGACCCCTTAGCAACCTGTTGACCCAAGAATTGTACCAAAGTCTGATGGAATTTGGACTTCTCCAACTTAAAGTAAAGATGGATTTTGTTGTTGAAAGACAAAACAGAAATGGCAGGCACAGTCCTCCAGAGTGCTGGAGATGACCAGAATGTGATAAAGGTATACATAGGCAAAGTCCAAGATCATGTCACGAAGGACATTGTTGATGAGATACTGGAACATGATGGGACAGTTAGTGAGCCTGAATGGCATCACAAAGTACTTCCTAGTGCCCAAAGGAGGTGTTCGATGCAGTCTTCTATTTGTCACCTTCTCTATGCACACCAGATAGTAAATGTTGCACAGGTCTAGTTAAGTAAAAAAAAAAAAAAAGGCTTTCTGAGAGTTTAATATGGGGCAAAGGGTTGTGATTTTTAATGGTGATGAAGGTTAATTTGCGGTAATCAATGCAAGGTCGGAGTGATCCATCCTTTTTGAAGATGATGAAGAAAGTGGCTCCTGCCGGTAAAGAAGACAGTTAAGTTATTTCAGGAGAGAGAGCCTCAGAGATGTATTCTTCCATGGCTTTATACTCTGGTGCAGACAGGGAGTACAACAGACCTCTATGGGGTAATATTTCTGGGAGCAGGTTAATAGCACAGTCGTAGAAACGATAGGCTGGAAGCGACATAGTATCATATTTGCTGAATGGCTGATGGAGGTGATGATAGATGGGAGGAACTTCAGGTCCGCCACTTGACCTCGTGGTCGAGAAGAAGAGGTGCCACTAGGCTGAACACGGAGCAAAGGAAGCATATAATTCATGGAAAATAACTGACTCCACTCCAAGATGGACCCAGAGGCTCAGTCAACATGGGGATAATGGCTTCTCAGTCATGACCATCCCAGCTCCACAAACATTTGCTGCAACTCCGACAGGAGGAAGCAACCTTTTCAGAGTAGTTGCGTAAGGTTTGCATCAGTGACGTCAGCATAAGCCAACCCCGTAAAGGCCTGGGAGTGGAGAGGAACAGGCAGAGGAGCCCATGGAATCTTAAGGCGTTAGGCAATACCAGGGTGGACAAAACTTCCTGTCAGCCTCAAAGTCAATGATTGTCTTAGTGGTGATTTAGTGTCCCTGTCAGGAGAGCTTAATGACAATGAGTGGTCGGGAGGAAGAGACAGCAGCACCAGTCAGCATTCACCTCTGAGAAAGGGGTAGGGTCATCAGATGGGGTATTCAGCAATGAAGTGGGTGATACTTTTGCAGTATAGCCAAAGCCCTTGGCTGCCATGTTTCTGAAGTTCTGGCAAATTGAGGTGGTACAGCCAGGCATAGCTGATTTGCATAGGTTCCAGGGGAGTCAGGTAATTAGATGAGCATGGCATTTTGGAGGAACCCAAAGGGGAAGGAGCCTGAAACAAGTTCGCCAGTCTGTTTGCCTCTCTTATGGCTAGAGTTTAATCCTAAGGGCCAGTTTAATAAGACCCTCCAAGTCAGGAGGCAGCTGGCAAGTATTTAACTCATCCGGACCCGATCAGCTAAGCTAATTAGTTTGGTGTCATCGAGAACCAAGGGGTCCCAGTGCATGGAGGAAGCTACGGTTCAGAAGTCTTTGGAATAATCCTAAACAGACTGATTGCCTTGGTGGAGCTGAACTGACTGCCAGGCAGTGGAATACCCAGATCAGGAATGATCAAATACCTTTCTTATCTCCTCAGCAAAGATACTAAAGCTTAGGACCGCAGGGTCCTCTGCCTCCCAGCATGCTGCTGCCCAATCTCTGGAGTCCCTTGTCAGATGGTTGATTAAAGCCACTCTGGAGAGTTCAGGAGGAAAAGAGGTCTGGAGGTTAAAGACCATAAAACACAGGAAGCCGTGGCAGGTGGTGGGGTTGCCGTCATAGGAGTCTAGCTCTAATAACATTTACAAGGGATTCCATTCCAAGCTCAGTGCAGTCCTGGCAAGTTGTATTTCCAACAGTATCTTCTTTGTCCAAGTTTAAGAATGAGCACCTGCCCTGTGTGCCCTAATCCCTTTGGCCTGACAATGGTTTCAGACCTCAGACCAGTCCCTTTTACTAGCCTGACCCTCCATGATTCTATTCGCCTCCACTAGACCTTGGACCATCTTCTGACAACCCTCTTCATTTCTGCCCAATTACTCCAGTCTTGTATTTATTAAAGGCAAACTCTGGGATTTTTTTCTGCGATTTGTTTGGCTCCTGTGTTCTCATTTATGACAATTATTCCAATTATCAAAGAAAATGGGTTACAAGGCTATGACACGACAAATATACACCTTTGATATTTTTAGGAGTTCACGAAGCATCCTTTACATCATAATGTGCAGTGAATAAATGTGTATAATCCTAATCAATACAAAGTGAAAGCAATAGGGTTTAACTTCTAAGGGCAACATTGGTTCCTTTGGTCAACAAGCTCATTAATAAGCCTTCCAGCAAAACTCATTGTTACGGCCATGCCACACTGAGCAGAGATATTGCAAGCCTATCCATGTTAACCAAAATTCTGTAAATACGTCAAGCCATAATGTTGTCAAAAGAGGTTACCATCAAACTTATCTCCGGCACCTCTCAGGACGGCAAGCAGCTAATACTCACTCGGCTGCTTAAATACAACAGGAAGAATGAAAGAAAGACTGATGAAACCTGGAGCTTCTTGATATGGACCCCGAAGCTTTACAATCAGTGGCCAGATCGTACCTGTCGCACGCAATGGACAGCCCGGTATTGGGGTCACGAAGAAAGTGGCATTTTGCTGCCTCTTTTGCGATTAGTTTGTTGTCATTTGTATTTTATCAATATCTCAAACGCTATTGAAAATGAGTAATCAATGTTTCATACTTTTTGCATACAAACACTTTGACATTTTCCAAAGTGAACAATGGGGTCAGCTCTGAAGCCATGAGTGAGTGAACAATGGATGCCAAGACTTGTATTCAATGTGTACTAAAACTTCTGCCCCAGATTGAAATATTATTCAACATCATGGTGTATCGAATTCTAAATAGTAGAATTTTTCCTCGTTACACCTGCTGATTACACTAGTTTCTTCCCTCCTCTCTGCTTGAAGCTATACAAGTCAGTGAAATCAGCAGGTGCTGCAATTTGTTGGAATGAAAACTTGCATTCTCCCAGCCCTCCATGGCACATGATTGGGCAACACTGTCCAACGTGATGTGATGGAAAATCTGCAAGTTTTACATGCCCCAAAAATCGCCCCTAGTTAAACTAATTAATGACAATATTGAGTCAAGCAGACCCACTGTCTGATGCCTCTCGATCACAGGTAGGACATATTGTTGTACTTGATCAATATATTGTGTGTGTGCGCATACAATAACTACTTTTATTATCGTAGTTAAAAATAACCAAATATAATCAAAATAAATCCTAAACTTATTGTTGCCATCAAAAAGTCTGTAAATGTATTGGATATTCCATTTGTGGTATGAGGAGATATTAAGCAAACAGAAAGTATTATGAACAAGAGAATTCACTTGACTGAGGATATTTTAGAAGTGACCAATCTGTTCTTCTTTTGATATAATGTAATGGATATGACCAAAACAAACGGGAATAAATACATTTTTTCTCCAAGAACGCTTGCAATCTCCAAAATATTGAATGTGTCAATAGTTTTTGTGGGTCGCAAAAACTCCCCATGCCATTTGAAATGCCTCATTAGTATTCATGAGTATGCAAAAATGATGTCACGCGAAAGCAGATGTGCGCGGTGGAGTCATTAATGAAGCGAAGTTGGCCAATGGCAAAATGCTGTTGCCAAAGAAATATTGGACTGATTTGTCCCGTAAAAGTGCTAGAAAAGGCCAGGAAAAGATAAATTGAAGGCCAGGATAAATATAAAAAACCAAAGTGATCGCTGGTAAACTTATAAAGCCAGGTTTGGATATATTTCTGGTGAAGATGTGGTCAAACTTTTGCTGCATACGTAAGTAAACTTGATGCCTGCTACAAAATGTCCAATATTCCTGTTTTCTAGCACTTTCAGATTGTTAGTAAGCTTGAAATTGTCCCATATAGTTGTAACTAGACATATTCATAGCAATGAATTTCTATTGGCGAAATGTAATTTATTTACCAGCAGTCGAATCTGATGACTGATTTTAGGTGACTTTTCATGCAAATCACTTATGCATATGTGACCCTAGATAACTTTAAACAGACTGTGTTTCCCCGTTACAAATCCCCCAAAAGCAATCAAAATCAATAGATCACTCAGAGGCAGAGGTATAGGAAAAATAAAACAATATTTATTCGGTACACTCTAAAATGATGGGTACAGGGAAATACTAAAATCCATGACAACGTTCTGCCAATACAGTAGCATGTCTGCTGAGGTAAAATAATAGCCAGGACCCAAGTGTTTAGGAGGGCAGAGACAACCAGGTACTATGCACAGGTAAACCAAACCCACAGTAGTAAAACTTAAGAGGGCTTCAAGAGCCCAACACAGCACAGTGAAGGAACCTTAACCCCTCTACGCAGTCAGGGTTTCATTACAACCTAATAATTCATTGCACCCCAGTGATTCACTGCAACTTGATAATTCACTACATGCAGGTGGTTCACTACAGCTTAATAATACACTACACACTGGTAGTTCACTGCAAATTGATAATTCACAGCACACCAGTGGTTCACTGCAAATTGATAGGTCACAGCACCCCAGTACTTCACTACTACCAGGTAATTCACTGACACTGGTGGTTCACAACAACCTGACAATTCACTGCACACTGGTGGTTCACCACAACAGGATAGTTCACTGCACAGTGGTGGTTCACCACAACCGGATAATTCACTGCACACTGGTGGTTCCCAACACCCGGATAATTCACTGCACACTGGTGGTTCACAACAACTGGATAATTCACTGCACACTGGTGGTTCACACCAAATACACACAACCCCGCAGTTACTGAACTGTGAACCACCGTTACTCGCGATCCCCCCCCAAATACTAGACCCAATAATAAGGCTGCCTCTAAAGTTATCTGTGGTAATTCTAGGTGTAGGAAAAACAGTGGTTGCCAGTGGGTGGCATTAGCACAAAATCTGTCACACACATAGGAGCCTTTAATATACAATTAACCGATTAAAATAATAACCTTTAATGTATAACTTTACTTTAAACAGAATTCCCACCTTGATCCTAGTGCTGACTGGCCCTGCTGGTATCACTACTGCTACCACATAAGAATTCTATAAAAACACAATATTTACGGCAAAAAAATATTAATACCATATGAAAAAAAATATGCAACAAAATGTGCAATGCTGGATAGTCCATCTACATAGCAGTTCCACACAATGTATCTACCACCTATCATGAACAAGACAGATTTATAATTCAAGACTTTGTCTAAGAACACATACACAGACTACAAGTTACCAAGCATAACATCACTTCCTGGATGCATTAAAATACTAAAAAAACATAAGTTGACAAAACTTACATTTCAACCGTTTGCTGTAGCTTAACTGGTTCGTTTGCTACCTTTCCAGTGTCGGCAATGTGGACTGTCTGCCGCACTTCCTTACAAACGCGGTTTTAGCAACTACCGTGAGAGAATGGGATTTTCTTTGAACTACCGCGAGAGTACTCGCGTTTTCACACCAGCGGTGTGCCGGGCGATGCTTCTTTTAACAGGGTCCTAAAGCCCTACCTGTCACATATTAAGTAGTTGGCATGTTGAAATAGCCTCGGTCCAGCAGCCACAATACCTGATTGTGACGGACGAGTGATTGCTTTCCTGAAGAATTTATCCTTGTTAGGGGTCGAGGATGACATTAAAACGTACACACAAATCTTTTTATCGGAATAAATTATGCAGGAAAAAAAAGCTGAGGATGAGAATTGGTTCCCTTTAAAGCCCTTTCCTTGCTGAATGGTGGCATGTGGATCATTTATCAATAAAACTCAGTATAACTCTGAACTGCCCAAAGGAGATAGACGGCTTAACAGGGGAATGTGAGGATTTACAAAATGAGCCACTCGCGAGAACCAGAAAAATAAAAAAAGGAGGCTTTATTTCTGAAGGGGGAAACCCCCCAGCAGAGCAGGCAACAGCACAGAGTCCACAATCCGAAATCAGAATCCAAAGGGCGATATCCAGAACTGTAACCAGGGCACCAATCACAAAAATCAAAGTCAGGCAAAAAAGGTTCAAAACACAAGAAGGCGGCACAGTACAGGGAGAATGCAAAACTCGGTAGTCACGGACGGTCCAGTCAGAAAGACAATCACAATGGATACAAGGTGAAATGAACGTGGCACAGGTAAGCATGAGAGAACGTTCTGACAAAGCAGTGCTGTGAAGAGACATCTAATATACATTTCAGGTAGGTCACATGATAACAGAACGCTGGTGGAAGCAGTGAGACTGATTACAAGGGAGCAACACATTAGGAAGTCCCTGATCACATGAAATTGGCAGAAGCCAAAATGCGGACAGGGATCACGGGACAAATCTATATACAATGATACAGCTCCAGTCAAGGAGTTCTACCATGCACAGGTACTAAGAGAAAGGAAAGTCAAAGAAGGTGTGGGATTCCACTGAAATGCAGCAGCTAAGATTAGGGAGGGACAAGGGGCGAAGATTAGAATATGGCGAGTGCTGAGAGCTTGTTAATCCATTAGTAAGTGCAGCTATACAATCCCCGAGTGCTTGTTAGTAAGTTAGTGTTAAATACAATGTTAGTCATGGTTAGAAAATTAACAAAAACAACAAACTGTTTGTATGTGTTGGTGGTATAGAAAAAGCAAGGGGAAGGAAGTAAACGAGATGGGGAAAAAAGATTGAAACCAGAAACCAATAAATCACCCGAATGAGTGGCACGCATTACTGGGGCTGTGAGCAAAGATAAGAGCAAAGACAAGACAGGGGAAGACAAAGTGCAATGCATGGAAAGTCAAAACATAGACTGGAATAAAAACTATCGCTATAAGTAAAACATGGAAAAATCAAAACTAAGATAATGCATGTAATGAAAAAGCAACCAAATACACAATACATAATTCTAAAGAATAGTCAGACATGGCAAGGAATCAACATACACATATGGCAGTCAGAACATGGCAAGGCAAGGCAAGGCAAAACCGGAATCACAACAAGGAAGTCTTCAAATTTGTGAAACAGAGATCCATTTGAGTGGATACACCATTCAACTTGCTGTAGCCAATTTGTTAGTGTAATAAAGCTGGCATGTCTGCCTTGGCAGAGAACAGCCATAGGGCAGAATAAATGAAAACCTGTCACCAAGGTAAAAAAGCACCTGTATTTGTTTTTGGTTTTTTTTTCTTGTTTGTTTACTTTTTTGGTATCCCAATGGCAGAAATATTTACCTGGCTTCCATTCCCAGTACACCATAAGAGACTGCTATAGAGCAAATGCTGAATGCTGAAGATTATTATGAAAATCTGCGAATGAGAGAGAATTATAGGAAAAGCATAAAGTATGCAGAAGTGCTGTTGGGTAAAAGCCCATAATTAAACCAAGGTCCATTATATTTCCAATGGATTTACATAAATTACTTATAGTGTACTTACAGAGAATGTTCACGTCCCTTTAAGAATATCTTTCTCAATGGTTATGGGTAGTATTGTGCCTGCCATGGGTATTATTGTGATTATGTAATGATTATACAGTATTATATTATTCAAAATACAAATACAGAAAGTAATTTAATAATAACAACAATAATAATAATAATAATGATGATACCAGTAGCAGCAACAGTAGTAGTAGTTTCAGGCCAATAGCAGAACACTATTTATTGAGCCTGCTTTACTCCTGGATATACATTCAGCATCCTACCTTGTGACTGGATTGTTGGAAATTAATAGACCTTTCATGTGGAGGGGTGTTGGCTGGCTCGAGGCAGGGAGCTCTGTAATGTAGGCTGCGATAATTGCACCCTCTGCCCTGGGAAAATGGCATCAAGGCCAAAGCAGACATGTCTGCAAACCAGTACATCCGCTAATTATGGAAAGAATCTGCGCAGACTCTGAGCGCTAATCAGTCTCTCCGAGACTTCAGCTTTACGTTTTTTGTGCAGATTTATGATGCTCCCCCACATGCTTTTACTAAAGAAGATACATTTCTCACTAGAAGATTAAGATTGCCTGCTCAAATGCAAAGGTTCAACAAGAAAGGTGATCTGCATCTATGACAATATGACAGAGAGGGTGAAATGGAAATACGTGAAACAAAAACATCAAAGAAGGACTGCCGAGGGAAAAAATCAAAAGAAAAAAGCTAAAAAATATTTAGTGCTGCCAACAGGTGGTGAAAGGGGCAATGTAGAACTACTAATCATCATAAATACTACATGCTTGTCATGGGTATTTAAAAGTCGACATTTGTCTCCATAATTGGAAAAAGGAAGGATGATCCATATTTAAGCAGGAAATCATAAAATTAGTCTCTTCACACTAATTAAAAGACAGTCACACCCATTCAAAATGGAGAAACTTAAGGAAAGGTAGTTGCTTAACTAGCAAGCCAGAATTAACGTTAAAAAATTTTCCTAAGAATTTGGATCACAGGCCCTATTTCTGAAATGTTCAACATTTCAGTTATGGCGCTGAATATAAAGATAAATAGGTAGTGCATCGATAGGTCCTGTAGAATAAGATAACAAACTTTCTCTGTAATTTTCAACATACAAATGGGTAAAAAACATTCTCTTAACCCTTTGTGCAGAAGTGAAATCTGGCTATTTATGCGTTATCCTATTTAAGGCGGTATAATTCAAGATTTGAGCTTCAAAGAGATGGGGAAAATGGCTTAAACGAAACAAGATATTTATAGCATTCAGAATTCCATCGTATTTCAGTTTTTATTCATAATTTTAGTACAGAGTTAGGGCCATGTAAAAAGTAGGGACACTTTTTAACCCTGTGCACAACGTTTGGACTTTTGTATGTGTCACCGTAATTGCCATGGCTTGTATTCGTCTTTTGTTTTGTTCACGCACCGTCCCCGTTCACTCGCACTACATTACCCATCATACACCACACCGTTAGTCACACCGGCACGCTAATCACATTCATCTCCATTGAACCAGCAGCAACATCTACCCCGTGAGTTCCGATCATTAGCGGCACTCATTACAAACCACACATAGTTAGCTTACCGTTTAAACGCAGTTTATTCCAAACATCCTAGCAAACAGTAACCAACTTCTGATTCTGCTCCATTTTCCATTTCGTTGTTAATCTTGGTTTCTCCACAACTTCTCCACACGTTAGCACTGATTTCTCCCTGGTCCGTCAAACATGGATTCCCCGTAGGAAGCGCGCACCTCGGGTGAGCAGTGTTTTTATGTTCCACCTTGGGCTAGGGGAAGTTTACCGGTTGTAGGGGTGAGTGTTGTGTCTTCTGTGATGTTTGTTTCATTTATGTTAACTGTGGGGATGGGAAATGTATGTAGATGTATCGGTGGATGTTTATTATGTAGTTTAATGGTGAATGGAATGTCGACATTTTTAATCTTCACTGTGAATTTTGTTTTTTTTTGTGTATACCTCTGGGGTTAATGGATTCAACCAATTATTGTTTTTATCTTCTCATTGGTGGCGGTGTTTAGGATGTAGGTCGGCCAATTATTGTATGACTGTGTTTTGTAGTTGAGCCAATCAGAGTGTAACTGGGGGGGTTATTTAAAGGGCTGTATTGTGTTGCTTGCCAGTCTTTGACAGGCTCTGGTGGCGGTGAGATGTTTGGCACTCAGAATTGAGAGAATTGAGAGAATTGAGAGAATTGAGAGAATTGAAGCAGCAACTTGTTGTGAGGTTGCCCTCCAGTTCTTTTTGTATTTATATATTATGCCTATGACGGCCCGTTTTGTTTCATTTTTGAAAGTCTTTTGTTTGAATTTTGAGCACCTTCTCGCACTGTCCAAATAAATAATTATTATGTACTTTGAAAACCTTCGTTTTGGGCTACTCATTTGGTGGTGACGCTTAGTGGAAGCGGGACAGCAACGGTACCCTTTCACATTTTGGTGTCAGAAGTGGGATACTAACGCTCTCTAGGTGGAGCATAGGAGAAAGCTCACCACCAGTGGGTCATGTACCGGCGCCTGACAAGGCAAACCTGTGCAATGAACGCGCCAAGTGACGAGGGTGAAGTTGGAGCCACAGGAGGGGTGAAAGAGGTCATTTTGGAGGGAGAGCCAGAGACCCCAGGCCTGCAAGCCCTTCTCCAGCTCATCCGGAAGTCGATGGCGGCCCAGGAGAAGGAGGCAATCAAACAGGAGCAGAGGTGGCGCAGTGTGCAGATCCAGATGAACCAGTTCCGGGAGGATCTGGAGGAGGGGCGAGGGACTGCCAGTGATGGAGGTCAGCGGCGAACCAGGCAGGGTTACGACCAGAGGGAGGAGGACGAGGAATATCCGCTCCCAGTAGACGAGCCCGCCGTGCCAGGGGACCAACATGCCGACCAGCCTGCCCCCGTAGCACCGCACGTACCACCACCACCAGCAACACCAGTAGCCTGGACGCGAGCAGCTGTTCCGAAGTTGGAAGGGGGTGACGACATCGAACAGTACCTCACCACGTTTGAGAGGCTTGCCGCGGCCCATAGGTGGCCACGAACAGACTGGGCAGTGTACCTGATCCCTTACCTGACGGGCCGGGCACGTGCGGCGTATGTAGCGATGGACGTGGATGAGGCGATGGACTACAGCAAGGTCAGGGAGGCCATCCTAATGAAGTACGACATCAACGAGGAGATCTACCGGGAGAGGTTCCGTGAGCCAGACATCCGGCCAGGGGAGACGCCCAGGGAGCTCTACCATCGGCTGAAGGACCTCTACAAAAAGTGGATCAAGCCAGCAGGGAAGACGGTGGAAGACGTCGGGGAAATCATTATTTTGGAACAGTATCTGCGTTCCCTGGCCCCAGATGTGCGTGTGTGGGTCAAAGAGCACAGACCGACAACAGGCCAGCAAGCCGCAGAATGGGTGGAGGCGTTCCTGTCGGCCAGACGTGGACCCAAGACCTTCAGGTTCCAGAGGCCCAACCGACCAGTGCCTGGAGGTAAACCTGGGGGGTTTGGTAGTGGAGTTGGTCCTAGTACATCTGGGCAGGGTAGGCCTACAAACACCACCACACACCCTAGTACATACTCTGCACAGCGTAATGTATACACCCCACCCACCGCACCTGGTAAATTACCTACAACATCTACCCACTCACCCACGATATCTACCAATACACCTGCTAGAGTCCCTTTTGTATGTCATTTTTGTAGCCAGGCAGGACACATAGCCAGAAACTGCCCCGTTAGAGTAGCTAAGGGGACGGGTATGTGTGGGCTACCTAGACCTGGGGGGGAGCAAGTAGATTGTCTGGGGAAAGTGCAGACCGCCTCTGTTGTTGTAAATGGCCATTCTACTGTTGCATTGCTGGATACTGGTAGTACGCAAACTCTTGTACAGCCCCATCTAGTGGAGGCCTATGAATCCTTGGGAGAAAGGAAACTGAGGGTGCGCTGTGTGAATGGGGATGAGCATACTTACCCTGTGGCAGATGTATGTGTGGAGGTTGGAGGTCAGGCCTATAGGCTAGTGGCCGGGGTAGTGAAGGGGTTAAGCCATCCTGTTGTGTTGGGCCAGGACGTGTTGATACTACCTGAACTGGTGCAGGCCTCAAAGCCGGTTAGCATGGTGGTGACCAGAGCCCAAGCTAAGGGTAGAGCAGTGGAAACCCCTGAGCAGGCTGTGAACAAAAGCCTCCTAGACCTTATGCCATACGGCAACAGCGAGTTTGACCCCCCAAAGCACTCCAAAGTTCGTAAGACCCGCAGGCAGAGGAGGAGAGAAAAAGTGTTGGGCGCAGTGCAGAATATGCCACTAGAGGGGGTGGGCCAAGAGCTACAGGGGGCTGGAGTGTGGGAGTTACCCAGTGATTTTGCTTCTTTGCAGAAGGAAGATGTGTCTTTGGAAGATGTTTTTAAGAAAGTGGTTGAAATTGAGGGTGTGAATACTGAGGTAGCCAAAGAGCTGACCGGGGAGTATTATTTTGTGAGGGAGGGTCTGCTCTATCACCAACCAGAAGATGGCAGAGTAGAGCAGCTTGTGGTGCCAAAGAGTCTGAGGGCAAAAGTGCTTGCATTGAGCCATGACATTCCATGGGCGGGGCATCTAGGTAGTGTGAAGACCCTTGAGAGGATAGCCGCACGTTTCCACTGGCCTGGGTTATACGTAGATGTCCAGCAGTACTGCAGGAGTTGTCCCACATGTCAGCTAGCCAGCAGCCACAAGGTCAAACCCTCACCACTCATGTCACTACCCATTATAGGCACACCATTTCACCGCATTGCAGTCGACATTGTAGGACCTCTAGAACGCACCCAGTCTGGTCACCGGTTCATATTGGTAGTGTTATGGCCCCAATTTGTTATTACATTTATAACACAACAGCAACAGCAAGGGATGACAAACACAGTTTTAACAACTAAAACACATTTATTTTTTAACAAAGACAAAGACTAATAACAACCTACAACTAAAGACCAAGATTGATAAATAAGAAAAAACAGAAATAATTACAGTCCCTTTTTAGTGGGGTGGCTTGGTGATGTCCTGGATGAAGAAAATGCTCAAACACAGGCAAAGAAATCCACAAAAGAAACATCACAGGTCTTGAACAGAATGGCAGGTCTGGTCATCTTCTTGCAATTTCTCCTACTCCTTTACTGTCTCAATTCTTTTCCTTATATACTCTTTTGCAGACCCCACCCACATTTAGACCTCTTTTTTTTTAACTTTCTGAGACTTGCCCCAGACATGTCCAGGACATGTCTAAACATGACTCCCAGTCAGAGCTTAACAAAAAAAGGTAAATACTGCCATCTAGTGGCCTATATTCACATTACAGTAGTATGCGACTACGCAACACGATACCCCGAGGCATTCCCATTACGCAAAGTCACTGCAGGCACCATTGCACGCACAATACTACAGTTGTTTTCACGGGTAGGGCTACCACAGGAAGTGCTTACAGACCAAGGCACAAACTTTTTGTCAAAAACACTCACACAAATGTACAGTCTGTTAGGCATTAAAGGTATTAGGACCACTCCCTACCACCCCCAGACCGACGGGCTGGTGGAGAGGTACAACCGCACACTGAAAAGTATGCTGCGGAAGTTTGTAGCTGCAAATGCAAAAGATTGGGACCAGTGGCTGCCCTATCTTCTATTTGCCTATCGGGAGGTACCCCAAGCCTCCACTGGATTTTCCCCCTTTGAACTTTTGTACGGCCGCCAGGTGAGGGGGCCGTTGGACCTCCTGAGAGATGCCTGGGAGAATCCTCGACCAGCAGGGGGCAGCAGTGTCGTCAGCTACGTCCTGCGTATGCGTGACACGATGGAGGAGATGGCAGTCCTGGTCGAGGACAACATGGAGCGTGCCCAGCAGACACAGGCCAAGTGGTACGACCAGAGAGCCAGGCAGAGGACTCTGCAGCCGGGCCAGAAGGTTCTCCTGCTCTTGCCAACTTCGGAGAACAAGCTCTTGGCCAAGTGGCAGGGGCCCTACCGTGTGTGTCGTCAGCTGGGTCCAGTCAACTATGAGATTGAAATGCCTGAAAGACGAAAGACGAAGCAGACGTTCCACGTCAACTTGTTGAAAGAGTGGCACGAACGGGACCTGCCACTCAGCCATCAGCTGCTGGTGCGAGCGGTGGCAGAGGAAGACGACCCACCCGAGCAGTTCTTCCCATCCAGGGCTGCCTCGGCAGAGCTGGACTACAGCCACCTGACACCACAGCAGCAACAGGAGTTGCAGGCAGTCATTCCTGAGGACCTGTTTCAGGACCAGCCGGGCCGGACGTCTCTGGTGGAGCACGACATCCCGCTGAGGGACTCCACGCCAGTGAGGCAGCGGATGTACCGCATTCCTGAGCGCCTACGGCCTGTTCTCCAGGAGGAGTTGGCTGTAATGCAGCGCATGGGAGTCATCGAGCGGTCAAGCAGCAGCTGGAGTAGTCCGGTTGTCCTGGTCCCCAAAAAGGATGGCACCCTCTGTTTCTGTGTTGACTTTCGCCAGGTGAATGCGCAGTCACATTTTGATGCGTACCCCATGCCAAGACTGGAGGACCTCATTGAGCGGCTGGGGAAGGCTCGGTACATTACCACTCTGGATTTATGCAAGGGTTACTGGCAGGTGCCATTGGCTGAAGGAGCGAAGCCATACACCGCCTTTAGAACCCCCCAAGGACTCTTTCAGTTCACAGTAATGCCCTTTGGTCTCCAGGGGGCGCCGGCCACTTTCCAGAGGCTAATGGACCAAGTCCTGGAGGGTACAGGGGCCTTTGCAGCAGCTTATCTGGACGATATTGCCATCTACAGCGCCACCTGGGGGCAGCACTTGGAACATGTGCAGGAGGTGCTGCATCGGTTGCACTAGGCGGGCCTTACCATCCAGCCAAAGAAATGTGCACTTGCCCAGCAGGAAGTGCACTATCTGGGGCATGTTTTGGGCAGTGGGGTGATTCGTCCACAGAAGGACAAAGTGGACGCCGTCCGTGACTGTGCCACGCCGCAGACAAAGAAGGATGTACACTCGTTCCTGGGTCTGGCGGGATGGTACCGGCGATTCGTCCCCAACTTCGCTGCTCGAGCTGCACCTCTCACGGACCTCACTAGGAAGTCGGGGTCAAACTCTGTGCCATGGGAGGAGGTGCACGAGCAGGCGTTCATGGACTTGAAAGGGGCGCTACTCTGCGAACCTGTCCTGCAGAGTCCAGACTTCAACAAGCACTTCACAGTGCAGACTGAAGCCTCTGGGGTAGGGCTTGGGGCAGTCCTGCTTCAGGGGGAGGCAGACGATCAGAGACCTGTGGCTTATATAAGCCGAAAACTTTTCCCACGTGAGACCCGGTATTCGGTTGTGGAGTTGGAGTGCCTGGCGGTCAAGTGGGCATTGGACACGTTGAAATACTATTTGTTGGGGAGGGAGTTCACTCTTGAGACCGACCACAGGGCTCTGCAGTGGTTGGGGAATATGAAGGACTCCAATGCACGGGTAACAAGGTGGTTTCTGGCATTGCAACCATTTAGGTTTGACGTGAAGTACAGAGCTGGCAAGTTAAACCCTGTTGCGGACTTTCTGTCTCGTCACCCCGGTGCCGAGCCATCAGAGGGGGAAGGAAATGTAAAAAGTAGGGACACTTTTTAACCCTGTGCACAACGTTTGGACTTTTGTATGTGTCACCGTAATTGCAATGGCTTGTATTCGTCTTTTGTTTTGTTCACGCACCGTCCCCGTTCACTCGCACTACATTACCCATCATACACCACACCGGCACGCTAATCACATTCATCTCCATTGAACCAGCAGCAACATCTACCCCGTGAGTTCCGATCATTAGCGGCACTCATTACAAACCACACATAGTTAGCTTACCGTTTAAACACAGTTTATACCAAACATCCTAGCAAACAGTAACCAACTTCTGATTCTGCTCCATTTTCCATTTCGTTGTTAATCCTGGTTTCTCCACAACTTCTCCACACGTTAGCAATGATTTCTCCCTGGTCCGTCAAACATGGATTCCCCGTAGGAAGCGCGCACCTCGGGTGAGCAGTGTTTTTATGTTCCACCTTGGGCTAGGGGAAGTTTACCGGTTGTAGGGGTGAGTGTTGTGTCTTCTGTGATGTTTGTTTCATTTATGTTAACTGTGGGGATGGGAAATGTATGTAGATGTATTGGTGGATGTTTATTATGTAGTTTAATGGTGAATGGAATGTCGACATTTTTAATCTTCACTGTGAATTTTGTTTTTTTTTGTGTATACCTCTGGGGTTAATGGATTCAACCAATTATTGTTTTTATCCTCTCATTGGTGGCGGTGTTTAGGATGTAGGTCGGCCAATTATTGTATGACTGTGTTTTGTAGTTGAGCCAATCAGAGTGTAACTGGGGGGGTTATTTAAAGGGCTGTATTGTGTTGCTTGCCAGTCTTTGACAGGCTCTGGTGGCGGTGAGATGTTTGGCACTCAGAATTGAGAGAATTGAGAGAATTGAAGCAGCAACTTGTTGTGAGGTTGCCCTCCAGTTCTTTTTGTATTTATATATTATGCCTATGAAGGCCCGTTTTGTTTCATTTTTGAAAGTCTTTTGTTTGAATTTTGAGCACCTTCTCGCACTGTCCAAATAAATCATTATTATTTACTTTGAAAACCTTCGTTTTGGGCTACTCATTTGGTGGTGACGCTTAGTGGAAGCGGGACAGCAACGGTACCCTTTCACAGGCCACATACAAAAAAAATCATCATGAAAATTCAGCAATGAAATTATTTTAAAAAATACCTATAATTGAAAAATGGCTGGGAGTTAAAACTATACATTTATGGGATCATTAACTTCTTGACCGCAGGAGTACTCCATCTGACAATGATATTCAAAATAATCAACTATTTATGAGCCAAATAAGTTAGCTTTCCAAGTGGCTCCCCACACCGTCAGACGGCTCAAATTTGCACACTGTCAAATCAAAATTATCATATGTTTGACACAAATTAACTTATATCCCAATGGAATTTAACATGAGTTGATCAATATAGGCTTGGATGGACATACAGTGGCTCCAATAAGTATTTGTACACTACTTGAAAATTCGACTACATAACAGCTTTTGTATATTCGGCTAAATGCTTGCCATTGTGTGTATAAGTGATTAAAATATTTGATAATCAGTATGTTTTAAACAAATATTTAATGTCAAAATGGCAAATTTGGTCTGAAAGGCGATTATCTGACCAAATTAGTATCTGTACAGTTCCATTAGTGAGTCACAAAACATATAATACTCACCTAAAATTGACTCAAGATGTTAACAGGACATGGTTGACTCACTTGGTCTGATTTTGTCAAGCGTGACCATACTGGACACTCCCTCTGTACACAGACTGGCCTATGTAAATGGCCTGACCATGCCCATAATGTATGTCCAGAATGAATGACGTCATTATCAATGGACTGGACACCACACCTGTCGTATGCTACGGCAACAGTAGCAGCAAATCGTGATCCGTTTGATCAAGAGCTCCTCTCCTTAGAGCAACAGGTTATAGCTTTCTTTAATAGCAGGGATATAAATGTTGAGGGTAAGGAAATAGAGGGGTGTCACGTTCTCCCAAGAAAAAATAAAACTGAGAAACCTGCCATTATTATTCGCTTTGTAAACAGAAAACAAAAGAATGAACTGCTTAAACAGGGACGAAAGCTGAAAGGAACAAGTGTTTATGTTAATGACCACCTCACAAAGAAAAATGCCGGTATTGTAAGGCTGGCGAGACAATTAAAGAAGCAGAAAAAAATTCAGTCGACGTGGACATCAAATTGTAAGGTGTTCATCAAGCTGAATGGGACTCCAGAGCAGGCAAAAGTTTTAGTCATCAGAGAGCAATCAGAGCTATAAAAATACCAGTAATGCACTGATTTGTGATACCAATGACTGTTTTTTAGTGTATTGGATGATGTATGATGTATTGTTGATGTCACTGTAAATTTTATAACACTGATGTTTGATAGATTGCATATTAATACCTGTGATGACACCGATCACAGGCTAGTAGAGCATGAAAATAACATTGACCCAGACAAAAATCTCTATAATAACCTGACAAATGACTGCACTTACAATACAGATGATCAATTTGGTAAGGAGATAAAGGTAGAAGATGATCTAACAATGATTCACTTCAATAGTAGAAGTTTATATGCGAATTTTGAAACCATTAAGGAATATCTGAGACAGTTTAAAAGAACATTCAGTGTAATAGCCATAACAGAAACATGGATAACTCCTGAAAAGAGTGGAGACTTTGAATTGAATGGGTATGAATTCCTTCATTTAGATAGGAAAAATAAAAAAGGAGGTGGGGTGGGACTGTATATTGATAAAGACCTAAACTATAAAAGAGTTGAAAAGATGACAACCATTATTGATGATGTGATGGAATGTATAACCATTGAAATCTGTATGAAAAAAAAGAAAAACATAATCTTCAGTTGTATATATAGAACTCCAGGATCCAATATTGACATTTTTACTAACTGCATGGAGGGATTATTTACAAACTTATACCACAAAGGGCTGTTTACTTGTGGAGACTTTAATATAGACTTACTAAATCCAAATCATAACAAAAGTGTAGATGAATTTATAGATGCCATGTTCAGCATGGGGCTATTTTCCCTAATAACAAGACCAAGTAGAGTAACAACACATAGTGCCACTTTAATAGATAACATATTTACAAATATAATGGATGATAACATTAAAAGTAGGTTATTAATCAATGACATCAGTGATCATCTACCAGTTTTTGCGGCTTATGATTGTAATTGCAAGGGCAACAGAATCAAGAGTAACATTATGTATAAAAGAATCCGTACAGAGAAGACATTAAATATCTTTAAAAATGAGTTGCTAAAGCAAAATAGGAATATCATATATGAAGAGACTGATGTTAACAAAGCATATGAAACATTTTTACAGATATTTAAAATACTATATGATAAACACTGTCCAGTAGTACAATGTAACATGAAACGAAACTACACAGGAAGACCATGGATGACTAAAGGGCTGCAAAATTCCTGCAAAAAAAAAGAATGCCTAATATCGAGAATTTATTAAGCATAGAACTATTGAAGCAGAAAATAAATACAAAAAATATAAAAATAAGTTGACCAATTTAATGAGAACGTGTAAAAAAAGAGTACTTTAGTAATAAATTAGAATATAATAAAAATAACACAAAAGCATTATGGAGTACACTAAACAGTGTAATTAAAAATGGAAAAAAACATGATCAATATCCTCAGTATTTCATAGTTGAAGGAAGCTGTGTTAAGAAAATTAAGGATTTAGCCGATGGATTCAACTCATTTTTTGTAAATATTGGACCAAAACTGTCAGAGGAAATAATGGTGGAGGGAACAGAAATTGATCCTACAGACTATGTTGAGAGGAATAATAGTTCAATGTTTTTCACAGCTGTAGAAGAAAAAGAAATTTATGATTTAGTCAAAGAATTTAAGAACAAAAACAGTTTAGACTGTGAAGAATGTTATTGATGGTATTACGAAGCCACTTATGTATATTTTTAACCTGTCTTTTCAAAATGGGTTATTTCCAAATAAGATGAAAGTAGCAAAAGTTGTTCCCATTTACAAAGCAGGCGATAAACACTACTTCACTAATTATAGGCCTATATAGGCTTAGATATCAGTGCTTTCCCAATTTTCAAAAATATTAGAAAAAGTATTCATAAAACGATTTGATGGTTTTGTTGAGAAACACAAGTTGTTAACAGACAGTCAGTATGGATTTAGAAATAATAGATTGACAGCCATGGCACTGATAGATTTGGTAGAAGAAATAACACACTGTATCGATACAAAGAAGTACGCAATGGGAGTGTTTTTAGATCTCAAGAAAGCATTTGACACAGTCAATCATGACATATTGATTAGAAAATTGGGGAAATATGGTTTCTGAGGTCATGTTTTGGATTGGCTGAAGAGTTATCTACTAAAAAGACAGCAATTTGTACAAATAAATCAGAATACATCAAGTTTTATGAATATTACATGCGGGGTGCCTCAAGGATCCGTTTTAGGACCAAAACTATTTATTATGTATATTAATGATATTTGCAGGGTATGTAATGTATTAAGATTTGTGTTATTTGCAGATGACACAAATATTTTTTATTCAGATGTGGAATTACAGCAGCTTTTGGAAGTGATTACAATTGAAATGAATACCTTTAAAAGGTGGTTTGACGCTAATAAATTGTCTTTAAATCTGAACAAAACTAAATTTGTTGTTCGGACATTATAAGAGAAATATAAATGTAAAATTAAACATTGATAATATTGGCATAATATTGGCATGTAATTCTAGACCACAAAATCTGCTGGAAACCACATATTAAATATGTTCGGGGGAAGCTGGCACGGAGCATTGCCGTCCTGAGAAAAGCAAGGCAGATCTTCGACTTGAAAGCTCTATATATTTTATATTGGGCATTAAATTTACCTTATCTGACCTATTGTGTAGAGGTATGGGGAAACACATAAAATGTCATCTTCAAACAATAAATATAATGCAGAAAAGGGCTGTCAGATTTATCCACAATGTAGGATTTAGAGACCACACAAATAGACTTTTCTTAAAACTGCAAGGTCTAAAATTTCAAGATCTGATTCAGTTTAAAACAGCACAAATAATATTTAAAGCAAAAAATAACTTACTCCCAGGCAACATAAATAAACTGTTCTCAGAGAGAGAAGGTGGCTATAATTTAAGAGGGGAACTGAACTTAAAAATAATTCAAGTCAGAACTACCTTGAAAGGCATGTGTGTCTCAGTCTCTGGGGTCAAATTATGGAACAGTTTAACAGATGAATTAAGGAAATGTCAAACCATTGGCAAGTTAAAAAAAATATATAAAATACAAATTTTAAATAAATATAAGGATGAGGAACAGCAGTTTGACCCAGGACGGTAATGGCAGGGTTTAGAAAAATGTGGATACATTGTCTTGTTATGTCTTCTTCTGTGTGTGCGCAGGGGATTTTAGAAGTATAGAAATTCAGTATTATATACAGGTGCAATATTCTGTGTATATTTGTATATAAGAAGCTTATTGAATATTTTAGTCAATAAATTGTAAGTACCATTGATTCTTGAATAGACGGTGAATGTTGTAAATATAATAATAGAGAATTTAATAACTTGACTGTAGAATGCGGTAATACAAGGGGTAGGATTAAATAAGTTCTTACTTCTTCCTACTCCTTTTCGAGCATATAATCTTGCTGCTCATGCAAGACAGTTATCAACAGTTTGCTTTTTGTTTTTGTTTTGGTATTGGCATGGTGGCCATTCGTTTTGGTGATTATCTCTGTTTTATCTTTTAACGTGTTCGAAAGAAAGAATTTCTGTTCTGTTCTGTTCTAAAAAAAGATTTTTTTGTGTTTTCAGCTCCTTTTCTTCACCAAAATCATAAAAATGAACTGAAATACGATGGGAGTCTAAATGCTTCAAGTGTCTAGAATTATAAAGCCTTCTGCAATCTTGATTTATAAAGCCTTTGATCAGGTAACATCTAAATAGCCAGATTTGGCTCCCGCGCAAAGGGGTTAATAGCAATGTTGTTGAGTATTAAAAAAAATAATAAAGGTGGTTGGTAATTTTGTTATTCATTTCTCATTCTGAAAGTAGCCTAGTTGTAGTTGATGACAACTTACAGTTTATGGCAGTTTATATTAATTACAATGTGTGAAATAAACTGCAAAAATTTTCTTATCTACCAAAAAGGGGCCCAGCAGACAAAGTTTGGGAACCACTGGCTTAGACCCACGCAGGCTACCCTGTAACATCTGAACTGAACTGTACCATTCTCCTCTGGGTTCCGTCCGACTGTCTACCTTATTTTTTCCATTATCCATGATCTATTATCCGCTTTTTTCCTTTATTGGAGTCACAAGGGGGAGCTGAAGCCAATCCCAGCTGACTACGGGCGGAAGGCAGAGACCTACACTGGATGGTTTAACGACCCATTCCAGGGCACACTCATCACTCACTCATACACTCATATCTATGGGCAATTCAGCATCTCCAACAAGCCTGATGTGCATGTCTTTGGTCTGTGGGAGGAGACTGGTGTAGCCTGAGGAAATCCATGCTGGGAAAACATGCAAACTTCAGCTCCCTTATCACTATCAATAAACCCAACTATTGGATTGTACTCTGCATCCAAACTTGATTCCTGATTTGGATCAAAACACTTACATTTCACAGACTACATTAGTTTCCCGACAGTTTTTAGAACAAGAAAAAAAAGTATTGCCCAATATATCATGTATTATGTACCACATACTTGCAAATCTACAATCAATACTATAGAAAATCGCAGGTAAGCATTGAAACTCATTTGAGTGACGCTAAATACCTGAAAAGAGCAGTAGGTATTTCATGTGTAAAAATAGGAAAGCAAGAAAGTTATAACCTTTCAGCAAAGCCCCAATGTTTAGATGTTTCTCAACAGAATACTTATGGAGTTTGAACTGTGCCAATTGGGTACAGGTGGGATCAGGAAACAAATTCTGACCAGCTGTAAAAAATAATCTCAGAGGACACATGATTGGTGGTTGAGAAGCTTGTAAGTTTCAGTTAGCAGCCTGAATACTTTAGTTGGATGCTTGCAGAAACACGATGGGAAGTTATTTGGTTTAAGACAGAGTGCTGTATAAAGTAACCAACAATTAAAAGAAATGTCTCTAGAAATTATTTTCATTCTTCTGCATTAAAAAAAAATACACTTCAAAACGAAAAAATAATATTGTAATGAATCTGCAAACACAGTTCACTTGTTTGCTTGCTGCTTCAAAGTGGACCAGTATCCTATGGTTTATCATTAGTATAATACTCACTTTCATAAGCTTTAAATGTCACAACCCTTGTGTGAATTCCTTCTGTTTCTCTTTGGAATTCAGCAACTTGAATGTCAGTTAGGTTTATGTGTTTTGTACTTCATTTGCATCTTGTACGTGTATTCTCGCTCGACTGAATTTCATTTCATGGTTATCTCCCCATGACTGAGTGACGGGTGTTAAACCACTCTGTGCAGATGTAGACACCAGCGGTATTTGTGCAGGTAGTTACACTATTCTATCACTAGATGGCACCCCCGGATCAGTTATTGAATATTCACTAGCAAGCCGAGCTCGAACACGGACACAGCAAGTACCATGCCTGTTTCCCAAAAGTTGGCATGAATAAAACTCCTCAGCTAAGCCTGATTTGCAGACTGCTCAATGTAATTGCCAATTGTATCTATCCAGCAGTAAAAAAAAAAAAAAGTCTCCTACTCCAGAGAAAATTGTAGTCCTTTGTAGCAACCACTTCAGCTATAGTGAGCCAATGGTATCCCAATCAAGTAGTTCAAAAAAAAAAGTTTTCTGAAGCAAAAATTTGCCTTGGTATTGATACTGTGTAATTTTATCAAATTTACTCATCACATATTCAAAACACTTAATTTCCTACCATGGATTTATGCGTAGATTCCTACATTAACAAATTCATCGCTGACTTACATCCTCCTCAGCACTCTCATTGATAGCCAATCACTGTATTGTTTGCTAAGGCTAATCTGCATTAAGCACAGTTATAGTTCATGCCCATGTGAAACTTCAGCAGTAATGATCTAGTGATGGACGTTTCTCTTCCAATTCCAGAGAGTATAAACTTTCCACAGTAACTGTAAGACTAGATAAAAAATCTGGGAATACACAGAAATCAGAATTAAAAGTGAAAAAAGGCTAAAGCATCTGGAATTAGATTTGTTGAATCAAAACTGGGATAATGTATTAGCAGAAAACGACCTGAATAGAGCGTATGAGGCTTTCCTGTGGACTGTAAATTCTCTGTATGATACCCACTGCTTAGTCAAAACAATCAATAATCTGAAGAAAAACAAAGAGAGAAGACCTTGGGTTTCAAAAGCACTGGCTAATGCCTGTAAGAAAAAAAATACTTTGTACAAGCAGTTCCTGAGAGAAAGGACCGAGAAAGCGGAAGTAAGGTAAAAGTCTTATAGAAATAAAATTACACGCTTGTTGAGGAAGCATAAAAAAGAGTATTATGAAAAGCTTTTAGTAGGAAATAAACATTACACCAGAAATCTTTGGAATATAGTAAAGAATGTTTCTGGGAGGGCTCCGAAGAGGGAGTACCCTGCCTTCTTTAATATTCATGGTAAACAGGTAGAGAACATGGACCAAGTCGTGGAACATTTTAATAATTACTTTGTGAATGTTGGGCCAGAACTAGCAAAGGGTATTGAACCCTCTCACCTAAGATGGGACTACCTTAATAAGGATGAGGAAGTACAAGACACATTGGCATTAACTCCTGTTACTGAATCCGAAATTAGATCAATTCTGAATAATTGTACAGCTAAAACGTCTGTTGACGTAAACCAATTAGATTTGAAATTACTGAAAACACTTACCAACGCAATTGTAACTCCACTTACGCATATATGTAATCTATCCTTCTCTTGCAGAGTGTTTCCAGATAAAATGAAGATAGCAAAGGTTATCCCTCTCTACAAAAGTGGGGATAAATATGATTTCTCAAATTATCGACCTGTCTCGATTTTACCTCAATGTTTAAAAATCTTAGAAAAACTCTTCAATGATAGATTGGACAATTACATTGATAAACACAAACTTCTAAGTGACAGTCAGTATGGGTTCAGGAAAAAGCATTCGACAGCACTAGCCCTAACAGAACTTATTGAGATGATCAAAGATTCGCTAGATTCAAAGCTATATTCTATAGGTATTGGGTATTCAGGTATTTATTGACCTGAAGAAGGCATTTGACACTATAAATCACGATATATTGATTGAAAAACTGTATAAATATGGAATAAGAGGGACCGCGTGAAAATGGATTAAAAATTATTTAACAAATAGAACGCAATTTGTACAGATGGGCAATAATAAATCAAATTGCCTGGACATTACCTGTGGAATTCCTCAGGGCTCGGTCATAGGTCCTAAGCTGATCATAATCTACATAAATGACATTGTTAAGGTATCTGATATCCTAAGATTAATTTTATTTGCTGACGACACGACAATTTTTTGCTCTGGTGCTGATCTCAATTAGTAAAATTGGCTAATAATGAAATGTCTAAACTTCACACGTGGTTTAATGTAAACAAACTATCATTAAATCTTACAAAGACCAAATTTATGATATTTGGGAAAAAAGGCCTAAAGGACGACATAGACTTAAAAGTAAATGGTATCAGCATTGAAAGAGCAAACATATATAAAGTCTTGGGAGTTATTATAGATAATCTCTTAAACTGGAAACCGCATGTAAATTTAGTTCAAAGAAAGTTAGCTAAAAGTGTATGTATTCTTTGGAAAATGCAGAAATTATTAAACCTCAAATCTCTTAAAATAATCTATTCAGTCCTCATAGCACCCCATCTACATTACTGCGCTGAAGTATGGGGTCACACTTACAAAAATACAAAAGAACCTTTATTTAAACTACAAAAAAAGGCTATAAACTATAAAAAATTATTTATTGCGTTCCTTATGGAACTCATACAAATGATTTATCTATTACGGCAAAGCTTCTTAAATTACAGGATATAGTAAAATTCAACGTCTTGCGACTTGTCTACTTGGGATATAAAAATTGCTTGCCCAAAAATGTACAAAACCTATTTCTTCAGCATGACTGCATGCAGCACACCAGAAGTAGGATGTTATTACAATCAAGCAAGGTCAGAACGACACGTGGGGAGCATTCCCTATCTGTGGCTGGAGTCAGGGCATGGAATGTACTTGATGATAATATAAGGATGGCTGGAGAGCTGAAGGTCTTCAAATATTTGTTGAAATGTGCATATCTGAGTAACTATAAACATGTTCAACCTTTTTAATTGTATTTTGTTAATTGTATCCTGTCACTGGACGCTTCAGACTAACTGTCCGAAAGGCAACTCACATGCCCGACATGCCTGGATGGGACATTCCCGGCTGGTTACGTCATGGATTCATGGGGAAAGTGTCGTTCGCTGTGTTTGACAGTCCTGGACATGAGGATGTAGAGGATGTGCTTCCTCTCATCTACTCCAAATTAGCTGGAACAAATAGAATGATCAAGAATGGGGTTTTTGGGATAATGTCGCTTTGGATCAAGAGTGGCATTTGAATCTAAGTTATATGAACACTCACTTAATCAGCAATTACAATTCTTATGATATTCATAAATTTTCATGATCTTACTTTCTGACGTTAAAACGTAGCGTACATGGACATTAACTCTGCTGTGATTTATAATCCTTATGATATTTTAACCATTACCAAACTGTTTTTTCTGGAAGCTGGGGGCGGGACTCTGATAAGCGATTTCGCTTCTCCCGTGACCCTTTCGGTCATGATACATGTTGTGTCGTGCTGAAATTGTCATGAAATGGATTTACAATCATGCCGAAAAAAAAAAAAAAAAAAAAAAGACATTATTTGGGCCATCAGAAAAGTATATAAACCTTTTGTGAAACAGCAAGTTTGATTGTATTGTTAACATTGCATATGGTTGCTTCGCTAAAAATGACGCAAATTTATTCTGAACTGGAGGGTTCCCTCTACCAGGTAGATCTGTCTCTGGAGGAGGGATTCAAAAAGGACATGTTTTTTTTTTTAATGCACAAGTGAGTGATATTGTGTGTGTGTATATACTGTATATATATATATATATATACACACACACACACACACAATATCACTCACACACACAATATCAATATCACACATCACACAATATCACTCACACACACAATATCAATATCACTTTTTTTATGCACAAGTGAGTGATATTGTGTGTGTGTGTGTGTGTGTATATATACACACACACACAGGGCCCTCCATAATTATTGGCACCCCTGGTTAAGCTGTGTTCTTTAACTTCTAATAAATTCAGTTTTTTTCTAAATAATATTGGATCACAATGAAAAAAAGGAAAATCCAACCTTCAATTCAAGTGCATTTATTCAGTGGGAAAAAATCCCACATTAAATTAATACATCAAATCATGTGTGCCTCAATTATTAGCATCCCTGATGTTAATACTTTGTACAACCCCCTTTTACCAACAAAACAGCACATAATCTTCTCCTATAATGTTTCGCAAGATGGCATACAGAAAGAGGGATCTTCGACCTTTTCTCTATGCACAATCTCTCTAAATCATCCAGCGACCTGGGTCCTCTCCTCTGCACTCTCCTCTTCAGCTCATTCCACAGGTTTTCAATAGGGTTGAGGTCTAACTGAGATGGCCATGGGAGGAGCTTGATTCTGTGTCTGGTGAACCATTTCTGTGTCGATTTGGCCACATGTTTAGGGTCATTATCTTGCTGAAAGACCCAGTGACAACCCATCTTCAGCTTTCGGGCAGAGGCCACCAGATTTTGATTTAAAATATCCTGGTATTTCAAAGCGTTCATGATGCCATGCACCCTAACGAGGTTCCCAGGGCCTCTGGGAGAGAAAGAGGCCCACAGCATCACCGATCCTCCCCCATACTTCACAGTGGGCATGAGGTGCTTTTCTGCATACTCATCTTTTATGTTCTGCCAGACCCACTTAGAGTGTTTGTTGCCAAAAAGCTCCATCTTGGTCTCATCTGACCAAAGCACATGGACCCAGTTGAAGTCCCAGTACCGCTTAGCGTACTCCAGACGTTTGCGTTTACGATTGTGAATGAGAAAAGGTTTCTTCAGTGCATGCCTCCCAAACAGCTTGTTGGCATGTAGATAGCGCCTGGTTATTTTGGAGACTTTCCTAGATGCTACCATTTTATGCAATTCTTTAACAGTGAGCTTTGGAGAACTTTTTATTTCTCTTACCATCCTCCTCATTGTGCGTGGTGGCAAAATAACCTTGCGTCCTCGTCCAGGCTTCTTTACCACTGTTCCAGTTGTTTTAAACTATTTAATGATTCCTCTGACAGTAGATATGGGCAGGTGCAGGCGATTAGCTATCTTCTTGTAGCCATTGCCTGACTTGTGAAGGTTGACACACCTCTGCCTTACTTGAATGGTGTGTTCCTTTGTCTTTCCTGTGTTGAAGAGTGGATAAGAGAAATGGCCTCTGTGTCACGTCATATTCATACCCCAGGGAAACAGGAAGTAATGAATTACTAATTAAATAAATACTAATTAATACTTCAATTACATTTATTTCCTAGGAATTGTTAGGGGTGCCAATAATTGTGGAACAGGTTTATAGGTGATTTATGGTAATAATTAAATGACTCATTGTGTCTGATAAAAGCCATGAATTATGTTACCAGTTTATTCACTAAGGAGAAATTTTTTTCTTGCTTTTCTGAATGACTGTTTTAAGTTTCACGATTAAGCAAAAAAATTAAGCCTTAATGATTTGTTCAATATAATTTAGAAATATATTTGAAACCCTCCATGCAAGAACCAGTTGCGTCACTTTTTGGTGATTTTGAGATTTCCCACCAGATGGACCTACAGAAATCTCCTCTTATATTGCGAGCTTATTTTTAAAAAAAAGTGACATAACTGGTTCTTGCATGGAGGGCCTCATTTGTTTGAGACTTGCTTATTATGTTTTTTTTTCTTGAATCATCTGATATAATAAAATAATATAATAATTATGTAGCAAAATGAGAAGAAAAATCTAATTTGTGCTTTCAGACTTCACACACTTCCATTTAGGTTCAGTAAAGTATAAACAAGCAAGTTCTCCCAAACAATAAGAATTTCCATAGTTTTGTGCTGAAAACTTAAGGAAAAAAAACTGAAGTGCAAATATTCAGCAGGAAAGACCCCAGAACAACTCTTCCTGTGGAGAAACCCTCACACAGAGACTGCTGGGCCAAGATTTATGAAATTCATGATATGTTTAAAAGAGTCTTCTGAAGCTTTTTCTGCAACACAGGATGGAAGTCTCATAGATATGCAATAATTGATTAAATCAGGGACTGTGATTACCCTTTTCAGACATGCCTGGGCATTTTTTTTCAATATACTGGATTGCAAGTGTCTTTTATCTACATTTTCTCAGCCTGAACCAATTTTTCCCACCTAAAATTTCTCCCAAAAAATTCTGTAATAATATTATAATCATATTTCAAGATAATACTTCAAAATAAAAGTCTCAAAACACAATAAATCATGGTATTTAAGAGCTTTAGTAACGGTCTCGTCTGATGGGTGCCATAGAGGCTGTCTGGCGAGCAGGAAAATGAGAACTGGGCTCAAGTGCAAGGGTAGATCTGGTTGCGATTTAATAATATCTGAGGACACTGCTGTAGGCACAAACATAAGAGTTCAAAATAAAAAGGAACCAAGGTTCCTTTAAAATAAAAAAGCTGGAAATATATACAACAAACAGCAGGTATTATTGGTTTTGTTACAAATTTGCGAATCTGGAGAATACAGTTTTCAGACTAAAAATAGGGGAGACTGGGTTCAGATGAGCCATGGGGACCAATAAGCCGTGTCACTATTTTGCGATCAAGGTGTAGTGAGTCGGTATTCCCTCCCTTCACTAGCGATGTTCCAGCTGTTGCTAATGATTGCTTCCTTCTAACTAATGGCAGTGGCTGGGTGCGGGCATAAAAGATCCGTCCTTACTTCCGGGAGAAAGGACTGATCTGGCGTTGTCGTGCTTTTGATCCCTTCCCGTTTCTGTGCAGAAGGATAAATGTTTGGTCGTTTTACTCCTCTGGTTTTGAATCTTTGTCCCTTGTGTTTGTCTCCTGTGCATGGACTGCATTCAGGATAGATCGCCCAGCGCAGCTTTGCAGGGTCGCGATTTGCAAGACGCGTGAGTCTGTATTCCTGCTGGAAGAAAGACTGAGGGGACCGGACTTTCCCATTTGGACGCATTTGGGGCTGCTGTTTTGCCTTGTTTCGAATTGTGTGTGTGTGTGCGAATATACATTTTTGTTATTTTGTTTGAACTGCGTAGTTGGCCTTATACGGGTCTTCGCTCGCGTGAAGCCTTTGGTAGTTAGGCCAACTCACGATATGTGTTGTGTGTAATGTGTGTTTGTTTTTTTTTTTTCTGTGATATTGAGTTCCAGTGGAAGTTTTAATATTTTGGTTGTCTGAGTTTTGTAATTGTATTCGTGTTGGTATAAGCACCATACTGCAGATGTGTGTTTTAAATTAAGTTTTGAAGTACTTCACGGGTACTCTGCCTACAGCGGGCGTGCCTGTGAGGAGGGTAGCCTTCTGTTGAATGGTGGGTAGGATTGTGTGGCATGCAAGTTGAAGTTGACTTTGTTTTGAAGTTGACGAATTAGCAGCTAAGTGGACTGTGTTGGGGGAGCTAGTCACCACGGGTGGACCTGTGTGTTTTCACACTGTTTGGTGGTTGTGGCTTATTCACTGTAACTCTTCCTTCTGTGTGTGCATGCAAGGTAGGTGTGTGGGCCTTGGAACACGTCTTTGTTAGTCTGCTTCCCCTAAGGTAAGTCCATGACTGCAAAAATATTAGTTTAATTGAGTCCCGTGTAAGATTGCGGTAGGTTGCAGTGTTTTTAAAGTTGTGCTGATTTTGAGTAAAACTAATCATTTTATCTATTGCTGTGATCAAGGTGACGACTTGTGTGTTTTAGTCCTCTGTGCCACTGTGGTGCCCGGAATAAATTTTATTGTCCGGCTATATTTGGGCCTTTGTAATAAAGTTTTTTTATTGAATGGGAATTGCGTCTTGTGCCTCATGTATACGGACTTGTGTAATTAAATTTGAGAGAATTTTGGATTTGAATTTGTGCTTTTTGTCCAGCCTTCTACCTTACCACCCTGTCACAATCTGGCGTAATCGGCAGGATACATGGTAAAGTGCAGAGACGTGTTTCCCAAAATTGTATTTTTAATTGGATTTATTGAGTATTGTATTTGTATTTGTATTTATATTTTATATATATATATATATATATATATATTTTTTTTTACAAGGCAAAACAGCAGCCCTTGAATTGTTTGACGCTGGGTTTTAGGTGTATGCCTGCTCATCTTCCCTCCTCCTTCCACAGCGGTGTGTAGAAGAAAGTTCCATAATTCTGTGTTTTGGTATTTGTAATCATGGATGATGAAGTGCAAGAACTTAGAGAATTGGTTGCAAGGCTGAGGGCGGATAATGACCGTTTGGAACGGGAGCGTGTGGAGGCCCTTCGTTCCCCTGCCGCCTCTACATCAGCCACACCTGTGTTGCCCCCGGCTGGTGTTTCGACCGAGAGACTGGTTTTTATCCCTAGGGATAGGAAATGTTCTATGTTTAGGGGTAGGTCAGGGCCAAGTTTTGATGAGTGGGAGGAGGAGGTTCAGGCCTGTATGCGAGCACGCCATCTTTCCCCAGCTGATCAAGCTTTCTTTTTGTTTGACCATTTAGAGGGGGAAGCCAGGGAGGAGATCAAATATCGTCCTGCTGCTGAAAGGGGGGATTCGGGGAAAATTTTGGCTATTTTGCGGGAGTTATATGGGTGTGCCCAGTCCCATGTTTCATTACAAGAGGCTTTTTTTTCTAGGAAGCAACAGGAGGGAGAAACACTGCTTGAGTTTTCTTTGGCATTGATGGGTCTGATGGGGAAGATTAAGCAGGTCGCCCCTGATGCTATTTTAAATTCTGAAATAATGTTAAGGGATCAGTTTATCGAGCATGTCAATGATGGCGCTCTCCGTAGGGAGCTGAAACAGGTGGTTCGTCGCCAACCCACGGCAACTTTGCTTGATATTCGTGGGGAGGCTATGAGGTGGGAGCGTGAAGGGACGTTGGTTACTAGGTGTTGGAGTCAGTCTGTACCTTCTACCTATGGTATATTGTATGGGGTCCAAGGTGCCTCTAGTTCAACTAGCCTAGTGGCTTCAAATTCTGATTTGATGGAGTTGAAGGAAATGTTGAAGCGACAACAAGAACAGCTGGACCTACTTACTCGTAGTGTAACTCTTCTTCAGAATTCTAGAACACAGACAAGAGCGCCCTCTGGTCCTGTCATTTGTAGAAGATGCCAGCGACCCGGTCACTTTGCCCGTGATTGTGAAGGTCAGAGAGTTTCTCCACACCCTAGGTCTGTTTCGTTTTCTGTTCCCTCTCAATCTGCCTCAGGGCCAGGCTCGTCGCAGCAGATTCAGGAAAACTAGTACCCACCGGGCAGTTTAGCCGCAGCCTGGGTGGGGTCTTTGATGGCTCAGGGGTTGTTATGGGTGTAGGAACAGTGTCCCAGTTGATGTCCTCCTGTCCACAAATTAGTGTTGTTATGGGAGGAGTAGACGTGCCTTGTTTGTTGGATACTGGGTCAATGGTCTCTACAATTACAGAAACCTGTTTCAGGAATAATTTTGAACCGTGGGGTCATGACCGCCTTAAGTCCTGCCAGTGGCTTCAGCTTCGGGCTGCCAATGGATTGGCCATTCCATACCTTGGGTATCTGGAGTTAGATATTAGACTTTGTTCTAAGGACATACCTGGCTGTGGGGTGTTGGTGGTTAAAGACCTCCCAGGGGGTTCACTGTCTCAGGTTCCTGGTGTTCTGGGGATGAATATCATTAGTAAATGTTACCGTGAACTTTTTGGGCAGTATGGTTCTTCTCTTTTTGATTCTCTTGCTGTAAGTCAGGTTCCAGGCCCGGTTTTGGACGCTTTGCAGCAATGTCATGAATCTTCAATTACCTCGCCTGGTGCAGCTGAGTGTACCGTACGGGTGCGTGGGGAGGGGGCTCACCGTATTCCTGGGGGTACACTTAAGTTTGTTGCTACCACCTGCTCGAGTGTGAGGGCTGGCAGCTCAGCCCTCTTTGAACCCCCAGTTTTGGGCCTCCCTGAAGGTCTTCTCGCATCCCCTGCTTTGGTTCAGGTAATTCAGGGCACTGCTTATGTTCCCATAGTGAATGTGGGGGAGGGTGATGTCTTACTTTACCCTCGTACTGTGGTAGGCCAGCTGCATGATGTTTATGTCACCAGTCTGCCGGAGGGGGTGGTTGAGGTTAGGACTATGCATGCTGCTGCGGGTGACCCTGTAACATCAAAAATTCAGGCCCTTGATTTGTCTTCCCTGTCAGGTCCAGAGCAGTGCCAGGTGCGATCAGTGCTGCTTAAGTATAGCTCTGTTTTTGCAGCTCATGATGGTGATTTGGGTTGCACGGGTCTCATTTCTCATGAAATTCCCCTTGTTGATGAGGTTCCTATACGACAGTGCTATCGGCGCCTGCCTCCTTCGGAATATGAGGTTGTTAAGGCTCATATCCAACAGCTGTTGGAGGCACAGGTCATTCGGGAGAGTTGTAGCCCCTATGCATCCCCTATTGTCCTCGTTCGGAAGAAGGATGGTAGTCCACGCTTGTGTGTGGATTACAGGCAATTGAATCAAAAGACTCGTAAGGATGCATTTCCATTGCCTCGTATTGAGGAGTCGTTGGATGCCCTTTCTGGTGCCTGTTGGTTTTCGACTCTTGATTTGGCCAGTGGATACAATCAGGTACCTGTTGCAGAGTCAGATAGGGCTAAAACAGCTTTCTGTACCCCTTTTGGATTGTTTGAGTGGAACAGGATGCCCTTTGGGCTCTGCAATGCCCCTAGTACCTTCCAGAGGCTTATGCAACGGATGTTTGGAGATCAGCATTGTAGATCGTTATTACTTTACTTGGATGATGTTGTCGTGTTTTCTTCTTCTGTCTCACAGCATTTGGAGCGTTTGGAGGTTGTGCTTGGCCGATTGCAGCAGGAGGGCCTTAAAGCTAAGCTGGAAAAATGTACTTTTTTCCAAGCGGAGGTGGGTTATCTAGGCCATGTTATATCCAGCAGGGGTGTTTCTACTGACCCTCAGAAGATCGAGGTAGTGGCTAATTGGCGAAGGCCTTCTCATGTTTCTGAGCTTCGTTCCTTTTTGGGGTTCGCTAGCTACTATCGCCGCTTTGTTGATGGTTTTGCTAAATTGGCAGCTCCTCTGCATAGGTTGGTGGCAGAGTTGGCAGGAACTAAATCCAAGAGGGCATCTGGTCGTAGTTTGGCATCTGCATGGACCGATAAGTGTGAGAGTAGCTTTGAGGGTTTGAAAGCTAAATTGGTTGAGTCACCAGTCCTTGCTTATGCTGACTTTTCACTCCCCTTCATTTTGGAGATAGATGCCAGCTACAGTGGTCTGGGGGCTGTTTTGTCCCAAGAACAGGGTGGACGGGTCCGCCCTATTGCTTATGCCAGTCGAGGTCTTAGGCCCACTGAGCGCAATATGTTAAATTATAGTTCCATGAAATTGGAGCTTCTTGCACTCAAATGGGCCATGACTGAGAAATTCAGGGATTATTTGCTCGGTCATAAGTGTGTGGTGTATACTGATAATAATCCTCTTAGCCACCTTTCTACAGCTAGGTTGGGGGCAACAGAACAGCGGTGGGCAGCCCAGTTGGCGGTTTTTGATTTTCAGTTAAAGTATCGGTCTGGTAAGAACAACAAGAATGCAGATGCTTTGTCACGGCAGTATGTGGTTTCTATGGGTACACCTGTTCCGGAATCTTTGCAGCAATTGGCCCTTGGTGGTTCTGCACCAGCGGTGCAGCAATCTATTGTTGCTTTCCCTACTCACTCCTCTTTAGAATTGCAGGTGTTGCAGTTGGAGGACCCTGATATCCATGAGGTTTTAACCTTTTGGAGGAAAGGGGAGCGGCCTACCTCAGCAGAGCGGCGTAAGCTGTCATTTTCTGCCCTGACTTTGCTCCGCCAGTGGGATCGACTGGTGGATAAGGAGGGTGTTCTGTATCGTCGGATTTTTCGCCCAGATGGTGGAGAGGAAGTTCTCCAGTTGGTCTTACCTGCTATATTGAGGTCTACTGTTCTCTCTCAGCTCCATCAAGAGCACGGTCATCAGGGTATCGAGAGGACCAGCCATTTGGTGAGGCAACGATGCTTCTGGCCGGGAATGTTCGCTGAAATTAAGCGCTGGTGTCAGCAGTGTGAGCGCTGTCAGGTTAGCAAGGATACTCAGCCAGTAGCCCATAGTTTTATGGGGCGATTGTTGGCATCTCGTCCGAATGAGATCTTAGCTCTGGATTTTACAGTGTTGGAGCCAGCCCGTAATGGGGTGGAGAATGTCCTGGTGGTAACTGACGTCTTTAGTAAATATACCCTGGCCATCCCTACCCGGGACCAGCGGGCTTCAACTGTGGCTCAGGCGCTCGTAACGGAATGGTTCTATAAATTTGGGGTCCCTGGTAGAATTCACTCTGATCAGGGTCGTAATTTTGAGAGCGTGCTTATCCAACAGTTGTGTACCTTGTATGGCATCTCAAAATCTCGGACCACTCCTTATCATCCCGCCGGTAACGGGCAGTGCGAGCGGTTTAATCGGACGTTGCACAATCTTTTGCGTGTTCTTCCTAACACTCGAAAGCAGGATTGGACATCCTGCCTTCCTCAGGGGGTGTTTTGGTATAACACTACACCACATCAGTCTACTGGTGAGTCACCGTATTTTCTGATGTTTGGTCAAGATCCTCGATTACCTGTGGATTTCTTGTTGGGCAGAGTTCCTGAGCCAGCTCCTGGTACTGTGACTGATTGGATTGCAGAGCATCAATCTCGCCTCCATCTAGCTTTTGAAGCCGCAAAAGAGCGCCTTACTGCTGCAGCTGATCAGCGGCAGGAAAGCCATGATCACCGGGTAAGGGGTGTGCCATTACAGGAGGGCCAGCATGTTTACGTTCGCGATTATGGGGTAAGAGGTCGCAAGAAGATTCATGATTTATGGAGTCCAGTGTTGCATCAGGTGTTAAGATGTCCAAGACCAGGGGGTGTGGTTTATACCATTGCCCCAGTGGATGCATTGGAGAAGGTGAAGCATGTCCATCGTACCTTGTTGAAAGCACGTGTGGGTCCAGAGGTTTCAGGTGGTTCTACTGTTCCCATTGTAGAGAAAAGTGCTCCGGAGGGTGATTCGTTGGATGAGGAACTGTGGGTTTTGGTTTCTGATGCTCCAAATGTCATGTTCCAACCGGTGTCTGTTAATCCTGAACGTTTGCAAGGATCGTCTGTTGCTATACCTGTACAGAATCCTCAATCGCTTTCTTTACGTGAGCAGACTTTGGCTCAAGATCCGTTGCTGTCTGTGGGGACGGCCGGAGAAGCTGTGAGCTCACAAGCCCCTGGTAAATTGGCAGTAGATCCTTCGAGTGCTGGACTGGTCGAGGTGCGAAGATCCGTAAGAACGACAGCAGGCCAACATTCAAATTTGCACCATCTTCCAAGGACAGCAGGTGGGGATGCATTGGGGGCTGTAGGCTCTGCTAGACCTGTGTCTCAAGGGACAGTGGCTGTTTTTAGGCCTTGGCAATAGTCGTGGGGGGGGGTCTCTTTTTAGTTTGGGTCATCGTCGAGGGCGACGATGCAAAATCTGGGGGTAGATTGTAGTGAGTCGGTATTCCCTCCCTTCACTAGCGATGTTCCAGCTGTTGCTAATGATTGCTTCCTTCTAACTAATGGCAGTGGCTGGGTGCGGGCATAAAAGATCCGTCCTTACTTCCGGGAGAAAGGACTGATCTGGCGTTGTCGTGCTTTTGATCCCTTCCCGTTTCTGTGCAGAAGGATAAATGTTTGGTCGTTTTACTCCTCTGGTTTTGAATCTTTGTCCCTTGTGTTTGTCTCCTGTGCATGGACTGCATTCAGGATAGATCGCCCAGCGCAGCTTTGCAGGGTCGCGATTTGCAAGACGCGTGAGTCTGTATTCCTGCTGGAAGAAAGACTGAGGGGACCGGACTTTCCCATTTGGACGCATTTGGGGCTGCTGTTTTGCCTTGTTTCGAATTGTGTGTGTGTGCGCGAATATACATTTTTGTTATTTTGTTTGAACTGCGTAGTTGGCCTTATACGGGTCTTCGCTCGCGTGAAGCCTTTGGTAGTTAGGCCAACTCACGATATGTGTTGTGTGTAATGTGTGTTTGTTTTTTTTTTTTCTGTGATATTGAGTTCCAGTGGAAGTTTTAATATTTTGGTTGTCTGAGTTTTGTAATTGTATTCGTGTTGGTATAAGCACCATACTGCAGATGTGTGTTTTAAATTAAGTTTTGAAGTACTTCACGGGTACTCTGCCTACAGCGGGCGTGCCTGTGAGGAGGGTAGCCTTCTGTTGAATGGTGGGTAGGATTGTGTGGCATGCAAGTTGAAGTTGACTTTGTTTTGAAGTTGACGAATTAGCAGCTAAGTGGACTGTGTTGGGGGAGCTAGTCACCACGGGTGGACCTGTGTGTTTTCACACTGTTTGGTGGTTGTGGCTTATTCACTGTAACTCTTCCTTCTGTGTGTGCATGCAAGGTAGGTGTGTGGGCCTTGGAACACGTCTTTGTTAGTCTGCTTCCCCTAAGGTAAGTCCATGACTGCAAAAATATTAGTTTAATTGAGTCCCGTGTAAGATTGCGGTAGGTTGCAGTGTTTTTAAAGTTGTGCTGATTTTGAGTAAAACTAATCATTTTATCTATTGCTGTGATCAAGGTGACGACTTGTGTGTTTTAGTCCTCTGTGCCACTGTGGTGCCCGGAATAAATTTTATTGTCCGGCTATATTTGGGCCTTTGTAATAAAGTTTTTTTATTGAATGGGAATTGCGTCTTGTGCCTCATGTATACGGACTTGTGTAATTAAATTTGAGAGAATTTTGGATTTGAATTTGTGCTTTTTGTCCAGCCTTCTACCTTACCACCCTGTCACAAAGGCATTAGTGAGCCCCGTGGCTCTTCGGACCCCAGTCTCCTCTATGGCATCGGCGTGATTGCCGCAAGACTAATCACCCGTTGAGTGCAAAGCTTTGTCTTAAATGGCATACAGTTTGGATTAACAACAGGCGCAAGTAATAATTGAATAATAAGAGAGAGTGAAGTCTGGGACTGAACAGAACTTGGGCTGAGGGCATGAGGCGGGGCCTCAGAGCTAGAAATGCTTTAAAAGCCTTCCAACTGGAATGAACTTTACTTAGTTTTTCCTTACTTACAAGTGCAATGTTTAACGAGGCTCTCCAATTCTCTGATTCATAATTTCTGGGAATATGCATGTTTTGCGAAAACACTCCAAACAAATGTGGAAGTTGTATGGGGAGATGGAGGTCCGATGAAGCATGGGGACCAATGAGCCATATCACTCTTTTGTGATCAATCGATTCCAAAGGTGTAAAATAGGCAAAATAGTAATATGGCTCATTTATCCCCAGGACTCATCAGTCAATGGTCAAATATTTTGCCTATTTTAAGCAGCTCTGTAATAGCCTTCGTAAATGCTGGAACGTGACGTAATTTCCGGCAAAAAGTCAGGATGATTGCGCACATCCGGTTGCCATTGAAAGCACGAATACTGAGCTAGCTACTTGTCACCTCACCGCAAATCTTTTCGTTATTTAAGTTACGAAACAATAATTTTGTCACCATCTCCTGTCCATTTACATAGGCTACTAACATGACATGTAAACGAACAAAATTATTGTTTCAACAACGAACGGACAGCAGATCTAACCACTACTGCTGTGTGCCATTTTGCACAGCATCAACGAAGTCCAACTCTCATCTGAGCTTCCACACATTTCCAAAAGACTCAAAATTACAGAAACAGTGGGTTGTGAAGACCAGGAGAGACCATTTTCTCGTCACTACTACATCCCGAGTGTGTTCCTCACGCTTTGTCATCGCTGATCTGATCGAGCCTCCCACTCCTGCTGGACGAAGACGACTGTGACCCGGAGCTTTTCCTGCGCTTTTTCATTGGAACGACTACAATATCCCAACCCCACCACTTGGAGTATGGGAAAGAACAGAGCGTCCACCCAACGACGACCCAATAGAAATGCAGGTTGACCCTGGTGATGATGACCCATGGCCGTGTCATGAACATGACTACTGCTCCCGAACTGAGCCTGTTGCGCTTGATCTTTCCCTCAATGAAAACGAAGAGCTACGTGAGGAGATATCAAGGCTTCGAAAACAAATCGAGGAGTTAACCATCAGCAGCAAGTTTGGTATGGAGCGGTTTTCTGCGTCTGATGAGGACATGCGATTCTATACCAGGTACTGCACACCGTAAATTACCATTAGCTATATGAGCCATTCACATGAAGTGTGCAAAGGAGCAGCTGTATCAAACCACAAACCTAAGCTATATGCTCATTACAAAACATTGAAACAAACGCGAAAAATACACTCAACATAATTAGGGCCCACAAGCAACATTGTAATGAAACAGTTCATTAAAACATTGTTAAATTCCAGAGTTGTATAATAGAGATGACAATTAACATTAAAAGACTACATATTTACAATTCAAAGCTGTGTATTGCTGGCAATTAGCCTATGTTTTGGTTATCAGAGATGATCTGAGTGATGACTGCCGCAAGGGACCGTAATTTCAACTAGGCAAGCTAGAAAAGGCTGAGACAGCTCATATCATCTGTCTGACAATGCAAGTGGGTGTGCAGTACAGCTCAGTGACAGTAATCGAATAGTGCAATACAGTAGATGAGATGCACGGGACAGTGAAACAGTATGAGTGGCATGGGACAGAGACAGGAGACAGTATAGAAGTATTGGATGGGCCTTCTCTGGTGTCTGAAATAAAATATATGTCAAGGAATTAGCCTGATCGATATGTTCCACAGATTTGCAAGTCTTGCTCACCTGATGGGCTTCTGGAAGCAAATTGAGCCAGCCACCCCCCACATTGAACATGTAACAAGAGCATGGCCAACATCCTTTATACAGTATTGCAGTGGTTCCCAAACTTTCTCTGCTGGGCCCCCCTTTGGTACATAAGAAATTTTTTGTGCCCCCCCCCAAAAAAGGTAATACACATATTTTGTTTTCAGAGTCCATTGCAGTTTATTTCACACATTGTAATTAATATAAACCTCAACCTTTTCTGAAAAAAAAAGTCAACTGCCATAAACTGTAGGTTGTCATCAACTACAACTAGGTTACTTTCAGAATGAATAACAAAATAACGAGCCACCTTTTTTTTTTTTAATCCTCAACATTGCTATTAATGCATTTTCCGGACACCTACAGAAACTTACTTGCATTCAGCCAATCAGCGACCTTGTGCCAGACCTCTGAAGGAGTGTCTCTGGACAGTTACGTTTTTCTCGTTCTATTTCGTACGTGCTCCGCCCTCTAACGGGCTTCGCTATTGGTTTACCCCTCCGAGGCCCCGCCTCGGCGCCTGAAAAGAAAATTGAACTCACCTGCTCCGGAGGAGTGGGTAGCATACTCACCCCCTATAAAGCCCCGCCGCTGTCAGTGCTCATCTCCCTTTTTCACTCAGCCTGATGAAAGTTTGGACTCTCGTGGAATTCAGTCACTATCGTTGTGTCGCGAAAGATGTGGATTAAGTTTTGTCTCTAATATGCCTCCCCCTTGGCGCCCTCGGACCAGCACGATGACTGTGCATCTGGCTGGCTGGCGACGCCAGGCGCAGGCTGCTCCGTGCCGCCTATGCAAGCGTCCCCACGGCAGGGGCATGTACAGCGGCTACAGTTTGTGCGCCCTCCAGGCTGGCTCGGGGCCAACCTGAGAGCTGGCGACGGTCCGTCTGAAGCCTTGACAACTGCCCTCTTCCAGGACGACAAGCTCCTTTCGTGCTTGAGTGACGACTTCACCATCGGTCTGCTGGCCCAGCCGAAATGGGGACCGTGGCTCGGGGTACTATGTCCGAAGATGTCGCCATGAACCCGATGGCAGCCAATCTCCTTTGGGCCCTACTCCACCGTGTCCTGACGATGGTCGACTGCCTGGAGTCTGCCCGCGAGCAGCTGTCGTCGCACGTCTTCAGAGGACCGGCCATCCGCGGGCTCCAGCCCCCGTCTACTGCTGCTGCAGCTTCGCAGCTTCTGGTCGCCCTACTTCTGGGAGATTTGCAAATAAAAGGCATTATTTTCATTTGGCTTCAAGATCGTTATTCATGCTACTCACGCTGACACACTGGTTGTTTCAGATGTTTGCATTCATGGTCATTGGGATACCTTACTGGGGGGAGCAGAGTGGCTTCCCCTTTTTTCACCAGCTCAGTGAGAGGGACACGATGCGTGAGGCTTGTTCCCTCAGCATTTCTAGTCAACACAGAACCGCTAATCTGTGCTTCACCAGCCAAAGGGGTTTTTAATGAAACGCTGGTTAGCCAACCAATGAGGTTTTGCGTTCTACCCGCGGGGTAGTGCACCGTCAAACAATGTGGCTAATCGTAATTATAGCGATGACACCCTCCCGCCATGCTGCTGACAGAGGGGTTCGCTACAGATCCTTCAATTCGGTGCACTCGTTTCGTCATGGGGCAGCTCCAGTGAGGGGACGTTCACGAACTGAGGCAGATTGCCATAAACTTCTAACGCTGCAAGCTGGACTGGCTCCAGCGGCGCGGTTAAAGTCCGCTACACAACGGGGCTTCGCCAGCTATAAACTGTTTATGGAACAATGGATAGCTAAGCGCCAGCTAAGTTAGTGTGTTCTACCAGCGGAGGTAGTACACGGTCAAGCATTGTAGCTAATCGGAAATCTGACGAGGATACCCTCCCATCTTACAGTGGCAGGGGCACTCACTCAAATCTTCGATTCGGTTCACTGTGCATCCCGTGGACAAGGGTAATTCTAGTACTGGGGCTTATGAATCTGTGAAGAGGACCTCAGCTCATTCTGCTCCAGGCCGAATGTTCTAACCATGGCGGTAGCACACGAGCTCCGGACCAAAATTTACGCACTCCCATCTCTCAGTGCTGGTTTGGCCAAATTCAGTCTTGAAAGTCAGCGAACTCCACTTCATTTGGGTGTGTCTCCAGTGAAGAAATGTACACGAACTAATAACCAGCTTGTTGCTAACACTCTAGCTGGGCTAGCTCCAGCAGCGTGGTTAGGATACGTCAGCGCACTTCTGCCTCCGGGTTGCACGGAAGGGGAGTTGTCCGCCATTTTGGCTCCATAGCTCCGGAGGTCTCGCAAAATTCTCACTATGCATCCCGGTGGCAAGGGACGAGATTGTGTACGCAAACGTAAATCTGGTACAGGGGCTTCCGAACCCGTGGAGAAAAGTGTCGCTGCCCCACAGCTTGAGATGTGTTAATGGCTAATGTCTCTGAGCGTAAACGTCAGGAAGAGCTTTCGCTTGACTCAGAGACAGCTGCGTCCCCACCACCCATGGTGAGTGAGTCACCAGGTGACGTGCTTGGGGTTGCAGTGGATGCGCTGTTGCCATTAGCCTATCAGCCCTTTCGGGCAGGGCCCCCCGGTCGAACCCTCCCACAGGGGGCGGGGCGTCGCGGGAGGGCCTGGGCTATCGGAAACCATAGAATCAACTGCTTCACCACTGACGGATCACCCATCAGTTGTGGGTGAGGTTGTGCGCCCCCCTTCCGAGGTGGTTGGACAGGACGTTGCGGAAGGGATACGTATTGCAGCTTCGCTGCCGTCCTCCCCCATTCAAAGGCATTGTACGAACGAAGCCCCCTGGTTCCGCCCAAAGGGCGGTTGTGAAGGAAGAGGTAAACTCGCTTCTACGGAGAAAGGCCGTAAGACCGGTTCCTCTGTCAGAAGCTCAAGCAAGATTTTTTATATTTCTTGATCCCCAAAAAAAATTAAAAAATTGGGAGGCTTGAGGCCCATTTTGGATCTTGGGAGCTGAATAATCACATGGTGCTCAGACCATTCCAGATGCTGACGGTGAAGGCGTTGCTGGAACGCGTCAGGCCGGGAGACTGGGTGACGTCAATAGGTCTGACAGATGCCTATTTTCACGTCCCAATCCTGCCACGCCATCAGAAGTTCCTTCGCTTTGCGCTACAGGACCGGACCTTTCAGTTTTGCTGCCTCCTGTTCGGATACTCCCTGGCACCACAGACCTAGTCCAAATATGTGGAGACAACCCTAGCGCCGCTTCGTCTGAGATTGGTGTGGCTTCTACCTATCTGGACGATTGGCTGATCCTGGCCCCTTACGAACAGATGGTACCGCCCATACGAAGTTGGTGATGCGGCATATTGCGCAGCTGGGCTATCAACTACGACAAGCACCCTGCAGCCCAGCCAGACAGCGCGGTACTTAGGAATACAGTTGGACTCTCGGACTATGGCCGCACGCTTGTCGGTGGAGAGAGCAGAAGCGATCCTGTCTTGTGCCCAACGGTTACAGGACGCAGTCTCAGTGCGGGCGATAGCAGTCATGTCGCTACTGGGGATGATGGCTGCTGCCCATCTAGTAGTCCGCTTAGGGCTACTGCACAAGAGATCTGCAGCGCTGGTTCATACGCCTTCGGCTGGACCCGAGGCGAGACCAGCAGCGCATGCTCCGCATACTATTGCAAGCACGGAGGACCTTAGCGTTTAGGGCCTCACACAGCCGGTTCCGCGAGGGAGTTCGGTTGGGGTGCCTGGCTCACTATGCGCATGCATTCGTGGATGCCTCCCTCACAGGGTGGGGCGGAACTTGTGGCCCTGCTTCGGTCGCTGGTACATGGCAGGGGCCCCGGCGGCACATCAACCTACTGGAACTCATGGCAGTTCAGAGGGTGCTGCACCATTTTTCCCCACAGTTGGATGGGAGGCACGTCCTGTGAGATCAGACAACACGACGGCGGTAGCCTATCTCAACAGACAAGGGGAGGGTCAGATCAGTGGCCCTACACAAGATGGCGGCTTCCATCCTAATATGGGCAGATCGCCACTTTCGTCTCTGAAGGCCAACATGTTCCAGGCATCCTCAACACTCGGGCAGATGGGCTGTCCAGGGGGGCGATGCCCGAGGAGGATTGGAGCCTCCCCACTGGCGACATCCGAGCAAATCTGGAGGCTGGTCGGGCGACTGAAGATGGATCTGTTTGCGAACAGGGAGAACGCTCTGTGCCCGCTGTGGTTCTACCTGAGGCTTACCAACAATCCTCTCCTGGGGTGGATGCGTTGGCCCGTCCAGTGTGGCCGGCCGGCCTGCTATATGCGTTCCAGCCCCGGCGGCTATTAATGCCACTACTTTGCAGAGTGAGGGAGCAGCACTTGTCCATAATTGTGGTGGCACCACTGTGCCCGAGCGCCAGATGGTTTCCGGTCCTTATCCAGCTGGCGTTGGGGAGCCCATGGGAAATTCTGGACCCTCCCCTAACCGGGACTCGGGTACCGAACGCCGTCCGCACCTGCCCCCTCCTGGCCTGGAAGCTGAAAGGGTAAGGTTAACTGAATCGGGCCTACCCGAAGCGGTTGTGTCCACAATTCAGTATGTGCGTGCCCCGGCCACGTCCAAGGCTTATGCGACTCGTTGGCGGATTTTCGTGGGCTGGTGTCAGGTGAAAGGCCTGAACCTGCGCTCATGCCCCCTTCAGGGGGTGCTAGAGTTCCTTCAGGGGTTCTTCGAGAGGGGCCGTGCAGCATCCACCTTGGGCGTGTTCGCGGCGGCCATTGCAGTAGGTCATGATGGGTTTGACCGCTTCTCAGCTAGAAGTCACCCCCTGGTAAAGCGGTTTTTTGAAGGGAGTCCGCAGGCTGAAACCCCTGATGCAGCGCGTGGTTCCACAGTGGGATCTGCAGACGGTGCTGGACGGCCTGACGGGACCACCATTTGAACCCTTGGACCAGGCGGACCTGCATACCTTATCGATCAAGACGGCCCACCCTTTAGCCTTAGCATCAGCCAGGAGGGTGAGCGAATTGGGGGCCCTCTCCCTGCACCCGTCATGCCTGACCGTAAGCGAGGATAATGAATCAGTGGAACTTCGCCCTAATCCGTCCTTCCGACCTAGGATAATGGATCAGTGGAACTTCGCCCTAATCCGTCCGTCCGTCCCACCAGTGAGCAGGAACGGATGCACAAACTGGGCCCAGTGCAAGCGCTCATGCTGTACATGACACGCACGGCAAGCCTTAGGGAGGCGGATCAGCTGTTTGTGGGCTATGGTGAGCGGGCTCAACGGGCCCCTCTGTTATCGCAGCGCCTCGCCCACTATATCTGTGATGCTATCGGCAGAGCCTATTCGGCAGTGGGCCTCTCCGTCCCGGCGGGGCTGACCACACATTCTACCCGTGGCATCGCATCCTCCACAGCGCTAATTAAGGGCGTATCCGTGGGGGAGATTTGCAAGGCGGCCTTGCGGTCTTACGCATCTACCTTCGCGCAGTCATATCTGAGGGACATGACCCGCCAGTTGGTCGCGCATTCAGTCCTGGGAACCCTGTCAGCAGGGTCCCCCCCCAACGCTAACTAGTATGTTACCACACCCTGGGGCGATGCGCTCTGGGGGCGCCTCGCCTGCAGGTGTGGGGGGGAGGGGCGCGTAGACGGGATATGACAGCTACAAGCCCCCCCCCTCCTCATTCCTTCGTTCTTTCACTCTAGAAGGGGCCTTATCGGAAGGGGCCCCGTCTGACACCGGCTTGGGTCTGGTGTTGTTTGGTGTGTCACGACCTGGGTCGGGGTACGCGGCCTGGCGGTCCCCGCCCCAGGAAGGACACGGCTTTGTTGGTTTCCAACTAGAACTCTAGGGTGCGGGGCCACCTGGGAGTACATTCATCCCTAACGGCCTTCGCTGTGGTGTAAACCAATAGCGAAGCCCGTTAGAGGGCGGAGCACATACGAAATAGAACAAATAGTTACCCTGGATGTAACTCCAGTTCAATGAGTACGTGCGTAGTCCTCTAACTGCCTGCCCAGCTGGCCCCCGGATGTGAGATGCTGAGTTTCAAAGGGAGACGAGCACTGACAGCGGCGGGGCTTTATAGGGGGTGAGTATGCTACCCACTCCGACGGAGCAGGTGAGTTCAATTTTCTTTTCAGGCGCCGAGGCGGGGCCTCGGAGGGGTAAACCAATAGCGAAGCCCGTTAGAGGGCTACGCGCGTACTCATAGAACTGGAGTTACACCCAGGGTAACTATTTGTTTTACTGGCCTGGCAATTATATAGAAAAAAAAACTGAGATTGCGTCAGCTTATTATAGAAAATATAAATGCTCTGGAAAAATGATTTTAGCTGGAAACATTAAAAATGATCGGCAGGTTTGGAAACGGCCACCGTAATTTTCAAATGAAGGACACGAAGATTTAATAATTCTAAACCTCTTTTAAAGTATAAAATCATTAGGCTGTATCACACCCCTCAACCTGAGTATAGCCGTCTACTTAAAATTAAGTTTCTGTGATGCAGAAAGAAAGCACCATAATCAACCTATATTAACAGCCGACAGCGAAATGCGAAAAAATTCAGGAACACCGCTTACCAAACCTGCGGATATGTCAGTAACGTTCAGTTGCTAGGCTAGATAAAAATAATCTGTCGGCCTACAGAGCATTCATATTATCGAGAATAAGATGACGTAATCTCGGTTACTTCTGCTTTATTTTCATCGGATTTTGTTTGGTGTCACTTCCTAGTTTATTGTTGATATGCCAGATCAGTGCAGGATAAAAAAGCGGCGAGTTGGGTATCGTTAGACTGCTGTGATTGTAACCAGCTCATTTTACCAGCTTCAAATATTTGAACAACTACATTCATAAATTATTTATGAAAATGGCAGGCTAGATGAATGATTTGGCCAACAGTTATGTTGAGAGTAAGGCGGGCATTTACGATGTAATCGCAGAATTCTGGGCAGCAAATGGACTGTGCAGTCAGTGGGTCCGAGACCGTATCTCGGTGCAAGTCCAGTAAAGACAGAAAAAGTTAAACTGTCACAAGACACTCCTTCAGTGGTCCGGAACAAGGTTGCTGATTTGCTGAAATAAAATAATTTTCTGTTGGTGTCCGGAACTCTAGTCGGGGAAAAAAATTTGCTTGCCGCACCCTGCGCCCCCCTGCAATTGCTCTGCGCCCCCCTAGGGGGCGCGCCCCCCACTTTGGAAACCACTGCAGTATTGGGAGCTGTGGATATTTGGCTAAATGAGGACACTGTGAAAGCTCACCTCCCTGATGTGTTTCAGGACTACGCTGACACTCAAATAATTTTAGGTTGTACAGCACTGCGATGCCAAACCCTATATTCCCTTCCACTCCAGAGTGAGGTGTTCTCCACCTACAAATCTCACTTGTTATGTGGAAAAAAAGCCATTAGATGGCAGTATTGACTTTTTTCGTTAAGCCTGTCTGGAGCTAGGTTTTGGGAATGTTCTGGGCATGCCTCAGAGGGGAAAGTCCCAGAGAATTGAAAAAAATATGGAAGGTGGGAGGGGGCTGGAAAAGAGCAAATGGAGCTTGTCGTAAATTCTGACAGCGAGCTTGACTCCTTGGAAGTGCTAGGTTATGCAGGATAACCAGCGTAAAAAACAAACTTGTATCATAAATTTATGTGGTTGGCTTCGGAAACATTGGGTTTGTTTTTGCCAAAGGAACGTTTCGCATTGGCGTGTCATTTATCAACCGTAAATTTCAGCAGCGCATGGTCGTCTGGATGCAGCCACGAACGCTCGATTCCAGTTCTTGTTCAGGGAACCAGTACTCTTTGGCAGAAGCTGATCATTTCCGGGTGTTGGAAAACCTTTGGATGCTTAAATAAACGCAGTAATGCACTGCAGTCTCGTCTTAATCGGGAGCGTGGTGCTTAAATCTGCATGTCAGGAAGAGGTCACAGGGGGTAAGGGGATTCCTGTGGGGTTATCTGAAGAATAAGGTTTTCACCACACCTCCAGCAAATCTGGATGATTTAAGGCAGAAGATCACACAGGCAGTTGATAACTTGCGCCATGATCACCAAATGATCCTACGAGCAGTCCGCAACATAGTCAGACAATGCCAGCTATGCATTGATAGGAGGGCGGTCATGTTGCGGAGCCAGGGCCATGAATTTACTCTGGGGAACTGAATAAATGAGTAATCTTCATCAATCCTTTTGTTTGATTTCTCTTCCCAATTCTTCGTAATGAAGAACACAACATTTGGTACAGTAAGGATCTGGGTGCCCTTCATAAGATGCATTGCTGCTCATTCACCCATGGAAATGAATGCATGTTCTAGGCATCATTGGAAAGAGCTCAATCAGCCCTTTCCAATGACATATTACACTTAAAAAAATTAAGTTTTTTTCATTAACCCCTTTCTGCAGATGTAGACGCGTGTGTCAATAGACCTGCAAATTTAAGCACGCTGTTACTGTACTCGATCACTAGATGGCACCCCCGGATCAGTTATTGAATATTCACAAGGAAGCAGACATCGAACGCGGTTTTGAATATGGGGAAGTTCACTCCGCTTCCTGTTTTTCGAGAGTTGCATGAATTAAACTCCTCGTGTAAGCTGGTCAATATCCTTGCCCATAGCATCGATCCAGCAGTTTTTAAAACTGATCTTTTGCGACAGAAAAAATAGTTTTCCTATGTAGCAACCACTTTAGCAACAGTGAGCCAACGGCATTCCAATTAGTGGTTCAGAAAAATCTGTTTTCTGAAGCAAAAAATTCGACATGGTATTGATTCTCTCACATTCTACTGTCAATTTCAGTCATCAAATGCAAAAAATGCGTAGTTCCCTACCGTGGATTTTCGTGTAGATTCCTCCATTGACAAATCCAGCGCTTCCTTATATCCACCCGAGTACTGACGTTGATAGCCAATCACTCAATAATACATTCAAGCTCTTCTGCCTAACTGCGCAGTTAGACTTCACGGTCTCGTGAAACTTCCGCGTTAACATCGTATTGATTGGCTCGTTTCTTATCCAATTCCCGAGTGTTTAAACGTTCTACAGTAAGAGAAACATATTGATTGGACAAACACAGAGCATACAAGCCTATGCGTATCAGCATGCTCGGTTGTATCCTGTTTACGTTGCGCGCATTACGCGGCTGAAACAGACGCGATATATCTATATATATACAGAAAAAAAGACGCGCAAAACTGGCCTTGAAGTGTTCAGTTATATTTAGAGGATTTAAATAAGATAAGGACATGGTCAGTGGGAATTATTTTGAATGAAACAGGACCGGAGGGTTCCCTCTACTCGATACTGTCTCTGGAGGAGGGATTCGTGAAAAACGGTAGGCTGTTAGTTTTGCTTTCTGTTTTGGAATGTATACCGTACTCAACAGAGTCGAATGCCGACGTTTTTTCCTGTTTAAAAGTGAACTGCCATGCATTTAGGTGGACCCCCTTGTACGATCATTGCACCGTTCTGTTGATTCTAGGGAGGAATATATATTGCGTGATGTTCACTGAAAGTGGAATGTCTGTTCTGTTAAAAGAAGGTATATTTCAGAATTCAGATATTCCTGAGTTAGTGAGTTATACTTGTTCCTTTATAAGGGTTGAAATGAGGTCGTGAGTTTGGGAACTGGTAACTTCCATTACAGGGTGAATGTTCTGACTGTTTAATCAGCAGTTTATAAAATGCAATGCCTGTTTGTGCTGGCTTGGGAGACTTAGAAGAAAAATGGACAAAACTCTAAACTTTATTATGGAGAAAAGGCATGTTTTGTGTTTGGAGAGGTTACTGGTGACCACTGATATTCAACTGCACTGAGATTGATATATTCATCCTAAACTCAACGAGAAAATCATTTGTTCGTATTAAATTTCATGCCTTAAAACTTTATTTTTGTTATATACGTGATTTTACTATGATTTGACAGGAAATAATTTTGAGACTTTGGGGAGACACTTGGATAGCTGTATAATTTGGCTAATAGCATGTAGGTAATCTAGAATGTAATGTTGAAGATGAATTCTACTTGTGCTCAAGGAGTTTATGACACCAGAAATGTATAGTTTTAAGCCCCAGCAGTTTTTCAATCCTCTGAATTATTTTTTTTGCAATTTCAATGGTGAATTCTCATGAAGATTTTTTGTGTTTGCAGCTGATTTTCTCGACCAAAATCATGGAAATAAACTGAAATACAATGTAATTCTAAATGCTGTAAGTGTCTTTTCTGAATTGAGCCACATTTTTCCTCTTTATGAAGCTTAAAACTTGAATTATACAGCATTAAAGTGGTTAACCCATAAATAGCCAAATTTGGCTTCTGCACAAAGGGGTTAAAAATGATGATTTTATTTGGGTATACTTTTTTTTAAACACCCTGTATATTGACAGATCAACAGCAATGGATGATTTCTTGGCATCACCAACCATAGAGGTTTTAAAGTCTTTTAAAAAGACAGAACTGCTAGAAATATACAGACAGTTAGAGCTGACAGATGTAAAACCAGCCATGCGAAAAGCAAGACTGGCTCGGGAGATTGTTGAATATTACATTGATGAAAATATTTTTGCACCAAGAGATCTGGAACAGTTTCCAGTGGAAAATCCAAATGTAGAAATGGAACTTAAATTAAAATTGCTAGAAACTGAAAGGGAGGAAAAAACATCTGGAACAGTTTCCAGTGGAAAATCCAAATGTAGAAATGGAACTTAAAAATGCTAGAAATTGAAAGGGAGGAAAAAGCAAAACAGAGTTAGAGAGAGAGAGAAAGAGTAAAGAAAGGGAGGAAAAAGAAAAACAAAGGCAGTTTGAGTTAGAGAAATTAGCAAGAGACAGATTTCGATTTACAGAAGTTAGATAGAGAGGAGAGGCTCCAAATGGAGCTACTAAAAATCAAAATGGAAGCTGGAAACAAATTTCATGCCAATCAGGAGGTAAGCTGATACCTCCATTCTCGGAAAAGGAGGTTGATAAGTATTTCCAGTGCTTCGAGAAGGTAGCTAAAAGTTGTCAGTGGCTTAAGGAACACAAGTCTCTGATGTTGCAGACTGTCCATAAGGGTAAAGCTCAATAATCCTATTCGGCTTTGTCGGCAGATGATTCCTCTGATTATGAGGTTGTCAAAAAGGTTATTTTGAGAGCTTATGAGTTGGTTCCAGAGGCTTACTGATAGAAATTCAGAGGTCTGAAGAAATCTGACAATCAGACTTATGTGGAATTTGCTAACGAGAAGAAGGTTTGCTTTGAGCGCTGGTGTACTTCTATGGAGGTCAAGGATGACTTCAACTCACTAAAAGAGATGGTGTTAGTTAAAGAATTCAAGAACTGTTTTAAGAATATTAAGACCTACCTTAATGAGAACCAAGCACTGAATTTACAATCAGCTGCCAAATTTGCAGACGAATATGTTCTCACACATAAGTCCAAATTTCAGTCCAGAGCATTCTTCTCCTGTATCCATATATATCCTAAGCTTCTCAGTCACTTTTGTTGATGGACTCCTTGGAGTTACGTGATGAGACAACTTCTGGGGATTTTATACTTGTACAAGGTATTGAAGGGAGGACTCTATCTGTACCCCTGCGCTCTGAATTCTTGAAGTCAGATTTAGTTACAGGACAGGTAAAGGTGGGACTTATGTCAAGTCTACATATCAAGGGTGTTTCTCTGTTGCTAGGCAATGACCTAGCTGGGGGCAATGTAGTTCCCCCTGTGCATCTTACTTCACAGCCGAGGATGGCGATGAAGACCAATCCCTGTATTGTTCCTGTACAGTGACCCGTGCCATGGCTAAGAAAGCTCAAGAAGAAGATGACGTGGTGCCGTCCAGCACATTGAATAGCAATTACTCAGGTGGTTCACCTCATGACTCTCTTCCGCCTACTATGGATTTGTTAAGAAAGTAGGGAGGTGAGACACCAAGAGCGGGAAAACACAGAAGTTTTAATAAACACAAACTCGGGAAAAAACATAAGGGGGCATTCAGGCTAAACAAAACACCGTGCCTAGCACTGAAGGGGGAGGACTAAGAAACTCGGGACTAGAAATCTAACTCAGAAGGGAAATGGGCACACCGGCTAAACTAAGCCACCGTGCCAACAAGCACTGAACAGAGGGAAACTAAGGAACTAAAACTAGAAACTAAGACTGGGGCACTGGGAACACAGATCACTGGGAGAATACGGAGGACTGGGAGACGCAGCTCGGAAGGATATCAGGAGACTAGGATGCTGACAGCTCGGGAGCAATACAACAGCTCGGACGCAGACAGCTCGGAAGGGTCAGGTGACTCGGATGCAGACAGCTCGGACGCAGACGGCTCGGGAACATCATAATAGCTTGGACCCAGACAACTCGAGAGGGTCAGGTGACTCGGATGCAGACAGCTCGGGAGGGGGTCAGGTGACTCGGACGCAGACAGCTCGGGGGGGTCAGGTGACTCGGATGCAGACAGTTCGGGAACATCACAACAGCTCGAACGCAGACAGCTCGGTAGGATCAGGTGACTCGGATGCAGGCAGCTTGGGAACATCACAACAGCTCGGACGCAGACAGCTCGGGAGGGTCAGGTGACTCGGACGCAGACAGCTCGGACGGGGTCAAGTGACTCGGATGCAGACAGCTCGGATGTAGACTTCAACTTCAACTATGATGACAGTAAGCTTTCGTACTTGCATCCGGAGTGAACGCTGGCGCATTTGGCTGCCGCTGCTCTCAGTGTGATCTGCTAGTTTTGTTTTGCTGTTGTTTCTAGTCTGACAACTAGTCTACTGACAACTCAACGACTTTAGTCTACTTCGCCTGCAATCCCCACCCGAGATTTGTTCGGTAGTTTAAACTTAATGCACAAAGTTTTTGTCATTCTGACATCTTACCTGCCTGGCGTCTACTGCAAAGTCCTTCGTCACCACGGGATCTTTCTGATGTGCCTTTGAATCGCGGAACAGTAATGCGGGTCAACAAGCCTGTGATCTGGCTTACATGCTCCTGGATCATCATATCCTGTATATTCCGCCCGGTGACATCACTTCTGCAATATACAGCAGCTGAACTCTTTCAACTTCGACTTCACTTCACCGAATCTCCTCTGGCACTCCATCTTCACCCGGATATTTCCCGTCACAATCGAAGGAAATACATCCACCGAGGGCCCCGGCGAAACTTCAACTATGATGACAGTAAGCCTGTACGGTCCTTCTGGTCTTCCCATCGGCGTCCGGCAATGAAACCTGGACGCACTTCGAACCATTGTGCGCTAGCCCACCTGGCTAGGTCAGTAAGCGCCAAACCAGCAACAAACAGTCTCTCTTTCGGATTGCTTAACGTCCGATCACTCTCCAACAAGGGTCCTCTACTCAACGATCTCATCAGTGATCGTAAGTTCAACTTTTTATGTTTAACTGAAACTTGTCGGCAGCCTAATGACTTTACCCTGCTCAATGAAACAACTCCACCTGGGTTTGCTTACACCTGTCAACCTCGCGTTACCGGTAGAGGCGGTGGTCTCGCGATAATTTACAACGAGAGGTGGAAGATATCCTTAGTGACTTTGCCCCTGCATGTTTCGTTTGAGTCTATGGCAATACAGATAAACGGGCCTATCCCCAGTATTTTAGCAGCTGTCTACCGTCCGCCTAAGAGTAGTACAGGTCTTTTTTCAAATGAATTCTCTGCCTTTGTTACCCTCATCAGCTCCATGTCTCCTAACGTTATTCTGCTTGGTGATTTTAATGTACATATGGATAACACTGCAAACGCACTCACTTGGGATTTTACATCTTGCCTTGACAGTTTTGGCTTTCTACAATTCATTGACTTCCCCACTCACTCCAAAGGCCACATTCTTGATGTTGTCTGCTGTTCGAGTTTAACCCCTCTTCGTTGTACCGCATGCAACTTATCCATATCTGACCATAAACTCGTGTCTTTTAATGTCAACATACAGGTTTCCAGATTTCACCCTTCTCGCTCCATTGCCTTTTGTAATATAAAGAATATAGACCCTTATGCACTCTAAACAAATTGGACAGCCTCCCCAATTGAAACAATCTATCTTCCCCAGACGATCTGGTTTTTCACTATAACAGCAGTCTTAGTGCCATTTTGGATGATCTTGCCCCACTAAAGACTCGCACTGTTCACTTTGCCCACTCTGCTCCCTGGTTTACCCAGGATCTCCACCGCCTCAAAGCAATAGGTCGTCGTCAGGAACGCCTATTTAAAAAAACTGGTCTCACTTTCGACAAAAACATGTTTAATGATCATTTAAAAATTTACAAAGCCTCTCTTTCCAGGGCCAAATCAGATTACTATGCCAAACTAATTGGCTCCAACACGGGGAACACCAGGGCACTCTTTTCTTCTGTCAAAACCATCCTACGGCTTCCAGACATTCTTCCACCTGACATGTATTCCATTGACTACTGCAATAATTTCATGGACTTTTTTAATGCAAAAATTTTTACTATCCATCAACAGCTGTCTTCTTCCGTGAATCCCTCCACCTTTGGTCCTTCTCTCTCCTCCTATAATCCTTCCTTCTCTCCTTTCTACAGTTTTCAGCTTCCTTCTGCAATGGAAATATGTAGTCTTATTCACAAATCCAAATCTTCTACCTGTTAGTTGGGTCCACTTCCTACACACCTGGTTAAAGTTTGTTTACCATCACTGTTGTCTTTAATAACTTCAATAATTCACTCCTCTCTCTCCTCTGGTCTTGTTCCATCTTTGCTCAAAACTGCTGCTATAACCCCTATCCTCAAGATACCCGGTTCAGACCCTAACAATCTAACTAATTCCCGTCCCATCTCTAATTTACCCTTCCTATCTAAAACACAGAATAGTTGCAACCCAGGTCCACAGTCACCTCTCCAACAATAATCTGTTTGAAGAATTTCAATCGGGTTTCCGTCCCTTTCACAGTACTGAGACAGCCCTAGTTAAAATCATTAATGACCTCTTGATCGCCTCAGACTCTGGACTCCTGTCATTATTAATCCTTCTCAACCTCAGGGCAGCATTTGATACCATCTCTCATCACATTCTCCTTGACAGATTATCTTATATTGGTTTCACTGGGACGTCACTCACTTGGTTCAGATCTTATCTCTCCGACAGACATCAGTTTGTTCAACTCAAAAAATTCAAATCACAGCTCTCCCCTGTCACCACCGGTGTACCTCAGGGTTCTGTTCTTGGTCCCCTCCTCTTCATCATCTATCTCCTTCCACTTGGTCACATTTTTAGGAAATTTGGTATACATTTCCATTGCTATGTGGATGACACCCAGCTGTACCTCTCCACTAAGCCCAACACCACCCCTCTACCATCTTCCCTTTCTGACTGTCTTTTTGAAATCAAATCCTGGTTTGGTCAAAATTTCCTCAAATTAAACTCTGCTAAAACTGAATTTCTCCTTGTTGGCACAAAGTCCACTCTACATAAATCTCACAGCTCTACACTTAACAATTGACAACTCTACAGTTTCTCCTTCCTCCCGAGTCAAGAGTCTGGGTGTCATCCTCGACAGCACTCTATCTTTTGATTCGCATGTCAATAACATTACTAGGTCTGCATACTTTCATCTGCGAAACATTAATTGTCTCCGTCCGTTGCTCACTCCCACCAGCACTGCCATCCTTGTTAATGCACTTGTCACCTCCCGTTTAGATTACTGTAACTCCCTCCTCTCCGGTCTCCCTCATAGGGTCACTCAGAAACTTCAACTTGTCCAAAATGCAGCTGCCCGGATAATCACTAGAATCGCTCCGACTGACCGTATCACACCCGTTCTGCAACAACTTCACTGGCTCCCCATCAAATTCCGTATTGACTTCAAGATTCTCCTCCTCACCTTCAAAGGTCTCCACAACTTGGCACCTCCTTATCTCTCTGATCTCCTTTGCATCTACATACACTCCCGTTCTCTTCGCTCCTCCTTGTCCATGCTTCTCATCACACCTCCCGCCAGTTTAGTTACCATGGGGTCCAGAGCCTTCTCCCATGCAGCTCCTCGTCTTTGGAACTCTCTCCCATTATTCATCCGTGATTCCGATTCTCTATCCTTATTAAAATCTCTGCTTAAATCCCACCTTTTTAGACTTGCCTACTCTGTTTAATTGCAATTATATTATGGATTATTGTTTTCTTTATTTATCATTCTGGTTGTTTTAATTTTATCATTGTTTTTATTTTCTTTTGTATTCTCCTTTTAATTACTGTTTGTTCTTAATACTCTGTCATGTGTCCTTGAGTGTTTTGAAAGGCGCCATTTAAATAAAATGTATTATTATTATTATTATTATTATTAGACAGCTCGGGAGGGGGTCAGATGACTCGGATGCAGACAGCTCAGGAACACCACAACAACTCGGAGGCAGACAGCTCGGGAGGGTCAGGTGATTCGGATGCAGGCAGCTCGGACGCAGACAGCTCGGGAGCGCAGCGGACACAGGGAACTCAGGAGATCCAGCTAGTGCAGATGGTTCATGGAGCGCAGCGGGCACGGGGAACTCGGGAGATCCAGCTAGCGCAGATGGGTCAGGGAGCGCAGCAGGCACAGGGAACTCGGGAGATCTAGCTAGCGTAGATGGTTCAGGGAGCGCAGCGGGCACAAGGAGCTCGGGAGGATCCCAGTCACAGCTGGACACTGCCCGCACAGCATCCAGGCCCCGGAACACATGCATAGGTTAGAATGTGCGTGTCTCAGAAGGAACGTAAGCCGAAAGAAAGTAATGTCTCGTCTGCCTCTGCACCTGCTGCTCGGGCATATAAAGGGAGAGGGAGAGACACAAATCACTCGGTCACAGGTGCTGAAAATGATATAATTAACAAGGGGTAACACACGAGAGAAACCCAATTACAAGAAACGGAAAAACATTAACACAAAGACGCGGATCACAAGACTCTCCCTAGATGGGATAAACTGAATAAAAGACTCCTAAGTGTACAGAGTTAGAGCCATGATAGATAAAGTAAATGCAGAGGTTCTGCAGAACGCACAGCAAAGTCAGTTTGCGAAAGCGAGATGCGGAAACAAGAACAGGGCGAACGCAGAGAGGTAATTAGTCAATTAGTAAGTGCAGCTATACAATCCCAAGTGCTCGTTAGTAGGTTAGTATTATGTACAATATTAGTATTGGTAAGTAAATTTTGGAAAAACAATAAACTGTTAGTACGTGTTAGTCAGAATAGGAAAGCCAGGGGAAATTAGCAAACGAGAACGGAAGGAAGGCTGAAACCCAGAATCCATTAAATCACCCAAAATAGTGTCGCAATCAATTAAGACAGAAAACTGCTACAACGATAACGCGACCGGGGAGAAAGCAAAGACAGTACCTGGGTAAGACATGGACTGGAATAACACAGGAGAGATATGAAATGTGTAACACTAAGACATCAGACAGACATCACAGAATTAATAACAACCTAAAATTGACTAACAAAAAACACACAGAACCACAGAACCTGACAGGATTCTCCGTTTGAGGAATTATCAGACACTTTTATCAGTTCTCTGTTCAGCCAGCCAGATGGGTCTGGTGATTCTGATGTGTCTGGAGACTTGTCTTTGTCCAGAAAGCGGGTGATTCAGGAGCAAACCAATGATCATAAAATTTGTGTACTAAAGAGGAGAGCCCTTCCTGATGAAGAAATAGACACATTTCCAGTTGGGTATTATCTCAAGGATGGAGTGTTGATGCGGAAGTGCGCTCCTGATTTCCCTGCCAATGCAGATTGGGCAGTGGTCAAGCAAATTGTTGTCCCGAAGGTCTACAGGAATGAGATCTTAACAATGGCTTATAGTTTGCCTTTAGGAGGTCATCTTGGTGTTAACAAGACTGTTGACAAGGTCATGAAACACTTCTTCTGGCCTGGACTTCGGAAAGACGTTTCCAACTTTTGCAAAACCTGTCACACTTGTCAGGTAGTTGGAAAACACCAGTGAGACCCACCTGTAGCTCCACTGCAGCCTATCCCAGCATTTCTGGAGCCCTTCTCCAAGGTCATCGTTGATTGTGTTGGTTCATTACCCAAGACTAGATCTGGAAATCAGTAATTGTTGATAATCATGTGTGAATCTACTAGAGTCCCTGAAGCCATACCTCTACGCAACATCAAGGCAACTGCAATCTCGAAGGCTTTGATAAAGTTCTTCACATTGTTTGGCCTTCCCAGGGAAATTCAGTCAGACTAAGGTAGCAATTTCACTTCCGGATTGTTTCAGCAGGTTGTGTATGAACTAGGTGCGAAGCAGACTCTTTCCAGTGCCTATCATCCAGAGAGTCAGGGTGCCTTAGAGCGGTTTCATTCCACTCTCAAGACAATGATGAGGACTTATTGTTATGACCATGAGAAAGACTGGGATGAAGGTGTTCATTTGCTGTTGTTTGCAGCTAGAGAAGCAGTGCAGGAGTCTACTGGATTAGAGATGTCCTGATCCAGGTTTTTGCACTTCCGATCCGATACCGATATTTTTTTTCACTTCCGATCCGATACCGATACTAGCCGCTACCGATACCGGCCTATCCGAGCATGTATTAAAGTTCAAAGTTATTTACCTACCTTACCTAGTTGTCAGACTCATGTTGAAAAGGGTTTTAATACTCTTGATAACAGCTAGCCAGCTGGATTAGGTGAGTTTGAATAATACACAATGGTTGATAACAAGAAACTGACCTGTTTATTCAGGGATAAACACAAAAAAGACAGCATTATAAATAACAAACAGAAATGGCGTCAGTGGTCAGTAAAATGTACAAAAAACACTGTAAACTGTATCAAAAAAGCAAAGCACACAAACAACCTTATCTGGAAAATAGCCTATTAACTCAGCATCAGTACTCTTCTCTTGAACAATTGTAAACCAAGGCTTTAAAAATCAGTGCAAATAATATTGTGAACTATTTAAAAACAAAAATGCATTCTACTCCCCAATCTCCTCCACACTTTGTTGCTCCATCTTCATCTACACACTCCCTTCAACTGTTTGCCCTGACTGCAGTCCGAGCATGCTGGGGAAAATATTTTTTACAAAGACAAGCATTTCAAGATGCTCAGGTGTCAGCCTGCTCCTGTGTCCATCAATGATGAGTGAGACTGTGCTAAAAAGCCTCTTACTCTCAACGCTGGTGCAAGGAGCACTGAGGAACTTGGCTGCTGTTGCTGCCAGGGTGGGTAGTCGAGCCTGATTGTCTCTCCAGTAGTGAAAAGGATTGCTCTTGCGCCCAAGTGGAGGCTCACTGAGGTAGCTCTCCAACTGAAACAGTGCCCCTGGGGTGATCTGCTGCTCCTCAGACGGACCTGCTGTGTAGCTCTCCTCCAGTATCTCGTCAAAGAAGCTCCCCAGGCTGCTGGTTGAGCTTCCAGCCTCCATTCCTGTTGTTTGTCTTGCTGTCTCAGCCTCAGCCACACCTTCTCCAGGGGGCATGGTTTTCAGTTCTTGTTCCATTTTCATCACCTCTACCTTTAGTGCCTCCTTTGCCTGATCCAGGATGGTAGCATTCGTGAAGAACCTTAACATTTGGATAAAATGTAATAAAGATGTATCTATTATTTTATATTGTTTTAGCCAGTCTCCACATATTACTGTTCAATGACAACAAGTAACACACAAAATAGATCACAAATTATCAGTAAATGATCAACAGTGACCTTAATTTCCTCACCCATCAGATAACTGAAGAAAATTAAGATTAATAACAATAATAATAAATAATGATCAATACAATAATAAATATGTAAATAATAATGATGATAATAATAATAATACATTATATACCTTTTATCTAAAAAACAAAAGGCTACTGAAATACTGACAAAGAAATAAATGCCAGCTGTAGAGTAAAATATGTTTAATACTAAAGCTTATAGCATGCTTAAATAATTATAAAACACTTACTTGTCTTTGTAGCATGGATCTAGCATTGTTGCCACAGCATAGAGGGGTTCCTTTTCCACAAGGTAAAAACGTGTGTGAACCGCATCAAGTAATGTGGCCTTCATGGTTTGAATCCCTCGGTGTTCTTCGCTCTCATTCTCCAGAAAGCATGTCAGCACACGGACAGATGGGATAACATCGGCTGCTGTGGCGGAAGCTGCACTGACCTCGGCTGTCAGCTCTTGGAAGGGTTTAAGGACTGTCGCCGTTTTCTCTAGCAGCGACCATTGGTTTCCATTTAACGTGGCTGGCAGATTGCTGTTACTATCCGATGCATAGGACTGCAGTGCCCGCTTACAATGCACCAGGCTGTCGATCATCTTTTTCGTACTGCTCCATCTGGTCTTTACATCCTGTTGTAAACGCTTCGGTTCAATATTCAACTCGTCCTCAACATCTTCGAGTTCAGCGCAGGCCTTGGGGGAGTGTTTGAAGTGGGTCACTATTTTTCTCCCGTTGGCACTGGCATCGCTTACAGCTTGCTGTGCCAATAGACCTTGTTGGACAACGAGCTGTAAGGTGTACGCAAAACATCCCAGGCTGGGCACCCCAAGCTGATCCACTGCCCTTGTCATATTGGCATATCTCTTAGAATTACGTGGACCCTCTTTTTGTCAATCTTCCAAGCACGTAGCATATGTTCCATGGCATCTGTGATGGCATTCGCTGTGTGTGAGCCTCTAAACTCACGTGCATGTAAAAAGCGCTCTTTGGGGTGAAGTCCGGCCCAATCCAATGTGCAGTTAAACTTAGTTGAGATAAAGGGCGGTGATCACAGCTCTATATGTCCTTTGTGAAACAAAGAGCATTTGTACTCTCTTCGTGTTTGGCAATGTTATCTCCAACATCTTTGTGAATCTGGGGGATAGTCTTCTCAAGGATGTAATGACGGTTTGGCATGTTGTACCGTGGTTCCAGGTGTTGGATGGTGCGTCTAAATCCCACTTTACTCACGAGCAATAATGGCTCGTCATCCAGAATGATTTCCTCGGCAATGACCCTTGTTATCCCCTGGGCTTTGGCACTGTTCAGTGCCAGTTTGTCACGATGAGCAAAAGTTTCTGCTAGTGTTAGTTGTGTAGGACCTTTCTTTTTGTCTGCAGTTTTTTAAAGATACTCTTCGTATTCTTTATAGTGGTATTATGCTTTACTAAGTTGGTTGTATTAAAACTTCTTACAGCTTTACCACCACGCCTGACTTTATTGTGGCATATGTTGCACTCCACCTCTTCGTCTTTGTCGTCCTTTAAGGTAAAATGATCCCACACAGCTGACATTTTTACCGTTAAACTTTACTGCTAAATTTACATCACCGTGATAACGTAGGAGATGCCACTGAGGTAAATTGTGAGATGCTAATGCTGGTGCTGAAGGTGTGCTGGAAAATGCGAACCGGATTTTAGGGAAACCACAGCAAAAAACTGGAATGGATTATCTAAATCGGTGCGCTGGAAAACCCGGAGCGGATTTTTAAAAAAAAATGGATTGGCATTTTTCGGCGCCTGCCGATCCGATGCTGATGTGCATTTTTTGCTGATATCGCCGGCCGATCCGATCCAAATATCGGATCGGGACAACCCTATACTGGATTCAGTCTGTTTGAGCTAGTGTTTGGTTATGAAGTTAGAGGACCTTTGCTATTGTTGAGTGAACAATGGCAAGAGAAAAAGCTGCATATCAGTCTGTTAGACTATGTTAGCAAGTTCAAGGAAAGACTTGCAGCTTTTGACTTAGCCAAAGAGAACTCGAAATCAAGTCAGGGAAAAATGAAAACTTGGTACGATCATAAGGCTAGAAGCTGTGAGTTTAAACCAGGAGATAAGATCCTTGTCTTGTTTCCCTTTGCAGGCTAGATTACATGGTCCGTATGAAATTCTAACGAAACTCAATGATCTCAATTACATTGTGAAGACTCCAGATAGGAGAAAGCCAAAACAGTTTTGTCACATTAACATGCTGAAGCCTTATCATGATAGGAATGCTAGGGTTGTAGCTGTCATTTCAGATCCTCCTTTGGACGAGACCTGTGAAGATGAGGGGGAGTTTCTAGATGATGAACCTAGAATTAAAGCTGAAGTTCTTCCATGTAAATTGTCAAATTCTGAAGTGTTGCAGAATCTTGATGTAAAACTCCAGCTCTTGTTCCAAAGAGTTTCTATAGCCTCTCATGATGAAGATGTTGGTGATGCCAAACCAACAAAACAGCATCCGTATAAGATGAATCCTGAAAAGAGAAAGATTGCTGAGATAGAGGTTGAGTACATGTTAGAAGATGATACTATCAGACCCTCCAACTCAGATTAGAGTTCACCCTGTGTGCTAGTTCCAAAACCTGATGGAAGTACCAGGTTCTGTACAGATTATCGCAAAGTCAATGCTGTAACAAGAACTGATGTGTTTCCAATACCTAGGATTGATGATTGTATCAATAGAGTAGGGCAAGCAAAGTTTCTGACCAAGATTGATTTATTGAAGGAGCATCTCTGCTTTTGCCACACCATCTGGGTTGTACCAGTATGAAGTCCTACCCTTTGGCATGAAACATGCTCCAGCCACGTTCCAAAGGATGATACAGTCTACAATCTGCGGACTGCCACACACGGGTGGGTACATCGATGACCTGATCACATGGAGTGACTCCTGGGAAGAACATCTGAAAGATGCAGAGACGTTGTTCCAGTGCTTGACCCAGGCTACCCTGACTGTTAACCTGAACCTGAAGTGACTTTGGTTGTGCTACTGTCACGTATCTTGGCTACGTCATAGGCCAGGGTAAGGCAGGACCCATAAATGCTAAAGTCCAAGCCATCGTGGACTTTCCAGTTCCTGACAACAAAAAAGCTTTGTGCTGCTTCCTTGGAATGATCAGGTATGAGTGCAAGTTCTGCGAGAACTTTGCTGAGATTGCTCTCAGTCTCACCAACCAACTTAAGAAAGGTGTAAAGTTCACTTGGGATGGAGCATGCCAATGAGCCTTCGATCGCCTGAAGTCTCTGCTGTGTCACTTCCCCATGCTCAAATCTCCTGACTTCAACAAACCACTCTCCAACGCAGTAGATGCTAGTGACCAAGCTTGTGGATCTGTGCTCCAACAGAGAAGTGACTCTGAAGACATTGTGCATTTCGTGGCATACTTCTCCAGGAAGTTCAATCGCCACCAAAAGAACTATTCCACAATTGAGAAGGAGCTGTTGGCTCTGGTTCTATCCTTACAACACTTTGAGGTTTATGTTTGTACAGGGCAAAAGGCAATGATTGTATATACTGACCACAATCCGTTAATGTTTTTGAGTGAGATGAAAAACAAGAATCGGAGATTGTTGATTTTACAGGAGTTTGACTTGGAAATTAAGCACGTGAAGGGTACTGACAATGTAACTGCTGATTACTTATCCCGTGTTTGAGTTTGTGTATATATCACGTGTTTATAAGCACATTGTATTATATGTATATCTACACAAGTGTCTACTTAACCATTTTTGTATTGAAAAGAAATATTTTGCCTTTATGGGCTCTAATTTCTTGGTGCAGCGCAGGGTGGAGCAGCGTGGCGTAGTGTGGCGCAGCCTACGTAGTGGTAATTTCGTCCGGGGCAGCCCGTGCAGTGGTATTTTGTGAGGTGCAACACCATGCGCAGCCACTTTGGCAATTTGGTGGGCAGACGTGCACCGAGATGGGTGTGGCGGCGTAGTAGGGGGGGTGTCACATATTCATCAAGACGTAGTGAAAATTTCGTAGAAAAAGTCTCCTTTGGAGTTGCACAGAAATCTCGCCAGCTCCAACGTAGTTTAATTTCTGTGCAGTGGTAATTTGGCTGACCGGCGCACAGTGCGCACACGTCACCGAAATCTCACAGGCAGGTTACTAGAATGTCAGGCACATTTCAATGCAATTAATAATTACAGGAAGCACTATTTAATGTAACTATCTGAATAAGGACATATAGTATCTATATCCATTATCTTGATGTCAGATTAAAGGCGGCTGGCACGCGTACTGGAAACTTGACCTGGCTTAATCAACGCAGCTGAATCAGTGATGCAAACTGACGACTTCACATCTTTCTCAGCCAACCACAAACTGATTTTATATATATATGCTTGCGCTCTATTCTTACTAAAGTCGCTTGCACACTGGACACGAAACAAATTTTTTGCACGACTGGTTACAGACAAAGTCAATGCAAAGACGCGATAGTCGTACAGGGTTTTAATATAGCTCCTTGTCCGAAAGTCATAATTGTTCAAATTTTTCTGAGTATTTCAGGAATTATTAGATGTGCAAACTTGGCCTTGTTTGTGTTCGACCTTCACGAAATGCAAATTGATAGCTATCCACTTTTGTTGGTCTTTTTAGCCTATTCTTCTGTTTTCTTCCGTTGAAGATAGACAACAGTCTTTATTCGGTCTTTCTTTTGAAAATTTGTCAGATGGATTGAACAGATTCACGCTTTATTTCAACAGCAGCGATAGAATAGTGCGTGAGCACATCAATTCTATGACCATTGACAGTGTGAATAAATTATTGCATGCACGATCCAGACTGACTGACGCGAAATGCAAAATACTCCATGTCCAGCAGCCGACAAAAAGTATAAGTATTGACATAAGAACAGATTTATAATGAAATAAAGAATAAAAATGTACCAACAAACGGAACAACCAAAAAAGATGACCCGCAAATAAATAAATCGCAGTGTTCGTTGGATGTTCTGTTGTTAAAATGTTTCTTTTTATTCTTTATTTCGCTATCAATGTGTTCTAATCGTCCTCTTTTTTTTTTGGCTGTCAGACACAGGCATTGAACATTATCTCGCGCCAATGTCGACTCACTTTCCTGAGCAGAGCTTAATCAGAAATATTGATTGAAATTCTCAATAATCATCTTGAAGAACTGAGCCCTCTTATCAAAATATTCACGTTTAATATCTAAAAGAGTCAGTAGATTTGAAGAAAACAATAATCGACTGTCGGACACGGAGATATATTAAAACCCTGTCAGACTTTCGGACACGAGACACTTCTTTTAACGCAATCTGTCGTGCGAAAAATTAGTTTCGCATCCAGTGTGCAAGCAGCTTAATTATTGTCACTTAGGTTTTATCGCTTTTAGCGGGCGAAAGGAATACAGCCTGATTGCTATGATGTCGCACTGAGTTAAGATCACATATTGAAAATAAATGTGTAACTTATCTTGCATTGTTGTCCATGCATGTTAATCCCAAAATTCTAAGTAGCAACAGGGTGTAATAATAGGAACACGCTATCCATCATTTCTCTTCCCAATGAGGAACCGTCGTATTTCATACAAACTTCTTAAGTTTGAATGATCTGACGTGGTTTCGTTTTGAAATTCCATTCAAGTTCGCCAGTGGTAATAATTCGCGAATGCCCAAGGTAGCCAGTTAAGTCATATTTGTAATGCTTAATATAGACGTAAGCGGTGCAGAAAATATGCCTGAAGCAACAAAGTAAAATGCAACATAGACGCATCGTGTAGATATAGGACAGAGGCTTCTATATTCCAACACATCAAAGGTGAGTAGAGGAGCTCATTTGTTTGGTGAAGATTTGACTTGGCTGTGTTATACCGAAACACGCCTTCTTTGCCACTTGTGCAGGAAGGCAGGACAGAAGCGGGACAGAAGAGTACTTGCGCCAGGCTACGCCGGACACGAAATTGCAACATACGCCTGCACACACCCCGTTGGCGCGGTGCACCTCCCATTCACTGCGCCTGCACCTTGTCTACGAATTTAGAGCCCTATGAGTCAAAATGTTTCCCTTTTGGAATGGAGGTGTAATGGGGGGGACCACTAGATGGCAGTATTGACATTTTTTTTGTTAAGCCAGTCTGGAGCTAGGTTTTGGGCAAAGAGTATATAAGGAGAAAAATTAATAGAGTAAAGTAGTAGGAGAATTTGCAAGGAGAAATAGTGAAAGGATACATCTGACCACACCTGTCACTCTTTTCCCGACCTGTGAAGCTCTTTTTGTGGATTTTTGCCTATGTTGGAGCATTTTCCTGTCCCAGGACATTGCAATATAACGACCACATCTGGATTACCAATTGACTGTAAATATCCTATTTCTTAATACTTCAATCTTGGTCAGGCTTTGTTTTATAAAATCTGTCAAAGTTTTAAAAGTTTGTCTATCATCCCTTGCTGTCCGATATGTCGTAACAATTGGGGCCATAACACACTGTACATTCAAGGGGTTGATTGGGATAGCCCCTCATGGTGCAGTGACCTTTCTGTCCTCTCTTTATCAAGGTGCCATCAGCGATAAAGAGATCTTAAAGCACTCTAGCATTGTGGCCCTCCTTTACCCATCTGTGGCCATAATGGTGGACAAGGGTTTCCTTGTCGAAGACTGCGTTCTATGTAAAGTTCACATACCCACCTTTCTGTCAAAGAGAACTCAACTGTCTAGGCCAGAGATCAGGAAGACACAGTTCACAAAAAGACTGCCAACTGGACTATCAAAATGGTCCATTGGTGAAAGCCTGGGCCTCACGCCTCATGTCCCTCTTATTAACCACATCAACGGAGGGCAGAGCTATCCCTCTGTCTCCGGTAGGTTGTCCCAAATTACCCTGAATGCTACCACCTGAAACAGCTAGTGTGTCAGTGTGTGCAATGCAGGAACAAAAAAACTCAGAGGCCAAATACTGATAAATCCTTTTATTTGAAAATTTTCCCCAGGCTGACCGCCAGCGGGCCCACACCCCTGGTACAGACCTGGCGAGACTGGTAAGGCTGTGGTCGGCACTGCTCCAGGCTCGGCTGGCTGGGGCCGGCGGGCGACCGATCATCCGACCTGTGGCGGCTGGACGGAGGTTGGAAGTACCAAGGCCTGCTGGCGGACTGCTGTGCGCGTAGGTGGGAGCCTGGCTACTCCGCTGCTTTCTGGGCTGCCTCCAAGCAGTCGAACATGGTCTGGACGTCCCACCGAAACAGCGAGGTGGTAGAGATGGGCGCGTTAATGAGCGCCCGCTTCTCGCGGTCCTTCAGGGAGGACAGCCCGAGCCACAGGTGACGGTGTCCCAGCTGAGCTGCGCACATGCTCCGCCCTCTGGCAATGGCGAATGCCTAGGCCGTCGTCTGGATCTTCTCTATTTCCGCTGGCATCAGCTCTTTCTTCTGGTAGGTGAGGCGATCTATGGAGCCAGCCATAAAAGCCAGGTTGTTAGCCAGCGTGACCCCCTGAGCCGCGCTGGAACAACAGTAGTCGAACAGGCTTGCTGTCATCTTATCCCTCTCGGACGGATGCAGCGGCCGACCGCCTGGCCACATGGAGGCAGTGGCGACCAAACACCACCTCACCGCGTCTTCGTTCGCCGGGATGCCCGTATCCCACTCCCAGCCTTCAACAGTGGAATAGGGCACGTAGGCTATCCCCGGAGACTTGGTGGCGATTGGATTCCCCCAATCGCGCTGGGCGTAGCCGATGATGGGTGGCATCTGAGGGCAAACCACCTTAGGCCGCGGCTTTGACTTCGGCTCGGCCAGCAGGCCAATGGTGAAGTCATCTTTCTGGGTGTTAGGGGGCTGCAGAGGCAGGGGCATCTCCATCCGCTCAGCCGCCGACCAGAATAACCCTGGCAGGTCATCCAGAGGGTAGCGGTGCTCCGGGGGAGGCTCGTTGTCATGGAAGAGGGATGCCGGGTCTCCCTCGTAGATGCGTTGGTCATCTTCCTCGCTGTACTTGTCCCGCGGCTTGGAGCGGACCGCCGCCATCGACTTCCGGGCTGGTCTGGAGCCAGCCTGGAGGGTGCGTGTGGCTCGCAAGAACTGCTGCCACCGCTCGCGCTCCTCCTGGGGGAGCACTGCACAGGTGGCACATGAACCGGCCTCCACATGGTGACGCCAGCCCAAGTAGACAAAACAGTTGGTCCTCGGCCACCATGGGAGAGGGACACTGAAGACAAGACTTTATACTTAAATCGTTCCTAGTTCAATCTCTTTCAACGGCTGAGTGAAAAAGGAAGACGAGCATTGGCCGAGGCTTTATAGGAGGTGAGCATGCTACCCCCTCCTACGGAGCAGGTGAGTTCAATTTTCTTTCTTAGGCAGGTAAACAAATAGCAAAGCCCGTTAGAGGGCGGAGCACGTACGAGATTGAACCTGTATCGTACACATTGGTATTCATCTGCGCACCGGACTCCGCTGAAACCTCCACGGACAGTGATGCCAGAGCCATGTAGAGAAAGAGTCTTGTCAACAGAAGTCCAGAATTTTCGATCGTCCTGTAGTTCATGGAGACTGCGAATAGTTCCAGGAAGTCGCTGGCAGGCAATTTAAATGCATCTGTCAAATAGGCTGCAGAGAGACATACCTGCGATTCTCAGTAATTATTGGTCAATAAATAGCGTTATTTCTGCCTTGTTTACATATTTAAGGCTTGAGTGAAAGTTTGCCATCTCACTCAAGGGACCCCAACATTAAAGAACCGAGAAAAAGCTACATTTAACGGCAGAATGTTGAACATTTGCACTCAAGATATTGAAGGCTGACTGCAATAAAGTTATGTCCAATATATAACATCTGGACATAACTATTTATTGCAGTCAGCCCTCGATATGCAGTATTCTAGCAGTTTTAGTGCCTTAGAATTATTAAAATAATTAAGACGACTAAAACAAGATTTAGTCATTTTAAAGAGCATGTTCCTGTTGTCGTTTGCTTTGAATTCTTGGTTTTTGCTTTTAACTACAATGCTTGTTTAATCCCATCCTAATGTTTATAATGCAGAGGGAGGGGAAGGAATGTTTCAAAATTCTGTTAAATTTTCTCCCATTTCTTTATTTGCTTGGATTTTAATAATCCCATGGAAATGGAGGATATAAGTTAACAATTCAGTAATGGCTTATGTAATCGTCATGACTTTCAGAAAGGACAGAGGACTGACAGGTGACTATCAATGAGTATCAACTGACAGCACAATTAGTCCCTGCATCATTAAAAGCAGCATAATGTTCAGTGTGGCATCTAAGAAAATCCACAGGAAATAATTACAATTTATCTGTTCATAATTTTTATGCACATCTGCACTTATCACCAAACACCAAAGTTCAAAACAACTTTTTCATTGACTTTTTGCATGCAGAAGGTATGAATTTATCTAGGCTTGCATGTACAGTAAAAATTTTAGAAAGAGCTCATTAAGCACAACACATCCAGACAGAACAAGACACATTAACATGCAAACTTGTATCGATATACGCATACACACACATGTAGCTTTGAGTAATTCTGATGGGCACGGAGTCAAGCTTGGTAACTATAGTAGCCGCTTCTCGAGCTTGAATCACCTGAGTGCTCTTGGATGTCATCTGATTTGCCGTCACATGATTGCTCGATTGATTGCTAGTTTACTTAAGCTCGCATTCTGAGCAGAGGCTCTGCAGCATGTACGCTTAACATTGCTGCCACCGCAAACGGAGCCACCTGTAACAAGGTTCGTGATTTTCGTTATCACTGCTACTTTTATAACATGCTTATTTTGGTGACTGCATTTCGTGATTTGCTGTGGTTTGATGTCACGCTCGCATGTCGTCTCCTTGGAAGTGCTAGGTTATGCAGGATAACCAGCGTAATACAAACTTGTATCATAATTTATGTGGCTTGCTTCGGAAGCATTGCGTTTGTTTTTGCCGAAGGAACGTTTCGCATCGGCGTGTCATTTATCAACCGTAAATTTAAAGCAGCGCATGGTCATCAGGATGCAGCCACAAATGCTCGATTCCAGTTCTTGTTTAGCGAACCGGTACTCTGTCAGAAGCTGATCTTTTGCGGGTGTCGAAAACCTTTGGATGCTTAGATAACGCAGTAACGCACTGCAGTTTTGTCTTAATCGGGAGCTTGGTGCTTAAATCTGCATGTCTTTCAGACAAGCGTGCCGGAATGCTGATTTCAGCCTTTGCCGTGTTTGTACTCGCAGCGCAGAGCTGCATGTCATGTCTTATTTCGCGAAGTTACGCGAGCCGCTAGCTTTCCTTTTTACACGGGATGCTACTGTTCATTTGTACAGTCGGGTTATGATTGGAAAGCCTTGGTAAATGAATGTGGAGTCATCTTTCTGCAGCAATGAACGAACTCGGCTTTTGAATCGCATTTATGGTTTACGCCTTACGGAGTCTACAAATAATCACTTTGTCTTTCCAGCTGCACCCAATTCACTTGGCCTGGAATATTTGAAACTACAATTAAATTTTTGCAGCAACCTCTGGGTTGGATGCCACTTGGTCCAGTGATTTAAATTTTAAAACCCTTGGGTTTAGCTCGAATTGTTAACTCTTTTTTCCCAGGTTCTCAGTAGTGTAACTACATGGATTGACTGTGCACTACTAATCCGTTTCGCTCGAACTGGTTCTGAGGTCTATTGGATTGCAGCTTAACTTTTGCCTTGTACCAAGCCCGTTTATAGCAACTTACGGGCCGAAATGCTATAGTTTGCCAGTTATTCCCATTCTCAGCGCCCATGTTGGCATAGTTGGAGTGTCTATCAAGAAATGTCCAATGGCTCAGATTGTCTTCGACCCATTATTTATTTAAAAAAAAAAAAAAAAGTCTGATGTACATCTAAAGCAATTGGCTCTTCATTAATGCTTCAACAACTGTGTGTGGCACAGGAATTGTAGTAAATTCAGTAATTCATGTATCTGTGGCCAAAACAAAAGCGTTATTCTCATGTTGCCCGAATGCTGTTCAAATGACTGGTCCAAATTGCAATCCTCATTTAAGTTAAAATCGATTGCCGATATGCTGCTTGGATCCAATAGTTATGCTGCACTTACTTCCCTGTTGGCCTTACTCATCTGCTCCTAGCAGGTGCTGCTATTGTAAGTGTTAAGTTGTGGTAACAATTTGGAAATTGCATGGCATTCACCTCGCACCAGCAAACTAATGGGAAATGCTAACATTGGCCTACTCAGTAAATCTTAATTAAAAAAAAAAAAAAACACACAAGCTGCGGAATCGGTGGGAACAGCCATCCCAGTCAGCTTTAGTTTCTGAAATCAATCTGGTATTGCTTCTCCTTGTCAGTAATTGACAAGTCTTTGTAACTTCCCAAATTGGGGGAAACGGCTATCATTGGTGGCATCTACGTCCGCAATGCGAGTTGGCAAGAGGTCATGTGATCCGTGCATTTGTTTGTTTTGTGTGAACAGCTTATCGCATATGTAATGAGCAGATATTTCTGAAAATCCTGTGGGTGGGTCACAATTACATCAGGGATAGACCCTGCTGATTTTGATCACCATCACTAGCACAATATGGCATCCACCTTGAAATCTTATGACTCTCAATGATTGTACTTACTCCACTCAGCAAGATTCAGACTGTGCTGTTTACGTGAAGGTTTGCACTCCAGAAGTGCCTCTAGTGTTCCTGTTTAACCATACACTAGCACCCTAGTTGGCTTTAAAAAATGAAAAAAAATAAAATTAAAAATTTATAAATATTTTGCAAAGCAGAACATGGCAATCAAGGAAACCTCGGAGCGCTTGCCAACTTCAAATTCATATACTCAAGCTGTGGCTTATCTTGCGCATGCTCAGCAATGCCATGATGCGGCATGTTGCCATGCTTCACTAAAATTTACCCCATGTCGGCATCCAGCTAGTGCTTGTGGTCTGCTACTCATTACATTCAAACTGATTTGCTTTGCCTGCTCAGTATGTCCTACAGTCTATAACAGCCAGTTGCTGGATCGACCCAAAGGTCACTGCTGCAGGGCTCGGTCATTAGCCTCTGATGTTTGGTTTTGCTACATTGTTTTGGGGGATTCGAGCAACTCTCCCAGCTTTCAGATTCAGCAAGGTTTTTACCGTTTTCATTCATATGTGTGCACATGCATGTATGTGTATATATTTATATTCTCCCTTTTATATCAACTTTATGGAGTCGGCAGCATTTATTCATGGTACATTCCTAGCATGCTTCCCACTGTGTTCTCCACTAATTGTCTGCTTTTCGTTTCTGCATGTCCTCGGTGGACCCTGCCCTGAGTATGCTGCTGCTGATCTTTGCATCAATGCCACCTGTCCTCTGCACAAGCGCTGCTTCACATCATGGACTGGGTCATGGCATCAGCAAACTGCAAATACTGGGCTGCTTGTCAACTTCCCTTTCGCATTACGGCAACCATGAACTCAGACCCTGGGACGGTCAGAGGAGGATGGACCTTCCCTCTTAAGCCTGGTTCCTCCCAAGGTTTCTTCCTATATTTTAGCGCACAGGGAGTTTTTCCTTGCCACTGTCGCCACTGGCTTGCTTTCGAGGGGTTCAGACCAGGGTTTTCTACAAAGTGCATTGCGACCATAGAGTTCCTTTGATCATCTCGGAGGTTTGGGAACCCATTTCTAGTTCACCGCTCAGCTCTGCTTCATTTCTATATTCAAGCAGTGCATCGCTCCTTCGTGGCTTAACAAAGGCATTAAGGCCTCAGGACATTGGACTCGCAGCCAAGAACATTACCTTCACCCAGGAATCAAAGACACTGTGGAAGCTCAGTTGGATACGTAAGACTGTAAGTGGTCACCAGGTTTTGTATGTTAAACAAATCCTCCTGTACATCTGATTCATGCATAATTTAGTATACTCTATACACATAGTCAGGGCACGAAGCGTCACTCTTCGGCACACATGTCATGTCATTCACCACAACATACACTTCAATTATTATAGGTTCTGCCTCATGTCATTTACCTCAAATCATATAGTATAATTCTCATGAATCTTTGAGAGGACTATCACTACATTTTGAATATTTCTCTTGTGTTTGGCTTCAAGAGAAATGGTGCCAGCCGCCGGGCTGTCGCGCCACACAATACACTCACATAGAATATTTCTCATGTATTTGGCTTCAAGAGAAATTGTGCCAGCCACGGGCTGTCACGACACATACTACTCTTCTCATAGATTATTTCATTATACACGGCTTCAAGAATGGTGCCAACCACTGGGCTATCTCGGTACACTCACATAGAATATTTCTCTTGTGTTTGGCTTCAAGAGAAATTGTGGCAGCCACCGGGCTGTCACGACACATACTACACTTCACATAGATTACTTCATTGCAGACTGCTTCACTACAGGACTATCACTACATTTAGAATATTTCTCTTGTTTAGCTTCAAGAGAAATCGTGCCTGCCGCCAGGCTGTCATGACAAATGGTACACTCACATAGAATATTTCCCTTGTGTTTGGCTTCAAGAGAAATTGTGCCAGCCGCCGGGCTGTCACGACACTTAATACACTCACATAGAATATTTCTCTTGTGTTTGGCTTCAAGAGAAATTGTGCCAGCCACCGGGCTGTCAGGACACACAGTACATTTGGCATAGAATATTTCTCTTGTGTTTGGCTTCAAGAGAAATTGTGCCAGCCGCCGGGCTGTCACGACACACAGTACATTTGGCATAGAATATTTCTCTTGTGTTTGGCTTCAAGAGAAATTGTGCCAGCCACCGGGCTGTCGCGACACATACAACACTTCACATAGATTATTTCATTGTACACGGCTTCACAGTCTATCACTACATTAAGAATATTTCTCTTGTGTTTGGCTTCAAGAGGAATTGTGCCAGCCACCGGGCTGTCAGGACACACAGTACATTTGGCATAGAATATTTCTCTTGTGTTTGGCTTCAAGAGAAATTGTGCCAGCCGCCGGGCTGTCACGACACACAGTACATTTGGCATAGAATATTTCTCTTGTGTTTGGCTTCAAGAGAAATTGTGCCAGCCGCCGGGCTGTCACGACACACAGTACATTTGGCATAGAATATTTCTCTTGTGTTTGGCTTCAAGAGAAATGTGCCAGCCGCCGGGCTGTCACGACACAGCGCATTTCACATGGGATTTCTCTCGTACTTGGCTCTAGAGAATTGCACCAGCCGTCGGGCTGTCACTACACACAGTGCATTTCACATGGAGTATTTCTCTCTCACTTGGCTTCAAGGGAAATTCTGAAAGCCGCCGGGCTGCTTTAAACCTATGGAAGCACCATTTTTCATCGTTGGCGGGCATCAGTATGGTTCAGTTTTGGGGGGTTAATAGCAGCTCCCTGCCTTCGGTTCCACGCTGGACGGGCAGGGATCTCTCGAACAGAGCCATACCGCCAAACTCAATGTATGCTTCTATGTTTTAATAAATGTTCTCTTTGACAAAGTGTCCCATCAGAAATGTAGCTTTGAGTAATTCTGATGGGCACGGAGTCAAGCTTGGTAACTATAGTAGCCGCTTCTCGAGCTTGAATCACCTGAGTGCTCTTGGATGTCATCTGATTTGCCGTCACATGATTGCTCGATTGATATGCTAGTTTACTTAAGCTCGCATTCTGAGCAGAGGCTCTGCAGCAGGTACGCTTAACATCCCTCCTCCTCCCCAGCTCCTCCTGTCATTTGTAGCTTCTGTAATCCTCTTCTTTCATGTCTAACTGTCACACATAACAATGTCTCTTCTGTCTGAGGTCATTGTTGCTTTTGGCTCTGTTCTATGGACATGGGGGTTAATAGCAGCTCCCTGCCTTCGGTTCCACGCTGGACAGGCAGGGATCTCTCGAACAGAGCCATACCGCCAAACTCAATGTATGCTTCTATGTTTTAATAAATGTTCTCTTTGAAAGTGTCCCATCAGAAATGCATTTTATGTATATCTGTTTTATTCTGCTCTTATGAACTTCAATGACTTAATGAAAAAGAAATCTTGAATAGACTCAGAAACATGAATAACATGAGAAGCTGTTTGTCTGTGCCCTCTCCTCCATGTTGTCCTTGTATATAATCTCTACCATGGATTGCTGTGCTCCGTGGGGATGCTCCAGTCGCTGGGGGTTGAGTACAAATGTACAGTTTGGAGGCTCCATTCAGCTTATTGTCCGGTTTATTAAAAGTAAGGAACAGGCAAAGGCTTGCACAGCTTTGGGAGTTAAGACTCAGGGTGCAGGGTGAGTGCCGTCTGTCTCATTGCAGGGAGTTCTCTGGCTCTTATTGAATCACCAGCAGTTTTGCTGCTGAAAGAGAGAGGGGGAGAAAAAGACAGGAAAGAGTTAGACACCCCTATATGGGCTTGGATGGGAAATGGTGCTGAGAGGGGAGGTGTGGTCTTTGTTCCCAAACTTAGCTTTTGGAACTTAAGTAATGTGATCAGCTTTCACTGCTGATTTTTAAGAAAGTATGGCAAGTGGCTTCAGTGATAAATGTAACAGGAATTAGTATAAAGTTGGATTATGTTCTTTGCTGTCTTTCAGACAAGTAATGCAGAACAGCAGTGTAAGTGGTCCGTATCTTTTAAACTTTTTTCTAAATGATTTATATATTTATTGTAATGGTTTTCTTGTGCTTTTTAAATATGCTGACGACTCAACCATTGTTTCTCCTGTTACGGCTAACTGTGATCCCTCAAACTGCCTGGTGAATCAATTTTTGTCGTGGTCTGTTTTGAACAAAATGTGTTGTAATCCTAGTAAATGTAAGGAACTTATTGTAAGAAAAAGGAATAATTATAGTCAATATAGTCCTGTAAACAATATTCCACAATATAATAGTCTTGTCTTGCTGGGAGTAACTCTCCAAAGTGACTGCAAATTTAGTGAGCATGTTAGACTCAAGTTGGTGAAAGCAAACAAATGCTTGCATATTTTAAGGAATCTGAGAAAGGAGCAATATACTCAAGGAGAAATAGACCATTTGTTCATTTCTCTTGTTTTACCAAATTTTATATATGGTCGATCAGTTTATGGGTCGTCTGTATCAGATCTCAACATTATTCAATATTTTTTAGATAGATGTCATAAGCGTTGTTTCATTTCTTACCCAATTTCTATTCAGAATTTATTAATTAAGCAAGACAGCCACATTTTCCAAAAAGCTATATCTGTAGATAACCATCCGCTCAGTTCCTATGTACCATCTAAGAAGGACTGTCAGTATGAACTTCGTAAGAGTCGATGCGCACGCCCCAAAATTAGGACGGAGCGCTTTATGAACACTTTTGTGAATAGATTAATTTTCAAGTATGATTTAGCTAAGTAGTTGTTTGTATTTAATTTTATTGTCATTGTCTTTTTAATTAATATTGTCTCATAAGATATGTACTTTTATCTTGTGAAGAATAAATGAAATGAAAAACAGCTCAATATACTATTACTATTATACTATTCAGTATGATTCCCCACTTAGTCTTCTATGCTTGATTTTCCAAATTGTTTGACCTATTTGGCCAGTACTTTGTGTTTTCAATCTACTATTTGGTCATCCAGCTTCCCTCTCCCTTAATCATCAATCCAAAATTAGCAAAATGAGCAGCGTATAATATTGACAAGTAATAGTCAATAGAATCTCAAATCCTAAAAACTCTAACGAGAGATAACGTTTTAGTTCACTGAATAGCAGTTAAATATCACGATATTTATATAGCGATATATCACTGCAACTGATGGCTCTCTTCTTAATCATTGTGTAACATTAACTTTATTACGATAGCTAACATTAGCTACCTTGTACTCAAGGAGAACCTCACCTAACACAGTTAATACTTTCAAAGTGTTGTGGCGGGATAGGAAAAAAAAAAAAAAAAAAAGTGCACAAATAATAACCAACGCTTACCCGCAGGAACTGTCGAATGCAAATGGTAATGTTCTACCCACAATGGTGTGCCGAGGTAATGGACTGAGTGATGAATCATTCTACCTTCCTTTGTGTACAACGTATCGTCAAATATTGGGGCACCCACTCGTATCAACATTTTCTTGCGATGCTTTTCCTATGTGGAATGACTTAGACAGTTGCCAGATAAAGGAGCCCAATACAGCAGTGCACCAGCTTCTTGCGGTGAAATGGTAACCTGGTTAGGATTTTAATGAAGCAATCGCCAACATCTGGCGCAGGAGAATGTTTATAAAAGCCAAATGGGGCAGATGGTAGAAAGTTTTTTTTCTCAGTAGTGTAGCGTTTGATAAAGGAGACTGACATGGAGCCATGCAAAGTGAAGGAGATTTTAAGAAGAAAAACATATACCCTCCAAACTTCACGAAAAATCAGCGTTACGTTTTGAAAGGAAGGGCGGAGAGTTACCAATTAAGAGGTAAGTCGAACCACCCAGCAACACAGTAACCATTGCTTTGTATTTTTTTAAAATGACAATTATAATGCTCATGGTAATATAATCCCTAGATGGTGAACTCTATTACCAGTGCCTAAGAAAGCATGATGAGGAGCAGCATCATCTTGCAAAGGTAGTTTGTTCTCCGCAGGAAGCTAGCAATATCTTTATAGAGTTTCATGCCAGTGCTATCGGTGCTCACTGTGGAGTAGACAAAACAATGCATGCAATTCTTCAACGGTATTACTGGCCTGATACGAGAGCTGACCTCACAAAATGGGTAAGTGCATTACTATCCCATATTTTTGCCGTGATTATGGATGTAATGGAGCACTTCCTTAGTTTTGGTAATTTTTTTCACTTTGTCAGGTTGCCCAGTGTGAAGAGTGCCAGAAAGAGGGTTTCCATTAAGGAAAAAACTCAGTATAAACCCATCAAGGTGAATAATCTCCTGGCATGTTGCATGATGTTAAATAGTTCAGAAGTGTTGGTCATGGGGGCCACTGCCCTGCATGTGCCCAGCTGAATCATGTGTAAGACGAAAAGATCTAAAATGAGCACAGGCATGCAAACTGGTCATGGGTGAAAAAGGTGAGAAGGGCGCACAGACACATGGCGCGAACGGAAACATAAATTTCATAGTCTGCGTAATAGAAACATGCATCACCGGAGGCATCTTGCATAGAATACTGTTCAAAATGACTGACCATATACATCTTTTTTATTGAGAAAACCATTCAAAACAACTATAACTAAGGCACAGGTCCTTTTTCTTTCTTTTTGGCCTGGACAATGATCACATGCCCTTTTTACCATGAACACCTAAATCTAAATCAACAAGTTATGCACATGTCATTTTTTGTATAGGCCTGGACAAATATCACATGCCCTTTTTACCATGAACATCTAAATAAAAGTCAAAAAGTTATGCACATGTCAGCTTTGTTTTGGCCAGGACAAATATCACATGCCCTTTTTACCATGAACACTTAAATATAAGTCAAAAAGTTATGCACATGTCAGTAAACGGTAACATGGAAAGTCACTTTTTAATAGGCACACCTTATGCATTTTTTCACGCCTTTATCAACCTACATTACACTTAACTAAGTTCCATACTTCTCTAATTTCATTGATCATACTGGTTAAAACATTTGCACAATTGTTTTAATATAACCACAAAAAGCTATAGCTATTGATAATTTATTATTTTAATTCAAGAAAACGAGATGTGCTTTACTCATCAGGGTGAGGTCTAAACAATTGCCACCCATTGCCACATGGCGGAGAGTCGTGACTAATTATAAAACACGTGACTGAGACGGTATTTAGCCTTTTATCTGTTCCCAAAAACGAGTCTCCCTCGAAATTATAAATGCAAGGGAGATGGCCTGCGACCTATTTAGGTTTAAGCTACTCTTAAGAGTTGTTGAAGAGACAGGCTTGCTCATCTAGCTAAAACTTTCTCAAACATTACGTCGGTAGACCTGCTGAGCAGTTCATTTGATAGGCTAAGATAACAATATGCGAGGTGGTCAAATATCGAGGAATAAATTCGTTTTTACAGGTTAGTTAATTTACCCTCATGGCAACGGTCTGTTTCACTTCAACAGCAGCCTGTTGTAGGCTATACAATGGTCTGTTATCAAGAAATTTCACAGTAAAATGTTGGGAAGCGAATGGAGCATTCTACAAGATTATTAAGAGCCGTGTAGCCTATTAATGGCAGAATGAATTATGAACAGCACAGTAGGAACGAACGAAACCAGCGCAAGTTCCAAGTGCAAGAATTAATCTAACGACAACTTTGACGTCTGACTTATGAAGCTGTTCATAGGCTATCACTAAGAAATATATAACTGTATCGTTCATGCCTTACCTTGCCGCAGGTTCCATTTCCCACGACAGAGGCCTTGAGCTGATTTCGTTCGTGGGTAAATTGCTTCAAGTAGGCAACATTGTAAAAAATTATGAAGAAGGGCGCGTCTTGCTCATTCCTGATTGGTGTAAATTGCCGCTTCAATTAGAGCATCTCGTCAGTCATTTGCTCTCACGAGAAGAGTGTAATGTAGGTCTATAGTTTTCTGCGGTCCGCTTTTCTGTTCGCTCGCTCACTAACCCCCCCCCCCCCCCCCCAAAAAAATTTCTCCTCGGATCTGCGCGATTCACGTACATGGCCTTCGAACTCAAAACGGCGAATTTCACCGAAAGGTGAGGAGTTCGCATGCCTGTGAGCAGGGCTGAGGGTCTATTGTGCTGGTTTGATAAAATATTCTATTTTGCTCTGTTTGCATTTACGGTGTTCGAGCTCTTTGAACTTGTGGGGATGGACCTTGTAGGCAAACTGAAGCGCTCCAACAATGGACATGCATAGATCTGCGTCATGGTGGACTATTTCACAAAATGGCTGGAAGTCTATCATCTGAAAAGCAAGAGGGCTGAGGAGGTAACGGACTGCATCATAGATTTCTTTTATAAGTATGGCGCACCAAAACGAATCCTTACAGACCGGGGCAAAGAATTTGTCAATAAAATAAGTGATTACCGACAAGTGACGTTGCTGTGCTTTTGTCTGCAGATAAAGGGGGGTGGGGAGAAACAATACTGAACTTTCACAGTACTGTTTTCCTATCCAATGTACATATGCTATATATGATTTTGACCCGCCAGAGGGTCAAATCCGGCCCGTAGGATGACTTTGCAATGTATTAAAATTACAGAAAAAACATGAACTACAATTTTTCAATTAAAGTAACTGCTATTCCTAATTTGTCCACTCGGTGTCGCACTTTTTTTTTTCCGCTGTCAAAACTACATTGTGGCACCCGCAGTACTCAAAATCGCTTTGTCTTAAAGGAGAAAAGTGGACTCAGAGTGTAGAGTTTTCCCTAGAAAAATGGACCCTTTCCTATTTATTCACGGAGGTGAGCACCTGTGTGCTTGGTGTGCTCACAGCCAGTTTTAGTGCTCAAAGAATATAATATTTGGTGCCACTATAAGACTAATCATGGCGAAAAATGCAACAGCTTGCAAGGACAATGGAGAAGAATTAAGATAAATGAATTGTTAGCAGTTCTGAGAAAAAACAGTCTGTTTTTACTCATAGCCGAAAGATCAGTGACGCAGCAGTGAAAGCTAGCTACTGAATTGCACGCGAAATAGCATCAGCATCAAAGCCATACTATGAGGGTGAGTTTGTGAAAACGTTCATGCTGAAGGCTGCAGAAATCGTGTGTCCTGAAAAGCGACAGGCTCTTGCCAACATAAGTCTGACGGGAAACAATGTGGCAGATAGTATTTCAGATCTTTCGATAGATTTGGACAACCAAATGAAGCAGAAAGTCAAGTCATTTGTTGCATTTACGGTCGCAATTGATGAGAGGACGGACACTACAGATGTTGCGCAACTAGCCATATTCGTTTGTGGTGTTGATGAGACTCTGACCATCACCGAGGAGTTCCTTGCGTTGGTGCCTATGATGGACATCACAACAGCAGTCAACATTTTCAACTCTCTTGTTGGAGGGCTGGACAGGGTCGGAGTGGACTGGGCCTGCGCGGTCAGCTTGGCTACAGATGGCGCGCCATCAATGATCGGGAAAAAAGCAGGTGTTGTGACAAAATTCAGAGAGAAAGTACAGGCCGCAAATGGTGGACATAATTTTTGGAAATTACACTGTGTTTTGCACCAGGAGGCATTGTGTTGCAAGTCGTTAAAAATAGATCACGTCATGGAAGTGGTTGTCCGAACAGTTAATTTCATTCGAGCCAGAGGTTTAACTCACCGTCAGTTTTACAGCCTTCTTAGTGATAAAGAAATTACCTGTGGTGCCATACCACACTGAGGTAAGGTGGTTAAGCCGACGTGCCATGCTTAAGCGTTTTTTTGATCTATGAGAGGATTGGACAGTTCATGGAGAAAAAGGGCTAACCATTGTTGGAATTTAAATCCCCAGAATGGTTGCAGGACCTTGCATTTATGGTGGATATTACGGAGCACTTGAATAATTTGAACAAAATGTTTGTTTCAAGGCCGCAAAAAAGTTGTTACACAGTATTATGGCAGCATACGCGCGTTCAAGTTTAGGCTGACTTTGTGGGAGTGACAGCTGTCAAGTGGCGATCCTGCTCATTTTCCTCGTCTAAGAAATGTGCGTACGACCGGAGTTAATGCTGATATGAGTCGGTACTAAAACAAGATGACTAGATTACTGCGGGAGTTTGAGCAAAGGTTTCAGGTCTTTGGCGAACTTGAGACAGAGTTCGCAGTTTTCCGCTCGCCATTCACAGTCAAGGCTTCTGATGTGCCCGTCGACATCCAACTTGAAATAATTGATTTGCAGTGTGATTCAGATTTGAAGGACAATTTTGCCTCGGCGGGCTTGGACACATTTTATCAGTATCTCTTGCCAGGGTACCCCAAATTGACAGCCCTGGCTGCAAAAGTTTTGTGCATGTTTAGGACGACCTACCTTTGTGAACAGGTTTTCTCTGTAATGAGTATCAATAAAACAAAGCTGCGCTCAAGGCTCACACACAAGCACTTAAATGACATTCTGAAATGGGCTGCTACTTAGGATCTGACACCTGATGTTGATGCACTTGTGAAGTCTAAAAGATGCTAAGTTTCAAGAGCTAATTTAACAATGAGTTAGCCTAATTCATGTAAAATGCTGCTTCAGACACTTTTGCACCCTGAAAAATACAGTACTGTGAAAATGAATTCATACTGTGAAAAATATTTAAAGGACACTGAACATTGTTCAATATAAGTCAGCAGCTTCAGTACAAAAGATTTTTTGGTTTGGTGGAACCCTATTGCTCATGCACTGCCACAACTTTTATGTATTTTTATACGTCTCATTCATTTAACCTTCTTCCTTAATAGCTCCCACTTTAGTTTGTATGGTGTGGTGACTCAGTTCAGGTGGTCAGGATTACTACACAGATGTAGAAATGTATGTAAAATTTAATATAATTTGTAGATCTTGACAAGTTGTTTTATTCATTTAGTAAAATACCATATTGTTCAGTTCCAGATACCTGTGGCTAAATGTTTTTTGCCATTGTACGTCCACTGTGATCTGTAAGTTCTAATGCACATTTGCAAATTATAAACTGAGGAATAATATTGTTGAAATTGCACTTATATTTCTTAAGAAATTTCAGGTTCATAATATGTTTTGTAAAAAGATAGTTCATTAAATGTGAACATTTTCAGAATGTACTTGTACTACTTTGTGCAATAAAAGGGAAAGATTTGGAGTTGTCATAATTTATAAGTTATTGCGCTATGATTTTACTGGTCCAGCCCACTTGAGATCAAATTCGGCTGTATGTGGCCCCTGAACTAAAATGAGTTTGACACCTCTGTGCTAGATCAATCTAGACTTGTGTGCAAACCTGGCATTGCCAGAGGCCTCTGCGCACCATACCACCCACAAACAAATGGAAAAGCTGAATGGCACCATTCAAGGGTAAAACACTTTCATCATTATTTTCTTCCTTTTAAAGCTCTCTGATCATGTCTGAAGGGTAGTATTTTCCAATTTCAGGGCTCTGAGAAAAATGGTCCAGGATCATCCTAGTAATTGGGATAGTCACATCAAACCCATTGTGTTTGGACTACGTTACAATAAAAAACGAATAACCACCGAATATTCCTCATATTTCATCATGTATGGGAGGGAAGCCTGTTACCCTTGAGAAATTCCAGAAAAGTGCCAGGTATGAGAAATTTCTATGCAGGAGGAGCTGCTTTGAAAACCATCTCTGCCATAATGTGTTGATCTTTAATTTTTATCTATTACAGATTAGTGATTAGAGACTCCATGCACTGGCCGGAAATGAGGATGTATGCATCCAAACTAAAACCCTGAAAGACGTGTGTAATGTGAAAAGAAGCCACTAGATGGCAGTATTGACTTTTTTTTTTGTTAAGCCCAGACTGGAGCCAGGTTTGGGCATGTCCTGGGCATGTCTGAGATGGAAAGTCCCAGAGAATTTTAAAGTCTAAAAGGTGGGAGGGGGCTGCAAAAGAGTATATAAGGAAAGAAATTGAGAGAGTAAAATAGTAGGAGAAGTTGCAAGGAGAAGGATACTTTTGACCAGACCTGTCACTCTTTTCAAGACCTGTGAAACTTTTTGTGGATTTTTGCCTGTGTTGGAGAATTTTCCTGTCCCAGGACATCAACAAGCAACCCCGTCTCAAAGGGAATGTAAATATTTTTTTCTTGTATATTATCAATCTTGGTCAGTAGTATAAATTGTAGGTTAGTGTTGGTCTTTGTTTAAATAAATCTGTTTGAGTTTTAAAATTTTGTCTGTCATCCCTTGCTGTCGCAAATGTCATAAATTGGGGCCATAACACGTGTATGCTAAAGTGGAGGCCAATATAACCGAAGAACAAGCGAGGGTGCGGAGGAGGAAGCTATCGAAGGGGGAAGATGACTGCTTTGTGGTGAGGGATCACGTGTTGCGAAAAAAATATTTGCCAAGAGCAAAGAAAGGGCGTGAAATTGGAGACGGATTACTTGGGTCCATTCACCATGTAACCCACATGGTTACTAAACCAATATTTGTGATTTAAATGTAGTGCCTCAGTTTCACTACTTTGTGGCGCACCACCCCTATGCATAACGTCAGACGCATTGAACGTGATCACGGTCTGCACCGAGCGTCATCATAGTCAGAGCTGAGCCACTGAGCAGAGCACTCGCACATGGAACGAGCTGACGAACCAGGGTATGTAATGTAACGAAAACCACGCAAAATAATCATTAATACTCGAGCAGTATCTTCATTAGTGTTCTGTTTATTAGGAAAAGTCATGTGAGTGTGCGTGAGCGAGAGTGGAGCCGAGTTTCATCGTGTAAGCCTCTGAGAACTCCAGTAAGGGAAATGCTATGTTACTGGGCTAGGCCTCAGGTTAGCTGTTGGTATTAGCATGATATGAGAAAATTCCTGTTACTGAAGCATGTTCATAAAACCAGTCGGAGTCCATGATATGTTTCCTTAATGTTTTAAACATACTCTGGTCCCTGTGGTATCATCGTTTACTCTGTAAACAAGCTGTAAAAAGATCGCAAACGACCTAGCGCGAAGCTAATGGTAATCGCGGCTAATCGCCGCTAAGCTAACTCTGGGTTTTACCTGCAAAAGGTGATGTGAATGCTAATTGTGAGGCTATACAAGCAAACGTGCTATTAGCTGGTTAAGCTAATGAGCCTTTACTGTGATTAATGATGAGAAATGGAGACCGCTATGCTGCCGTACAAAGCAAAAAGGCAGTAACTGCATATTTTGGCGAAAATTAGTTATTGTGTTTTTTACAACATTCAAAGCATTCTTTGTCATGTTACAAAATATCTAATCTCAAATGTATGTCGTTTTGGAGAAAATAGGTGGGTGTTTGTACAATAACTACAAAAAGTACTAGTAAAGCCAAGCAAAAGGGCAGTAAACGCCATTACTGTATTCTTGCCTTGTATCGTGTCAGTTACTGTCATTCTGTGTTGTATCACTTCACGTAATAATAACACTGTTGCGACCAGCAAAGTTACTGTTGCCGTGGAGAACACCTAAAGCTCCAGATTTCGGATGCTCGCGGGACCCTTTTGACACGGCAAATTTATCAGAGACTTGGATTCAAAACGTCACCTCACTTTACTTCACACAAATTGCGATTGCAGAATCCAGAGGGAAAAGGATGGTGGAACTGGCATTAAAAAGAAAATATCCTGAGTATGGTAAGTAACAGCAACGATAGTTTAGGACTGATTAGAAACAAATAGCTGTCAGAGCTAATACTAGCCATCAGCTGTTTTCTGTCAGGTGATGTTCCTTGTCCCCTCCCACTCTCCACCCCGCCTCATCCAAAACTATATAATCTCTTTGATCAGTGTCATGTTCGTGAATAGACCATCACTATTTATAATCCAACCAAATGGTGGAAAACTATTACAAACGAGTGCTGTCGCGACTCACGAGACTCCAAACTTCAGAATACACTGCTGTCATTATAGCTTAGGCTAGCAGCCTGTGGTTAGCCAAGCAGCTGATATTATGAATAGCCACACAACAAGCACGCAAAACGCAACCTTGTAGCTTCTTCAGCTCCTTCAACGCAACAAACGAAGGGTAGAATGAATACAGTTGAGTATAGAGTACAGTTGCGACAACGGGGATATCTTTTGTTAACAACAAGACTCTGGTCTAATTTTTACCGTATGCGCATTAGCATCCTCTTTGACCATTGGAAAACCAATAGCCAGCGCAGATCCAAAGATATTGAGGGAAATGTGTTTTTTGGCAGGTCAGATTTTGACTTCACCGTGGTCCTTCAACATTGAATATCTTATTACCCATAGGTAACTTCTTGATATACGTTATATACAAACCCAAAACCAGTGAAGTTGGCACGTTATGTAAATCTTAGATAAAAACAGAATACATGATTTGCAAATCCTCTTCAACTGATATTCAATTGAATACACTGCAAAGACAAGATGTTTAATGTTCAAACTGAGAAACTTTATTTTTTTTTGCAAATAATCATTTACTCAGAATTTAAAGGCAGCAACACATTGCAAAAAAGTTGGCACAGGGGCCTTTTTACCACTGTGTTACATCGTCTTTCCTTTTAACGACACTCAGTAAACGTTTGGGAACTGAGGAGACCAATTTTTGAAGCTTTTCAGGTGGAACTCTTTCCCATTCTTGCTTGATGTACAGCTTAAGTTGTTCAACAGTCTGGGGTCTCCGTTGTTGTATTTTACGCTTCATAATGCGCCACACATTTTCAATGGGAGACAGGTCTGGACTACAGGCAGGCCAGTCTAGTACCCGCACTCTTTTACTACAGAGCCATGCTGTTGTAACACGTGCAGAATGTGGCTTGGCATTGTCTTGCTGAAATAAGCAGGGGCGTCCATGAAAAAGACGTTATTGGATGGCAATATATGTTGCTCCAAAACCTGTGTGTACCTTTCAGCATTAATGGTGCCTTCACTTATGTGTAAGTTGCCCATGCCTTGGGCACAAATACACCCCCATACCATCACAGATGCTGGCTTTTGAACTTTGCGCCTATAACAGTCCGGATGGTTCTTTTCCTCTTTGGTCCGGAGGACACAACGTCCACAGTTTCCAAAAACAATTTGAAATGTGGACTCGTCAAACCACAGAACACTTTTCCACTTTGCATCAGTCCATCTTAGATGAGCTTGGGCCCAGCGAAGCCGGCAGCGTTTCTGGGTGCTGTTGATAAATGGCTTTCGCTTTGCATTGAAGAGTTTTAACTGGCACTTGCAGATGTAGTGACGAACTGTAGTTACTGACAGTGGTTTTCTGAAGTGTTCCTGAGCCCATGTGGTGATGTTCTTTACACACTGATGTCGGTTTTTGATGCAGTACCGCCTGAGGGATCGAAGGTCACGGGCATTCAATGTTGGTTTTCGGCCTTGTCGCTTACGTGCAAAGATTTCTCCAGATTCTCTGAACCTTTTGACGATATTACGGACCGTAGATGATGAAATCCCTAAATCTCTTGCAATAGCTCGTTGAGGAATGTTGTTTTTAAACTGTTCGACAATCAGCTCACGCATTTGTTCACTAAGTGGTGACCCTCGCCCCATCCTTGTTTGTGAATGACTGAGCATTTCAGGGAAGCTGCTTTTGTACCTAATCATGGCACCCACCTGTTCCCTATTAGCCCGTTCACCTGTGGGATGTTCCAAATAAGTGTTTGATGAGCATTCCTCAACTCTCTCAGACTTTTTTGCCACTTGTGCCAGCTTTTTTGAAACATGTTGCAGGCATCAAATTCCAAATGAGCTAATATTTGCAAAAATTACAAAGTTTACCTGTTCGAACATTAAGCAACTTGTCTTTGCAGTGCATTCAATTGAATATAGGTTGAAAAGGATTTGCAAATCATTGTATTCTGTTTTTATTTACGATTTACACAACGTGCCAACTTCACTGGTTTTGGGGTTTGTAATTGCAAACGTGGGTCTGTGCTCTAAATTCAGAGATACTTCATGACATGAAAGATTGGAGACAATTTTAAAATCTTGATAAACAAATATCGCTCCCAAATATTCTTGAGTTGTTTGTTCTATTATTAAATGATTATCATTTTTTGAAAAGTATCCGTTGTATTCACTTCATCATTCACTTTTGTGTACTGGGGCTGCGTGAAAATGTTTGAAATGCCATAGACAAACAATGTCATACACAGTTATGAGGGGGCACTTGGCAAATTTTCTGCTCCATTTGGGTCCCCACCCAATAGTTTGTGAATTCCTGCATAGGCGCCTACACCTATAGGTAAGTTAGGCAAATGCACCCCCACTTTGAAAAGTGGGGTGGCAAAACTACTATTTTGCCCCCCCACTTTTTTCAGCTATTTTAAAGTCACAGCGTTGTTATATAATATTTAGTTGAATAAATTTGATTTTAAATAAATCACATTTAATTAAAAATAAAATAAATACATTTTATTTGCATTTAAATAATCGCATTTGAATTATTGTCCACCCCCTTAACCCAAGTGGGATATTCCAACCCGGACTGCGGCGAGGGCAGAGCAGTCACTACACTAACGCAACAGCAGAACTAGCGCCGCGGTTCGGCTTTCGTTGAAATAAAGTGAACCACAAACTAAAAACGCCATGAAGCGCCTATTTGCTCAGCTAACACTATACAGTTTATGGGTTAAGAAAAGGAAAAAGCCTTTAGAACCAACTGTGTAACCTTGAAGTTGGAGGGAAAAGTGTGAATGTGCGTTAATGTTACCATGACTTTTCGTTTCCTAGCTAGTTACGTTAGCCGTCTTCGTGTTTGATAACTTAATACAAATTAAGCCCCGAAAAACTGCTGAACTGGCCAGCTAACGTTAATGTCGAAATGGAATGTTTCAGGGGCTTTGTGTCAGGATTTCGCTGTCTTGCAAGTTAAAATCCTGTGTCCGAATGTGAGGGGAAATCTGGTGGTCCGGTCACTGCTCATTTTCTTGAGATTTATCAGAGTTTTTGCGCGCTGCAGTCGTTGTCTGAAGCTCCGAACAGAATAATCTGATGCAGTTGAACTGTTCAGTTTTCGCGTCAGCACAGATTTCGTGCTTATGTGAATGATGCGTTATTCTCGCCGATTCTGGCTTAGGTTTCGGTGTTAAGCTTTGTGAAGAAATACAGCGTGAACATGAGGTAAAAGCCAATAAAAACGCAAAACTATGAAATGTAAAGTCTTGCTTGTGTAGTCGTTAATGTGTCATATGCAAGGCTGCTTGGCGCAAGAAAAACAACTTCAGCATGAAAACTGATGAAGGCACCGTACTTCGTGAAAATTAGGACATGCGGTTTACTTTAGCTCACATTTCATAATGTTAAACCTGTGTGTTAACTAAGGACAAGTAAATGAATATTAAAACATATTTAAGCAGCGCATTTACGTCATTTCTGACTTTGCTTAGCACGAAAACCGAGCTCTTCAGTGTAGTAGGCCTAAATTGGGCTTGTCCACACATAGCTTACCAATATTTTTGGAAGTGTAGCCTTTTCTATTAAGCTACATTTTTCTTTCTGTAAACACTGGTGTCACAAGCATAAGTGAATTTACATAGACTTATTTCTGCAGACTGAGTTTCGAAGAGAGCCTTTTTCGCACATTGCACACAGGATTTAAAGCTCGAAAAATTGCCGTGCCGTAAAAATTAAATCATCGGGGGGAGTCCGAAAAAAAGAAAAAAAAAAGAGTTGAGTCGTAACGCACTTTGGGGTCTATTCTCCCATGCGCTTAAGTCGAAAAAAGCGCGTAGCTAAGCGCTTTTCAGCCTACGCGTATTCTCCCCTCGACTTAAGTCTGTGCATTACGCGCCTTGAAGGCAGTTACGCGCTTGGGGCGGAGCAAGGCCAAAATCGGGGCGTTTCCGGGCGTTTCTCATGCAAATAACACTTACGCGTATTCTCCCCCTGGCTTACGCGCTTTTTCTGTTAAGCGCTTTTGAGGGCTGTATTAAGGTCAAGCGCCAACATTAGGCGAAATTGAATATTGCGTTTGATGTCGGTTCTTGGCCGAATTTTAACATAACCTTTACCATGTTAAATAAAATAAAAGTAGAGACATTTAATATTCGATTGTTCTTCCTTATTTCTAAACTACATTTCTCAAAGCCATGATGATTTATCAAACGAAATCATCACATGATATTACGCATCAGCCTCTTCTCCAATCACTTGAATTACAAACGCAAAACAATTAATTAATACGAGTATACATCATTCTACCATGCTCTCAAAATCTAAAGCCAAAATGCCAGTCCTGCATTTGCTTGCACTCTTGCGTGATTGGGAAAGAGTAAAAGGAGCGCGCCGAGCTCGAAGACGAACACGCATATATCGGCTTCGTTTGGACATCCATGGGACAAATAAACATCGAGTGCATCCAGCGCTTTCGCCTGGACCGTGCATGAGGCAATCATCTATCTTTGCCGACTTCTGGATGAGCAGCTATCCAGCCGCAGCAATTATCCACAAAACATACCCGTGGTCATCAACGTCAGAACTGCGCTGTCGCTCCTGGCATCTGGGTCGTTTCAGAGATTGGCTGGTGATGTCATACACATCACAGGCGTCTGTGTCAAGGTGTCTGACGCAGTTCGTTGGCGCTTCAAGTTCTTCTCCATGCACTTCCACAGCAGAAAGAGTAGATGCCATTCCCTCCTCTTGAGCAATGAAATGCACAGGGGATGATGGTTGCCCATTGTTGCGTGTACATTTCTCCGGTGTGCAGAGAACCTGGCTTTTACAGCGCCCCGCAGATCTCTCCATTTATGCTTTAAATCGGGGATACTGCGCTTACATCTCCCCACCGAAGCCACATCCAGAACGATTCGCAGCTTAATTCCTCGGATCAGCCTTCATTGCTTGCTTGCCATACAACACCATCATCTGTGAAATTTGGTTTTCGGCTTTGGCTCGCCATCATTGTCTTCCATGTTCTATTAACAAATGCGACTGCTATGTTCGTGATAATCTAAAAAGTTGTGATATTCTCACGAGTGATGGGGATTGATTTTCTAATTGAGAATATCTGTATAAACTAACTCGAGTCCTAGTAATTTTTTACCATTGGTAATACTGTGTAATTTAATGTGTGGATAAAGATGTTATTAAATAGGCTACTCTAGATTGAGCCCTACCCTGGCAAATACCAGAGCACTATCCATTTGTTAATCAATTTTAGCCTTTAAAGAATAGCCGACATGGGAAGAATCATTATCAGTAAATGGGATAATTGATTATAATAAATTATTAGTGTCAAGTTCAAGTGAATGTGTTGCTCAAATCAAATAGGATGATAGGCTATGGATATAGAATTCCGTCATTACTGAGGCGGTTTCGGGGCGGGGAGATGACCGCGTGCGGGGTAAGAATCCTTGTTAAAGCGTTTCCATGTCCTTTTGTTGCAAACCTGACATCGGAGTAGTTTTCAAGTGCGCAATTTATAAATTAGATCATATAAACTTTCTTTGATTGTCTTTGTGTGACTAGAATGTTCCCTTTGTCTTCTTCCCTGTCTTCCACGGAACAAACAGGCTGGTGTAGGAGGGGCACATTTTCAATGATCTGATTGCACTGATTGAGAAGCGCTAAATTCTTTAGTTATTATTTCATTATCGCGGCAATTTGTTTGTATGCATAGCTTTAATGCCATGGTGGCTAGAGTAAGAAATAACAAGTGGTTGTCACTAACATATCCCCCGCCGCCGTAATTTTATGTGTCCGTACGGACGGAGCCCAATGCTATATTCCCCGCTTCGCGCTAATCGCGCGGCGGGGGATAAATAAAGAGATGTCTGAATTACGTCTTGTAATTGGTACGGCCTATTACAGCGGCATATAAAACCTCGTATCTTCACAATGACAAACTTCACAGGAAAATAAAAAATAAATATAAAATAAAATAATAATAACAATTATAATAATATAAATAAATAAATATAGGCCTAGTTTAAAATAAAAATGTTTAATTTTGCATGTAAGAATAGTGGACATACGAGTTTTCGTTTCTTATCAGTTTGGAAATACGAGGTTTTATCAGCAGGCCGACAATATTCAAATTTAAAGTCTGGTTTGCGTTTTCCATGGACCACAAATGCGTTTTCATGGTTAATCAGAAAATCCTTTTTCCATGTTTTCCTGATAGCCATAATCAATGAGCTTTGTACAGAGTCTGCCTCTCTTTTGGATCAGTCACACCTCTTTCATAAGGCCGCCTACATTCTGAAGTTAAGCGCTGTGGGCGTGATCGAAGCGAGTAGGGGAGAATACGCGCAACTCAAAAGCGCTTAACTCGAAGCGCGTAAAAAAAGACTTGCGCGCTAATGGGAGAATAGACCCCTTTGTGATGGTCAATGGTGAGAGGTGTATTGTAACGAACAGTAGCCTACTCAAGTAGTTTTTTTTTTTTTGAGGATTTGTACTTTACTTGAGTTTTGAATTTTACTTTTCTGCATTTAAAATATAAAAAGTATACTTTCACTTCGTTACGTTGACACTGGCCACTTCGTTACTCGTTACATATTAAAATATGAATGTAATTCATCACAAGGATTATCTGGATTTGGCGCGTTTAAGAACAACGGTGCTGAGCAGGTATCTTTGTACAGATGTTGATGCCAGCGGACATAAAGCTTCAAATTTATGCACGCAGTCACAATATTCTATCACTAGATGGCACACCAGGATCAGTTGTTGAATCTTCACAAGCAAGCTATACTGAAACACGGTTTTATGGATGAGTTCACTCCTAATTTAAATGCAGAACTTCTACTTTTATTAAAGCATTTACGGTGTGATATTGACACCTTTAGTTAAGTTAATCCTCTGAGTATTTTTCGCACTACAGTTTAAATGCTATATTTTAACACGGGGCAACTAGGCCTCTTCAATACTAATGATTTCTATAGCTGAATGTGTAAAATAGCAAGTGACTATTTCACTCTGACAAGTGTACACTGTCTGTTACATGCAGTCCTATATGGATTAACTATTAGATGAGCTATAACGTTTAAGTAGTGATAACAGCCCATCTGAGAGTAACGTTTGTGGCAGTGCAACTGGATCTTAAACTTGATTATGACAAAGTGATGGATATGTATGCCTGCAGGTACCCCTGAAGAATGCTCTTCATCAACCCATTCAGTGAGAATTAAAAATTTCCAGAAGATGATTTTGTAGTTCTGCATGCCTACTGAATATGCCTAATGTGCAAGTACGAAATTCACTTCAAAGTGAATTAAATACCATTCTCAATGAAAGAAAACAACTTTAGTGTTGTGTTTTAAATGTGTAATCCATGATGTATCCTGATGGATGCTTAGATCAGTTTGACAATTTGTCCATTTCTATCAAAATAGGTCCCAAGTCCCTTTGTTTTTATTGTCTTTGCTGAGTCAAGTGGAAACTTGTACCTTAAATAGAGATAATTGTTAATGAAAAAAAAGCTTTTTTCAGCTAACTGTAAGACCTTTAATTTGTTCCCAGATGCCAGGAAAACGCATATTTGGCACTTTAATTTTCAAATTCTTCTGGGGGAGGGTCCCCAGACCCCTCCAGGCATTGCGCCTTCAGCGCTTGTATGGGGGCTGCCCCCCCTTCCAAAATTCCTGGATCTGCCCTTGATTTAGTCCCTTTGTTGTAGGGATGTTTGACCACTATTTAGAGAAAATTCTTGAGTTGCATTTGTAATTAGAATGAAAACCAGCACGCGCAGTGGACCCCCTGGACGGAGTCTGGGATCCTTTGGGCTAACTGACAGAACCAATGTGCAGTCCTACTGGATTGTACAGGATGCAGTGCGTTTTGGCACATTGATGAAGTATGGTGCAACTTCACAAATTTTTGCTAACTGTAATCAGCTTATCTCCTACACTGCATCTGTTAGAGTGCGAAATTTAGAAGATATAGCTGGAACCTTCTTGAGATATTGAGTACAAAGATTGTCACTCACTCACTTTATAGCCATATTAGCCTGGGAATAAGGAACATTTCTGTCTCTAAAATCACTGCAGTAACAAAAAGGCTGTCATACATAAAATAGCCTACACAGAGGAGGTTTCATAAACATGGTGAATTCATTTTTAAGAAGTTTTTAGGTAAAGATGCCTGTGGTGGGCCTTCTTGGAAGTTTTTTGCAGCTTTAATATGGTTCATATCAATATCGGAATTATTTCGTATAGAGCAACATTAGGATATATATGAAGAGTTTGTTTCCAAAGAGCAATATACCCATTTTACTTATTTTGAGTAAATCACCTTTTTCTATGTTGATGTCTATTGCATTTTATCAAAAAAACACAAACTTTGATCATGAAAAAAATAATACATTTTATAGCATGAATTTCTAAATACAGATTTTTTTCCACCATTTGTAAGAGGCACAGGGCTATTGCTCAATGGAATTTTCTCAGTTTTTGTAATATTGGAACTTGTTGCGTTTTGGATGCAAACACTTCATATTGTGATTAAAATTTTGGCCATATCGTCCAGCCCTACCTAAACTGAGTCCCATGCAGCACCCTTTAAAAATAAGTATAAACAGTGCTCACAGACCTATGCTCACATGTGACAGTATCAAAGGGAAGAAATTGCTAATACATAAATGAAAAATTTGGCTATTTTGTGGAACAGTTCACTCCCCCTACTTGTCTCTCTCCTTCTGTTTTACAACCTCTCACTCACAATTAATAAATATTTAATAAATGCTTTGAAGCTACAAGTAAATTGTATGTCTTGGTGCTTGTTACAGTCAAAAAAATTTGACCTGGAACTTAAATATAAAGGCTTCAAAATTCAAGAAATGACCTCCATTTTTTTTACTGTTATCACAATGCTTTTGAGAACGGGAGTAATTTCTAAGCTTCTTTGTTTTTTCCTGTACTTTGAACATAATGCATGATAAAGGGGGGAATCGTTAAAATGTTATCTTGCCTCATATCTTCTAAAGAATTGGTCCTCTGACATAGCACTGAGACTCATCACAGTATACAAATCAAATGTAAAATTTTGGGGAATGGAAAACTGGGGTGTGTGGAGACTTGTCAAATGTAAGCCATTCTGTAAGTTGTGAATGTTCATCGTTAAATCAAATTCAAAATTTTTTCTTAAATTTTATTTTGGATTAAAGCTGATATTTTCCACTTTAAGGGACAAATACTGTTTTGTGAAGGATCTTTGCAGTAACTCTGGGGAACTTGGTATCTGAGATATTAGACCTGTCAGGTAAATTTTGGTCACTGATTTCTAAATATTCCATCAGTTTTTCTCCATCAACTCTGGTTTTCGTGATGATATACTCCTAATTGTTATACATACAACCGATCAGGAGCAAGCAAGGATGACTACAATTATTGCCATTTTGTAAAGAAAAGGTTTCATGCAATTAGAATTTGTTTATGATTAAATTACATTAATGGAATCAGATAATGGTGAAACTTTCTATGCTTGTTATCATTGATATATTTAAATATAAGTGCATTATCTCAAATCTAGAGCTGCTAGATGGACATGAAGATCATATTCTTATTCAGCGGTGTGATTGAATATAACTAGCATTAAGTCTAAAATCTGAGGCACCAAAAACTTTTTTTTTTTTTTCATTTGTCCCCCAGTGTAACCAATAAGTTTATTAGGATAGGTTTTATCTGGGGGTGTGGGTGGATTGCCACCAGGTTTTTCGTACACCCTTCCCTATGATCAGATTTTGCCCCCCCACTTTTACAGAAAGTTAGGCGCCCATGAATTCCTGTATTATATTACTGAAACAGATACTGAATTAGGCCTAGGTAAAATCATCAACGTTAATTTTTGTTACATAATAGATTGAAAATCAACATAAACAACTATTTTGAAGATAATGTTGTTTTTCAGTGAATCCAGGTTAATACTACTGAATATGTATTGTAGGTTATGCAGATGCTTCAAAAATTAATAAGCACACACTAACTAAGAATTCACATCAAGTACACTCCCATAATTGGGTCATATTAAAAATAAACACTGCCCATTTGGCCCTTGATGCAGCTTAGAAATGTGATATACTTTTGTGACGCACAGTTTCAACACAGAACAATTTCTGAATGAAATATAAACACCTTAAAGGGTTAAATTATATTAGCTTTGGCATCCCTGTCTTGCAGGAAACAAATGGTTCCAATTAATACAACTCAAATACAACAAAACCCTAGCTGTGACCAAAAAGGTTTTTGAAGAATATTAAGTTACTGCCTTTTTACTTTGTATGGAACTTTCGAAAGTGGGATTGATACAAAGCAAAAATACAGTAACTGCAAAAAGGGGGTTAAAAAAAAGTTTATTAAAATTATTGATATCTGCAAAGGATTAGGTAATATGGAGTAACAATACTGCCACGTCCAATAATCTACCTACAGCTACTTGGGCTGGACAACAAGATAACTTTGAGGTCATTTTTCTCAGTTTGGTGCTCTGCGCAGTTACTGCCTTTTTGCTTTGTAGGGCAGTATGGTACAGAAATGTGGTTATTTGGTACCAGTTCATGTTAATTATTTTCATGGTCATTGAAATGAATGTATTGAGTGTTTTGCACTAAAGTTGGTTAAATATGTATGTTGTTAAAAAGAATAAGTTAATATTGTAACTTTATGGTTAAAAAGAGATAAAATCTATGGTTAAAAAGATAAATACTGTTGTTGGAAAGATAAATATTGATTCATGGAGCTGTTTAGTAAAATAAATAGAGCTTTACTGAAATAAATAAGTTTATTTATGTTGAGATATAAGTTCATGATAAGTATTTTTACCATGACTATTATTTATGTTGTACTGTAAAAATATTTTGACTCATTTAAAGCATTTAAATACAGTGTATCCTGTATTTGGGTATATATATATATGGAAGAAATAGAGTGAAAAGTGAAAGTAAAAAGATGTCATTGAATAGAGAGTAATGATTATTTGTTCTACACTCTATGTGTAGACTGGTTTTCCTTTTGGGTTTTGTTGATGGATTGAGACTTCATTCCGATTCCGGACCGAGGAGGTTCGGTGGCGAGCCATAAGGACGAGCGATTCAGACGGAACGGTGCACGGTCTGGCCAGCTGTGGGATCCGCTCCGAGGAGCTTCTGACATCAACTCACTTCACATGTGATAGAAATAAGAACATAACATAAAAATCTACCCGCGTAGTGACCTTATGGACTGAACACTGAACAAAACACACGCAAAATACGAACAGAAACTGAACCGAACTCTAACCTTCTAAAAAGAAGGAAGGATATTTTCTTTTGAACTTTCCTATTTTATTTTATTATTTTTCTACAATTTTGAAAGAGCTCTATTTTTCTGTATATTTCATTTTCATTCACTGCAAAATAATTACTGTTGTGGCAATAAATTGTCAACTGTTAACCTCATGGTATCGTACTCGTCTAACTATTACCAGCTCTCCGAACCTAGCGAGAATGTTTGTGTCATTTGTTGTTGCTAATCAGACTACAGGCGCTACATAAAGCTTGGCGAGCCAGCCAGGAGTTGGTTTAACTCCTATGAACGTGAGGTTTAACAGTGTGACATTTATTGTACATCTCTGTAAACGTTGATACCACTTCATTTACATAAATTTACATTGTGGTCCTAACCCAAACATGGATACAGTTACAAGAGAAAATGTTAAAGTACCCAATTCACTGCTAGTTAGAGGTGTAACTGGTTGTGAGGTATACAATGAAGTATTTGAGTACATGGGACTGTATGGTAAGATTGAGAGGGTACTTAAAGTTACCAGCAGAGAAGCTAAGTTCCAGAACTCGGCTATAGTGGAATATAGTTCAGGTGGAGCTATTTAGCATCTTAAAGATACCTTACCTGTTGATAGGCCCTCCAGTAGCCCAGACATTGTCCACCATATTGAGCTCTTGTCAGAGCAGTACACAACAGACAGAGGTTCCACCTTAACTCAGACTTATCTAAGTGAACTGAAGGATGTTGCTCAGCTAAGTGGGGCAGATTTCGCAAAGCTTTTACAAGATGAACTGGCTAGGATCCAAGCATCCACCAAACCCCAGACCACTAAACCTATCGCATCAGGAAGTAATCAGGGATCTCACTGTGCCAGCCCTGCACACTCCCCTGGTGTAACTACCCCTGAACTTCAAGCATCCCCAGTTGAGGTAGGTGCAGCGGTCTCATCCCCACCCAAGATCCCAATCCAATACTTACCTTCTGAGCATCTCTCTACTCCAGAAATCCAAAAAGTAGTGGTTGAGCATGTCATCAAGAGCAGTGATCTCCCCCACCACTATCAGGGCAACACCTGACTCAGACCCTTTTCAGGGAAAGTCCCTTGTCCCAGTGCAGAGTCAGCAATGTTGAGTTTTTCCTTGCAGACCCCACCATGTCTGCTACCCACACAACCAGGAAAATGATTGAGAGTCTCTTCCCGCCTGCAGCCACCATTGTGAAACACCTCGAGCCCAATGCTTCTCCTCATGAGTGTCTTGCCCTTCTTGACTCTGCTTATGGTATCGAGCTTTTTGCAAAGTTCTTGCACGCAAACCAAGACCCTGGAGAAAAGCCTTCTGGCTGTTTGCAGCGCTTGCAGACAATCTTGAGCAAGGTCATCAAAAGAGGTGGGTTAGCTGCTAGTGATTCTGACCGCCAGCTGCTTAAACAGTTCTGTGGAGACTGCTGGAGTAATGGTCTACTTACCAGTCTTCAGCTTGAACAGAAGAAGAATAACCCTCCTCCTTTTTCAGAGTTACTCCTTTCAGTGCGCTCTGAGGAGGACAGACAAGCAGCTAAGCCAAGCAGGATGAAGCAGCCCTTTGGAGCTAACAGGATGAAAGTACAGTGACACACACTCTCAGTGGAGGACTACGCCGCTGATGATGATGAAGCAACAGCTACCCCCTCTGACCCACGAGAGCTTGAAAAACAAATGGCGAAGCTACAAGCCCAAGTAGCTTCCTTAAAAGCATCCCTCAGCTCAAACCAAGTGTCTGCTAAGCCAGGTAAGACACAAAAGACGAAGCCTAAAGCCCCTGTCGAAGGAAATTCATGGCCTTCTCCAGAACCATAACTTACCAACAGGAAGCCCCGCCCATGGTACTGCTTCTGGTGTGGCGAGGACGGCCACATCGCGCCTTCCTGCGAAAATGAAGCAAACCCTGAATTAGTTGAAAAAAAGCGCAGAGAGCTAAAGCAAAAACAAAAAGCTTGGGAACAGAGTTTAAACTGAATGCAGTTCCTGCTGAGGGAAAACCAGGAACTGGAACTGCGAATGATAGTCCCAACCCAAAACTTAGGACAAAAACATTCCTTCGCTCACACAAAGTAGACCCCCAAGCTAAGCTCCCTCGAGGTCTTGTAGGACAGAAATGTGTAGCAGATGTCAGTGTGTCAGGTGTTAACACTAGGTGCCTCCTAGACTCAGGGTCCCAGGTGACCACAGTGACTGCTTCCTTTTCCAGAACTCACCTGTCAGAGCACCCCATCCAGCCCTTCCAAGCCCTGGATGTTGAAGGCGCTAACGGTCAGAGTGAGATGCCCTTAACATGGTAGCTCAATGACCAGTTCATAACAAATGAAAAGGTCTAGATGGGTGGCTTTGTGTTAAACAGTATACCCATGGAGGACTGTGTCAGGTCCAAGCCCTTTGACCTGAATTGTTGAATATTACCACTTGGATCCCTGTGGCTCTTAACGCTTTTGACACTTTGCATTAGTAGGTCTCGTCCGCCCCACCCCCACCCCAACCCACTATGTGTGGTCATAGGGGTCCATTGTTGTGGTGGGTATGTCCAACTTTGAGTCAAGTCTTAACATGTTTGGGTACTTGGTTAAGCCTGAGGGAACCATTTGTTTTGGGTCAACTCAATGTTACCTGGATGCAGACGTTAGTACTACAAGCAGAGATGAAATTGATCGGTTGTGCTCGAAGTTTTTTTGAATTTTGCTCGGAGATCAAATCCAGCTTAGCATCGTGTAAGCAATATATTGCCGGTTGCAGTAAATGTAGTTCTGTTATACACAGGAATCTTCTACTGGATCGCGTTTGATCGTTACACTATACTTAAACACTTTGAAAGTAGGGGCTGTAATAATGTAATCTATATAGCCGCAGCCTCAAGAAAGCATTTTAGTAATATGTTGTAGTATTTGCCAAAGGGAACCAGTTGTTTTAATCAATCTTAAAACAAACATGGTATTTCTCTGAAGCGCCGTGCCGGAGCTTGCTTCATATCGGGAAAAACCACGTGACTGATGATGTAAGAACCACTTCGCTGGTTCATTCAGACCGAATCAGCTGACCGGTTTGGCTCGATAGGCGGAGCTTTGAAACATTGGCGCAGTTCAAATGTATTTAAGATGGACGAAACAACGCTTTTTCAGGGATATTTATTAAAAAAAAATAATACCTAAATCGCACAAGCTCACCCAGTATACACCAAGCACAGTTGAAAAACAATACAATATCGTCGGCCTGGCGATAAAACCTCGTATCTCCAATTTGATATGAAACAAAAACTATAAACATAATAACATAAACACTGCAAAATACTAAGGGCTCTAATTTCGTAGACCCGGCACAGGCGCGGCGAATGGGGGGTGCGCCGCACCAAAGGGGTGTGTCCAGGCGTATGTTGCAATTTCGTGCCCAGCGTAGCCTGGCGCAAGTACTCCTCTGTCCCGCCTTCCAGCACAAGTTGGCAAAGAAGGCTTGTTTGGGTATAACACAGCCGAGTCAAATATTGCTCATTGGCAAGAGAAATGATGGATAGCGTGTTCCTATTATTACAGCTCTTGCTCCTTAAAATTTTGGGATTAACACGCATGGACAACAATTCAAGATACGTTACACATTTATTTTCAATATGTGATCTTAACTCAGTACGAGATCATAGCAATCAGGCTGTATTCCTTTCCCCGACTAAAAAAGATAAAACCTAAGTGGCAATAATAGTAGCCTAGTATTAAGCCGCTTGCACACTGGACGCGAAACAAATTTTTCACTCGACAGATTGTGTTGAAAGCAGTGTCTTGTGTCCGAAAGTCTGACAGGGTTTTAATATATCTCCGTGTCCGACAGTCTATTATTGTTTTTAATTTCTTCAAATCTACTGACTCTTTTACATATTAAACCTGAATGCTTTGATAAGAGGGCTCAGTTCTTCAAGATGAGTCCCGAGAATTTCAATCCATGTTTCTGTTTAAGCTCTGCTCAATAAAGTGAGTCGACATTGGCGCAAGACAATGTGCAATGCCTCCGTGTCTGACAGCCAAAAAAAAAAGAAAGAGGACGATTAGAACAGATTGATAACGAAATAAAGAATAAAAAGAAACATTTTAACAACAGAACATCCAACGAACACTGCGATTCATTTATTTGCGGGTCATCTTTTTTGGATGTTCTGTTGGTTGGTGATGTATATGTATTTTTATTCTTTATTCCATTATAAATCTGTTCTCATATCAATACTTTTATTTTTTGCTGGGTGCCGGACATGGAGTATTTTGCATTTCGCTTCGGACAGTCTTGATTGTGCATGCGATAATTTATTCACATTGTCAATGGTCATGGAATTGATTTGCTCTCTGATTGCAAGCGCTATTTTACCTCTGCTGTGGAAATAAATCGTGAATCTGTTCGATCCACCTGACTAATTTTCAAAAGAAAGATTTTTGTCTATCTTCAAAGGAAGAAAACAGACAAAGAAAAAGACCAAGAAAAGTCGATAGCTCTTTGCTTTGACTTTGACTGTAATCAGTCGTGCAAAAAATTTGTTCCGCGTCCAGTGTGCAAGCGGCTTTACTGAGCATAGAACGCAAGCATTATATACGCACTAACTGATGCCGAGGCAGTTTGTGGTTGGCTGAGAAAGATGTGAAGTCGTTAATTTGCATCATTGATTCAGTTGCGTTGATGAAGTCAGGTTGAGTTTCCATCACGGGTGCCAACCGCCTTTGATCTGACATCAGGACAATCGATATAGATTCTATAATTTATGTGCTGATTCAGATAGTTACATTAAACAGTGGTTGCTGTAATTATTTACTGTACTGAAATGTGCCTGACATTCTGGAAATCTGCCTGTGAGGTTTCGGTGACGTGTGCGCACTACGCCCCGGTCAGCCAAATTGCCACTGCACAGAAAGTGAACCAGGTTGGAGCTGGCGAGCTTTCTGCGCAACTACAGGGAAGACTTTTTCTACGAAATTGTCACTGCGTCTTGATGAATAAGTGACACCTCCCCCTACTACGCTGCCACACCCATCTCGGCGCACGTTCATCTGCGCACGGTGTTGCACCTCTTGAAATTACCACTGCGCAGGCTGCGCCGGACGAAATTACCACTGCGCGGGCTGCGCCGGACGAAATTACCACTGTGCAGGCTGCGCCACGCTTCGCCATCTGCGCTGCGCCAAGAAATTAGAGCCCAAAGTGTTATTGATTGGATACATTCTTGGAAGAAACATAGTTATCCTACCCAAGCACAGCTTAACTGTATTCTTCCATGCAAAATTAAACATTTTTTATGCTCTCCTGTAAAGTTTCTCATTTTGGAGATACAAGGTTTTATCACCAGGATGATGATGTGTTTTTTGGACAGAGTAAATATTTACAGGATTCAATGAAAGTGTGGATGTAATTAATGTTTTATAATATGAATTATTAAGGTCAGGAAAAAAAACAACAGGCACATGTAAGACGAAGTTAGATTTCAGCTTTAAGTATTTTTCACAATACAACATACTCAAAGTGCACACGCAAGGTGTGTCAGCGTCACCTTTGCAAGGCTGTACAACAATCTCTGTGCCAGCAGATGTCACCCACATGCTCAATGAATGAAGCTTCGAGTAGTGAACCAATTTTCAACACAATGGTCCAAAAGGGTACAAAGCGTCATAAAGCCTTGTTTTATGACAATCACTACTCACGAGCCATCCAATTCCATTCAGAAGCCTTTTACTCGGTCAGTGGGCTTAAGAACATCAATATTGTTTGAAACGATTGCATTTAATCGTGAGTTAAAGAAACTGATTGTTGCTATTTTGATTGTTAACTAATACAAACAAGTGCTTTTTTGTCTTACTGTTAACTTACAGACCTAACCTTAGCTAAACAGGTCATATTTGTGAACTTAAGCACTTCCACAATATAACTTCAAGTATTACTCTGTTTGAAACATAAATTGGCCTACTTGTGAGATATTTTGTTCAAAAAGCTGCCTAGTTGATCTTCTTAAAAACTTCTCTTGCAAGTTGCTGAAACGTTAGCTGCCTTCAAGGCTGATTGTAAGGACTTGCAGGCTGGTTAGAAGGCTAATGTTGATTTGATATCATATAATCTTCAATAGTTTTGTCTCAGATGCCTTCAAGGCTGATTGTAAAGCACTAGTGCCTTCCAGGCTGACCGTAGAGACTAGTGCCTTGCAGGCTGGTTAGAAGGCTAATGTAGATTTCATATTGTATCTTTAATAATATTCAGTCAGATGCCTACAAGGCTGATTGTAGAGACTAGCGCCTTCCAGGCTGACAGTAGAGACTAGTGCCTTGCAGGCTGGTTGGTAGGCCGATGATTTCATCATATATATAAGTGCTGTGAAAAAGTATTTGCCCCCTTCCTGATTTCTTATTTTTTTGCATTTTCATTACAGTTAAATGTTTGAGATCAAAGAAATTTAAAATATTAGACAAAGATAACCCCAGTAAATACAAAATGCAGCTTTTAAATGATGATTTAATTTATTGTGGAAAAAAGCTATCCAAACCTACCTGCCCCAATGTGAAAAAGTAATTGCTCCCAAAACCTAATAACTGGTTGTGCCACCCTAGGCGAGAACAACTGCAACCAAGTATTTGCGATAACTGACAATGACTCTTTCACATCGCTGTTAAGAATTTTGGCTCACAGTTCTTTGCAGAATTGTTTTAATTCAGCCACATTGGAGGGTTTTTGAGCATGAACGGCATGTTGACGGTCATGCCACAGCAGCTCAATTGGATTTAGGTCTGGACTTTGACAAGGCCTCTCCAAAGCCTTAATTTTGTTTTTTTCGTTTTTTTTTCAAGCCATTCAGAGGTGGACTTACTGGTGAGTTTCAGATCATTGTTCTGCTGCATAACCCATGTACGCTTGAGCTTGAGGTCACAAACTGATGGTTGGATATTCTCCTTCAGGATTTTCTGGTAGAGAGCAGAATTCATGGTTCCATGAATCACAGCAAGTCGTCCAGGTCCTGAAGCAGCAAAGCAGCTCCAGACCATCACACTACCACTACCATGTTTGACTGTTGCAACAGTGCTTTTTTTATGAAATGCTGTGTTATTTTTATTCCAGATGTAACGGACGCATATCCTTCTAAAAGTTCAACTTCTTTCTCTTCAGTCCACAGAATATTTTCCCAAAAGTCTTGGGGATCATAAAAATGTTTTTTTTTCGGCAGATGTGAGAGGAGTTCTTTTTGTGTTCTTTGTGTTCTTTTTGGTCAGCAGTGCTTTTCGACTTGGAACTCTCCCATGGATGCCATTTTCGCTCATCTCTTTCTTATTGTCGAATCATGAACACTGATATTAACTGAGGCAAGTGTAGCCTGCAGTTCTTTAGATGTTGCTCTGGGTTCTTTTGTGACCCCCCTGGATGAGCCATCGATGTGCTCTTGGAGTAATTTTGGTAGGCCGGCCACTCCAGGGAAGGTTCACCAGCATTCCAATTTTTCTCCATTTGTGGATAATAGCTCTCACTGTGGTTCACTGGAGTCTCAAAACTTTGTATCCCTTTCTAGACTGCTAGATGCCAAAAACTTTGTTTCTCATCTGTTCTTGAATTTCTTTAGTAGGGCTTGAAATCAACTGTTTTGCTTGGTAGCGCTGCGCTCCCAAGTTCAAAAAGTTAGGAGCGCGAGCCAAAATTTAGGAGCACACACACCAAAATCTAAGAAGCACCAATATATATGTTTAATCTTTAAAAAAACTACAATATAACACTCCACATTAACAATACAACTGTCTCCAACAAATGGCAGTTATTAAACAATATGAGAGTCTTGAGTTCATTGATTAACAAAGGTTTCCACTACATTGGCTTTACGCCATATCCGGAGGCCAGGATTTAAAATTGGGTCTCCTTGCTCTCTGCCCTTCAATCTGTCCCTTCACTGCCTGTGAGGCATCAAATATGTCCAGAGGAGGACCATCCACACACTGATCCGAATCAAATCTTCAATTGTGTTAGGGTTAAATGCAGATTTGACGTGAAGGCGTGAAATCCTTGTTTTTGCCTCCATATTGCAATATGTATCAGCCCACTGAGGTAACTTTGCTATTTAGCTTATCAAAACACAAGCAGATGTTATAATGAGTTGAATATGTTTGTTTTAAGATACAGTATGCCACATGCCATAGTCATGCAATTTCTGCATTTTCAGGAAAAGGTTGCGTGTACATGCAAATATATAAATGTTAACTGGTCTAAAGACGCGCTGAAAAAAGAATGTGCGTTTCTGCTTTTGCAGAAGGGCTACAGAAGATATGAGCGAAGAAAACGAGACAAAGATTTTAGGTTTGTGCAAGCACTGGGCCGCGAGGCAGCATATTTTGATAGGTTGCAAATACTAACAGAACACCGGACCTACTCCTTGACACACATTTCTCACAGCATTTTTTGTGTTTCGTGCTTTCTTCATGTTTGGAAGGACTTTCACTGAGTAAATGGCCCGGTTCTCTGGGTACTTTCCAAAAGGCTTTCTGTTCGCATGTTAATGAAGAATGTAGGAATCTGCAGTTCTGCAGTTAGTGGAGGGGGCCAAGCTTTAAATTAGACCATACAACAGTTTCGTGCCTTGTGAGATCCAGCTGCAAGTTATTAATTAAATGGCCCATTCTAAAAGATAGAAATAAGGAATTAACAAGTATGAATTCCCTTATTGTTAAGAAAGTCTCAATTCTTATACAAAGAATACATCATAAGGGTCAGTAATGGGTTATGGGCCACGGTGAATTATCTCATGATGTCTAGAGCAATAAAAAGATGGGTCTTCGCGGTTAAGAGACTTAGGTCAGGAAGAGTACATGCACAAACAGCTAATTGAGAAGAAGCAAAGCTGTGAAAACATCATGAGGAAAAGAAGACTGATGACTAAGGGAAAATGAGCTATAAAGATGGGGACTTGGAAGAGTTCTGGGCTGCTCTCTCTCAGCCTGGTCCTCTCTACGACCATTGCTTCTGTTTATCTGACTATTCTTCATTCCAAGTCTTTGCTAAAGATTGTCAGTTGTGTATGGTTTCTGTATCATCTGATGGTTTGATCTATATTACCTTTGATGCTTGTTGCTTTTATTTCATTACATGCATATCATTTCTCTTGATTATGTATTGACTCAGACAACCTATCAATCTATTTTGATGCCGACACAGTTCCGCTTCAGACAGAACAGATCCGCTTGTGATGCAATATTTATTGTACGACACATTTTAGCTAAAGAGCGTCAACCTCCCTTTCTGTGCTTCATCGACCTAAAAGCGGCGTACGACTGGATTCCACGCGAGGCACTGTTCCGAGTACTAGAGATCCGTTTGAACTGCCCTACATTAATCTCTATCTTAAGGGCCCTGTATTCTGGCACCAAAGCATGTATCAGGCGAACGGCAAGGTATTTTGACACCTTTGTGGGATGTAGACAAGGGGCCCTCGAGAGCCCTTGTCTCTTTAATATCTATATGGACTTTGTGATAAGATGTACTAGACATGAAATCCATACTCAATTCCCAGAGGCTGGAGCCTCTATAGAATTTGCAATTCCAAACGAAGCATCTCCCCGACCACTCCATACTACTAAAGCACATGGTATCATGAGAATAACAGAGTTACTTTATGCGGATGATGTTGTACTCTTTTCAAAAAGTCTGGGTGAGCTTCAAAAGATTCTTGAGATGTATGATAACACCTTTACACGATTTGGCCTCTGTTTGTCATAGAAGAAGACCGAGACTATAGCATTCAATTTCGATGAGAATATAAAAAAAGAAAAAAGTCTAGTGACTGTGAATGGTGTTATGTTGAAGAACGTGAGAGAATTCCGTTACCTCGGACACCTGTTGACAAACACTAACAATACATCAACCTCCCTCCACCAAAGAACTGCCTTAGCATTTGAGAAGTGGAATGAGCTGAAGCACATCCTTACTGATCGCGATATATACCTAAGAACTCGATTGAAGATCTTAACCTCTTGCATCCGTTCAAGGCTGCTTTATAGTGTTCAAGCGTGGAAACTCACGTCAGCAGAGATCCAAAAGTTAGAGGTGATCTGGACAACTTCCTGAGAAAAATTATCATGGGGGGTTTTGCTCGCAAGAACGCCCCACTGAAAAATAATCAAAAAAAGGGTGTCAAGCCACTCCCTCTTGTTGATGATGAGCTTGACTGGGAATATAAAATCTCGAACAGTAAGCTTCACAGCATTACCGGCTCCACACCGATAGAACACTACTATCAGACCAGACATATGCAGTACATTGCTCACATTAGTCGGATGATTAATGATTCCTTACTGAAGAAAACCCTTTTTGACAAAAGAACTAGCTGGACTAAGATTGAATCGTCTCTAAATGAGTGTAACTAGTTCAGGCAGGAAACTCGAGAAGAGACAGCAGCCTGGTAAGCTACCAACACGTCAGCACCAGCGGGCGAACAATTGGAGGATACACATCACGAGGTCATGCAGCGGTCTATTTGAAAGACGTCAAGCTCACTTGCTTCCGCTGCTGTTCGCAATGACGCTTCATGCTATGCAACATGCTGTTTGGTTTTTGCTTGCTGCCTCCACCTGTTTGGTTCTGCTCACATCGGGGGGATTTTGATTTCTGTTCCTGACTATTTTTGTATGTTTGCTGTGCCTAAGTAGATTATTCCTCCAGAGCAGAACTGCCGCCAAAATACAATGTAATGCTCATATCCATTAATAAATTGTTCTATTTCATTGAAACGTGAGTTGTCCTGACTGAAATATGGACAGAAGTCAGATCCTGAGATTCATGATGCAAAAGAATGACTTCATGCAGCTGTTGGCTTCATGCTTTCCATCAGCCAAGCAGCTGCCCCCCTAGGCCAAACTCGTGCCATATGGGGAACCACGATGATGATGATGACTTACTTACTCATTAAAAGATAAAGATACGATTGCAAATTAAATCTGTGTTTTTGAGTCCTTCATTTGTGGTCAATTTCCACCAGTTACAAATTCCTCAACAGTAGTTTCACTGCTTAGCAGTATTTAATGTATGGGCTGAAATATGTGCCACCAGAAACTAAATTTGAATCATTTATATTTGAACTTCAATTGCTAAACTTGAATCATTGCATTGAAAAACTGAATCTGAATGGTATAATTTGAAATTGAATTAATTAGTTTGAAACTGAAGTCCAATAAACTTGAAACTGAATGTAAGATTATTAAATTTTATTTGGTTTCTCTGAAACTATATTTGATCCTCACTGAAAACTCAACTCTATATATTTTCATATTCAGTTCTCACAATTCAAATTCAGTTCTCAAAATTCAAGTTTAATTTACTGTGACAGACACCCGGGTAGTTGGGGAAGAGCAATCGAGCGCAGATACACAGGTCTCCTCTTTGGTCAATCAGCACCTATGTTCTTGAGCACATCATTCGTTGCCACCCGCCTGCGTAATTTTTTTCCTACGTTAGTTGTGGCCGTGTTCTGCCTTATTTGGAAAATAAGAAATGCGTCTCCACACTGGAGAGCTCCGCAACCAATTTAATAATAATTTCATAGCCATTTAAAGCTTTTGGCAACATGTTCGGCGCTGAAGTTTACGGTTATCAATAAACTGTTAATATTGGTGGACTAACTTAATGGCTTGCTTACCGATAGTGCCATGATGGCCCATTATTCTGCAATAAATGCAATTGCATATCATTTTTTAGATTAGTACCTAGCTGGCTAGCTAACTTTAGCAAGGGAAAATCTTAGCAAATATTCATCATATGTTAGCAATATGGTTTTGTTGTTGTCATAACGTTATTAGCCTGGCACTATGTGTCATAGGCAGGAACCTAGCAGATGGCTATACTTTGCGACGCTGTTGGCCGCCAACTTGTTCGTTTAAATACTTGGGACGTAGGAGCAATCGCTATTTTACACGTACAGTATTTCAATCTAGGTGGCTTCACCATCAAGCTGAAACAGGCTGACTGCTGGCCACCTTGTATTCTGCCAATTACCATGAAGGAAATGTGGACTGCCTGCAAATATCTGTAGCGAACAGATTGTATTTGCATTATCAGCCCATGTAAGATTTGATGCATGTCTGTGGAATCAGATTTGAATCAAAAGGGAAGGGGGAATCTGATATACAATAACTGCAATTGCATATCATTTTTTAGATTAGTAGCTTGCTAGCTAACTTTTGCGAGGGAAAATCTTAGCATACAATCATCGTCTGTTAGCAATGTGGTTTTGTTTTTGCCCTTCTGTTATTTGGTAGCCCTGATCTGCAATAGGCAGGAACGTTGCTGATTGCTATGCTTTGTGGGGCTGTTGTGCCGATGCCCTTGGTTCTCATTTTTGGGAGATGGGAGGAGTCGCTATTTTACACATATTTTGCCCCGGCGACTTCACCATAAAGCCAAAACAGACTGACAGTTGGTCTGTCTATTTTCTGCCAATCAACGTGAATGGAAACAGCAATATAAATGAGCAGCCGACTCAAAACTGATTTTATTTACAATTTTGGCCCATGTGAGATTTTCTGCGCCGCCATCACGACTGTCGTTATCAAAAGGTCTTACTTCGGTCGATAAAGGAGTCCCTGCCGTTTTTTTTTTTTTTTTTACAGCCAACAGCATGCCTAGCCTGTTTAGACGTTCTTCACTGTACTGATCAGAAATTTAACCAGAATAAAAGCATATAAATAATAGACACGTGCATAGTCAATATGCACGTGACCCAAGGTTTCCGTTTATTAAGTCTGAAAGAAAACTTTAAGTAATGGCAACGTTGTCAGTATGAGAAGGAAATTAAATCAAAGAAATGTGTTAACGCTAAATAAGAAGAAAGACCTCAGGTGCGGCGTTACTTTGTTAATTTATCATACAGAAAAGATTCTGGTTGTTTAGTAATTATTCTAATCGCCATTGTTGAGAGTGATGGGCAATTTTTTAATGTGTCTTTTTATGTTGAAATGGTTCTTTGACTAATTTAATGACTGATTTAATGTCTTTTGCATTTGGTAATTTTTTTTTTTTTGTTTTGTTTGTTCCATTTTTGTTTCAGACCCCGCATCTGGGAACCTGCATGCATGTTGGCTGTATAATCAACTGTTCAATCTATTATTTATTGTATTATATATATACTGTATATATATATATATATATATATATATATATATATATATATATATATATATAATTATTATTATTATTATGTACTATTGTATTATTTATTGTATGATATATATACTGTATATATATATATATATATATACTGTATATATATATATATATATATATATAAGTATTATTATTATTATGTACTATTTAGGTTTAAGGTAATGTGAGACAAACAGTGTCCATATAGGGGTGCTGTTGGCTGCAGCAAATAAATAAATCGATTAAGACAAATAATACACTCGTTGTTTACAGACTGAAGTAAGACCTTTTGAAAATGACAGTGGTGATGGAGATGCATCAAATCATGGGCCGATAATGCAAATACAATCAGTTAGCTCTAGATATTAGTACAGACAGTCGACACTCATATTGACATTTGCTTCACGGTATTTGGCAGAATACAAGGTGGCCAGCAGTCAGCATGTTTCAGCTTGATGGTGAAGCCACCTGGATTGAAATACTGTTTGCATAAAATAGCGATTGCTCCTACGTCCCAAGAATTTAAACAAACAAGTTGGGGGCAGGCAGTGTCGCAAAGTATAGCCATCCGCTAGGCTGACACATAGGGCCTGGCTAATGACGTTAGGGCAACAACTAAACCATATTGCTAAAATATGATGAATATTTGCTTAGATTTTCCCACACAAAAGTTAGCTAGCCAGCTAGCTACTAATCTAAAAAATGATATGCAGTTGCACACATTGCAGAATAATGAGCCATCATGGCATAATCGGTAAGCAAGCCATTAAGTTAGTCCACCAATACTAAGAGTTTATTGATAACCTCATTAATCTTCAGCGGCGAACATGTTGCCAAATGCTTTAATTGGCAATGAAATTATATATCTGGCTTCTTTGCATTAGATAACGGAAGCTGTAATTCTTGGTTGCGGAGCTCTCCAGTGTGGAGACGCATTCCTTATTTTCCAAATAAAGCAGACCACACCCACATTTTTTAGATACACGCTCAACTAACATGGAGAAAAATGAATTATGCTGGTGGGTGGCAACAAATGACGTGCTCAAAAACGTAGGTGGTGATTGGTCGAAGAGGAGATCTGTGTGGCTGCGCTCAATTGCTCTTCCTCAACTACCCGGATGTCTGTCACAGTGAACTGAAATTGAATTTTGAGAAGTGAATTTGAATTCTGAGAACTGAATGCGAAAATATGTAGAGTTGAATTTCCAGTGAGGATTAAATATAGTTTCAGAGAAACCGTAAATTTCATAATCTTACATTCAGTCTCAAGTTTATTGGACTTCAGTTCCAAAATAATAAATTCAATTTCAAATTATACTATTCAGATTCAGTTTTTCAACACAATGATTCAAGTTTAGCAATTGAAATTCAAATATAAATTATTCAAATTCAGTTTCTGGTGGCACATATTTCAGCCCATATTAATGAGTGAAATCAGCACATGCAGGAAAACAATGACTTGTGAAGCACCAATGGTTCAATATTGCAAAAACTAGATTCAGTAACATTCATTAACATATGTCGTAAAAGTGTATTTCTGTCAAAAAATTAGTTCATCTGACTTATTTACAACAAACATAAGTAATTAATTATACCAAGAGAAAATAGCATAAAACAAACATGGAATAACATGGAGTTATACTGGAAATGACATTGAATATTCTAAAATTATATAGTTTGCCTTTGTTTTTTCTTTTCACATATATATTTCTGTATACACAGTATGCTTTGTTATGCACTTGAGAGTCCAATGGAATTTAATAAAGCTTGATTAACCTTGGGCCGGTTGCATAAACTTAGTTTAAGACTGGTTTTCACTGTAGACTGGTCTTAAATTGTCAAGTAAGACTAGTCTAATTAAGATTGTCTGTTGCATAAAGCTTAAGACTGACTTCATTTGAGGCATAAAAATTAGCCACCTCTCTCCCTGGCTAACCCTGAGATGAGAGCTTTGTTGCCATGGCAACACATCGTTAGAACGCCTGTTAGAGGACACAAAGATACAGCAATATTTATTGCTTTTTTAACGAAAAAGGACAAAAAATATTTTACATTGGAAACAGGATTATCAGCTCTTTTTTTTTGTATTTATTTATTTTGTAGTTTTGGAGGGGGTCCTCCTGCGGTGGCTGGATTTTTTTCTCTTCCATATTTCCGTCTTAAGCTGCTTTCACACCGGATGCGAAACAAATTTTTCGCTCGACAGATTACATTCAAAGTCAATGCAAAGACGCAAATACACGCGAAACACTTTCCGGTGTGACAGCAGCAGTATATTGCAGTATATTTTTAAAACATCTTTTACGGCTCTCACGACCATTGACACCATTCACCATTTCTGTAATTTTCTCCCCTAACTTGTTGACGAGTCAAATTTCCATTCGCTTGATTAAAGCTATTGAATAAAAGACTTCTTTCGGCATTATATTCCTCCAGCAAAGAAAAGGTTTTCAATTGCGCTTAAGTGCTGTGATCTCCCGCTGCCATCGGGTGCAGCTATTGTGTCCGACATGTTTTTCTCCTCTGTGAAGTGTCTTATTTTACCCATGATACACGGCGCGACCGGCTATACAAATCAGTCTTAAATAATTCACTCAAAGACAGGTTTTATGCAACAGGCATATTTAATTGTTTATAGTAAGTCTGACTTAAAATTACATTTAAGTCAAAGACTGGGTCTAATTTTATGCAACTGGCCCCTGAGGCCAAACTGAATCCAAATAGCAAACAAAACCTTAAATAATTTCTGATCATTAATACTAGTGAAATTAATTTCACTTACTGTCACACTCAATATTTAAAGAGATGTCTCTCTTTATAATATTATTATTAAATAATAGGCTACATTCAGTACAGAAAAATAATAAAATTATAATTAGGTTTATGCACCGGCGACGGTATTTCAGAACTCTTCAATGAATTAAGGTAATTTTGCTGACTAGCAGGCTACGTGCTTTCGTCCGTTTACATCAGGGGTCCTCAATCTTTCCCAGAAAGGGCCGGTGTGGGTGCAGGCTTTCATTGCAACCAAGCATTTACACACCTGATGCTACTAATCAACCCCTGGACTCCTTACGAATAAGCTTGATTTTATAGCATCAGGTGCATAGCTGGTTGGTTGCAATGAAAGCCTGTACCCACATCGGCCCTTTCTGGGAAAGATTGGGGACCCCTGGTTTACATTTTCTAATCAGACAGACGTCCATCTTTTACAAAAAAATATGGAGTGGGGTTTACTTAAAAAATCTTAGTACACCTTTTACACTCAGAAATACTAAGTAAATTTAACATAGCATATTTTCAAGTAAATTTTACTTGCAAATCCTTTTACATTTTACTAGCAATACCAAAGTATTGTTTACATCTGAAAGTAAGTATCATTTACTTAGTTATATTTTCATTAAGAATTACTAGGAAAAACCTAGTACACGATTTCCACGTAAAAACTCCAAATAAATGTTAATAGGCACAGCTTTATAAATCTCTCCAAAAAAGGAAGACACACAATATCCAGAATTCAACTTTTTTATTTTTCCACAACACAAAGAAAATGGGCATTTCGTACATTAAAACATAAAATTACAAAAATTCAACAATATATATTAAATGTTCAATTAACACTGTAAAAAGAAAAAAACAAAAAAAAAACAAAGAGGGATGGGAGTGTGTTTATGAGAGAGAGAGAGAGAGAGAGAGAGACCCTCCACCACATAGTAAAATATTCTAATTATTCCAAGAAAGAATAACAATCTTTTTTTTTTAAAGGCAAAAACTGTACATGCCCATCTGTACATTATTCAAGTCGTGTTGTGATTCTGCGATTTGCTCATATTCTGTTCTGCATTGCCCATGTTCATGCCATGCATTTCTGACTGATCTGTGTTTCTGAATTATTGCTCATGTCTGACAATTCTTAGGATTGTGTATTGTGAGTTGGTAATTTGGATCTTCATTTTTTATTATTTTTCATGTTCATAGTATTCATAGCCATGTTTCCTTTTCCATGCATTGCACTTCGTCTCCCCTGTCTTGTCATGTGTGTATCTTTGCTCACGGTCCCTTGTCTTGCGTGCCACTCATTCAGGTGATTTATTGGTTTCTGGGTTTCAATCTTCTTTCATTATCTTGTGTTCTTCCTTCCTCTCTCTTTTACTGTCTTACTAACACATACTAACAGTTTATTGTTTTTGCTAATTACTAACCCACACTAACCTTGTATATTTGGACTAACTTACTAATAAGCACTCGGGATTGTATAGCTGCACTTACTAATTGACAAATGATCTCTCAGCTGTCGCCCAATTCTAGTCTACGCCTCCTTGCCTATCCCTAATTATCTCTGCTGCTATTTTCTGTGGATTTCCACATTTACTTTGCACTTTCCTGTCTATTTACTATGCACTTTAGTACTCCTTGACCGGAGCTGTTCTGTGCAGAGGTTTGTCTTGTGAGCCCTGTCTGCGTTTTGGCCTCATGAACACAGCATTTGACCTCTTAAAAGGAGCCAAAATGTTCACAAAGCTTGACTTACGCAACGCTTATCACTTGGTGCGTATCCGGGAGGGGGACGAGTGGAAGACACCATTTAATACTCCCATGGGGCACCGGGAGTACCTGGTTCTTCTTTTCGGCCTCACTAACGCTTCAGCTGTATTCCAGAATCTAGTTAACGATGTCCTGAGAGATACGATCAACAAGTTTGTTTTTGTATATCTTGATGATATTTAGATTTTTTCAGAATCCCCAGAGGAACACGTGAAACATGTTCGCCAAGTGCTTCGTCGTCTCCTGGAGAATCGTCTTTTTGTTAAGGCCAAGAAATGGGAGTTTTTTGTGGAAACTACCAGCTTTCTGGGTTACATTATCTCCCCAGGCACCATACGCATGGACCCAGTCAAAGTGGAAGCCGTCACTAACTGGCCCCGACCAGAGGACCGTAAGTCTCTCCAGCGTTTTTTTTGGGGTTTTGCCAAATTTTATCACAGACGATTTATCAGAAAAAACTATAGTTCAGTTGCTGCTCCTCTCACTGCCCTCACTTCCTCTAAATCCAAGTTCCTTTGGTCTGATAAAGCTGAGAGTGCCTTTGTGGAGCTTAAGTCTCGATTCACGTCTGCACCCATCCTCACTATCCCTAACCCAGAACTCCACTTTATTGTAGAAGTGGATGCCTCGAATCTTGGAGCTGGCGCCATTCTGTCCCAGAGATCCCCAGAGGATGGGAAAATCCACCCGTGTGCCTTCTTCTCTCGTCGCCTCAGCTCTGCTGAAAGAAATTACGACATCAGAAACCGTGAGCTGCTGGCAGTTAAGTTTGCCTCGGAGGAATGGAGGCAGTGGTTCGAGGGATCCAAAGTACCCTTCATAGTATGGACTGACTATAAAAACCTGGAATACCTACGGACAGCCAAGAGGCTAAACCCAAGACAAGTCAGGTGGGCACTATTCTTCTCCCGTTACAATTTTCACATTGATTTTAGACCTGGAAGTAAAAATGTTAAACCTGATGCCCTGTCATGCTGCTTTGAGTTAAAAGAAGAGGAACCATGCCCTGATACCATTCTGCCCAAGGAAGCCTTTATTAATGCCATTTGATTAAACATTGAAAAGGAAGTCAGAGATGCCCAAGCCAGTAGCGCTGCCCCTAGCGCATGCCCCACTAACTGTCTTTATGTTCCAGCTGCAGTGCGCCCCAAGGTTCTGGAATGGGGGCATTCTTCCATGCTGTCCTGCCACCCAGGAGTACGCCGAACTAAAGACTTCATTTTGCAAAGATTTTGGTGGCCTGACATCTCTCAAGATGTCCAAAGTTTTGTAGCTGCCTGCTCGGTCTGTGCCCAAGCAAAAGCCTCACATCAACCACCTCACGGTCTGCTTCAGCCCCTTCACACTCCACACTGCCCCTGGTCCCACATAGCACTTGATTTCATCACTGGCCTTCCCCCTTCCAATCACCACACTACCATTCTCACCATTGTAGACAGATTCTCCAAAGCCATTCACCTAGTTCCCCTCACCAAGCTCCCCTCCGCCCAAGAAACTGTTAACCTTATCATTCAAAATGTTATTAGACTTCATGGTATCCCCACTGACATCACGTCCGATCGCGGTCCCCAGTTCACGGCCCTGTTTTGGAAATCATTCTGCGCATCACTTGGCACCACAGTTAGTTAATCATCAGGTTTCCATCCCCAGACTAATGGCCAGACCGAGTGGCCTAACCAATGTGTGGAAAATGTGTTGAGATGTCTTTGCATTAGGAACCCCTCCTCCTGGAGCCATCAGTTGCCATGGGCCGAAAACGCTATGAACAGCCACACCTCTGCTGCCTCCGGCATTTCCCCCTTCAAGGCTTGCCTAGGCTACCAGCCCCCTCTGTTCCCTTCCCAGGAGGAGGAGGTAGCTGTCCCCTCAGCCCGTGAATTTGTGCGTCGATGTAGGCGCACATGGATTACCACCTGCCAGGCCCTGCTCAGGTCGGTCACCCGGATGAAGGAGCAAGCAGACAAGAGGCGCACGACAGCTCCTTCTTACCGGCCTGGCCAGCGTGTCTGGCTGTCTTAAAGGGAAATTCCTCTTAGAGGTAATGGGGGCAAACTTTTCCCTAAATTTTTGGGTCCATTTACTATCGAAAGTTTTGAGTCCCACTGCGGTTTGCCTCCGTCTTCCACTATCTATGAGACGTATTCACCCCACTTTTCACGTGTCCCAAGTCAAACCTGCTGTAACCCACCCCCTGTCCTCTGGACCTGATCCCCCACCACCCGCCCGGATCATCGACGGAGGCGAAGCCTATACGGTCCGTGCCCTCCTGGACTGTCATCGGCGAGGCCGGGGACTGCAGTACCTCGTCGACTGGGAGGGTTATGGACCGGAACACCGCAGTTGGGTACCGTCTCGTCACATCTTGGACAAGGACTTGATCAGAGACTTTCATGCAAACCACCCCAGACCATCAAGTTGAATCGCCCGGTGGCGATTCGTAGGGAGGGGGGTACTGTTGTGATTCTGCTATTTGCTCATATTCTGTTCTGCATTGCCCATGTTCATGCCTTGCATTTCTGACTGATCTGTGTTTCTGAATTATTGCTCATGTCTGACCATTCTTAGGATTGTGAATTGGTAATTTGGATTTTCATGTTTTATTTTTTTTTTATAATGTTCATAGTATTCATAGCCATGTTTCCTTTTCCATGCATTTCACTTCGTCTCCCCTGTCTTTTCATGTGTGTATCTTTGCTCACGGTCCCTTGTCTTGCGTGCCACTCATTCGGGTGATTTATTGGTTTCTGGGTTTCAATCTTCTTTCATTATCTCGTGTTCTTCCTTCCTCGCTCTTTTACTGTCTTACTAACACATACTAACAGTTTATTATTTTTGCTAATAACTAACCCACACTAACCTTGTATTTTTGGACTAACTTACTAACAAGCACTCGGGATTTTATTGCTGCACTTACTAATTGACTAATGATCTCTCAGCTGTCGCCCAATTCTAGTCTCCGCCTCCTTGCCTATCCCTAATCATCTCTGCTGCCATTTTCTGTGGATTTCCACATTTACTTTGCGCTTTCCTTTTTATTTACTATGCACTTTAGTACTCCTTGACCGGAGCTGTCCTGTTCATAGGTTGTCTTGTGATCTCTGTCTGCGTTTTGGCTACAGCCAAATTCATGTAATTAGTTTATTCCTCATGTGTCCCTCCCTGATTATTGTTACCATTGATTGCACCTGTTCTCCCTGATCATGTGTTCTCCCGGATGTGTATTTAAGATGTCTGTTTGGTTCGCTTTCTTGTCAGATCGTTCTTCCTTGTCTCCTGCGCTACGTTTTTTCGCCTTGATTCATTGTGATTTATCTTTCTGACTGGACCGTCCTTGATATCGAGCTTTGCCTATTCCCTGTACTTTTGCCGCATTCTTGTTTTTTGACCTTTTTTGTCTGACTACGATTTTTGTGATTGGTGCCCTGTGTATGACTCTGGATTTCGCCCCTTGGACTCTGATTTTGGATTGCAGACTTTGTACTGTTGCCAGCTCTGTTGGGGGGTTTCCCCCTTCAGAAATAAAGCCTCCTTTTTGCATTTTACTGGTGTTTGCTCTTGGTTCATTTCGTAAAACCTCACAAGTCGTTGAACAAACCTAGCAACACGCATAACTCAAAGACTTTTATGAACAGACTTCAAAGTGAAGTCAATCGCATCTGTGACATACAATGGCATTCCCCTTTTACAGTAGCAGTTTTATTGTCAAAGAACCCACTTCTGGGGAGAATTTTAAACTAAGTCATCCAAATGCCAAAAGTAACTTTTGAAACACTTTAAACGCTTAAAACAATAGTGCACTGTAATAAAATTCAAACATCAATAAAGAATGTAAATCTTAAAAAAAAAAAAAAAAAAAAAGCCAACAAATCTGTACAGGCCCATTTGTACATTATTGAGGTCATTAAAGAAACCACTTCTTAAGCTAACAAGACGCATAACTTAATTGTATCTGCTGCATGAGCTCACATTTCCGTTTTACAGCAGCAGCTTACTTCTCAGAGCATGCACTTTGGGGGAGAACTTTAAATCATCCAACTCCAAAAGCAACTTTTGAAACACTTCAAATGTGTATTTCAATTTTGGAGGATAACTGAGATTCAGTGTGTACACAAAGCCCATGAGCAGAATGCAAGCATTGGTGAGTGTTTTACAACCACCCAATACCTCTGTACCAATAATCACAATGATGACATAAGTTGGGGGGGCATCCTCTGCAGCACTGCCCAGCACAAGGATCTTGATCACATGGTCATTGATGTCTTGTTCGATGATATCCTTGGACACATCCTGCTTAACACAAGACAAAGAAATGCCACAGTGGTCAAAAACTGCACAACTTATACATCCCAAAACTTCAACTACAGCCTTGTAAAGGCCTGTAAAAGGCGTCGGACACATGCACACACACACACACACACACCTGGTAGTCTTTAATAAGTTCCTCTGTCGATTCTCCCAGGAAATGGATCAGACAACGGATGACCGCATCATGGCTATCGATCTGCTGCTGTATAAAAACAAGAGTATAGAGTAACTACACTGCTCAAAACAATAAAGGGAACACCAAAACAACGCAACATCATTTCAAGTCAATTATACTTCTGTGAACTCAGCCTGTCCAATTGGGGAGCAGCAATACTGTTGTGAAAATTTTTAAGGCAACAGGCGGAAATGACAGGTTTTCCAAGACACCCCCTAAAAATGAGTGATTCGGTCGGTGACCTCCACAGACCATTTCTCTATTCTGCTCCTTTATGTCTGATGATTTAGTTACTGGTACATTTGCACTTTGCCAGTGTCTCATGCCTTGATGAACCATAAGGTGGTGACTAGCACTCGCTGGAGTCACTCAGATAGTGCAAGATGGAAACTTCAATGTGAGCTGTGGCAAGAACATTTGCTGTCTCTCTCTGTGGAGTGTACTGAACATAGAAGAGACACTAGGAGACAGGCCAGCTTAACATAATCACTGAAAGTAAATGGAACCATTACAATGGTTCTATTTACATCCAGTGGTTATGCTAAGCTATGCTAATAATTTCTAAGTACTGCATCTAAGTACTTAACACTGAGAAGAAAAAATGATAAGCACATTCATGTGCAATATTTGGAAATACTGCAAATATGTGAAAATCGAAAAAGGGTGGACAGCTCCATTAAGTGCATGTTTCTGCTCAAATGGTCAGGAACAGACTCCATTAGGAATGCATTAGGGCCGAACTTACACACATGTGGCCTGTGCTTGCAGCCCAACACCGTGGAGTGAAATTCACTTATGCCAGAAAACATCAATGTGACAGAGCCTCGAGACAGGATGGAGAATGCTCTTCAGATGTTTTTCCATAACACAGGGCACAAATGGTGATGAATAAGTCAATCTTGATGTTCTCTGACATACACTGACATACAATCTGATATACAATCATGCTCCACAGTGTTTGGCTGCAAGCACATGCACCATGTGTGGACGTCGGGCCCAATAACCATCCTTAAAGAGTCATTTGAGCTGAAACATAGGTTGAGTCTCTTCCATGTTCTGTACACTTCACAGAGACACAGCCATACTTGAGCGACTACAGTGGGTGAAATAAAGGTTTGCCTAGTCCAGAGGTGGGACACTTGACAAAAAGCAAATATGACCAAATCATCAGCCAGAAAGGAGAACAAATGTGTTACCTTTGCCTTTTTTGTACAATCACTGCCTGAAGCATCCTGTTTACCGTACAGTAGTTATACTATGGAAACAAACAAGTTAGTGAGGTCATGTAGGGTAACTGCTATGCATAGTCACACGCTCCAACAGTCTTTCAACCTTTTTTATGTGTGTGCACTTGTTGTGTGTTATTTGTCAGCAAAGTCTTTGTACAATTTATTCTTGTGCATATTGTACAAAACCCAAAACCAGTGAAGTTGGCACATTATGTAAATCGTAGATAAAAACAGAATACAATGATTTGCAAATCCTTTTCAACTTATATTCAATTGAATACACTGCAAAGACAAGATGTTTAATGTTCAAACTGAGAAACTTTATTTTTTTTTGCAAATAATCAATAACTTAGAATTTAAAGGCAGCAACACATTGCAAAAAAGTTGGCACAGGGGCCTTTTTACCACTGTGTTACATCGCCTTTCCTTTTAACGACACTCAGTAAACATTTGGGAACTGAGGAGACCAATTTTGGAAGCTTTTCAGGTGGAACTCTTTCCCATTCTTTCTTGATGTACAGCTTAAGTTGTTCAACAGCCCGGGGTCTCCGTTGTCGTATTTTACGCTTCATAATGCGCCACACATTTTCAATGGGAGACAGGTCTGGACTACAGGCAGGCCAGTCTAGTACCTGCACTCTTTTACTACGGAGCCATGCTGTTGCCACACGTGCAGAATGTGGCTTGGCATTGTCTTGCTGAAATAAGCAGGGGCGTCCATGAAAGAGACGTTGCTTGGATGGCAAAATATGTTGCCCCAAAACCTGTATGTGCCTTTCAGCATTAATGGTGCCTTCACATATGTGTAAGTTGCCCATGCCCTGGGTACTAATACACCCCCATACCATCACAGATGCTGGCTTTTGAACTTTGCGCCTATAACAGTCCGGATGGTTCTTTTCCTCTTTGGTCCGGAGGACACGACGTCCACAGTTTCCAAAAACAATTTGAAATGTGGACTCGTCAGACCACAGAACACTTTTCCACTTTGCATCAGTCCATCTTAGATGAGCTTGGGCCCAGCGAAGCCAGCGGCATTTCTGGGCGCTGTTGATAAATGGCTTTCACTTTGCATTGTAGAGTTTTAACTTGCACTTGCAGATGTAGCGACGAACTGTAGTTACTGACAGTGGTTTTCTGAAGTGTTCCTGAGCCCATGTGGTGATGTCCTTTACACACTGATGTCGGTTTTTAATGCAGTACCGCCTGAGGGATCGAAGGTCACGGGCATTCAATGTTGGTTTTCGGTCTTGTCACTTACGTGCAGTGATTTCTCCAGATTCTCTGAACCTTTTGACGATATCATGGACCGTAGATGATGAAATCCCTAAATTTCGTGCAATAGCTCATTGAGGAATGTTGTTTTTAAACTGTTCGACAATCAGTTCACGCATTTGTTCAGTAAGTGGTGACCCTCGCCCCATCCTTGTTTGTGAATGACTGAGCATTTCAGGGAAGCTGCATTTATACTCAATCATGGCACCCACCTGTTCTCAATTAGCCCGTTCACCTGTGGGATGTTCCAAATAAGTGTTTGATGAGCATTCCTCAACTGTCTCAGTCTTTTTTGCCACTTTTTTGAAACATGTTGCAGGCATCAAATTCCAAATGAGCTAATATATGCAAAAAATTACAAAGTTTACCTGTTTGAACTTTAAGTAACTTGTCTTTGCAGTGTATTCAATTGAATATAGGTTGAAAAGGATTTGCAAATCATTGTATTCTGTTTCTATTCACTGGTTTTGGGTTTTGTATGTTTAGATCCCATGTTACATGTGTCATGTGTTTTTGTAGCTTACATGTTAAGGACACCCATCTCTCGCTTGAACTGCAAAACCAGTTTACCTACGGGTACTAATAAAGTAAACTGAACTGAACTAAACTGATAAGTCTCAGGACACCATCTGCAGAATCACTCCCTTTTATGGGGTGTCTTGGAATTTTTTTTACTTAAGCCTGTTGCCTTTGCACAACAGAAGGTGAGATGAGTGTCTCCCCGCAGTCCCGAGACATAAAGGGTGTAAGTGTTTTGCAGGTGACTCAGCCATTGTTCGAAGCTTAGTTTGGCATCGTAGCGGCAGTCTTGCATCTCCGCCAAAAGATTTTGGCCAAAGTGAATTAATTTACTCTGCATTTTGTTTCCAATTACTTTCCATGTCCTGTACAGTCACACAAAGTGCAAATCAACACAAAGGTCTTGACTTGGTCATTTTGGTTTGGGGACTATTTTCCAGTGCGGAAAAACACTGAAGCACAGCCTCGCAGCGGTGGTCTGTCAGTGCTTTGACTTTTTTTTTCCCACGGTGGAAAATAGTCCTCAAACTAAAATGACCAAGTTAAGCCCTCCGTGTTGATTTGCTCAGTCATTTGCACTCAATGTGAATGTACACGACACTGAAAGTAATTGGAAAAAAAAGAAAAAGAAAATTCATTCACTTTGGGTGAAATCTATCGATGGCGAGGCAGGGCTGCAGCTACTACACCAAACTAAGCTGTGATCATTGCTGATGGATTCGGACAATGGCTGGGTCACCTCCAAAATGCCTCCACCCACATATTCAAGTCCCAGAACGGCAGGTAGACAGTCAATTTGACCTGGGGGTGGCATATCCCTTTAAGTACTCTCACCAAGAGACCAGATACCTGATGGCAGAACCAATTTGTGCACTGTATGATCATCAAAAATGACCCGTAGCTTTGCTAACGTGGACATCTGAGCAGGCAGGAAGACACTGCAAAAAAAAAAAAAGAAAATCCATTTAATTCATTCTTACAAAAAAAAAATTTACATTTTTGATCAACTTCCATTGCATATTTAAAAGGGAATGATGATGTGGCGTTTTAAGGTGACAAGTCGTTATCCTGCGATTGTGTACATAGCCAGGGGATAGAAATCAAGTAGTTCTTTCGGCTCAATTACTTGGATTTTGCCTGTGTAGTCTAGCTCATAGCTCCTGAGGTGCTCGTTGTACCATGCATTTAGTAGCTTGACAAAAAAGACTATGCTATCCAAAACCAAGATGATCTGAGAAACTTCAGCAAAGTGAGGCAAACCTGCAGTTGAACCATAACACAGCAACATTCCTGGTGCATAGCTTGTACCCGAGAAGGTCACCTTGTTTCAGACATAGGCCATTGTGACGTTTGGATACTTGCGCAGCACCAAGTCTTTAATGGCCTCATTTAGTACATATAGGGCCGGATTTAAAAAAGCTTTGCGTGTATAAAAACGTGTGCAAACTCATTGCACACGCAAAAAAATGTACAAACTGATTTACTAACAGTGCACAGTAAGGGTTGCCTTTTTCAAAGGTGCAAAATAGCATGTCTGCATCTAGTTAGTACGTCTGCCACAATGAATATGCAATATGGGGCGTTTACACGTGTGTTGGGAGGAGAAAATGTAAATATATTTATTTAGCACGCGCAAATTGATTTATCAAACCTGAAAGAAATTTTGCTCATAAAATCTGCGTCTATATTTTAACACGTGTCAAAAGGAGGTGCAAACGGTTTGTATGCGTAATTGCGCACACATGGCTACAGTTATTGTCGCAAGAAGGAGACATCGAAATCATGAAAGGAGACGCAGAGAACGCATTTTTCACCCTCGTGTGAACGTTTTTGGAATGAACGAGGAAAAAATCATTAAAACATATCGCCTATCCAGCACTGCCATTTTGGAGCTGTTGGAGGAACTCAGAGGATTTGGAGTCAGCCAAGAGAAGGAGTCACGCAATACCTGCAAAGACAAAACTCCTTGCAAGTTTGCATTTTTTTGCATCTGGGTCATTCCAGTGTACGGTAGCTATTACAGCTGGGATCTCCCAATCCCGTTTTTCAGATGTGCTGTCTGAAGTCCTAAATGCCATGTCGCGCCGGATGGCCAAGTTCATTAGGTTTCCACGCACTTGGCACTTATTGAATGAGACCAAACAAGGTTTTTTTGCAGTAGCTGGATTTCCTAGAATTATAGGGGTGATTGACTGCACCCATGTGCAGCTTGTGCCCCCCCGCAGACACTGAGCACGTGTAAAGAAATCGCAAACACACGCATTCATTGAATATGCAGTGCGTTTGTGATGCCAAAGGCATCATTTCCAACGTTGTGGCAAAATATCCCGGGTCAGTACATGATTCTTTTATTCTGAGAAACAGTCCAAAGGCTGCGACGAATAACGATGAGAGGTTTGTTGCGGGTTTCTCTGGACACTTCTACCTCGGATCATCTTGGTCGGATAAGTTTACTTTGTTTTTCTCACTACATATTGTTCGGTGCAACCTGTTGCACTCACTTTTGGTTGTATTTTCGTTATTTCGTTGGTGAAGGCAGCGTACTTGCTCCCTCTCCCTGCATTTGTTCCGCGAATATTTACGTGAATCAGCTGAGTTGGGATTGCGTGCGTTTGCCCATTAGTATTGAGTATCGGTGCAACCTGTTGTACTGTTGTACTCGCTTTTGGTTGTATTTTCGTTATTTTGTTGGTGAAGGCAGCGTACTCGCTCCCTCTCCCAGAATTTGTTTCGCGAATGTGTATGTGAATGAGCTGTTGGGATTGCGTGCGCTTGCCCATCAGCATTGAGTATCGGTGCAACCTGTTGAACTCGCATTTGGTTGTCCTTTAGTTTTTTCATTGGTGAAGGCGGTGTACTCGCTCCCTCTCCCAGCATTTGTTTTGCGAATGTTTATGTAATCAGCTGTTGGGATCGCGTGCGCTTCCCCATCAGCATTGAGTATCGGGATAACCCGTTGGACTCGCTTGTTGTATTTTCAATTGTTGGTGAAGGTGGCGTACCCGCTCCCTCTCCCGGCATTGGGCTGCTCCTTTAATTATCTAATTTATGATCGGTGCACCGTGGTGTACCTGCCTTTCGGTGTACTTCTGTTGGTGTTGGCAGTGTGTACGCTCCCACTCCCACCTTAAGTACGTATAATAATAAAAAAAAGGAAAACTGAGCTGTCTTTCCTTGTTGTAACATAGCAGCTACCCTGAGCTGGTGAAGGCAGTGCTCTCGCTCCCACTCCCAGCATAAGGTGTGACGTTGTTAGTAGTGTTTCCACTGAAGCTGACAAAATTTTTTCAACACTTGTTGGTGAAGGCTGTGTGTTCGCTCCCTCTCCCAACATCTGTTTCATCTGTTGGCAATATGCTGGGCACCCACCCCTGCTCAGCTTGTATGGCTTCTCTGCAGCTTGAAGATGGCCATGATATGTGTCCCTCATGCCTTGGTCTCGAGCATCTGAGGGAGGGTCTTTCAGAAGATCCCTGCATGAACTGTAGTTTCATGCCCCGGGCAGTGAGGGCTGCCTAGTTGGCTGAGGTGGAGCGACTGTTGGGCCATGTTCTGTCATCCCAGCAGTTGACCCCAGACCAGCGATTGACTCCTGCTCAGGCAGGCTGATCTAAACGTCAAGCAGCTGAGACTGGGGACGTCACCTCCAGGAAGAAGGTGAAGCAGTTAAGCAAGGTGGACCAGTTAACCGAGGATATAAAACCCTTTGCGCAGAAGCCAAATCTGGCTTTTTAGGAGTTACCGGATTCAAGGCTTTATAATTCAAGATTGCAGCTTCACAGACAGAAAAACTTTGGCTCAATTGAGTCTAGACACTCGACTCCCATCTTATTTCAGTTTATTTTTATGATTTTGATGGAGAAAAGGGCCTGCAAACATAAAAAATCTTCATGAGAATTCACCTTGAAATAGCAAAAAAAAATAATACTGACAAATGAAAAACTGCTGGGGCTTAAATCTATATATTTCTGGGATCATGAACTTCTTGACCACAAGTACAATTCATCTCGATTACCTTCTAGATTACCCGCATGCTATGAGCTAAATTAGATAGCTATCCAGAAGTCTCCCCAAATTCTGAGATCCATCAAAATGGTTCACTGTCAAATCATACATTAATCATATATTTAACACAAATTAACTTTTGGGGCATGAAATCTAGCATGAACTAATGATTTTCTGGTTGAGTTTAGCATGAATATATCAATATTAGTGCATTTGAACATCATTGGTCACCAGTAACCTCTCCAAACACAAAACATGCCTTTACTCCATAATAAAGTTAACAATATTGTCCATTTTTCTTCGAAGTCCCCCAAGCATTAAATAAAGTGCTGATTTAACAGCTATAACATTCACGCTGCAATGAAAAGCTAACTGCTCTCACATCCGAGCTCATAACCTTACACCTTATAAGGGTAAAAACTCACTAATTCAGTAATATCTGAATTCTGAAATACAACTTATTTTAACAGAACAGAAATTTCACTTTCAGGAAAAATCAAACGACATACGCCACCATATTCAACAGAATGGTGTAATGAACGTACCAAGGGATCTACCGACGTGCGTGGGCTGTATGCATTTGGAGAAACGAAAACCTTGGCATTCGATGGCTTTAAACGCGGTATAAATTCTACAGCAAAAAGCCCTATAGATCAAAATGCAAACAGAGTAGAAATATATCCTGTTTTCTTCATTGATGCCCTCCTCCAGAGACAGATGTATCGGGTAGAAGGAACCCTCCAGTACTGTTTCATTCGGAATAATTCCCATTGACCGCGTCCATACAACATGTATCTCGTAAATGAAACTGATCACTTCAGGCCGGTTTTGGGTGTCTTTGTTTCTTTGACATCGCATCATTTTCAGCGGCGCAACCGTGGCCAACATTGGAAGAATACAACCGACCTTACTTTTACGCTTAGCTTTGTATCCTATTCTTATTGTCCAATCAATGTATTTCAGTTATTGAGGAAAGTTTAAACACTCGGGAATTGGATAAGAATCGAGTCTATCAATACATTGTTACCAGGGAAGCTTCACGAGGGCGTGAACTATAACTGTAGAGTTACGCACATGAATCTGAGTATATAATTGAGTGACTGGCTATCGACACCAGTACTTGGGTGGATAGAAGGGAGCGCTGAATTTGTCTATGGAGGAGTATACGCGTTAATCCATGGGAGGGAACTACGCATATTTTGTGTGTGATGACTGTAATTGACAGTAGAATGTGAGAGAATCAATACTATGTCGGATTTTTTGCTTCACAAAACATATTTTTTAACCACTAATTGGAATACTGTTGGCTCACTGTAGCTAAAATGGTTGCTACAGAGTACTACGTTTTTTTCTGTCGCAAGTGATAATTTTTTAAAACTACTGGATCGATACTATGGGCAAGGATATTGACCAGTTTGCACATCAGGCTTAGCTGAGGAGTTTAATTCATGCTATCCCTGAAAAACAGGGATTGGAGGGAACTTCTCCATACTCTAAATCGCGTTTCAGCTCTGCCTGCTGGTGAATATTCAATAGCTGATCCGGGGATGCCATCTCGTGGTCGACTACTGTCACTAAGTGCTTAAATTTGCATATCTATAGACGCGAGCGTCTACATCTGCAGAAAGGGGTTAATCACATGAAAGCCCTCTTCCTGGCCTTCCGGAGGATGATGTGCTCTCCATGGCAGCGTCAGCCGCTGAGTTTGCAGAATTTGAGGCGGAAATGGTTCCACAGGACATAGCCTCCCGTGCCTCTGAGGGGCGCTCCTGTTCTTCAGCCCACAGGTCTACTGTTAGTTCAGAGGACAGCTCATTGGGAGCCATCATTAGTATGGCCCTGGCCCGCCTGCAGCTAGATGTATCGCAAGCTCAGCCGGCTACGGCTAGTGCTTTTTTCAGGCGTGGAGCAGTCCCCGCCAACTTTACTGTGCCTCCATCGGACGATTATTTGCGGGAGTTGCATGCATGCTGGAGGGATTCTGAGGCCCTCTCTCATGCAAGATCTGATGGCCGAACCCTGGCAGCCATGCAGGATGCGGCCAGGTTTGGCTTGGGCTGCATGCCAGCGATTGAGCCGACAATAGCTGCTTTAATTGTGTACCCTGATGAGGCTCTAAGACCGAATGCGAGGAGTCCTCGCCCCCAGTGTCGGGTTAAGGATAATCTGCTCTCCAAAGCCTATGATGCAGCGGCACGCATGGGACGCATAGGCAATTCTATGTCTCACCTGATGCTGGCTCTCTCAGCATTCCTGCAGGAGGCTACACTGGATGCTTCCGTCCACAGTTTCAGCGACACCTCTCTGCAGGCGTACGCGTTGATGTCTAGAGAGCTGGGGCGGGTGATGTCCACTCTCGTCCAGGCTCGCCGCCAGGTTTGGCTAGCGCAATCCCCTCTCTCTGAGATGTGCAGGAGAACCCACCGCAGAGTTCCAGTGGAACCTGGGGAGCTGTTTGGATCTGCGGCTCTTGAGGCGCTTGAGCGTACAGTCCAAGCTAGACAGACTTGACACCAAGTAGCTGGGCTTCACAGGAGTGTGCCTCCTCCCAGCAGGCCTAGGGGTTCTTCATCTGCCCCCCAGCGCCGCTCTAAACCACGGGCTTACCCCAGTGGCTACTTGAGGTCTCAGCGCCCAGTTCCACAGCCTGAACAGCGGGTTGCACAGGCCTTTTGGGCCCCTGAGCAACTGCCCTCTGGGCAACCTCACACCTCACATGCTGTCCGTCGTCACGCCAGAGCCTCTAGCGGCAGGGGGACGAGGCGCTGAGGCCCTGGGGCCGGTTGTCGGATATTTTTCCCAGCAGCAGCTCAGTTATTGGACTGCTTCCACCACGGACCCGTGGGTGCTTTCTACCTTGACCCGCAGGTACAAACATCAGTTCCGACGCCGGCCTCAACCTCTGGCTGGGTCAAGATGACCATCATACACAACTCGGCAAAAGCCCTAGCCCTCGACCAGGAGTTATCGGTCCTCCTGGACAAGGGTGCCATCGAACCTGTAGATCCTCTGTCACAACTCAGGGGGCTTCTACTCGACCTACTTTCTCATAGCAAAGAAGGATGGCGGGCTCCGCCCCATCCTCGACTTGAGGGGGCTCAACAGGTTCCTGAAGGTCCTGAGATTCCACATGCTCAGCACTGCAGAGGTTCTGCGCACAGTTGCCAGAGGGGAGTGGTTTACCTCAATAGACCTGAAGGACGACTACTTCCATGTCCCCATAGTGCCACACCACAGAAAGTTTCTGCGGTTTGCCTTTCAAGGGCGTCATTTCCAATTCAGAGTGCTCCCGTTCGGCCTCTCCCTTTCTCCATGGGTGTTTACCCAGTGTGTGATGGCAGCCTTTTCGCCCCTGCAGTCGAGGGGCATGAAGATCCTGCTATATCTGGACGACTGGCTCATCTGTGCGCCTTCCCAGTCTCAGGTGACGCTGGACACGACGCGTCTCCTCTCACATGTGACCCACCTGGGACTCAAGGTCAATTTCACTAAGAGTTGCCTGGTTCCCGCGCAGAGCACAATCTTTCTCGGAGTGACTCTCCATGCAGGTGCTATGAAGACTTGTCCGTCGCCACAGAGGGTGGACGACATTCTCTGCCTCCTTCCCTTGTTTCGCGAGGGCAGGTGGTTGCACTATGTGGAGTTCTTGCGCCTCCTAGGGAAACTGACGGCTGCCGCCACTGTGGTTCCTTTAGGGCTGCTGTCGCTGCGCCCCCTCTAGAGGTGGCTGAACAGTTTTCATTTGGATGCCAAACGGCACCGGCACTTGAGACTCAAGGTTTCACGCAGTTGCCTCCTTACTCTGGCTCAGTGGAGAGAGAGATCATTTCTCCTGCAGGGCATGCCCATGGGTTCCATTGCATCCCGTCTGGAAGCCATCACAACAGATGCCTCCCTCTCGGGGTGGGGTGCAGTGTGGCAGAACCGAGCAGCTCAGGGGCCGAGGTCTGCTCGGGACTGCTCAGAGCTCATCAGTGTTCTGGAGCTGCGGGCTGTGCACATGGCGCTGCAGTTTTTTCCTCCCTATCTGAGAGGCCGCCATGTGCTTGCACGTTCGGACAATGTCCCAATCGTCTCTCACATAAACCACCAGGGGGGTAACAGGTCTGCACGGCTATTGCAGGCATCCCGGGACCTCCTGTTGTGGGCAGCACCACGCTTGGCTAGCCTGAGAGCAATGTATTTGCCCGGGGAACGGAACCGGGCTGCGGATTTGCTCTCCCGGAGCAAGCCTCCGCCGGGGGAGTGGCGGCTTCATCCAGAGGTGGTGCTCAACATCTGGGACATCTTCGGCAGGGCAGAGGTGGATCTCTTTGCCACAAAGGAGTCGACCCATTGCCCCCTCTGGTTCTCCTTGACAGAGGAGAGCAGCCCTCTGGGCCAGGATGCTCTCACCCACGATTGCCCAGAGGGTCTCCTCTATGCTTTTCCACCAATCCCTCTAATTCTTCCAACACTACAGAGGGTCCTTCAGCGAGGCCACAGACTGCTGTTGTTAGCCCCCTTCTGGCCAGGGAAGAAATAGTTTCCACTGCTGTGCAGGCTCTGCCGCAGCTCACCATGGGGCCTCCCCTACAGGAAGGATCTCCTGTCTCAGTTACAGGGCCAGGCCGTTGCAGGGCCCAACCCACTGCTGACAGAGTGTTCAGATGTGGTCCGCAATACCGTAATGAATGCCAGGGCACCATCTACTTGGGTGCAGTATGAAAGCCGATGGCAGCTGTTTACTGCATGGTGTACGGATAGAGGTGAGGACCCAGTGCACTGTTCAATTCCAAAGATTCTGGAGTTCCTCCAGTCACTCTTGGATGACGTGCCTTTGCTTCAGCAAAGTGTGTTGGGGAGCTGCATGCTCTGTCCATGAGCGACTCATGTCTGAGATGGAACTCAGATGGCTCGGGGGTTACCCTGTGGCTAAACGCAGCTTTTCTCCCGAAGGTTCTGTCATCGTCGAACCTCAACCGACCTATCCACCTGGCACAATTTATTCCCCCAGAGGGGGAGGACTGGTCAAAACTGCTGTGTCCTGTGCGAGCTCTGAGAGTCTATGTGGCTGCGACCGCAAGTATGAGACTGTCAGACCAGCTCTTCATCTGCTATGGTGGGCATAGGAGAGGCTGTGCTCTCTCTAAACAGCGACTCTCTCACTGGGCTGTGGATGTCATCACCCACGCATATAAAAGAGGTGGTAACCCCCTGCCATCCAAGGTGAGGTGCCACTCGACTAGGGTTGTCTCTACATCATGGGCGGCTCTGCGTGGAGTGCCCCTGCAGGACATCTGTGATGCAGCATCATGGGCATCTCCAAGTACCTTCTCCAGATTCTATCGGGTGAATGTTGCCACTCCCCATCCGTTGGGTGTGGTCCTGTTACCTGACTCGGCTCTGTCCTCTCAATGAGATATGGGGATTCCTTGTGACTTTGTTGTTATGGGTCATCCAGTGCTTGAAGCACTGCCTCTGGCGGTCAGTAAGGATGAAATAGAACGAAAGTTACGTAAGTAACTACGGTTCTATGAATCCTGGATGACCGTCAGAGCGCTCTGTGACTCAGAATCCTTGTGTGCTCCGGAGAAGACTCTGTAGGAACGGATCCCCTGATGACAACGGAAGATATAGCCTCTCCTGGGCCATCCAGGGGTCACGGGTGACTTTGTTGGTGTAAACACTCGACCTGCGCATGCGCAAGATGGATCATTCAGTGCTTGAAGCACCGCCTCTGGCGGTCATCCAGGATTCATACAACCGTAGTTACATACGTAACTTTCGTTTTCCTGCGGCCCAGCAGATAATGCTGAACTGTTGAATGCTCTGTCCTGGATCGAATCCAATCTGTGCTAGTACTGTGCTAGCTGCATATAACTGGCCTTGTGCTGCTCGGCGATTTCTTGTTTTGTGGGACAGGTGCTCTTGTATATAATTTGTGAAACTGTAAATTGTTAGTTTGGGTGGGATTATATTAGGCTACCAGTAAACTGAGCTGGAGAAAAGGAGCAATCAGCTCATTAATAACATTGGCATTTCTTGGAGTTTGGTATTTGTTGTGCATTTACAGAGCAGATATAGAGGATTGCCAGCCTTCAAGTCAACAGTGGAAAACAGTTTTACATGGCAAAATAGCGGAGGATCGTCAAATATTTCAGCATACAGATATGAAAAACAGCCATTGAAACTAGCCCTATGTTTGTTCAAAAACCCAAATTAAATTAACGATAAACTCCGATGTTGATACTAGATTCTGCACCCTCGGTTAATATTGAAGGCAGAGGCTATTCGGCAGTTCAGCGCGAAAGATCAGAGAGCGGAGCGGATTCTAAAATGAAATCTCTTATTGGCCCAACTGCGGGGTAAATAGCAGAAGTGCCTCTGTTATCCGCGGTGCGAATAGCAGAACTGCTTCTCTTGTCAGCCCAGTTGCGGGGCAGATGGCCAAACCCTTTCTCCCAATTCACCGCGCTGCAGGGCGAATAGCCCCTTCCAATATGGCAACGTTCAAATCAGAACAAAAGAACAACGGGATCATATTTCAACCTATATCATACAACAGCAACTAATGATCAATACTTCCATGTTGATTTTAAAAAAAATCCTGCTTTATCTACAGCCAGGACAATTGATACAAAATATTGATACGCCTAGCTTTATACTATTGAACATTAGGCACTATCTAATACATAAATGACAACGGGCAAATTTATGTCAGTTTAAAAAAAAAAAGTATTTAGTTTGTTGAAACAAGTTTAGTCAGTTTTATTCTTCGCTCATGTGCTGCCTGGCGTCCAGAGTCATCCATCCGGCTTGGAGCGTAGCGTAACCATTTCAGAACTACCTGGACAAGGGTGAATTTTAAAATTCTCCGTCCCCATTTGCTCAGTTAGTTGCAACTAACTAACTCTCGTTTTAGCACTATGCAATGATTCTCGCAATCTTTTTCCAGTCCTTTTTTTTCCGTGCCATTTGTACATGGCCATTTGTAAACATGCTGTCCCAGACAGCATAACGGCATTGAAAAAATACTGATTTGAATTGTAATTCTTCCTCTTCTTCTTCTTCTTCTTTTTACTGTATTGTTATTATATATTTTTGCAACTAAATGAGCAAACGGGGGCAGGGGCAATTTGTTAATTCACCCTTGTCTTGGTCGTTCTGAAATCGTTCAGGCTATACGCTCTAAGCCGTATGGATAACTCTGGACGCCAGACAGCTCAGGAGTGAAGAATAAAACTGAGTAAACTTGTTTCAATGAACTAAATACTTTGAAAAACTGATATAAGCTTGCCGGTTGTCATTTACATATGCATTAGATAGTGCCTGATGTTCAATAATATAAAGCTAGGCTCATTGATATTCTTATCATTTGTCCTGGCTGTAGATAAAGCAGAATTTTTTTTTTAAATCAACATGGAAGTATTGATCATAATTTGCTGTTGTATAATACAGGTAGAAACACGATTGAAGTCTCATTGTTCTTTCGTTCTGATTTTAACATTTCAATATTAACCAAGGGTGCAGTATAGAGTATCAACATCTAAGTTCATAGTTAATTAAATTTGCGTTTTCAAACTAACATAGGCTAGTTTCAATGACTGTTTGCCATATCTGCATGCTGAAATATTTGAACAATTCTCTGTTATGCTGCCATGTAAAACTGGCAATCCTCCATATCTGCACTGTAAATGAACAAGTACCAAACTGCTTGTACCAAGCAATGCCAATGTTATTAATGAGCTGATTGCTCGTTTTCTCCAGCTCAGTTTATGTGTAGTCTAATATAATCCCACCCAAACCAACAATGCACAGTTTCAAAAATTATATACAAGAGCACCTGCCCCATAAACCTAGAAATTGCTGAGCAGTGCAACGCCAGTTAGATGGACCTACCACGAGAACTAGCAAAAATTGGATTCGATCCAGGACAAACACGTTCACAATTCACAACTAGTGCAGCATTATCTACTTAGCCACAGGAAAACATGATTTTCTAATGAATGAATAGCGAAAATGATTATTGCCATCTGAAACATATTAATAACCGCAATAATGATCCAATTTTAGAATTTGTTCATTAACTTCCAAACGGTGACTTTTTTTTTGGCCGGGCAGTGTATTTTGCTAAATGTTTCATACATTTGGCTAAATGTTTAATACATTTAGTTATATATTTAGCTAAATGTTTCTTAAATTTAACTAAATGTTTCATACATTTAGTTAAATATTTAGGTAAATGTTTCATACATTTAGTTAAATATTTAGCTAAACGTTTCATACATTTAGGTAAATGTTTCATACATTTAGTTAAATATTTAGCTAAATTTTTCATACATTTATCTAAATGTTTTATACGTTTAACTAAATATTTACCTAAATGTTTTGTACATTTAGCTAAACATATAAGTAAAAGTATAGAACATTTAGCTAAATGTTTCTTACATTTAGGTAAATATTTAGCTTACTGCTTTACACATTAATTTAAATGTTTATTCTTTTAATTATATATTTAGTTAAATGTTTATACATTTGGCAAAATAATATAAACCACTAAATAAAAAAACTTTTATCTTATATAATTAATTTTGGAATAGCACATTTAACATTTACGCAGCACATTTAACATTTAGGTTTTCCACTTCAAAGTTTATAAATGTGGGGAAAATGAACATTTCTTTCGCTAAATGTGAGAAAAAAAGGATATTTTTTGTTAAATGTGGCAAAAATGCAGCGAAAAATAATAGCCTAGGCCTGTTGCGATAATCAATAAATCAATTAATCTCACGATAACAAAAATTGGGGTCGATAATTTTCATTTATCAAAGACACTGGATGTCAAGAGAGTTAACTCTAGTGCATTGATCTTGACTGATTACTTGCGGTTCCTTACTCCTCCGTGGAGTGAACCGTCTTGTCAATCACTCGCTCTTTGTCTCAGGGATGTGATTTTTCTGCTAATTCGCGGAATTCAGCTTTTTTATCTTCAAAATTAAAAAATTAAATAAAACTCTGATTTTTCAGTCATGAAAATCTGATTTCATATCTACAGCATTCCGACTTTTAGTATTTCCGTAACTGAATTGATCTTATGCATGATGCATTCTACAGAACCTCCGTTTTCAAATTAGCCAGCTAAGGCACTCCGGTCAAATGTCATGCTGTGTGGGCAGAGGCCGCGGTGGCAAGTTTCAACACTGCGGAAAAGAAACGATTTGGATATAGAGCTTGGCAACCGACGTCACTGCGTAATGCATTCTGGGATGTAAACAATAGCGCGCCACCATATTGTGAGGCCATATCGTGCGAGACTGAATTAAAACAGAGCTTAAAAGACACAGTAACGAGGAGTAAACTTGTCGAAAGCGCTGAGATGCCAAGTTACACGCATTCGGCGTAAGCCTCGCGAATTTTTGAAGTTTATTCACCGTAGTCCGTAATTATTCATTGAACGCTTAGTGAGATTCTCATGCGGAATTAAAATCCTTGTGCATTGAAGTTTCCGATTCACTTGCGTAAAGGTGCACCTCATCACAAGTAACATGGAAAGCGATTACGACGCCGGACTTCCTGTGCTACTCTTTACTCAGGGATTGGAAACAATGCATGTGTTTCATGATCGTTTAAATTGTTTTCATGAAAGAAGACCATCCGAGACGTCTTTATGCAATTCCATTGCTTTCAATCCCTCAGTAAAGACAAGCCTGAGAATTCCCAAGTCATAATCGATTTCCGTGTCACTGTTTAGGAAATCCACCATAATGAACGTGAAACTGATTAACTTGATGCACAATGATTTAAATTCCGTGAGTGAATTTCTTCAGTGCGCTTTGGTTGAATAATTGCTGACACAGGAACGTGAATGCCACTAAGCAGAGTTGTGACCAAGTCATCATGTCCAAGTCAAATCAAGTCACTGGTCATTAGCTCAAACTCAAAGCAGACGGGGGAGAGCAATGAGGAGTGAAGGGGGCAGGGGAACAAATTAGACAATGAGCTAACGAATTAAAAAGCAGTGTGGGGAAAGCTGAGAGAGTTAGAAGCTACATTTAGATACATTTAGGATCAGAGAGGGGTCAATGTCAACATGAAATGCAGCTCATGGCTCTCTCAGTTTTCCCCTCTCTGCTTGTAAATTAGTTAGCTCATTGTCTAATTTGTTCCCCTGCCCCTTCACTCCTCATTGCTTTCCCTCGTCTGCTTTGAGTTTGAGCTAATGACCAGTGACTTGATTTGACATGGATATGATGACTTGGTCACAACTCTGCCACTAAGAGGAGAGACTCTCACGTAATGCGTGAGACTTGGCATCTCTGATTAGGCGATGCTAAGAAGTCGATTAAACGAAAGAAACACAATATAAAGAGACAAACTTCTACCGAACGCAAGAAAATGGAACATTAAAATAATTGCGTTGATCGGAAATTTGGATCCGCATGAGGTGCCTGTGAGAAACTGCAGTCGAAACTGCCTTCATTTAAATTACCATTACAGAAGCCCCGAAAACTCTCAATACTGGTGTGGCCAGTTTTCATTCATAACGCAAACCTGTCGACTCCCACTGATTCGGTATTACGTTTAAGTGGCATATTTACGATCATCTGCTGTAGTCAGCAATTATTCATTCAACATGTATGTAAGAGATTCTCGTGCGGAACTGAAGTCCTTGTGTGCGGAGGGGTTGGAAGCGATGGAATTGCTTAAAGACGTCTCAGATAATCTTATTTCATTGAAACAATCACGAAATGCATGCATTGCTTCTAACCCCTGAGTAAAGAAAAGCGTGAGAAGTCTGGAGTCGTAATCGGTATGCTGTATACGCTAAATGAAAACTGGCTATATCTGACCACATGGCAGATTCTTCCCATGGCTTTGGCTACTCGGTGCGCAACAACAAGACGTGGCCTCACAGTATGGCGATCTCTCCCATCAACCCATGTGGCGCTGCAGCCGTGACGTCATGTTCCCATCCCCTATTGCGGGTATTCGAGATGACTGATGGCTTGTAGCATAGTAATAATAATCAATAGTCCGTATACCTGTATTTTGTGTAGACCATTCGGCTAGTTGAGCGAGGATGAAGCAGTCTTGTAGCCTAAGTTTCAGCGGCGTGAGTTGTTGACGGCTGAACACTGCTGCGTCCCTTTATGTAACTCGTCAAGACAAATGCTGTACACCGTTGGTAAGTTGCGTGGTTGGTTCAGTGTGTATCCGTATCCCCCAGGAGTGCGAGTGAGTGCTCGTCTTGGCTCTTTGAGGCACCTTCGCCAGCTCCCATTAATGGTAGTATGGCCAGTAAAACCATGACACTGCATTACGTACGCTTACCAACAAACCTGATGAACCTTTATTTTCCTACCTCACTTTCGCACACTTTAATATGAAGCATTATCACCCTACATTTTCACTTCGGTGATGCTGAATTAATTGGTTACTGTGGCCTGCATACTCACGGGTTATCAGTGCTAACGCAGCTGGGCTTCTAGCTCCAAAGCTAAATAATGGTTATTTCATCAGCTGCCCAGCTAATCCATGACCTTTAGCAATATTAGCGAACGATACCACTAACTTTTCTATCGTGTCGTAAAGGTTAAAGTTAGTGGTATCGTTCGCTACTATTAAAGGTGCTTCAGCGTAGTTCCACTTTTGTTTTTTCATGTAAATGGAGCGTCACTGGACACCAAATATAGCCAAATGTGGCCAGTTAGTGACAGTTTTCTGTTGTCGTTTGGCTGATTCACTTGGTTAATTTGTAATGCGTAATATGTCATGCATATTTCCAGGAGTTCCATCAGGATTGTGTTTTTAGTCAATAATTGGAAGTTGAAAATACTCACAGAACTCATAGATGGTTTCTACAGATGATTGGATAAAGAAAAAAGATTAATTAGTGGTGTGTATCCATGGTGATTATGTTCTTATTTTTCATTTTTGCTATTACACAGTACATTCAGGGTAGTATAAATTCATAAAATCCCATGAGCATGTGACTTTGTGATATGATTTTGGAGTTGAATGTGAAGTCAATGATTTTATTGATATATTGGCTGTATTCAATGAATGTTATTTGACTTTTATCTGAGTGCAATAATGGAAGATTAAATTTTTTACAAGCTTGGAGCTTGGGACTAATTTTGACTTGACTTAGAAATGAAAGATTACACGTGTTTGTTGGCTTGAATATACATTGGATAATAATTCTGTTTTTTTTATTTTATTGAATTCTTAGTACACATAGGGCACTAAAAATCACTAAAATGAAAAATGGTACCGAACGACAATATTATCTTTTATCGCAAGAAATTTTGGGACAATTTATCGTCCAGCAAAATTTGTTATCGTGACAGGCCTAATAATAGCACAAAATGTCCCATTCGGCACCCCATACATGTGACCTGTTTAAGTAGGCCTAGTGGTGCGATTTCACACTTCTCTACCTGCATTGATTAGCGCTAATTTCTGCTAATTACTTGCTGGTAACCGTTCGCCATCGCTGGCGTTGACTTTATTCAAACAATGGAATGAAATGTAATATCCAGCTATCAATCCTGCGATCGAATTCCCCGCGGTTGAAAAAAAAAAAAAACAGGTTTATCTTTTAATTCAGTAGCCTACATGACAATAGTCGGGTTTCAATCGCACTATTCTTATTTGCATTTTCTTTTCCGGATCAAATTGCGACCTCCTCTTCTTCTGCAGTGTACTGTATATGTGGTACATTGCAATAAATCACTTGTAACCTATCTTGTGGAAAACCTGGCTTAATACATTGGAGTTTATTTGCTCCCAGCCGGTTTATGGAAACGCTGGTCATTCGCATTTTCTCTGAAGCGAAATGTCAAAAATTTACCAGAAAAAGAATCGCTTGATATGAGATGGAAACTCGACTATTGACTTAAAACATGAAAGACGCTCATGCATGTGATGGTAACGTTTCACCAAAAGTGAAAACATTAATTAATGTCACTGTCCCCACCACTTCGCAAAACGCACTTATTCTGATAGTTATCGTCCCCTCCACTTTTCAAAACAAACTGACGCCCATGTCCAGCACCAACCCAAGTCTCGGTTAAAAACAGGAAATCCTGATTATTTCGAGAGAAAAAGTCATTTAAAACGAAAGTTTCATTGGACACAGACCTGCTGTTGACCAGGACGGCTTCTGCAGAGGAGTTAATCGAAGCCTGGGGGCAACGGGAGTAAAAGGGCGTATATTCAGGGAATTCACCCCACCGAGCCGTAGTCTCGGACGAACAGAGTTGACAGGCATTTGGGGTCGATACGGAGTGATGGATACGAGGCAGGAGTTCCTCGGATGTTCAGCAATTCAATTAATTTCAATCTAAGTCATGTAAATTGCATGACATGCAGAGGGCCTCTTGTACAAAAGCTTTTGCTTTTGCCCTCCCCTTTCAACCCTGTTTTCATCTTATTGTGAATATACAATTCAACTGCATCGAATACATCTTTTAATAAATAATAAAAATAAAAGTAAATCCACTCAACCGCCACAACCGTCTTGAAGGTATTTTTCTTTTTCGATAATTATTGTGGATAATACATTCTTCGTATCCCTTGGCTAAAGCTTAAAATAACACTATGAATCCTCGAATTTCCATAAGAAAGTTTTAACTTGTTCCAAAGTACAACGTTATTACATTGATGAGACTGAAATTTTTGGGCGTTGCTACAGCGACGGCGTTGTTGCACTTCCAACGGCCCTGACTGGTCAACAGGACAGCAGTCGGGAAAAAGAACAGTGAAAGGCATACCTTAGAAGCGAGTGAGTTGAGTAGCCCTCTCTTTCTTTCGCTGAACGTGAACTGGTTGGAATAAACGACTTAATTTTCTTTCACTTACGCTCCTTTTTTGCTTTGGTTCTGTCAGACAAAATCGTTTGCTCCAATAAGTTTGCTAGCTTGGTAAGTTCACGTTAACTTAACTTTGCGCTACGGTAAAGTCGGTTTCATATTCCGATTTTCGGAGTTCGCACTTTAGTAGTTCCAGATCGAAATGCAGCAATACAATGAAGTGCTGTGTTCGGAACCGTGGCAGCACGGACAGTTAGCTACAACCTCTTTATTGTCTGAAGTATTTTTGTTTGGAGAACTACAAATTACATTGCTCTCCATGGGAACCCTGCGTTTGGCCATCGAACAAGTCCAGCGACCAGAAATGCAGGAGACAAAAATGTAAAATGCAGGTGTAAATGGAGCTCAACACGTTCAATGATCCGATGAAAGAACAGTACTATAACTTTTAGGTTAGGTTTTCGTGTTAAACATGATGTTGAATAAATTCCGAGCAACAAGAACATTTTTAATCTTTTCAGTCGTAAACTGGAATACACTACCTCAAGTATAGCGTTGTTATTGGGATTTAAATATGGGCTCAATTGTATTTGATGTCTTCAGAAAAAAAAACAAGAGGTTTTCAACTTTACCAATGGAGGGTGCTGAATTCACCAACATATTTTCCATCATTTTCTATTGTCAGCAATGCATCTTTTAAATTAAGAAATGTTCTTTCTGCGGAACTTTGACGTTAAGGAAAACAATTCAAATAATTCCAGCTCAAGTCTTAGGAAAATGGTCTGAAATTATACGAATGTGTACAACATATGCCAAAGGGCCTAATAGCCTAATGGCTTTATTACAGTTTGCAAATCTGGTCTTTTTAATACTGGACTGACTTTAGGAATGTTTCCCCTTCTTTGAAAGAAAAAAAAGCCTCTCGAATATCCAGAGATAGAAAACTGGAGTTACACGTCAGAGGTTTAATGAAACCTCCACCAGGAAACACTTGTTTGTTTGTGTTTCCTGGTGGCGCAGTCAGAAGTGACACTGTTTCCTGCCCACCAAGGTAAAGCTTTAGAGTCCATTTTGTCTCTTTTGTGAGTTCAGAAAGGTCATTTTACATTGTCATTTTTTCCTGAATTACTTCAAATGACTGTTTTATCAAGATAATGACCTACTACTGATACTACAATTTCTTGAACTGGAATCTGCTGTTTTGTTTAATCTTGGTGAATATTTAACTGTGACAACATTCAACAGTTTTGCAACCATGTTAATAAGGGTGTAAAAATGGACATAGCCTTCTACAGGGCCTGCTACTGTCTGTGCCACAAGTTCCAAAATTCGGAATTACAATTTACTAATGATGCAATTAAACAGTTCATCAACTGTTTTGATCATAGTTCTTTTTTAATTTTGCAGACAATTCAAAAATTTCAAATGCTGAAGTCAGTCCTTCACTGTTGTGGCACAGTTGCATCTGCTATTGTCATTCAATGCAGTTAAGTAAATGTCTGTCAGCTAATAGTTTATCAACTGGGGCTAATCACACCAAATACGCTTTATCGGCGTGGGTCGCCCTATTTGTTAATATTCTCAATGATTAGACGCGTTCTGGATGCTGCTTTTGCGCGCTGGGTGCCTTGCGTTTAAGCGCCCCAGGTGCTTCGCTGTTTTTCGCTGCCCTTCCTATCAGAGTCCTTTTTTGAGGTGCCTTGATAAAAAGACCCTTAACGTCATTGTCAGTCTTTTCCCTGACATCCACTCATGTGAAAGTAGAGGTGGAGATGTTCCTTCTGTTATAAACAAAATGGAGGAAAGGTTAATTGTTGCCAAGTCTGCTCACCTTAAATTTTTTGACTTCACAAACAGTGACTATCACAACAAAGATAAGCGATCAGAGGCATGGCGAGTAGTAAAAATATTGATGTTGATGGTAAGTTGTTTTATCAGGATGATGCGGCTTTATGATAAGTAATTTCAGTTTGCAAGAGTAACCTCTGCTAGCTAGTTAGTAACATTCCGCTAAACTTCCATTATATTTGGTACTGACTGGTCGTATTTCAAAATTTCTTAAAGCGATAGTGGTGCATTTATATGAAATGTTTTGGCCAAAAGCAGAACAACTAACACAGAAAAAAACCTGAAATAAGTTCGCTTTTGACTTGTTCATTGAAACAGTTAATTTCAGAATGTTTGTAAAGATGAGTGACAGGAGCATTACTATAGCAGCACAGAAAAGACATGTCCAGCACCTTTTTACAATGTTGGCTTCAAAAAAACAAGTCAGAGGCGCCTCGCGTTTCCACACTGATAAAGCGTGTTCGGTCAAGCCCTTATCAGGATTTTTACTACTTAATTTGATTGATAATTCTCAAGTTTTGAATACAAAAAGCACTCCTTGGTTGTCTCAACATGTGGTGCAGCTGGAAGTACTTCTGAGTTCCAACCACAAGGTTCAGGGTTCAATTCTGATGGTTTGCGTAGCTTGAATGGGCATTATACCTCACATCTGTCTGTTGTTATATGAGCTGTACATGGGCCTTTGGCTGTATTTTGGACTGTGATCACAACAGATTGAATTTTTTAGAAACAAAATAATACCCCAAATCAGGCAGAGCTGTAAATCTGAATTCTGAAACCTGTAGTTTGATCATTTGGTGGCTGTATTAAGTGTTGTTTTTCTTAAGCCCGAGATCACAACAGATCCTAAGATACTGATGCTTTTACAAAAAAAAAATTGCCAAAATTAGCAATGATAATTTCAGTTCTGAAACCCATTGTATGACCAGCAGCAGGCCGCGTATTGAAAAAACTTCTAGGGCTGTGACCACATAGATCCAAAGCTAGTGTGGCAACCAGGGTAACAGACTCGCACACCATACACGTCACGCCATTCAGAAACCCATCCCCTTCTCGTCCCCCTTGGGCAGCACCATGGACAGGGCCTGCTGGATGGGCCGCCGTTCGCCACCCCTGGATGCCGCTTTAGACTCGACTGCTCCCTCCAGATGCGGCCCGGCCGATATAAAGGGCTCTCCAGTCGCTTTCTGCACGATGTCACGCAGTTGATGCCCGTCAGCATCAGAAAAAAAGGCGATATAAAGCCAGCAAGGCAGCAGAAGAGGACACATTGGCAGAGAGAGCGCGTTGCAAATGCGTTACTAACCAATGTGTTTTCTCGACTTTCCCTATCAGCGTGGGAAGGCAAAGAGTTTGGGGACCCCAAGTTTGCGCTCCCTCCAGAAAGCCTTTCTCTGGCCGCAACTCTACTGCATGACTATGGGTAATTGGATCTATGCATACAGCTCATGACGTATTTTCAGGTGAAGTTTAAGGCCACTTTACAATTTCTGCCGAGCGCTGAGCCTTGTGCTAGTGAAGGAATGCTGGTCATATTGTGGCTGAAAACGGCCTAAATTATATTGATTTTCAATAGATTTTACTACCCCAATTCAGAAATAACTGGGACAAAGTGTAAATTGTGAATAAAATCAAAACGCAATGACTTTCAAATCACACCAGCCAGTATTTTATTCACAGTAGAACGGAGATAAAAAAGCAGATGTTGAAACTGAGAAATTTAACAACTTTATCCACAAGCTTTATCCACAAAATGAGCTCAGTTCAAATTTGATGGCTGCTACAGGTCTCAAAAAAGTTGGGATAGGGGCCTGTTTACCATGGTGTAGCATCCCCACTTCTTTTTAGCACAGAGTTGAGGCGTCTGGGCATTGAGAGTTTTGGGTCTCCCTTTGACGGACTTTCATCTAATTATGTGCCAAATGTTCTCAATCGGTGCAAGATCAGGACTGCAGGCAGGCCAGTTCAGCACGCGGACTCTTTTACTACGAAGCCATGCTGCTGTAATAGCTGCAGTATGTGGTTTTGCATTGTCCTGCTGAAATACACAAGGCCTTCTCTGGAATAGATGTCGTCTAGAGGGGAGCATATGTTTCTCTGAAAGCTTTATATACCTTTCAACATTCATGGTGCTTTTTAAAACATGCAGGTGTCTCACACCATATGCACTTAGTGCATCCCCGTACTGTCAGAGATGCTGGCTTTTGAACTGGACGCTGATAACAGGAGGGCACTAGTGCATCCCCATTCCATCAGAGATGCTGCCTTTTGAACTGAACGCTGATCTTGTCTTTAGCCCGAAGGACTCGACACCCATGATTTCCTACAAGAATGTAAAATTTGGACTCTGCTGACCACCGGACAAGTTGCCACAGTCCATTTTAAATGGTCCAACATAGAACACTGCAGCGCTTCTGGATCATGCTCAACAATGGCTTTCTTTTTGAATGATAGAGTTTCAGGTGGGATCTGTGGATGGCAAGGCGGACTGTGTTTACAGACTGTGGTTTCTTGAAGTATTCCTAGGCGCCTTTAGTAATGTCAATGAGAGAATCATACCGGTGAGTGATGCAGTGGCGTCTGAGGGTCCGAAGATCACGGGCATCTAGTAAAGGTCTTCGGCCTTGTCCCTTACGCACAGAAATTTTTCCAGTTTCTTTGAATCTTTTGATGATGTTATGCACTTTCGATTATGAAACCTTCAAAGCCTTTGGGATTTGATGTTGAGGAACATTGTTTTAAAGTATTCCACAAGCCTTACGCAAGCCTTTACAGGTTGGACAGCCTCTGGCCATCTTTACTTCTGAGAGACTCAGCCTCACTAAGACATCCCTTTTATAGCCAATCATGTTATACACCTGATGCCAGTTAACTTTATTACATGCTAAATATTCTTTCAGCTGATTCTCTTAGATATTAATAGCTTTTTCAGCCCTTTTTTGCCTGTGTCCCAACTTTTTTGAGACCTTTTGCAGCCATAAAAACTGAAATAAGCTCATTTTGTGAATAAAAATGTAAAATGTCTCAGTTTCAACATTTGAAATGTTATCTATGTTCTATTGTCAATAACATATTGGCTCATATGATCTGAATGCCATTGGATTTTGATATTGGGTGGATGACAAATAAGGATGAAAAAGGATTTTTAGGTTGCCGGCCGTTGGCCAGTAACCTATTGTCATCACATTGCGTTCGGTAGCGTTGTCGGCGTCGTCCATTTAAAGCCGTATCTCAAAAACAGTGCGATGAATTTTTAAAAAATTTGGGGATGTGATCAAATCGATCATCGTGTGAATGCCCGACCAAAAATCTTTTTGATTGAATCGTTCGTTTAGACTTTGCGGCCATTTTTATGCCGAAAATGGCCATTTTTTGGCACCTGGGTGAATTTTTCTCAGAAACTTTCTGATGAAATTTTTTTAATCACAGCAATGGAATCAGTATCATGACCTGCTTCAACAGTATAAACAGCGTTTCGATTGAATCGCTCCTTCATAGCGCCACCTAAGCATCGTGTCTGGACTTCATTTTTCGGGGTGTTTTGTGCTATAACTCTTAAAATGGCATTTAGGGCTTAGGTCTGTATGAGGCACCTATAGGGAATCAGGTATGTCGAACATTATGTCACATTTGACACATTTGACCTTGGCTCTCAAGGTCAAGGCCAAATGGCAAAAATGTGTTATAACTTGCTTAATATGACATTTAGAGCTTAGGTATGTATGAGGCACCTATAGAGAATCATGTAAGCCAAACATTCTCTGCAAGTTGAATATGACTTTGGGCATCAAGATAAAATGGCAAAAATTGCTATAACTTGCTGAATATGGCAATTAGAGCTCAGGTATGTTTGGGGCATCTACCGGAAACCATGTATGCTGAACGTTATTTGGCAGTCAGTCAAATTTGATGTTGGGCCTCAAGGTCAAGATTATATAACAAAAATGGCCCATATTTGTTTAACCCTTTAAGCCCTGAGCCTCTTTTTGTGAAAATGGCAAGCCCAAAATGAAATGTGTATAAATGAGTATATCTCTGCAACTGCTTGGTCCATTTGAATAATCTTGGTATCGTAATAAAGGTAAAACCATTTGGGATTTCATACCTGGTGTAAAAATCACTATATATGTCACTGAGTCAGAGTAAATGGAGATGGAACACAGTGTAAATAAAAGATCTCATTTTGCAGTTTTTTTACTTCGATCCCTTGTAAATTTGTAGAGTTGCAGCCTGAAACCTCTAAAAATTACAGCACAGAATCTCATTATTATCTGTGCCAAAGTTTATTCTGATCAGGTCAATCAGAACAAAATTAGAGAGGAATGTCTAGGTGGCCTCTCCATTTTGGCAATTTAGGTACCTTGTGTTCCATTTCAGATTACTTACATACCACGCTGTAAAACCCATAAAATTTCACTTATTTATCACAACAGGCATCCATTCCAACCAAATACAACATTTTTTCATTTTAAGAATAAAATAAATAATTATTATTTCTGCCAGTTTTGTTGCCTATACAATTTCCCATTCAAAGATAATACATACAATGAAAATTAAGTTTGACTCCACTGGAGCATAGTTTTTAAAAAAAAAAACAAATAAGTAAAATGATAAATACAAAGGCAATGTGAAAATATGTTAAAGAAAAGTAAGAATAACAAAAACCCCAGCGATTATTTGCAGAAGGCAACTGCGATTATTTCCTAATAAATAAATAAATAAATAAATAAAGCTACTCTGATCAGGAATCGCACCTTCCCAATTTCCTTTCAGCAGCGCAGCATTTTATCCAATAGGCTGCGCCAATCGACAGTCTATGGTGAAATTGCCCATTCAACGAATGGGTAAGGAAAATACGTAGGCTACTGTACCGTTGTTGGCTCAGTATTTGTGCGGAATAGTGCAAAGATTCTGTCAGAAAACGACTCTGAAAATGAATGTTGAATATTTTGTGGATAATTATTCGGGCAATACCTCAAACAAATTTGTTAAGGGTTTATATTGTTGGGCTATTCAAGAACATGCATATGTCCCATAGACTCAGTTTGACGCACTCGGAACGCAAGGCTGTAGCTCAGGCTCGGTTTCTGCCATAAAGGTGGTTTAGAGTTCGTTAGAATCATCAGGACTCATACAATCAAATTTCTACCGGCGTAGTCTTCCTGACAGCATCACAAGCCGATCTCAGAAAGAATAATGCATTGCAAGGAGGCGGAAATGCTAAGGAGCTGAGATATTTGAAGCAATGCCCTGGGAAAGAACATGCTAGGATCCCGGGCAGATCTAGGCTGCGTTCGAAATCGTCCACTCATTCACTCACTCCCTATCCCCTACATCGTGTACATGATATAGTGCACTACATAGGGAATGACCAAAGGAGATTTCGGACACTGCACCGGAATTTTCTGAACATGACTGAGTCAGCAAATGCGCTGGATATTCTTGTGATGTGAGCGGACACGCTGAGCATCATGTAAACACACCGGTCGCGAAACAAATTTTTTGCGCAACAGATTACATTCAGAGTCAATGCAAAGACGCGAATACACGCGAAACGTGTCCGGTGCGAAAGCAGCTTTACTGTTGGACCCTGAGATGGTTTTCTGGAATGTGCTTTACACGTAGCTATAATAGCTACTCTAGCTCAATCTGCTAGCTTAGTTAGCTAGCTACCTAACAAGCTTGGTAACATATCAAGGACGATAATTAGCCGGTCAGCTAATTATTAGTCTTTGCATTGACTTTGAATGTAATCTGTCGTGCGAAAAATTTGTTTCGCGTCCGGTGTGAAAGCAGCTTTACAGTAACACTGGAGAATGTATTTCTGCCGAGAGGATCAATCTCGCTTTTCATATTCTTCTTCTGTGGAAAAACACAACAGCTGTGAATTGTGGTATACAGCACTATAATGTAGTGTACATCGCTTGTTCACTCGATTTTGCTGTGCATTGTGGGTATTTTATAGTCCACTATATAGTGGATGAAAAGAATTCGAACAACACTACAAAATGGCGGACACCATTATATATTGCACTATATCCGTGATAGGGGGCGATTTCGAACACAGCTCTAGTTTCGTTATAACGTGAACACATTGGGCTAGCAATAGCAAGCGCAGATTTACCCTCGAGCAGTTTTTTTATTGCAGAATATCAAAGGTAAGAATTTTTTTCTGCTCATCTCTGTGGACTGTAAAGTATATGCCTGCTGTTCTTTCAATGTGGTGTTGGTTTAAAATGACAGGACTCATATCGTTGCATTCTGTGGACTTTCCTCTTTTATTTGAGGTATCGTTTTTATGCATAGCATGAATTCAGCAGAAATCCTGGCGATTCAGCACTGATATGATTTTTTCCTATGTTCTGCTGCATGCTTATTTACATGCTTGGTGCTTGAATTGTGTTCGGTTGAGGTAAAAATGGTTTACATGAGCTTTTGGCCGAGTTTCTTCACGAAATGTGGATGTGCCGCTTGACAATGTCGCGATTTGAATAAATGCTGTATTTATATTGCGTAATAACTGTCCCCGGTACTGGGGTTCTTAAGGATCTCAGTTCTTAAGGGGTTAATATTGTTTCTACAGCTGTATTGGCCACGAATAGCAAATCATGTATACTGGTTGTTTTCAACATATTGGATTTTACCTTGGGCAACAATGTCCAGGTAATGACAAAGCGGCCTAAAAGTCCTTTAATGTTGCCTTTAGATCTTCGGTATGTATTAGATACTAATGACAAATCATGTATCAAACACACCATATTGGATTTGACTTTAGTGTTCAAGGTCAAGATCATGTGACAAAGTCCTTGTTATCCTCGTCTAATAATGTCTTTAGAAATTAGTACGTATTAGGGATTAACCTGTATATAATTAAAATTTTTATGGGCATTGCAACCGCTTGGTCGACCTTTTTTCATAATCTATTGCGGCAATAAAAACTGGTCAAAACCTATTTTTGGATGTTTATTCCTATTAGCATCATGGAATAGAAAGGAATAATACTAATTAGACCCATTCGGTGGCAGTGTTGTGTAAAAAAGAAATTGTCTGAAAGCAGAGCAAGAGCCAGAAATGAATTGTGAAGAGGGTGCACTTCACAAATTGATGGCAGACGACAGTGAAGGTTCAGGTTCGAAAAAAATCTAGTCTGATTTCATGATCTAGACTTCTTAAAGATTATATTTTTGCTAAATGGCAGAAATGTTGCCGACTGTCACTCATGAAAAGGTGACTGCTCATTCGAGTTGCCTGATAATGGTAACTAAAACCCCTTTCTCACTGAGCTGCGTTGGCCTGTGGAAGTGTGCGGATGAAACAGTTCTCTTCTTTCGCAGAGCAGAATTAATTCAAAGAACCGTGAATTGATTTGCAGTGGTACGGGACCATTCTCCATAGCCACCAAATTTCTCAAAATTTTTTTACAGGTTTCATTTTTTCACGGATGTCGGACCTGGAGCTTTTTAAAGCCAATATCGTGTAGACAATGTGTTGCCTTCGCAAGAATTCCTGTTGGCTTGCAGTTGAATCCGCAGACTGATGCTAGTTACTTTTCTCCTGATGGAGCTGTAACTGCCAGCAACCTTCAGGGCCCTTGGCACTCTAGTTTTAAACTTAAAATATCATTCTTAAAAAGTGTTTATTTGTGTTGCTGTGACTCTTGACTTGACAAATATGTATAAATTCTTTCCGATTTTGTATTGAAATATGTATTTATACATGAATTTTTCGTATCAGTGCCTAAAATTGTCATGTGGTGTGACATGAAAATTATTTTAAATAAAATGAAAATGAGGTACTTTCTTCTTAAATTTTATGTCAATATTCTTTACAATCACTTTTGATTTGTTATTCAACATTTCCTTGTGAATATAGTATAACATTTAACAAGTTATTATACCAAGGCGGACATTGCTCCTAAGTCTTAGAAGATATTTTAGCTTAATTCTGATATGCCTTGTAAGAACTCTTTAAAAATTCTTGAGATTCTTGCTGATACCATTTCCATTGCGTTCTATTGAATTTGTTATGATTCATTAGTTATGAAGCCTTTTTTTGTCACATTATTGAATGTCACACCAACTGACATGGAGTCACACCTGCACCACACCACAATGTGTCAGAGCAAATAAAGTGTATTTAATGAAGGCTATTTAAACAAAAACACATAACAGAAGGACTTGATTTCTCCTTTTTTTTCTTGGCATACCTGTTAAGGGAAAACATACATATAGTCAGAGGCAATAAAAATGCAACACTAGTTTGGATTCAAATAATTTAGTGACTCAAATGTATTTTCTTTTTTCAGTTTGAAATGAAAAATCACATCAAGACTGAACAGAACACACATTGAAAAATGAACTCAAAAGAACAGTCAGTATCGGGTGTGACCCCCAAAAACATCCACACAGGCATTACAATGTCTCCTCATGGACCTGACTAAGCGTCTGAGGTTGTCTTGGGGAAGTTGTCGCCACTTTGCCTGTCGTGCATTCTGGAGTTGCTGCCCTGGTTTTAGGTCTGGGTACTCTTGATAAAAGAGCTTATCTTAGTTGGACGTACTACACCAAAAATGTACTGATGCTGGACGTACTACACCCAAAATGGTGAGCCACTTTCTAGGCACTTACTCCCGCCTCTAGCATACCCAGGGCCCCGTTCCGCTGTTCAGTCGACAGACGTAGCATTATGACACTTATGGGAGACCTATTTTGCTATATTTCCAAATTTATATTTTGACTCCCCTAGAGTACTCCTGATCTTTCAAAGTCTAAAACAGGGTCATTATTTGGCTCATACTGCCATCCTCAAAAAAACCCATTTGTAGTCCATTGTAGTCTCTGCCTGAAAGGCCTCATTGGAGTGGCTCTTCCGCGATAGCCCCCATTCCCCGTGTGCCCACTTTCTTCTGACTGGCCAGCTCTGTGGAGGGCAGAGTTTGGCAGGACGAGGCAGCAGAACGCAGTTTTCCGCGTCCTCCTCCCCAGAATGAAACGTTAGACACAGCTGCCATCTGATATGGAAGCGGCGGGCAAATTCCGCCGTCTAACACAGTGTAGATCTAATGAAATGAACATGTTCTAATAAACGCAGCGGCGAAAATGGAGGACGCAGTGCAAAAGTCTAGCAGCTCAAGCACGAATTTGCTATCCACTACAGTTTGCTACGACCACAGTGGTGAGTGAGTACAGCGATTTTTCTATTCTCTAGCTAGGATGCAGGGAAAGCTAGAATCCACCCCATATAGGCACATTTTTAGAATGGGTCGACATGCCTAAGTGTAGACCGGAGACCATAGAAATCCAGTGGGTCTGAGTTTAGAGGGAAGCATGGACAGTGAGGAACAGCTAAAAGTGGGCTAAAAGTGGACCAACAGCTTCTGGACTGCTTCGGTGTGCATTAGGACCTGCTGGTTTGTGTGCATAGCAGTGGTGTGTTGTTAGCGTGGAGAAACAAACAGCTTCTGTGCTGGTATATGACGGAAGAGCGAAAGCTCCAGGCTAAACGGCCTTTTCGGAAATTGCCTATGGTAATGGTTTATTTATTGCTTCGGAATGACCAGCTTTTCCTCGCAGAAAATGGGCGCATTATGGATAGTGCCCAGAGCTAGATAGAGCTCTGGTTATGTCATGAACATAATACAGGTTTTGCAGACCGTAAGTTCCGTATGCGTGGACCGTTGCTTATGTGGAGCTCGGGAATCGATCACTTTTACAGGAAAGAGTTTAATATTCAATCGATGGCATTGGAGAAATCGTTTGTTATACCGGACACGTTATAGCCTGAATACTTCCCTATTGCTTTCACCCGTAGCATCAGAGAGCTTGCCCAGACATTGGAGAAGTATCAGGATGACCCGGGTCATGGATAAGTAAAGCGATCGTTTCACAAGCACCCAAAAGCACACCCCAGGCTCTGCAAAACCTACGTCTGGTCTAATCGCAGCCCAACCTGACAGACACATACAGTGGTTCTCTCCGGTTAGCTTCAACTGTAGTGGCTACAATCAGGCAATGTTATGATGAAACTGTCACATTGATGCTTACCAAAGTAATACAGGCATACCAATCATAATTGCTGCATATGAGTTAACCAGGAGCATTTTTAATTATCAGAGCATGCAAGCTAACATGCAGTAGCTGATAAGCGGTCATGACTTGGAATGTAATCTGTCACGCAAAAAATTTGTTTCGCGTCCGGTGTGAAAGCTGCTTAATGCTCCTATAACGCCTGTATTCGCGTCTTTACATTGACTTTGAATGTACCTAATCTGTCGCACGAAAAATTTTTCGCGTCCGGTGTGAAAGCAGCTTGACGTGCCCATAACGTGTGCATTTTTGCATTGACTTTGAATGTAATCAGTTGCGCGAAAAATTAGCTTCGTGTCCGGCGTGAAAGCTGCTTAATGCGCCCATAACGCTTGTATTTGCGTCTTTGCATTGAGTATGAATGTAGGCTAATCTGTCTCGCGAAAAATTTGTTTCGTGTCCGATGTGAACATAATACAGGTTTTGCAGCCTGTAAGTTCCGTTAGCCGTGGACAAGTTGCTTATGTGGAGCTAGCCAATCGATCACTTCTACAGGAAAGAATTACCTATTACCTATCAGGGATGGGCAACGAGGGCCATATCTGTCCTTGGTTTTCACACCAACTTCTGGACTTAAATTAGTTGATTATCTAAACTAGCCAAACTATTCATGAAAGCTGAGATTTATGGCGCATTTCTTTAAATTATCATAAATGACCACCAAAGACTGTTCTTGTCTGCCTACATAAAACATTTTTCTTTGAACAAACCTTTGCACAAATCTATATTTGTGTATGCAACCAATTAACTCAATTATTCAGGGTAATTGATATAAATAAAAACCAGCATACACACCGGCCCTCCAGGACCAGAGTTGCCCATCCTTGACCTATTTAATCTCCGGCTTTTTCGGCTTTTTGTTAGCCACTACAATTTCTAAAGGGGGATGAAATTATTTCAAGGCAGTGCAGAGAAATCATTTGTTATACCAGACACGGTAGAGGTTCTACGTTTTGCATTGCTTTCACGGTAGCACCAGAGAGCTTGCTCAGATATTTGTGAAGTATCCCGGCCAAGGATAAGTGAAGCGATTACTTATCGCTTATCGTGATCACTTATCACTTATCGCTAGTGGCTACAATCAGGCAACGTTACACAAGCATACCGATCAGAATGACTGCATATAAGTTAACCAGGAGCATTTTTAATTAGCACGGCACCCAAACTAACATGCAGTAGCTGGTAACCGAGCGGTCATAACCACAGAGACAAACCCTTGCAATACAGGTTTTACAGACAGCAAGTTCTGTTACTGTGAACAAGCATCCAAATTACAAACAAGTATTAAAAGTTAGCTTCAAATGAGGTTTATGTTCGCACACCATCTGTAGAATTTCCCCTGATATCACTCTTGCATATTTAGGACACAAATATTTGCAACAGTAACTTGGCTACGTTAGCTGCTGTGCTACAGCCACAATCAACTGGCTATCACGTCAGGTTGGCTTATGTAGTCAAAGCAACTTACAGCTTCTGTGTCTGTGAGTCACGGACAGTCACAACAGATACAGGCTTTATTGTCCCCCACCGCGCGAACGCGCGAAGCGGCGGGACAGAGTAATCACGACCGTCCATCCGTACGTCCCGAATCCTTGTCAGCGAGATATCTCAAGAACGAATTGACAGATTTCCTTCAAATTTCATGTCAACATGTAATAGGGTGATACCCGGGCGCCTGTCAATTTCAGCGACCTTTGTGTCACTCTCAAGGTCACACCAAGAGATTGCTAATTTTCACAAGATTTCAAGACTGAGGGCAGTTGTTAGTGCGAACTATCGCTAGCGGTCCTGCTAGCCACCCGTAACACGTTAGCTTCACTTACATTATTTGCTGTTATATCGTTACTTACAGCTTGTGGCTCCAAGCGCTTGATCGATGCAGCTGCTTCTAGTTTGAGAAGTAGCTGAAATGCTTATGCTGTGTCGAATTATTCTTTATTGATAAAGCTGTCTTTGAAATGCTGAGCACAAGCAGTGAACGTTCCCTTTGACCATGGCTGTTTGCTGCCAGCAAACAAAAAAAGCCACCCACTGATTTCTGGTGGCATCCTCTTCTGGAAGAGTAATAAGTGTTTTTATTTGCGTCCAAAAGTAAATGGACAAGCAGCTTTGGGAGAGATACTGACAAAACTGCACTTCAAATGATCTGCGGTTCTTCTTTTGTATTTCCAAAAGTGTCGAAGCTACTAAGGCATAGGATGATCTGCCATTGCTGGTGCCAACTAGAATAGTTTCCGGTGTGGGCAGGTCCAGCGCTATGATTGGCTCTCGCTAGGTCTGTACCAATTGGACGGCACAACCTGATGTCAGGTTTTACCCAGATCTCACGAAGATCACGGAAGGAGCTTTTCTGAGAGGAAATCACGTTCACGAAATCACATTCTTGAATGATGGCAAAACCCCTGTATCTTATGTTTAGAAACTTTTCAGAGGTTGAGTATGGACATCCAACATTATAACATTACCTAGATGTATTAAAAGGATCAACAAAATAGGGATACTCCATCAGCCAGGGTCTGCTGAAACCCAAAGAAAAGAATGTGACCGCTGTGCGAGAATGGCCCCGGCCCGTATCAAAATGCCAGGTACGTGCTTTCCTGGGCTTGGTGGGGCCGTAGGAGAAATCAGTGTTTCTGACCCTGAAGAAGGCCTTCTGCTCCCAGCTGGTATTACAAACCCCTGACTTTAACCTGCCTTATTTACTCCAGACAGATGTGTCAGAGACTGGTTTGGGGGCAGTCCTGTCTCAGGAGTTCCAGGGGGAAGAACACCCCTCCATCTACCTCAACAGGAATTTGGGCCCCAGCGAGAATAAGTATGCGGCAGTGTACTAAGAAGCGCTAGCTATTAAATGGGCCTTTGAGTTTGTGCTATATTACCTGCTGGGGAGCCTTTTTACTGCAGTGACAGCTAATGCCCCATGACAATGAAAAACAATTATGCATGGGTCACATGCTGGTTTCTCTCCTTGCAGGCCTTCTTGTTTTAAGTGTAAAAATAAGTAAAGTAAGTAAAAGTTTATTTGATATAACACCTCTCATAGACACAAAGTCACGAAATGCTTTACAGAAAATATTATAAACAAAACATTTCAATAAAAACAAAGGAAAACCACAAGGCTTAACCCCCCACCCGGCAACAGTACAATCAAAATCAGACAAATGCCTGTTTAAACAAGAGTGTCTGTAGCTGGCTCAGAGAGAGGAGTCCACAGAGTTTGCATTTCTTAAATCTTGAGGAAGAGCATTCCATAGCTTAGGAACCATTTTTTCAAAAGCACGGTCACCCTTTGTTTTAAGTCTCGTGCGGGGGACAAGCAATAAGCCCTGATCAGAGGACCGGACAGCCCTACTGGGTACATATGGGTGGAGCAAGTCACAAATATAAGCAGGAGCCTGACGACGTAGAGCTCTATAAGTAATAACCAGAACTTTGAATTGAATCCTGGAGATGAGCGGAAGTTAGTGCAGGGAGGCTAAAATAGGAGGTGTGATATGACATTGTCTCCTGGACCTGGTCAGGAGCCTTGCGGCAGCATTTTGAACTAATTGTAAATGATTTAGAGATGTTTTGCTGATACAGGTGAAGAGTGCGTTACAATAGTAATACAGGCGCGATGACACAAAGGCATGGATGATCATTTCAAGCTCGACATATGAAACAATAGATCTGAGTTTTGCGATGTTCCTCAGGTGGAAGAAACAGTACGGGACCGGGACCTCATGTGGTTGTCAAGGTGCATCTCCTGATCAAAAATAACACCAAGATTTCTCAAGCTAGATCGGACATAGGGCTTTAGGAAACCCATACAATTAGTCACCATTGAAACAGTATGATCATTGCCAATGATGAGAACCTCTGTTTTGTTGCCATTAAGCTGGAGGAAATTATTAGCCATCCAATTGCTAATTGCGAACAAGCAATCATGTAAGATGGTGAGTTTTTCCGCAGCCCTGTCAGGTTTTAAAGAAATGTACAGCTGAATATCGTCAGCATAGCAATGATATGAGACATCATTAAATTTATCGATAATGGCTCTGAGAGGAAGCATGTATTGGGCAAACAAAATTGGACCCAGGACAGAGCCCTGAGGTACCCCACAGGATGAGACAGTGAACTCAGATGTATGAGGGCCAACAGCAACCACAAAATATCTGTCTGAGAGAGAGGAAATTAACGAGTCAAGAGCGCGCCCAGAAACACCAACCAAATCTTGGGGATCAATGGTATCATCATAATGTTAGAGACTCTGAGAAGAGCTGTCTCAGTAGAGTGTTTCTGACGAAAACCAGACTGAAACTTATCCAATATGTCAAGGTTATTTAAGGCTACAGTAAGCTGATTAGCAACCACCTTTTCTAGAATTTTAGAAATAAAAGGCAACTTGGAAATAGGCCTGTAATGTTTGAAGAGTGAAGGGTCAAGGTAAGGTTTTTTTAAGCAGGGGGTGAACGAGTGCCTGTTTAAAATAAAAGGGCACATAACCAGTTTCCGGTGATCTATTTATAATAGATACCAGACATGGGACCAGAGAACTCAACACATCTTTTAGAAAGGATGTTGGTAGGATGTCTTGGAGAGAAGAAGTTTTCATGGAGCTCACAAGGTCAGTTAGGTCTTGCAAGGAGACAGAAGAAAATTGGCTCAAAATTGGTGGTCGGGATGGGCAGATAAGAACAGGGAAGGATGAGGGACTGAGGTTGTATCTAACTTGAGTGATCTTGTCCACAAGAAATGAAAGAAAATGACTGCAGTCCTTGTTTGGGGAAATAGGCACAATAGGAGGAGTAGAATTTACAATATTATTGATGACATCAAATAGGACTTTTGGATTTCGCCTACTAGAGGAGATGAGTTTAGCGAAAGAAGCCCTTGGATCCTTAAACATACTATTAAATTCAGTTAACTGTTCTTTAGGATGTAAACGATGAACCTGAAATTCAGATCTCCAAAGACGCTGAACTTTACGCCTAAAGCCCAGTTCAGACCAAAGATTCGCGACGAGACGAGACCGTTTTAGAACGTTGCAGGGAGGAGTCGCAGCTGTGTGAACTGGCCGTCTCAGCTAGTTGCAAGCCGGCTGATGGCGTCGCCAGCGATTCAGCTTGTCAAATCGCAAGAAGCTGGTTTTAGAACGTTAAGCACAAAACCGTCTCAGCGGCCAGTCAGCTCGTAGCGAATTCAGCTGGTCTCGGTAGTTGCAAACTATTTGGCTGGTCGGAACTGCGCCGAGAAAAATTCACAAACGAGGGCAGGTCTCCCATAGCGAGCTCCCGGCACAGACTGGCATAAGCGCCCTGGGTATTTCATTGAAGCTCCCATGGACCAGTAGCGCAGCCAGAACTTGAAATTGCGTGGGCACTCAGCATTTGTTCAATACATTCTGATTCGATCGCGATCATTTTTTTCTAATGAAATACGCCTTCAATCCGAAAACTCTCCGCACTATCAAGTGTTGCTTGTTCACCTCGTTCAGACAAAACGATAATCAATTTTTTGGACGCGCAATTTTGTGCATTTCAAATCTCTGTCTTTTATTCAATTTGGATAGGCCTAATTCAATCCACCATGAAGCACAGGTTAGATCGCCTGATGAGCCGAAAAGGAAGCACGGAAGTGCCAGAGCAGTTTTTCTATCGAAAAGTATAATACTTTTAATAAAAGTACAACTTATGCGCAGTGGTGGTTGGTGGACAGAGAACAAGGAGGGCGATAAACATGTATTTAAACAGCTTGATATTGATCTGTTTTCTGTCAATTTCCCTGGTAAAAGACACTTTAACCCTCCCCTCTCAGGTGTAGCTAATTGTCCTCGTTAAGTCGAGAACGCACCAGTTGAACGCAAAAAAAGTGCATTTCAATCTTTCTCAATTAAACAGTCATTACGCTGAGGTTTGACGACCTTGCTTAGAATGTGACAAAATTTAACGAGGAAAATCCACAGTGGTTCTTTTCGTGAAAAGTTGCCTATTTAGGCATGTGAATAATGTGAACATTTTTATAGATTTTTTATTCACTTGCCTAAACATTTCATCATAAGGGAAACATGTTGACCAAGAACAATGATTGAAATCGGGTGACTTAACATCCCTTGAAAAGGATGAGATTTTCTGCCCCCTCGGTTTTCCATCCACCACCCGCCACTGCTTATGAGTAACTTATTTTTCTGAACCGTATTATGCCTATATTGATTACTCGCCCTTAGATTGCATCACGAGAGAAGCCGTGTCTTTAATTGCCATTTGATTATTCATCTAAATAGAAATTGCTTTAATAAAGGAAAATGGCTGAGAACAAATTAGGTATAATTGTAGTAAAGCCATGTTGTGTGGCCGCTCTATTTTACTGCAGTCAAGCGTTCACAATACTCAGGTGTGGCAGCCCCAGTGATTTGAAATGCACAGAATTACGCATCCAACTGAATGCTTTCGGATGGAATGTATAGTTAATTAGAAGAAAATGAAAGCAATCGACTCAGAACGAATAAATGTTTTAAAGAGATATTTCGTTCCCACCCAATTTTATGTTCTGGCTACGCCTCTGCGATGGAACGCTCCGAATTCTCGCCCCTCTCTTTTTTGTACGTCCTCGTTTTTTTCAGAAGCAGAAATGCAACTGTTGTGCCTACCTTATCATAGCCTATTATCCATATTTTCAAACGCGGCAACAAATGCATGAACTGGGAAAAAAGGCCTGAAAAGCCGGTACAGTGCGTTGACCAGTTCCGCAAACGGAATTTGTCTGAAGCCTCTGGTATCAATACAGCATTCAGTGGCGGAAAGTTATCTGTTCACCAATTTGCGGACATTACTCACGCACTTTGTGGGTCAATTAGTTTTCTTCAGTCATTAGAAATAAAGCCTTGCAGTCATTTTTCAGTGGCACATTCTTTGACCGGTTCCGCAAATAATTTCCAGTTTTGCGAACAGCGCCCTTTGTCAGGCCAAACTTATTATATTTTTCGTTTATTGGCATAATTGCGTGCCCCTGGCCACAAAGGAACAGACACAGGGTATTTTCCACCAATTTTAGCCAGCATTACTCTGCAGTGTTTATCATAATAATTGGTCAAATTTATGGATAATTGTTCCGTGTCGACATTGTATAAGCTGGAATCCACGTGCGCTGGCCTCAGTTTAAGACGATTTTGTTCTTCCATCGATATTCAACTGCTATCAGCGACTATGATTGATTCTTTCTACTCTTTCCAATTCAAGTACATGCCAAGTATACATTAAAATTATCAGGATGAGACCACAAATTCAGATTAATACAGGACATGAGTAATGATCAACCCGCTGAGCCACCGAAAAACAGTTGTGGTGGGGGAAAAGAAGTTTCATTTCACATTGACTACATTAAACTTTAATAAAATTCTTTCAGAAAAATAAACAAGAATATGTCTCATAAATTACAAGTTTGAAAACCTTCAAATGGCGTTTGCGAAACTAATCAAACGACAAACAGTCACTCTAATGGGTGTTGATGAAAAAGTATCATGAGTACGAAATTGGGATTTACATGGTCAAATATACGATAATTTCCGATCATAATGACACTTATAAAATGTGATGAATCCCAGGAATACACGCGTTTAATGGCCACACAGTGCGCTTTATCACAGGCATTGATTTGGTACTGCGGCAACGGCAAGCAACAGTTATCGGGCATTTATTTCTCTATCAAGCCGAATAGCTTGAAACGATAGTTAAGAGTTAAATCCACAATTATTTACTGTTCCAGCGGTGTCAAACTCAAGGCTAACAGCGAAGTCGTTTTCCCACAAGTAAAGTTTGATTTCTGCAAATTACGGAATCGGTCAACCCTCCGTAGTTAGAATGATAGCACAGAGTCTCGTTGCTGTGGAAACGGTCTCATCTCGTTGCATCGGTGTGAACTGGCAGGTTTCAGAACGTCGCAGACCGGTGCGTCGCAAGTAGTTGCAAGTCTCAGCTCGTCTCGTCGCGAATCTTTGGTCTGAACTGGGCTTAAAGCAACGGATGTCATTGTTAAACCACTGGGTTGACTTGACAGCAGGGACAGATCGGGTTTTTAAGGGAGCAACTGCATCTAAAATGGTAGAATAATGAGAGTTAAGAGTGGACTAAACACTCAACATCACCATCAGCAGTCAGCAGCTAGTTGCTATCATAGGAGGCAGAGAATTTCAGTGCTGAGAGATGATTTAAAATGCAAACACACTTTACCTGTTTACCAGGAAAACCTACAGAATTCTGAAATAGGTTAAGGAGAACACACTCGTGATCTGTCATTGGCAATTCCTCAGAGTAAACACTGTCAAAGTTCAAGCCAAGGGTGAAGACTAGGTCTAGAGTGCTACCCCTAAAGTGTGTAGGGCCAGACACATGTTGGGTGAAGTTAAAAGATTCAGTGACATTTAAAAAATTAACAGAAAAGCTGTTAGTAGTGTCATTTACATGAATATTAAAATCACCTAGCATCAAAACTCTCAAATTTGATAATAGAAGCTAAAAAGTCACTAAATTCAGGCAGAAAGGAGCTGTAAAAACCAGGAGGACAGAAAATTAAAATGAAATAAAATGGATGAAGAAGTCCAACTTTGGACATTAACAGTTCAAATGAGGAGAAGGTACTGGGACTTTTCATCCTAGGGCTCTAATTTCTTAGTGCAGCGCAGGTGGCGTAGCGTGGCGCAGCCCACGCAGTGGTAATTTCGTGAGGTGCAATACCGTGCGCAGAAGAACGTGCACCGAGATGGGTGTGGCGGCTTAGTAGAGGGAGGTGTCACTTATTCATCAAGACGCAGTGATAATTTCGTAGAAAAAGTCTTCGCTGCAGTTGCGCTGAAAGCTCGCCAGCTCCAACCTGGTTCACTTTCTGTGCAGTGGCTGACCGGCGCATAGTGCGCACACGTCACCGAAACCTCACAGGTCGGTTTCCAGAATGTCAGGCACATTTCAATACAGTAACTAATTACAGCAACCACTGTTTAATGTAACTATCTGAATCAGCACATAAATTATAGTATCTATATCGATTGTCCTGATGTCAGATCAAAGGCGGTTGGCAGGCGTGATGGAAACTCGACCTGGCTTAATCAAGGCAGCTGAATCAGTGATGCAAATTAACAACATCACATCTTTCTCAGCCAACCAAAAACTAAAACTACCTCGGCATCAGGCAGTGCGTATATAATGCTCGTGTTGTGCTCAGTGTAGCCGTTTGCACACTGGACGCAAAACGAATTTTTCGCACGACTGAATACAGTCAAAGTCAATGCAAAGACGCGATAGTCTGACAGGGTATAGCTCCGTGTCTGAAAGTCATAAAAGTTCTAATTTTTCGAGTATTCCTGGAATTATTAGACGTGCACACTTGGCCATGTTTGTGTTCGACCTTCACAAAATGCAAATTGATAGCCATCGACTTTTCTTGTTCTTTTTATTCGTCTGTTTTCTTCCTATGAAGATTGACAAGTCTTTATTCGGTCATTCTTTTTGAAAATTAGTCAGATGGATCGAACAGATTCACGCTTTATTTCCACAGCAGAGATAAAATTGTGCTTGTAATTAGAGAGCAAATCAATTCCATCACCATTGACAGTGTGAATAAATTATCGCATGCACGATCAAGACTGTCTGATGCGAAATGCTAAATATTCCATGTCCGGCACCCAGCAAAAAGTAAAAGTATTAATATGAGAACAGATTTATAACGGAATAAAGAATAAAAATACATACAGATTCATCACCAACCAACAGAACATCCAAAAAAGATGACCCGCAAATAAATTAATCGCTGTGTTCGTTGGATGTTCTGTTGTTAAAATGTTTCTTTTTATTCTTTATTTCGTTATCAATCTGTTCTAATCGTCCTCTTTTTATTTTGGCTGTCAGCCACGGAGGCATTGTACATTGTCTCGCGCCAATGTCGACTTACTTTATTGAGCAGAGCTTAAACAGAAACATTGATTGAAATTCTCGGTACTCATCTTGAAGAACTGAGCCCTCTTATCAAAACATTCATGTTTAATATCTAATAGAGTCACTAGATTTGAAGAAATTAAAAACAAAAATAGACAGTCGGACACTGAGATATATTAAAAACCCTGTCAGACTTTCAGAGACAAGACACTGCTTTCAACGCAATCTGTCGAGCGAAAAATTAGTTTCGCGTCCAGAGTGCAAGCGGCTTAATACTAGGCTACTATTATTGTCCCTTAGGTTTTATCGTTTTTAGTGGGGGAAAGGAATACAGCCTGACTGCAATGATCTCGTACTGAGTTAAGATCACATATTGAAAATAAATGTGTAACGTATCTTGCATTGTTGTCCATGCATGTTAATTCCAAAATTTTAAGCAGCAACAGGCTGTAATAATAGGAACAGGCTATCCATCGTTTCTCTTGCCAATGAGCAATATTTGACTCGGCTGTGTTATACCCAAACACGCCTTCTTTGCCAACTTGGGCTGGAAGGAGGGACAGAGGCGGGACAGAGGAGTATTTGCGCCAGGCTACGCCGGGCACAAAATTGCAACATAGGCCTGGACACACCCCTTTGGTGCGGCGCACCCCCCATTCGCCGCGCCTGCGCTGCGCCTGGTCTACGAATTTAGAGCCCCTAGTGTTAACAGTTTTAATTTACCAATAATTAAACCCCCTTCTCGGCCCGAGGCGCAGGTGTAACGGCAATCAGGAGGGCAAAGTTCATTCAAAAAAAAAAAAAACCCCAACCACATTCCTCGTTCTTCTGCCAGAAAGAGAATGTCCAACTCTTTCATAATGAACAAATCATTCAATAAAAATGATTTATTGGCTATGGAGCGAGCATTTAACAGCGCAGTCCTGATGGGTTTAGGTATTACTTGGGAGGAACCAATAGATTGAGGGAGCCAGCAGAGATTGCTGGTGTGCACTCCACTATGATATGAGAAGTATGGACGGTGGGCCCTGTAAACGATAATGGTCTGAATAGGGCAAATGTCTGGTGAAGGTGGTAATGACAGTTGAAGCCTGTGGGGGAAGCCACCTGGAGAAAAACGAAGTTTTAACAGCGCTGGAAGAAGGCGAAGAGGAGGAGTTAGCCGATGACGTGTGGGAAGTAAACAACAGTCAAAAGTGGCGCACCAGCCAGGGCACCTGCACCACAATGCGGACCATCTGTCTTGTGGGCACTCGCTCTGGGCGCAAGTGCTGGAGAAGGGGATGGGGACTCTAAGATGGGAGGGGAAAAAAAAAAAAGAAGGGTGACTGGGGCAACAGACTGTCACACTGTCACAAGGCCACACACACCTGATCTCCGTCAGCGTCTGGAAAACTGGCTATATAAATCCGGCTAAGTAGCAGACGGGGACAGGCTGGCTGAGTGAGAGCATTGCAAATGTGTGACTGTCTACTTTCCCCATCAGAGTCTGAAGGCAGGAGATGGGAGACGGGGGACGGGAGACGGGAGACCCCCGAGTTTGTGCTTCCTCTGGCCGCTACTGTGCGATCAGGAACCAGTCGCGAGAACCAGGCAATGCAGTTGAACTTGCTTTATTAAAAAAGGGGGAGGACCCCTGCAGGGCAAAAGTAACAAAGTCCACAAAAATAGAATCGAAAACCAGGGCAGCAACCATAGTAATCGTAGTCAGACAGAAATGGGTCTGGTTCACAGGAATAGGTATGCCAGAATCCAATGGGCGTAATCCGAATTGTAACCAGGGCAGCAAACAGATCTCATGGCAGAAAAAGGTCAAAACACACAGATGCAACAATAATCCAAAATCACAGGCAAAAAATCAAAAGGTCGGGCAGTCCAGTCAGGAAGATGATTACTCAGTGTTTAAGGCAAATGAAGCACAAGAAGACTGAGGAAAACAATCTGACAGAGAGTAACTGTGAAAAGACACCTAGGCTGTGTTCGAAATCGCCCCCTATCACGGATATAGTGCACTATATAGTGTGTCCGCCATTTTGTAGTGTTGTTCGAATTATTTTCATCCACTATATAGTGGACTATAAAATACCCATAATGCACAGCGGAATGAAATGAACAAGCGATGTACACTACATTATAGTGCTGTATACCACAATGCACTGCGGTCGTATTTTCACACAGAAGAAGAACATGAAAAGCGAGATGACTCTGCCCGGCAGAAATACATTCTCCAATATGTTCCCGTTAAGCTGCTTTCATACTAGACGCAAAACGAATTTTTCGCACGACAGACTACATTCAAAGTCAATGCAAAGACTTATAATTAGCTGACCGACTAATTATCGTCCTTGATATGTTACCAAGCTTGTTAGGTAGCTAGCTAACTAAGCTAGCGGACTGAGCTAGAGTAACTATTATAACTACGTGTAAAGCACATTCCAGAAAACCATCACGGGGTCCAACAGTAAAGCTGCTTTCGCACCGAACGCGTTTCGCGAGTATTCGCGTCTTTACATTGATTTTGAATGTAATCTGTTGTGCGAAAGATTCGTTTCGTGACCGGTTTGTTTAGCTACTACATGATGCTCGGCAGGTCCGCTCACATCACAAATATCCAGCGCATTTGCTGACCCAACCATGTTCAGAGAATTCCGTTGTATCGTTAGTGTCAGAAATCTCCTTTGGTCATTCCCTATGTAGTGCACTATATCATGTACACGATGTAGGGGATATTGAGTGAGTGAATGAGTGGACGATTTCGAACACAGCTCTAATATACGTTTCCAGGGAGATCACATGGTGAGAGACGCAGGTGCAAACAGTCAGACTGATTAGAAGGGAGAAGCACATGAGGGAGCACCTAATCACATGCAATTTGGCAGAAGCCATTTGGACAGGGATCACGGGACAAACCTATACAAAGACATACAGCTCCAGTTAAGGAGTTCTAACGTGCATAGATAATTAGAGAAGGACAGCGTGATGAGATGTGGAGCTTCCGAAGAAAATGCAGCAAAGGAAATCAGGGAGAGACAAGAGGCGGAGACTAGAACAGGGCGAGTGCTGAGAGCTTGTTAATCAATTAGTAAGTGAAACTGTACAATCCCTTGGTGCTTGTTAGTAAGTTAGTATTATATACAATGTTAGTTGGTGTTAGTAACTTCTAGCGAAAATGTGCAATGAGCAATGACAAGATGAAAGACCAGACGGGGGAAACAAAGTGCAATGCATAATGGAAAACATGAACCGGAATGTGACTATGGCAAGATGCAAAACATGGAAAAGTACATACTAAAGCAATACATGAACAAACCAATACTAACAGAACCCAATACATAATTCAAGAATAATCAGACATGGCAAATATCAAAATACACAAAAGTCATTCCGAATAATCAGGGCATGAACATGGTCAAGGGCAAAACAGAACATGAGCAAATACAGAATCACAACAACTACTCTTCTACATGGCATGGCTAATTCTCCCAAGGGTCTTAGTTTTCAAGAAATGTATGGTCTTTTGGTTTATTTCTGTCAATAACATTACTACCCAGTGGGCTGGACTCTTGCCAACCTGTTGCCCTGTCTCTGCCTAATTTTCTGGTGGTTCTCCCTACTGTTGATTCATTTTACAAATAAATATTCACCAAAACTAAACAAAACAACATATTTCAGTTCTGAAAGTTGTAGTATGAGCAGTAGGTTGCTGTTAAATCAGCGGATTTTTGGGGTGTCTCTACGACAGGTCCAGAACTACTGAATTGCAAATAGATATCCACCAAAATTCATCAGAACAGCAAACTCCACTCCTGAAAGTTGGAGTGTGAGCAGTAAGTGGCCCTTTGTAATGGTTTTGTGTCTTGTGCACACTGGCTTGCACAGAGCACCGGAAGTTAACGACTAGACGCAGGTGCAAGGATGGATTTGGTATATTTATTATGCCCCGCCACAGGGCAGCAGGCACAAACGTTGCAGATAAAATAAAAAGAGGAACAGAGGTTCCAAGCAAAATGGTGAAGTAATTACAAATACTGGTTATGAGACTATAGCGATATATAACAAGCAAATGCAAAAGGAAGCGATGCTCCTTAAAACTATAAAGAGCTGTGTTAACAATGACAGCACTTAGATTGAAGTTTATCGTTAACCCATGGGAACAAGTCTACATAAAGAGTTTTTGGCACGAATGGGGTTCTTTGCTGCTACAAAATAATCTGAATAATTTTGTTTCTCTATAAATATTCATGCAACAAAAAATGTTGCTGTTTATGTTTACCTTTTATGTACAAAACCACTTTCACTAGTATTACCCTCTGGCATTTTCATACCTTTAAAGGTGTAAAGTTTTTCTAATTTATTATTTTGTATCACAGTTAAAGGACAAGATATACTATTCTCATAAATAATTTTCATTTTCAGAAGCTTTAAACTCATTTTTAGCATTTTAAACCTTAGATTTTCAACTACTTGAACCTTACATTATCGGCAGCTTCCAGCTTGCCCACGCAGTTTCCCCTGGAACTGTACTGTCTATTTTACTTAGTTTCTCATCAGTTTCTGTCGCGACTCTGGCTCAGAGCTTCTCAGGTTCATAAATTGTGGTTCCTCTGCTTATTTCTCAGCAGCAGGGCCTGAAGTTAATTTTTCAGCTACAAGCCTCTGTAGCAGGTGGATTTTAATATCCACTTGCCACACAGACTTTTTACCAGCCAATTTTTAGGTTTTTTTTTTGCCCAAAAATAAAGGTGAAAGACACAGGCAATACAGGGGCATGGTTCTGGAACTTTTAGAATATGCATTAAAGTGCTGTTAAGTTATAAACCAAACTAATCTCATAAATGACAATTTAAAAATTTTTCAACGATTTATTTCTTGATTTCTGAACAAATAATAAAATGTGTCTACATCACAGTATTGAGGAGTGATCAAGGTCCTTGAAGGGCTTCCAGTATCGAAGGATTGGTATAGAATGTCACTTTTAATTTAAATCAAAAGAAATTGATATGGTACAAAGAAGTGTAGAGTGATATATTTTATCATTATGTCAATGTTCAAATATATCAAACAAGTGAAATACTCTTCCCAATTCATAAGTTACTAAATCACATAATGGTTTGTTGTATTATTAGTGAATGTTACAGTTATTATGTATAATATAATGTTATAATATAACATGGGTGAATGAGCAGCAATGCATCTTTTGAAGGGCACCCAGATCTTTACTGTGCCAAATGTTGTGTTCTTCATTACGAGGAATAGGGAAGAGAAATCAAACAAAAGATTGATGAAGATTACTCATTTATTCAGTGAAATGATCTCCAGGGTAAATTCATGGCCTTGGCCCCTCAAAGTGACCTCCCTCCTGAGATGCAGCAAGTCTTCCCTAGGCAACAGAATGGAGTGTTCCGTCGGGCTTGGTGGGCACATGATGGAGCCCTTGCCCACAGATTGCGAGCAGTTAGACAGCATCTGGCTGAATTGTTTGGAGAACGCATGGTTGCTCTTTACCTTCCTGTGGAATGGCCTCCAAGATCCCCAGATCTTACCCCCTGTGACTTCTTCCTGTGGGGTTATCTGAAAGATAAGGTTTTCACCACACCTCCGGGGTGGGCAGTGCCCACCCTGAGAAAAGCTCTGCCCCCCCAATGAAAACTCAAGATAAAAAACTGATTTACTCCAATTTGACAGCAAACACGCGATATCCAACTGATTCAAAGCCGGAGATGGACAGCCATTTAGAGTGAGCTTTACGTATGCTTCATTTATCTATCACTATGTGTGATTGGTGGATTCCTTTGCCAGTCTATCCTGCTGTGAAACCAATGGGCACTGTCGAATTATTAGGACTCTCCCATTCTCTTAGACTGCCGTTTTCACTCATCTGCCTGAGGTCTCCGGCCCTGCGCTTCTCTCGGGGAATTAAAACTTCGCCCAAATCTCTTTTGTCGCTACTTCCACCACTTATTTTGTTAGTCTTGTTGTTTGACATTAAGGTAATTTGTGTACTAGTTTGTCATCTGTGTTGACTCGTGTGGTTATAACCTGAGTTGGCTACCGAGTGAGCCCAGGCAGCTCGCCAGCAGCTAGTTTGGAGTTGCTAGTCACTCAATGGGGTTGTTGCAACAATAATTCTGTATCAAAAGCACTTCGGGAAGAAAACTTGACTGGCATAAGTATTATTCGGCGACGTGCTGCACGGAGCCAAGTAAACGACTTCAGAAGGCAACTCTAAGAAAAGTAAACGTGTTCCCGTTTGCCTTGCTTGATTGGCAATCAAATGGTGGATTCATTTACTCTCCTCGTTGAATGAGTAGAGCTGTTTCTTAAGACAGCATGTTTGATGCATTTCGAAATTTAAATGGCCATATGAGCACAATGTCATTGCCACACCATTTCGTGCGACTGATCATTTATATCTCACATTCATGTTTCATCCGCTTTTCAGAAGGTTTTCCACCTTGTGTATTTTCCTAGACGCTGAATTGGGATGTGGCGATGTCGAACAAGGATTTTTTTTTATTGTGACGAGACCACTTGTAGTCATGGGGTGTGTAGGCAGTCGCGTGAAATTTCTTTAAACATACACTCCAGAAGCGGCTTAAAACGATTTAAAATGCTGCCGGGAAGAAGCCTGAGTTTAGATTTCGCAAATTGCACGCGATCCACCCTTCCCTAAATCTGCTCCCGTGTAGCCTACTTGGTGTAAATAACAATTTGAGTAACCTATAACAATAAAGATGTGATGGTGAAAAGCAGACAAACCTAACTGGGCTACGGTGTTAGACTGAAAGAATGCCAGTTTGAATTATGAGAAAAAACCTTCCTCTTCCCCAAAAGCCGATGAAACGTGAATGTGAGATATAAATGATCAGTCGCACGAAATCGCGTTGCAATGAAAATCGCGTTTATGCAAATCTGCTGTTCTATGGCCATTTAAATTTCGAAATGCATTAATCAAACATGCTGTCTAAACAGCTCTACTCATTCAACTTTGACAACGAATCCACTATTTGATCGCTAATCAAGCAGAGTAAATGGGAACAGGTTTGTTTTTCTGACAGTTGCCCAATTGGTTAATATGAGGCGATTCTGTAGTCCTTTACTTGGCTCCATGCAGCGTGTAGTCGAAAAATACTGATGTCAGTCAAGTTTTTTTCCGGAAGCATTTCACATGCCCTTTGATGTTTCGCACTTTCGTTCAACCTGCGATGGGTTTAATGAACCCTGCTGAAAATTTCAGCTTTGACTAGCCTAGGCTGGTCAGGCTGATTTAAGCTGTATTTTGGACAGTTTTAGCTGGTCTACCAGCCCTTCACCAGCTGAAAATACCAGCTTAACCAGCTTTGACTGCCTTCATCAAGCTATAGAGACCAGCCATGACCAGCAAATAACACAACTCAGACCATCTTAAACCAGCTTAGAATTCTAGCGGCTAGAATTCTAAGCTGGTTTAAGATGGTCTGAGTTGTGTTATTAGCTGGTCATGGCTGGTCTCTATAGCTTGATGAAGGTGGTTGAAGGTGGCTAAAACTGTCCTAAACACAGCTTAAACCAGCCTGACCAGCCTATATATATAGGCAGGCCCTATTTATTTATTTTATGGCGATTTAGAGGTTCTTTTTTTTTGCCCCCCCAAAGAGGACAAATGCCCACCCAAGCTTGGCATCCTGGTAACGCCTCTGGAGCACTGTCCTGCGACAGCTAAGCAGTGACCTGCATCACTTAAGTAGTGTCCTGACTCCCACGGCACTTGTAACAGGACAGGACCGTTTTTGCTTTAACTACCTCTCTTTCTGTGACATCTTCAGTAAAGATTGTAGTTGTTTTCTTCTGTATTTGCTTTCAGATGTTGTTTTATTTTTTGATGTTAGGTTCCTGAGCTATTGACGCCGTAATCTGAATATCCATATATAAAGCCAACTTTTTTGACAATTAACTTTGCAAACATTAGCTAGCTTGATAGCCTGTATCTTTTTAATATAAAATGAACTAGGTTCGCTCGCTACTCTATAACTTTTTCAGATGCCTTTATCTATTTTTCAGCCTGTGTGGGATTAAAACTTGATAATTGGTGTCGAACTTTAATGTCTCTTTGTGTGTAGCTATAGTCAATGTGCCCACCATCATAACAAATAGCTTAGAGATTGCTTAACCATGCATAGCTAGGTATGGAAATATAGCCAGGAACGTATATTAGTTTAATATAATGCTTAGTACAATTCTTTGAACTAGCTAGTGTGAGGTAGCAATCTGGAACGAAATGCGAGGACACAGGATTGCAAAAATAAGGAGCTTTATTGAGCGAGGGGAGTAACCCCCGCAGGTCAGTGGGCAACAGTACAGAATCCGCAACCCAAAAATCAAATTCCAATGGGACAGAGCAGAGTTCGTAACCAGGGCAGCAATCACAGAAATCGTAGTCAGCAAAAACAGATCCGGTACACAGGCAAAAGTTTGTGGGAGAAGCAAACTCATAAGCCAGAAGACAGTCCAAATCGGTAACAGGACAGCGATCCACAAAATCAAGGTCGGGCAGAAAAGGGTGAAAACACACAGATGCAACAAGTAATTCAAAAGGGCAAACCAAAAATCAGAAGTCGGGCAATCCAGTCAGAATCAGAACTCAATGAATATGAGGCAAGAAATATAGCAGTACGGGAAACGATCTGACAGAGAATGGCAGTGAAAAGACACCTAATATACTCCTCTGAGAAGATCACATGGGGAGAATCACAGGTGCAGGAAGTCAGACTGATTACAAGGGGAAGGCACATGAGGAAGAACCTAATCACATGAAATTAGCCAAAGCCAAAACGTGGACAGGGAACACGAGACATTCCTATTAACAAACATACGGCTCCAGTCACGGTGTTTCTAACGTGCATAGATAATAAGAAACAGAACAGCGCGATCAGGTGTGAGCTTTCACAGAAAATGCAGCAAAGGTAATCAGGGAGAGACAAGAGGCGGAGACTAGAACAGGGCGAGTGCTGAGAGCTTGTTAATCAATTAGTAAGTGCAACTATACAAATCCTTGGTGCTCGTTAGTAAGTTAGTATAATATACAAGGTTGGTTGTTGTTAGTAATCTCAGGAGAAAATAATGAACTGTTAGTATTGGTAGTAGATAGAAAAAAAAGTGAAGCCAGCAAACGAGATCGGAAGGAAGTCTGAAAACCAGAATCCAATAAATTACCCGAAGAGTGAAACACAAGACTGGGGCTACAATAGCAGGCGAGACAAGAGACCAGACGGGGGAGACAAAGTGCAATGCAAAATGGAAAACATGAACCGGAATGTGACCAAGGCAAAATGTAAAACGTGAAAAAATATGACAAATCAAAGTAACCAAATCACAATACATAATACAAAGAATAGTCAGACATGAGCAGAGATGCAGAAACACAGAGGTCAGTCTGAATCATGGCACGGCATGGCATGGCAAGGCCAGGCACAAAACTTGATACATGGCACGGGCGCGGCAGGCGTGGGAGGATCATAACAGCTAGCTACCAATCCAACTTGCAGTGATGCTCATGTTTGCAACAGTTCTGTAGCTTAGTGATGAATCACCTGTCTGGTGAATGACAAATACTTGCAAGAATATCCTGGCAAAGCTAACTTTCCAGCAAACTAAATTTTTGGTCGGCATTTGCTCATTCACAAATAAAAAGACCTGATTGAATTTGTTTTTGTTGCAGGGAAACTCCAGTTATGATGAGGAAACACATGCCCTCTCAGTCACCCAAAGTAAGGTGAGATGGCAATCATATTCTTAAAGCTGAGTAATAAGCTAATTAATTGTTCCCAAAGTTTTCCACTGTCGTGCTCGTCATTCAATGCTGATATGCAGTACGTGCAGCAATTTCAGCTATCTATATGTAAAAAAGGAAAGGGACTGCTTGTAACTGAATCCTTGAAGATTTTTCCCCAGAGTGCCAGATTTAATTTATGTTTAAAGTGATGGAGAAAAAATGCACAGAGAGACTTGCTACTAAGAGCCTTATTTGGACTGTGGATGGACTTCAGGAAGTTCAGAAGATTTTTTAGTTTTCTTCTTCCTGTAAGAGCAAATAGTTTTACCTGGCATCAATGTTCTTGGGGATTATGTACACATGTTAACTGCTGCATTGATCTTTCTATACCGATTTTTCTTGGTTCATATAAAATATAATTCAGTTGTAGGCTACAAACCAAAGGCAAAGAAACCAGTCAAGTGGAAGACCTCAGATATAGCCTCACCAAGAATGAAGTAGCTTTGTGAGTAGTTTTCATCCTTTTTCTAAAAATTCTATGCCCACACAACACACAATGAGTCAAAACATTAAAACCACTCACAGATGAAGCAAATAATGTTGATTATCCCATTACAATGGACTAATCTTAGATTGTTAGCCGATGATGGTTTTTGTAGTTGATGTGTTGGATGTGGGAGAAATGGGAGCTGAGCGACTTTTGTAACCAGGGAAGTGGGTCAGGGCATCTCTTTAGCAGCAAGGCTTTTGGGGTGCTCCCAGTTTGCAGTGGAGAGTACCTACCAACAGTGCTCCATGGAGGGACAAATCATGAACTGGCTGCAGTTTGTTGGGCACCAAAGGCTCATCAATTCACAAGGGCAACAATGGCTATTCTGTCTGGCATGAATGGAAGGAAGAGCTTCTGTGGCACGAGTCCTTGAGAAATTTAATGGAACTTATGTGAGGAATGCATACATGCCAATTCTGAAAAAAATGCCCCAAAAGGGGTAGTCTACCACCAAAAGTGGTAGAGTTGGTATGTATGGGAATGTGTCATAATGCAGTTCATTGCACCTACTGCATATAGCACTTCGCAGCAGCAGGCTAATTGCGGTGTCCATTCTAGCCCTGGTCCACCACCATAAGCACCTACAATAGTCAGAACTGGACCTGAGGGCAATTGGTTATCTAGTCCAGTGAGTCTTGTTTTATTTTACATCATGTGCATGGGGCTGGTATGTGTGTGCCATGTAGCTTGGGAAGAAATGGCATTAGGATGTTCTGTGGGAAGAAGACAAGCTGGTGATCACAGTGGTTCAGCCTTAAGTGGTTACATGATGGTGGCTTATGATAGCCAATGGTGGGTAGCATGCATCAAGTGATACAATCCAGAGAGGCATGAAGTTGAAGTTGCTTTGCTTCACCTACAAGGACCCTCCCCATCATACATACTTCCAGACCCACCAGACTCTTTCATCTTTGACCACTAGGATTTTCTAATTACTGTCCAGCCAACCGCAGCAACAGAAAGAACATACTCCATCTCAATTAAAGAAACTATGGGTACATATGGAAGCCCATTAGGGACAATATTAAAATGAAAATATAATTCCACAATTGCATTATGATTTTCCACTAATGAATGAGTTATTTAAAGGAGAATTCTGGTGTGAAATTGACTTGGGGTGTATTGAAACATGATAACGAGTACTAACCTTTGTTGAATACCCCACCTCAGTACGCATGCAACATTTCGAAGTATATAAATGGATTTTTAGCCGAAGCTCCCAACAGGCTTACAATAGTAGTGAATCCGGCATAGCGTTGCCATGCAAAGAAATCGCTATTTTTTTCAACATTAACTTTGAAAATGCACTGGTAGTTTATTAAAAAAGACTATTTGTGCAAACAGTACCTTGAGGTAGTTTCCAGTCGCCGCCATCTTGAAAGTCATGATAAGTTGATTGACGAGCACAAATGAATAGGAAGGATAGGGGAACAGATTGCAATCTATACGTTCGTGCTCGTCAATCGACTTATTGTGACTTTCAAGATGGCAGCGACTGGAAACTACCTCAAGGTACTGTTTGCATAAGAAGTCTTTTTTAATAAACTACCTAGGCATCTTCAAAGTTCTCAGTGCCTCGTTTTAAATGTCAGGGCCTTCATAATTCTACCGATGAAGTGTGGAGCTACTTTGAGCCTTGTTAATGATAAAAAAATAGCGATTTCTTTGCATGGCAATGCTATGCCCGACTTGCTACCATTGTAAGCCTGTTGGGAGCTTCGGCTAAAAAGCCATTTATTTAGAAATGTTGCGTGCGTACGGAGGTGGGGTATTCGACAAAAGTTAGTACTCATTATCATGTTTCAATACACCCCAAGTCAATTCAAATGGTAATGAAAAGCTGTTTGACATTTCATTTTCAAAGTCATTCCCAGCAATACAGTGAACAATATTCAAATGCAATAAGCAAAACAGCTCTCCCACCCAGATAACAAAAAGTGATTGAATCAACATTGTGACATAGTCAGGCTGAAGATTACAATCAACATTGACGTCAGATATTGAAAAAAAACATTGAAAGTGCTTGCTATGATCAACATGGAAATAACATTGAATTTCCAATCAATTCTGACGATGAATCAACCTTGATTCAACTATGATTTGATCAACATTGATTCAACTATATGTATGCATTGCATTATACATTGAAACAATGTTATTATTACAGGGCCATTTCAACACTTTTCAATGTTATGTTTTTAAAATGCCTCATTAAAAAATAATCACTTTATTACTCCATTTATGGAATAGTTCAACAACATGCCAAAGCAGTCTACGAGTCAATGATATCACTGCCATTTGTCTGAATGTCACTTATAGACATGTTTGTTTGGAGCAACCCCCGCAAATAGAGTATAATGATTAATTATTGAAATGAGGCATATTAAAAACATAGACAAAGGTTTAATTGCTGAACTAGTTCATTAAGTATGCTTTACTGCAGTGATTCTCAACCTTTTTACACAAAGGCACTTTACAGGGACATGTTTTGGGGGACCCTATTCTTCATTATAATCATTTCATAGGTGAATATTCGAAAATGTGTTGGGAGCTTGTAGATTGTGTCATGGTTTCACCCCCGCCGAATATAAACTGCTGTCCGGCAGGAGTGAGGACCATGGACCTAAAAGAATGCAGGACCGAAATGCCAGACTGATACAAACTGGAGATTTAATAAATAGTAATTTAAAAAAAACATAGGGATAAAGAATGCAGGACCGAAATGCCAGACTGATACAAACTGGAGATTTAATAAATAGTAATTTAAAAAAAACATAGGGATAAAAACAAGGAGCTGCATCACCATATCATCAGGGTTAAAATGACACACATCAATGATAAAACCAAAATGCAGTACCGATGAGAACTGGCAACTGCCAGCCCTATATACTTCAGATAATCACCTCCACCTAAAAAAGCAACAAGTGCAGCTTGTTAAGGTGGAGGTGAGGGAAAGCCACAGGGGAGGGCTGCAAGGAAAAAACCCTTACTGCATGCTCTAGAAACAAAAAAAAAAACCAAAAAAACACAACAATAAAACAGACCATTGTTCATGTAGTTATTTAATAAAGATTCAAAAGAAATTACACTTTTGTACTTCTTTTGTACATTTTAGCACACACCATTTCTTTTTATCTTTTAAATGAGGACTATACTGAACTACACATTTTGGCTTAATCTTATAGTTATTAACTCCAACATAATATCCACAGTCGATTATTTGTCAATACATACCCCCTGTTCTTTGAAATTACCATTAATTAGCCGGTATTGCTGTTTCCAGGAGGCCGCCATTAACGCCACGCCTAGCACGAGAAGTTGCGAGATCATAACGTCACTGCGGCTGCCACATGCATTTATGTGCATGATGCATGCAATGTCAAAATGTCTGAATACATGGATATCCAAATAAATTAGACCACCAACCGATTTCAATTTGTTTATTGAGCAAATCAACTGTTTGATTGCAAATTGAGCAAAGTAAACGGGAGGGGGGTGAAAGCAATTGTCGAGTAGCGGAGGATGATTTTGAAGACCTTAACTTTGCTTAGTTCAGCACGCAATTTGCCTGAATGTGTTTGCTTGATTATGACATTTGGCTGTTGTGTGCGAATCTTGTTCAATTATTAAATAAAAAATGTTTAAAAATTGAGGCACAGATTTGCCTGAATGTGCTTGCCCAGTCTTCGGTGCATTTGTCCATTGCTTGCTATGCAAAAATTATTTCTCTCATATTTACGTTTGATGCGCTTCGCACAGTTTTCTATTTAAATAATATGTTATAGTGTAATGTGAATAGAAGCCACTAGATTGCAGTATTTGCATAATGCAGTATTTACATTTTCTTTTGTTCAGCCCAGACTGAAGCTAGGTTTGGAAATGTCCTGGGCATGTCTGAGATGGAAAGTCCCTGAGAATTAAAAAAAAGTCTAAAAGGTGGGAGGGGTCTGCCAAAGAGAAAACAAGGAGGAAAATTGAGACAGTAAAGTAGTAGGAGAAATTGCAAGGAGAAGGATATATTTGACCATACCTGTCACTCTTTTCAATACCTGCAAAGTTTTTGTTTTGTGGATTTTTGCCTGTGTTGGAGCATTATCCTGTCAGGACATCACCAAGCAACCCAACCAAAAGGACTGTAAATATTTTTTTTCCTGTATATAATCAATCTTGGTCAGTTGAGTAGATAGTAGATTAGTTAGAAGTCTTTGTATAATTAAATGTGTTTAAGTTTTAAAACTGTGTCTGTCATCCCTCGCTGTCATAAATGTCATAACAAATTGGGGGCTTGTCCGGGATAGACCATTGTGTGAGTCATTTATTGAAAATCTAACATTTAAAATTATAAAATTTGTTTTTTGAATTTTCCTATATATATATATATATATTGACAGATCAACAGCAATGGATGATTTCTTGGCATCACCAACCTTAGAGGATTTGAAGTCTTTTAAAAAGACAGAACTGCTATAAATATGCAGTCATTTAGAGCTGACAGAGGTAAAACCAGCCATGCGAAAAGCACGACTGGCTAGAGAGATTGTTGAATATTACATTGATGAAAATGTGTTTGCACCGGGATATCTGGAACAGCTTCCAGTGGAAATCCAAATATAGAAATGGAACTGAAAATAAAAATGTTAGAGATTGAAAGGGAGGAAAAAGAAAAACAAAGACAGTTTGAGTCAGAAAAATTAGCGAGAGAAGAGAAAAAAGAAAGGGAGGAAAAAGAAAAACAAAGGCAGTTTGAGTTAGAAAAATTAGCAAGAGAAGAGAAAAAACAAAGGGAGGATTAAGAAAAACAAAGAGAATTTGAGTTAGCAAGATTAGCAAGACAGAGAGAGTTTGATTTACAGAAATTCTATAGAGAAGAAAGGTGTTGGGATTCTGGATTCGTCTGTCATGTTTAAGTTCTGTGCCTGGCTATGCCATGTTTAGGATTTCTGTGTTTAGTGACCACTGCCTGCCCTTTGACTATTCTTAGGATTGTGTATTGTGTTTTGGTAATTTAGATTTCCTGTTTATTATTTTTCATGTGTAGATCATTTAGTTTCCATGCCATGTTTTCATTTCCATGCTTTGCACTTTGTCTCCCCTGTCTTGTCATGTGTGTATCTTTGCTCACGGTCCCTTGTCTTGTGTGCACTCATTCGGGTGATTTATTGGTTTCTGGGTTTCAATCTTCTTTCATTATCTCGTGTTCTTCCTTCCTCTCTCTTTGACTGTCTTACTAACACATACTAACAGTTTATTGTTTTTGCTAATTACTAACCACACTAATCTTGTATATTTTTACTAACTTTCTAACATGCACTCAGGATTGCAAAACTGCACATACTAATTGACTATCTCTCAGCAGTCGCTCAATTCTAATCTCGGCCTCCTTGCCTATCCCTAATTATCTCTGCTGCAGTTTTCCACTTATATCTCATGCTTTCCTTTTCTTTTATCTTGGCACTTTAGTACTCCTTAACCGGAGCTGTTGTTTTGTACTTAGGTTTGTCTTGTGATCCCTGTCTGTGTTTTGGCTACAGCCAAATTCATGTAATTAGTTTATTCCTCATGTGTCTCTCCCTGATCATTGTTCCCATTGATTGCACCTGTTCTCCCTGGTCATGTGTTTACCCCGGGTGTGTATATAAGATGTCTGTTTGGTACACTTTCTTGTCAGATCGTTCTTCCTAGCTTCCTGTGCCACGTTTTGTTTACGCCTTGATTCTAAGTGATTTATCTTTCTGACTGGACCGGCTGACTACCGAGCTTTGCCAATTCCCTGTATTGTACCCCATTCTTGTGTATCGACCTATTTTGCCTGACTACAAATTTTGTTTTTGGTGCCCTGGTTACGATTCTGGATTTCGCCCTTTGGATACTGATCTCGGATTGCGGACTTTGTACTGTTGCCAGCTCTGTTGGGGGGGGTTACCCCCTTCAGAAATAAAGCCTCCTTTTTGCATTCATCTGGTTTTCGCTATTGGTTCATTTCGTATATCACAACAAAAGGCTCCAAATGGAGCTACTAAAAATAAAAATAGCAACTGAAAATAAATTTTGGGCTAGCCAGGAGGTAAAACTGGTGCCTCCATTCATAGAAAAGGATGTTGATAACTATTTCCAGTGTTTTGAAAAGGTAGCAAAGAGTTGCCAGTGGCCAAAGGAACACTGGCCTCTGATGTTGCAAACTGTTCTCAAGGGTAAAGCTCAATAAGCCTGTTCGGCTTTGTCTGCAGATGATTCCTCTGATTATGAGGTTGTCAAAAAGGTTATTTTGAGAGCTTATGAGTTGGTTCCAGAGGCTTACCGACAGAAATTCAGAGGTCTGAAGAAATCTGAAAATGAGACTGATGTGGAATTTGCTAACGAGAAGAAGGTTTGCTTTGAGCGCTGGTGTGTGACCTTCTATGGAGGTCAAGGATGATTTCAACTCACTAAAAGAGATGGTTTCAGTTGAAGAATTCAAGAACTGTGTTAAGGATGATATTAAGACCTACCTTAATGAGAAGCAAGCACTGAATTTGCAATCAGCTGCCAAGTTTGCAGACGAATATGTTCTCACACATAAGTCCAAATTTCAGTCTAGCAGTAACAATAGATGGTTCCAATTTCAGAAAAAAGGGAACGGTGATACACAAGATTCCTCACCCCCAGACAAACACAAATCTGGTGATGGTGCTCAGAAATCCAGTAACAGGTCTGATCAAAGTGTGAAAGCTGACAGTGACAAAATTGGTCTAGTTTGCAGTAATTGCAAGAAATCTGGTATAAGTTACAACTAACTGTTGGTTCCTTAAAGCTAAGAAAGAAAAAGGATACCAAACCAAATGCCTTTGTGAAAACAAGGTTAGAAACCCCTGTAGTAGATGACTAATCTGCTAAATTGCCTGCTTCTTGTGGGGCTAAGAAGCCTGATACTGCTGACTTTGTGAGGGAGGAATTTCTTCCATTTGTGTCAGAGGGATTTGTGGCTCTGAATGAGCATTCTCCTCCTGTCCCCATATATATCCTAAGGGATACAGAAGCTTCTCAGTCACACTTGTTGATGGACTCCTTGGAGTTACATGATGAGACCGCTTCTGGGGATTTCATACTTGTACAAGGTATTGAATGGAGGACTGTTTCTGTACCCCTGCGCTATATATTCTTGAAGTCAGATTTAGTTACAGGACAGGTAAAGGTGGGACTTATGTCAAGTCTACCTATAAAGGGTGTTTCTCTGTTGCTAGGCAATGACCTGGCTGGGGGCAATGTAGTTCCTACTGTTCATCTGACTTCACAGCCGAGCACTGAAGATGGCGATGAAGACCCATCTCTGTATCCTTCCTGAGCAGTAACCCGTACTATGGCTAAGAAGGCTCAAAAAGAAAATGACGTGGTGCTGTCCAGCACATTGAATAGTCATGACTCAGGTGGTTCGCCTCATGACTCTGTTCGGCCTACTATGGTTTCTCCGTTTGAGGACTTATCAGATACTTTTATCAATTCTCTGTTCAGCCAGCCAGATGGGTCTGGTGATTCTGATGTCTGGGGACTTGTCTTTGTCCAGAAAGCGGTTGATTCAGGAGCAAACTAATGATCCTGAAATTTGTGTACTAAAGAGGAGAGCCCTTCCTGATGAAGAAATAGACGCAGTTCCAGTTGGGTATTATCTCAAGGATGTAGTGTTGATGCGGAAGTGGCGCTCTCCTGATATCCCTGCCAATGCAGATTGGGCAGTGGTTCGGCAAATTGTTGTTCTGAAAGTCTACAGGAATGAGATCTTAACAATGGCTCATAGTTTACCTTTAGGAGGTCATCTTGGTGTTAAGAAGACTGTTGATAAGATCATGAAACACTTCTTCTGGCCTGGGTTTCAGAAAGACGTTTCCAACTTTTGCAAAACCTGTCACACTTGTCAGGTAGTTGGAAAACACCAGTTAGACCCACCTGTTGCTCCATTGCAGCCTATCCCAGCGTTTTGGGAGCCCTTCTCTCAGGTCATTGTTGATTGTGTTAGTCCATTACCCAAGACTAGATCTGGAAATCAGTACTTGTTGACAATCATGTGTGCATCTACTAGATTCTCTGAAGCCATGACTCTACGCAACATCAAGGCCACTACAATCTCGAAGGTTTTGATAAAGTTCTTCACGTTGTTTGGGCTTTCCTGGGAAATTCAGTCAGACTAAGGTAGCAATTTCACTTCCAGATTGTTTCAGCAGATAGTGTATGAACTAGGTGCAAAGCAGATTCTTTCTAGTGCCTATCATCCAGAGAGTCAGGGTCCCTTAGAGCAGTTTCATTCCACTCTCAAGACAATGATGAGTAATTATTGTTATGACCATGAGAAAGACTGGGATGAAGGTGTTCATTTGCTGTTGTTTGCAGCTAGAGAAGCAGTGCAGGAGTCCACTGGATTCAGTCCATTTGAGCTAGTGTTTGGCCATGAAGTGAGAGGACCTTTGCTATTGTTGAGTCAACAATGGCAAGAGAAAGAGCCGCATATCAGTCTGTTGGACTATGTTAGCAAGTTCTAGGAAAGATTGCATGCAGCTTGTGATCTAGCCAAAGAGAACTTGAAATCAAGTCAGGGAAAAATGAAAACTTGGTATGATCATAAGGCTAGAAGCCGTGAGTTTAAACTAGGAGACAAGGTTCTTGTGTTGTTTCCCTTGCAGTCCAATCCATTGCAGGCTAGATTTCATGGTCCTTATGAAATTCTAACAAAACTCAATGATCTCAATTACATTGTGAAGACTCCAGATAGGAGAAAGTCAAAACAATTGTGTCACATTAACATGCTGAAGCCTTATCATGACAGAAATGCTAGGGTTGCAGCTGTCACTTCAGATTCTCCTCTGGCCGAGATTTGTAAAGATGAGGGGGAGTTTCAAGATGGTGAACCTAGAATTAAAGCTGAGGTTCTTTCATGTAAATTGTCAAACTATGAAGTGTTGCAAAATCTTGATGTAAAACTCCAGCACTTAGAACCCTCACAGAAAGATCAGTTTGAGAGGTTGATCAAGAAATATAATGATCTATTTCCTGATGTTCCAAAGAGAGTTACTATAGCCTCTCATGATGTAGATGTTGGTGATGCTAAACCAATAAAACAGCATCCGTACCGGATGAATCCTGAAAAGAGAAAGATTGCTGAGAAAGAGGTTGAGTACATGTTAGAACATGATATTATCAGACCCTCCAACTCAGATTGGAGTTCACCCTGTGTGCTAGTTCCAAAAACCGATGGAAGTACTAGATTCTGTACAGATTATTGGAAAGTCAATGCTGTAACTAGAACTGATGTGTTTCCAATACCTAGGATTGATGATTGTATTGATAGAGTAGGGCAAGCAAAGTTTCTGACCAAGATTGATTTATTGAAGGGTTATTGGTGTGTGCCTTTAACTGAGAGGGCCAAGAGCATCTCTGCTTTTGCCACACCATTTGGGTTGTACCAGTATGAAGTCCTACCCTTTGGCATGAAAAATGCCCCAGCCATGTTTCAAAGGATGATACAGTCTACAATCGCCGGATTGCCACACACGGGTGCATTCATCGACGACCTGATCACATTGAGGTGCTCCTGGGAAGAACATCTGAAAGATGTAGAGACATTGTTCCAGCGCCTGACCCAGGCTAACCTGACTATTAGAAAAAACCTGAAAAAGAGTGACTTTGGTTGTGCTACTGTCACATATCTTGGCTACGTCATAGGCTAGGGTAAGGTGGCACCCATAAATGCTAAAGTCCAAGCCATCATGGACTTTCCAGTTCCTGACAACAAAAAAGCTTTGCACCGCTTCCTTGGAATGATCGGGTACTAACGGAAGTTCTGCAAGAACTTTGCTGAGATTGCTCTCAGTCTCACCAACCAATTGAAGAAAGGCGTAAAGTTCACTTGGGATGAAGCATGCCAAAGAGCCTGCGATCGCCTGAAGTCTCTACTGTGTCACTCCCCCGTGCTGAAATTTCCTGACTTCAACAAACCGTTCTCCATCGCGGTCGATGCTAGCGACCAAGCTTGTGGATCTATGCTCCTACAGAGAAGTGACTCTGATGACATTGAGCATCCCGTGGCATACTTCTCCAGGAAGTTCAATCACCACCAAAAGAACTATTCCACAATAGAGAAGGAGCTGTTGGCTCTGGTTCTATCCTTTCAACACTTTGAGGTTTATGTTTGTTCAGGGAAAAAGCCAATGATTGTGTACACTGACCACAATCCGTTAATGTTTTTGAGTAAGATGAAAAACGAGAATCGGAGATTGTTGAATTGGAGTTTGATTTTAAAGGAGTTTGGAAATTAAGCATGTAAAGGGTACTGACAATGTAATTGCCGATTGCTTATCCCGTATTTGAGTATGTATATATATCACATGTTGTAGCATATTGTATTATATGTATATATATATACACACCCACACACACACACACACGTGTCTACTTGACCATTTTTGTATTGAAAAGAAAAATTTTGCCTTTATGAGTCAAACTTTTTCCCTTTTGGAATGGAGGTGTAATGTGAATAGAAGCCACTAGATGGCAGTCTAAAAAAAAGTCTAAAAGGTGGGAGGGGTCTGCAAAAGAGTATATAAGGAGGAAAACTGAGACTGAAGTAGTAGGAGAAATTGCAAGGAGAAGGATATATTTGACCAGACCTGTCACTCTTTTCAAGGCCTGTGAAGTTTTTGTTTTGTGGATTTTTTCCTGTGTTTCAGCATTTCCCTGTCAGGACATCACCAAGCAACCCAACCAAAGGGACTGTAAATATTTTTTTCCTGTATATAATCAATCTTGGTCAGTCGAGTAGATAGTAGATTAGTTAAAAGTATTTGTTTAATTGAATGTGTTTAAGTTTTAAAATTGTGTCTGTCATCCCTTGCTGTCGTAAATGTCATAACAAATTGGGGCCATAACAATAGTTTTTAGATAGGTGGAATTCAGAGGTCTGCTATTTATTCAGATTACTGTCATTATTTCAATCTAGCTCGGTAGCCTGGTTCAGTTTGTCTGCCTCTCATTATCTCTTCTTAATCATGATTAGCTAGATTTAAGTTTTGATTGGTCAGTTGGCTGAATAAATGGCTTGATTACAAGTTAGGCAAAGTACACGGGAATTAGGTGAGCTCATTATGCTAAGGTGACGGCAGCTGACCAGCCTCACTGGTAATTAGCAAACTTCAAATCGCACTTTTCTTTCCGGAAGTATTTCAAATGGCCTCTGATGTAAGTTCACCTCAAAATTAAAGTTGTGTTGGTTTCAGAAAGGTAGCTAATTATCAAGCTCGTCTGTCTCCCCCTTAGAGGAAGCGGGAACATCTCGGTCATTCAACAATCACAATGCAGGACCGCAGGACAATGGACATTAATGGCGCTGGCAGCTGCACTGATGTCACGATTCGTGGTGCCCCAAGTGGTATAGAGGGTGAATTTTCGTCTGCAGTGGTGAAAATGACGCGGTCCACTAGTTTTGTAAAATCGCTCATAAAAATTAAAGAAATTGCAAAATAAAGAAAAAAAAAGTTGGAGGAGCTTTTTTCATGATTTAATGAAATAATATTTCCCACTATTCCCCGATGATAGTCCTCCTTTAAGGTTTCCTGCCTGGCCCAGGTGGAGGAAGCACCTGAGAGAAGCGCGCACACATCCCACCCCCCCGAAATCTGCCCCATTGAAACAATGTCAAATCATTGTAGGGCATTTCAACATTGAAAAATCATCATTTATACTACAGTGATTCAACAACAGTTTTTCAAACGTTGAAATGGTAACTGTAATTACATCCCCGAACGCCGAACGGCGTTCCAGGGATATTATGTTTTTGATCCGACCGGCGCCGCCCTACTGTAGGCTGGATTTTTGCTTCTGCCTCAAGCTGACGTCATTGCTACGCAGAGCCTCTGCAGCGACGTGAACCCCCACCGCAGAGCCTCTGCGTCGCCTGCCGTGCACCTCGAAAATTTTTTAGCTGCATGTCATAGCGACGGACACCGCAAGGGCACTGATTGGTCCGACCCGATCCTAGCGATGCGTGTGATTCAACGTCAATCAAGAAATTCACAGCGGTGGCGAGAAGCAACCTAGCGCACAGAAACTGACGAACCTAGCTTGATGGTTTACTACAGACAACTCGCTATCGGTGGTTATGTCATTTTTTATTTTTATTCGCGGCTATTTTTCGCCTTATGAAAGCGATGCGGTTGCTTATAAGGCTACCGCGAAACCGCTAAATGGCGAGTGAAAACAGTTCTCCCGTGAACTGGCTGCGTTTGTTTACACTTGCTTAACCTGAAAGTAGCAGCTGCGAAACACATTCCAAACGACCGTTCATTGAAAACCCTACTCCCTGCTGCCCTTCAGAGTTTTCACTACGAAGGGAAGTGATTTCAAAGGGCATAGGATGTAGGGATTATTATGTGCCTGCCAGGGCTGCCATCACCACTTTAAAAGTAGTATTGCCAACTTTCTTGCCTGTCGTGTCATAGGCCTATAATGCGACGGTCCGAAAGCAAGCAGGAAGTGAACCTATTTTTGGTTGTTACTGAATGTTATTTTGCCACAGGATAATTGGGTACTCAAATCACTGTAGCTTAACCATGCAAAGAAACAGACAAAATTTCTAACAATGTGAAATGTAAATGAAAATGTTTAATGCACATTTTTAAAATAATGACAAAAAGTCCCATAAATGTCTAAAATATATGAGAAAAGTCTGAAGACTTGAATGGAAAAACATGGGCAGTAATTTACAGCCACCAAACAAGTAAATTTTGGACAAATGTAAGCCGACCAGGAAGAAGACATTGTTCAGTTCTTTCATTCTTGAAACTTAAGTCTGATGAATTTTGAATCACTTAAAGTTGTTCAGTCATATTAACAACCACACCTTAAAAACAACAGCAACAGAAACAGTTGATGTGAGACAACTACCATGATACTGTGGTTCAACTGAACTGTACAGGAGGATCACCTGTGTGAGCTTCCATTTTATTAAATACAGGCACAGCAGCCACCACACATGAGGGAATTACAGAATGTGCGTTTTATAGTAATGTCAACCAGGCTGGTATATGTCACATACCACCCATAACAAACATGACTGATATGTTGCGTTTTACCCTCCCTTTACTGTGTTGCATCTTCTTCAATGACCTGCTCTGGGTTAATTTCTGCAACACTGGCATCAGCCTTTCTGTTTAGGGAAATTAAAAACACCTAGGCTAACACATAATGGCCAACATTGTTGACTTCACCATGTCATTAAGGAGGAAGGAGGTTTTTAAAACTGACACAAATGCAACACTGTACAACCATAACTGACATGTTGTGGACCATCTCTCCCTTAATGAATTTGATTTGATTGCCCAACAACTTGCATCTTCATGGATTTAATTACATTTAACTGATAATGGAATTAATTCACGACAGTAGTTCAGAAAAATATGTTCAATTACTTTCCATCTCTGACTTATCTCTTAGCTCTAACTAACCTTCTGAAAAACGAACACAGTGTACCTCTGCGATGTGCGGGCAGGCAGATCGTCCCGCCTAAATGAAAAAATATCAATTTAGCTACATGGTCTGGCTTTAGTTATAGCTACTGTTAGTAGTAGCCTCATTAAGCTTAACGAACAAACTCACGAGCAGACAATGTTCCATGCTGCGCAGTCTGTTAAGATAAAGGCTGAAATGCTCCAAAAACATGCATCTTTCTAGATTTCTAATCAAGGTTTTGGTTACAATGTTACTTAACATTTTGTATAGAGAAGGAGCACTGTCTAGGTGAGGAGGGTCCAATCTTATCCACAAAGGGCTGCTGTGTGTGTAGGTTTTCATTTTAGCCCAGATGATTCTAACCTGAATCATCTAATTAACTAATCGTGGGGTTCAATAAAAACCTTGATTACTAAAATCAGGTGCAGCACTTTTAAGTGCTTTTTCCGTCGGACGCGAAACAAATTTTTCGCACAAAAGATTACATTCAAAGTCATTGCAAAGACGCGAATACACGATCATGAGAAAAATTTGTTTCACATCTGGTGGAGCCCAGGGTGGTTTTGCAACCCAGGGTGGTTTTGCACAAAGCTGGCAAACAGAGTAAGCCTGGGCTTTGCACAAAGTAAAACCCAGAAAGCTATATTTATTTCAGTCCATGTTCCAGATTTGAATTGTTTCCAGGTTTTACTTTGTGCAAAAGCCAGGCTTACTCAGTTAGCCAGCTTTGTGGAATACCCCCCAGCTTAGTAGTGCTACGCCTGATGTTCGTAATCAAGGGCTCAACACTAACTTTTTTTTTTAATTACTCATTCGAGAAAGTAAAATCAGATTCTTACTTGCCAAAAGAAAAATTTACATGCAAAAAAAAAAGGAAAAAAAAAGGAAAAAGAAGAATAATAAGAATAATAATTAAAAAACAATTTCTCAATGACTGGGAACCTTTACATCCTTTCCATAGCAGGTCAGCCAAGTAAAAACAAAAATAATGTTTTAATTTCTGGTCTCTTCATTATTCTTGCATTCAAAAATGTTTTCTTTTACTGTTCAGTGAAACTATGATTTGTATTCCAGGTCATAATATTTTTCAAAGTGATTCTACTGTTGTGTGTCAATAAATACAAACATGTATATTTTTACACACTAAAATTAATTATGAATTTTCACACTTTTTTCTACTCAAATCCTCATTTGTTACTTCACAGTCACCAATCAACACAAGGAAATGTACCAGTGTATAAGAAACCCTTGAAAAATGATATTGCAAATAAAACTTTACTTTAGTTTGTTCCCTTTTAAATTCTAATTAAGAAACTCACTTATTTACCCTGTTTTAGTCTCAGAAATTTCACTTGGGTTCTTTTGAAATTCACCCAACAGGGAAATTGGAAAATACAAATAGGCTTCACACACAGTGACTTACAACTTTTCAGGCGAATTACCGTAAACATCAGAATCTCATTGGTTTAGCTCAATTTCAACCATTAAATAAATACAGGTAAAATTAATTCAAGAAAAGATCAGTATCAGTGAAATGATAGCGTTGGCGCTGAATTAACGTTAAACCTTGGAAATGTTCAGACAATAACCAAGCACTTGACTTTGCATTGGCGACCAAACCTTAGTGCACATAAACCCTTTATTTCGTTTCGATGCAGTGACTCTACCTCACGAATCCATGAAACAGGAGAAGCCAATCGGAAGCGTTGAGTGGAGAAACCAGTGCAGCAAGTGGAACAGTCGCCTCCACAGTTCAGCGAGTTCGTCCTCATAAGGCATTAGCAACGGTGGCGAATTAACATGGTTCTTTCTTGGTGAAAGCTACGGCTAGCATTTAAGCTATTTTAGCAATGCTATGTTAAACGTCCACGTCTTCAAAGCTCATACGTTTTCAGACTTTATGAAAACAATAAACGCAGTAACGTTATATTTACCAAGCAACTCTTCACTTCAAGATCGCCTTTGAACGAAAGTTTCGGCTGTTCAGTTCTCTCACACCACACTCTGTCAAAGCGTCTTCAATGTTCTTCACGTTTTTTCTAAATGCACCATCACCAACAAAAAGCTCCTTCTTTTTTATAGGTGCAATCCCGCTGGCCCAGTGAAAGTTGTTTTTCTTTTGAATTTCTCAACGAGTCGAGCACCGCCTCCGTCCAATCAGGAGTCTCCCCGAAACCATCTGGTGGCCAAACCGGGTCACATTATCAGTTGTCGGAGTGGTCACTTCGTCCTCACTGAAAACACTACAGCTATGTCAGAAAGAAAGCGAACTAAACCGAGACAAATCAAACGAAAGCATCCTGTAACCTGGAAATGTTCGGTAACATTCATTCTATAATTTCTGTACATACAATTTTTGTCCCGGGAAGTTTTAGGAACATGGTATGTATGTTTACTGTATGTTTTAGGCCGGACGATCATGATAGTCCGCTATTTGTCAGCACTGACCGAATTGATCTGAAAAGGGATATTTCAACATTTTGGCAAATTGGCCTATTGACACAATCCCTACAGTTATACGGTTAGGTGCATTACCTTTAATTATCTGTGCCATTTGTTTTGACATTCGAGGGGAGAGACTCGAGCTGCTCAGCGAACATATCGAGAGTGAACGTTACGGGTCTCATCAAATACACAACAACTCCAAAACGCTCTCTTGGATAAGTTGTGACCATAGAGTTACATACTTATATTAAGTTGATGTTTGATTTGTTTCATTTTTGGGGGGGGGCGAACACCACCCTTTTGAATGTTGAGGGGGACATTGTCATGATTCTGGGTTTTTTGATCATGTTTTATGTATTGGTTTTGTGTTCATGATTATTGTCTTTTATTTATTCTTTTTGGTTTTTGTAATATTCTGGTTTTTGGTTCATTCCATGTTTCAGTTCCATTGCACTTGTCTCCCCTGTCTTGTGATCTAGTTGGTTCAGTCCGTCTTCCCTGTCTGCATGCTCACTGACTTCGGGTGCTTTAAAGGCAGTCTGGTGTTTAAAACATTTCTTCGTATCTCGTTTTCTTCCTTTGACCTTCTGTTCTAATTATTAACAAGACTAACATTTGTATTTTGTATTATAGTCTACTAACACAACTAACCATGTATATATTCGATTACTAAATTACTAATGAGCACTCTAGTTTAAGTTGTAAAGCTGCACCGCTACTAATAGACTAATTCCCTCTTCGCAATCGCCCTGTTGTATTCTCCGCCCCTTTGCTTTCCACCGTCCTCTCCCTATGTTCAGCGAGAATCTCTCGCACGTGCTTAATTACTTTCCTGCTCTTGTTATCTATGCACGTAGAACTCCTGGACCGGAGCTGTTTAAATGTCATAGGCTGTCTGTGTGATTCCCGTTCGTATTTCGTCTCGCCAATTTTCGTGGTAAGGGTTTCCCTCATGTGATTCTCCCAATGTAATTAGCCTCATTCCCCACAGCTGATCTCTGTATAGCATGTGACCATTCCTGTGTGTATTTTAGGAGTCTTTTCACTCACAGCTCTTGTCAGAACGTTGATCAATATTTCTTTGTGCAGAGCTCCTCGTATGCCATTGATTATTGTTTCTTTTCTACTGGATAGTCCGACTCCGATTCTTGCCATAGCCCTTTTTGTACTGTTTTTGCCTTTCTGGATTTTGACCTATTTTTGTATGACCACAAGTTCTGTGTTTGGATGCCCTGTGTATGACCATTGGCTTTGCCCATCGACTACGACTTTTTGCCTATCGTTTTTGTACCTTTGCCCATCTGTCTTACTGGTTCTGACCCCTGCCTGTCTAGTCCATGCTGTTTTTGGATTTCGTATTGTGGCTTGGCAATTCCTGTGCTTTCTGGCTTTAACTCGGACTCCAATAAAGGCATACGTTTTTTGGATTACAATCTCTTGCGAGTGGTTCCTGAACTGTACGTCACAGACATGTACCCCCCATCCCCCACTAATAACGCCTATGCATTTAGCTAGATGTAGCGTTAACGTCTTTCTTTCGTTAAAGTTAGATCAACACAGGCATTTGCGAACGGTACTTCAAGCAATGTGTTTCCCATTAGAAATCCAGACAAACTTTCATAATTTAAATATAGAGATGGAAGCTGCAATAATGTTATTGGGGAAAAAAAGATAATAATACATAGCACGTCACCGCAGATTTTGTGGTCCATCAGATTGAATTTATAGTCGCTCTATGCTGCTGCTGAACTGAGAAGAAATCTCACCCATTGACTCGATGCGTTACCGTAGGCTGGATCGAGCCCAAAGATTCTAGAGCGCTGGCATATAACAGGGGACGTCCCCTCCCAATCGAATACAGAATAGACTGTTCATTCCATTCGCTCCTTTCTCATTTGTTTTACGTTTTTGGGGCATGGTGTCATGAAAAACAATCAACACGGACACACGCAGGCTGTTTGCATAGTTCTCTGAACCAATCAATCTCATCGTGTCACATAAGAAAAGTAGTATTGCCAGACAATACCACTATGAAAAGTAGTATTGCCGTGGCAATACTGGCAATACTGACAATGGCGGCCCTGGTGCCTGCAGCAATGCAGACACATATTACAATCCTGCATACTTCTTTATCATTAGTGGGCCTGACCTGAGTGCAGGCCCACTACTCTCCCCAATAGGAAGTGTAGTGTTCCTAGGTAAAGCCCAGGCCACTTATATTATTCTGTGACTATATTTTTATTATCATTATTATTATTAATTCTTCCGTAAGAATTTCAGTGCGCAACTAACAGTGTCTTACAGCTTTGAGAAAACCCTAACAATATAAATATTAAATCATGCGGCTCGATCGGGAATGGTGTGGCATGGCTTTTCTAAGCAATCCGATTTACGGATTTCTTACACTTCCTGAAAAACATGGATTTTCAACCCTCCCTAGCAACCAGGCAGAACTCCATAGCAACCGCCTATTTAAGCACAAGCAATCACCCACATCACTATGGCAACTGCTAAGCAATACCTTAGCGACCATCAGGAATACCATAGCTACCACCTGGCAACGCCCTAGTAACCACGAGGAGCCACATAGCAACAGCCTAGCAATGCTCTATCAAAAGGCCAGAACACCATGAAATAATGGTGTTAATTAGGGCTTAACCCTAACACCAAGAAATTGCAATACCTTGCCAACCACCAGGAACAACATAGCAACCACCCAGCAACCACCCAGAACACCAAAGCAAGCACCTAGCAACCACCCAGAACACCATAGCAACCACCTACCAACCACCCAAAATACCATTGTAACCACCTAGCAATGCCCTAGAAACCACCCAGAACACCATAGCAACCACCTACCAACCATCCAGAATACCATAGCAAGCGCCTATCAACGCCCTTGCAACCACTCAGAACACCAAAGTACCCGCCTAGCAACGCCCCAGCAACCACCCAGAACACCATATCAACCACCTAGCAATCACCCGGAACACCATAGCAACCGCCTAGCAATGCCCTAGCAACCACCCAAAACACCATAGTAACTGCCTAGCAACCACCCAGAACACCATAGCCACCGCCTAGCAATGCCCTAGCAACCACCCAGAACACCATAGCAACTGCCTAGCAACACCCTTGCAGCCACCCAGAACACCATAGTAACCACCTAGCGACCACCCAGAACACCATAGCAACCGCCTAGCAACACCCTAGCAACCAACCAGAACACCATACCAACCACCCAGAACACCATGGCAACCACCTAGCAACCACCCACAATACCTAAGCCCTAGCAAATTACAGAACACCATACGAACCACCTGGCAACCATCCAGAACACCAAAGCAACCGCCTAGCAACACCCTAGCAACCAACGAGAACACCAAAGTAACTGCCTAGCAATGCCCTAGCAACCACCCAGAACACCATGGCAACAGCGTAGCAACGCCCTAGAAACCAGCCAGAACACCATAGCAACTGCCTAGCAACGCCCTAGCAACCACCCAGAACACCATAGCAACCTCTTTGCAACCATCCAGAACACCATAGCAACTGCCTAACAACGCCTTAGCAACCACCCAGAACACCATAGCAACCGCCTTGCAATGCCCTAGCAACCACCCTGAAAGCCATGGCAACTGCTTAACAATGCCCTAGCAACCATCCATAACACCATAGCAACCTCCTAGCAACCACCCAGAAGAACATTGCAACCGCCTAGCAACGCCCTACCAACCACCCATATCACCATAGCAACCGCATAGCAACGCCCTAGCAACCACCCAGAACACCATAGAAACTACCTAGCAACGCCTTAGCAACAACCCAGAACACCATGGCAAACACCTAGCAACGCCCTAGCAACCACCCAGAACACCATAGTAACTGCCTAGCAACACCCTAGCAACCACCCAGAACCCCACAGCAACAGCCTAGCAACGCCCTAGCAACCACGCGAAACACCATAGCAATCGCCTAGCAACACCATAGCAACCACTCAGAACACCATAGCAACTGCGTAGTAACACCTTAGCAACCACTCAGAACATCATCGCAACTGCCTAGCAACACCCCAGCAACCACCCAGAACACCATAGCAACTGCCTTGCAACACCCTAGCAACCACCCAGAACCCCACAGTAACTGCGTAGCAACGCCCTAGCAACCACCCAGAACACCATAGCAACCGCCTAGCAACGGCATAGCAACCACCAAGAACACAGAGCAATCGCCTAGCAGCGCCCTAGCAACCACTCAGAACACCATATCAACTGCTTAGCAATGCCCTAGCAACCACCCAGAAAACCATAGCAACTGCCTAGCAACGCCCTAGCAACCACCCAGGACACCATAGCAACTGCCAAGCAACTCCCTAGCAACCACCCAGAATACATAGCAACCGCCTAGCAACACCCTAGCAACCACTCAGAACATCACAGAAACTGACTAGCAACGCCCTAGCAACCACCCAGAACACCATAGCAACCGCCTAGCAACGCCTTAGCAACCACCTAGAACACCACAGCAACGGCCTAACAATGCCATAGCAACCGTCCAGAATACCAAAGCAACTGCCTAACAACGCCCAAGCAACCACCCAGAACACCATAGCAACCTCCTTGCAACCACCCAGAACACCATAGCAACTGCTTAGCAATGCCCTAGCAACCACCCAGAACACCATGGCAAACACCTAGCAACGCCCTAGCAACCACCCAGAACACCATAGTAACTGCCTAGCAACGCCCTAGCAACCACCCAGAACCCCACAGCAACAGCCTAGCAACACCATAGCAACCACTCAGAACACATAGCAATCGCCTAGCAACGCCCTAGCAACCAACCGAAACACCATAGCAATCGCCTAGCAACACCATAGCAACCACTCAGAACATCATAGCAACTGCCTAGCAACACCCTAGCAACCACCCAGAACACCATAGCAACTGCCTTGCAACACCCTAGCAACCACCAAGAACACCGCAGCAACTGCGTAGCAACACCCTAGCAACCACCCAGAACACCATAGCAACCGGCTAGCAACGCCATAGGAACCACCCAGAACACAGAGCAACCGCCTAATAGCGCCCTAGCAACCACTCAGAACACCATACCAACTGCCTAGCAATGCCCTAGCAACCACCCAGAACACCATAGCAACCGGCTAGCAATGCCCTAGCAACCACCCAGAACACCATAGCAACTGCCTAACAACGCCTTAGCAACCACCCAGAACACCATAGCAACCGCCTTGCAATGCCCTAGCAACCACCCTGAAAGCCATAGCAACTGCTTAACAACGCCCTACCAACCATCTATACCACCATAGCAACCTCCTAGCAACCACCCAGAAGAACATTGCAACCGCCTAGCAACGCCCTAGCAACCACCCATATCACCATAGCAACCGCATAGCAATGCCCTAGCAACCACCCAGAACACCATAGAAACTACCTATCAAAGCCTTAGCAACAACCCAGAACACCATAGTAACTGCCTAGCAACACCCTAGCAACCATCCAGAACCCCACAGCAACAGCCTAGCAACGCCATAGGAACCACTCAGAACACATAGCAATCGCCAAGCAACACCATAGCAACCACCCAGAACACCATAGCAACTGCCTAGTAACGCCTGAGCAACCACCCAGAACACCATAGCAACCTCCTTGAAACCACCCAGAAGAACATTGCAACCGCCTAGCAATGCCCTAGCAACCACCCATATCACCATAGCAACCGCATAGCAACGCCCTAGCAACCACCCAGAACACCATAGAAAACTACCTAGCAACGCCTTAGCAACAACCCAGAACACCAAGGCAAACACCTAGCAACGCCCTAGCAACCACCCAGAACACCATAGTAACTGCCTAGCAACACCCTAGCAACCACCCAGAACCCCACAGCAACAGCCTAGCAAAGCGATAGCAACCACTCAGAACACATAGCAATCGCCTAGCAACACCATAGCAACCACCCAGAACACCATAGCAACTGCGTAGTAACACCTTAGCAACCACTCAGAACATCATCGCAACTGCCTAGCAACACCCCAGCAACCACCCAGAACACCATAGCAACTGCCTTGCAACACCCTAGCCACCACCCAGAACACCACAGTAACTGCGTAGCAACGCCCTAGCAACCACCCAGAACACCATAGCAACCGCCTAGCAACGCCATAGCAACCACCATAAACACAGAGCAACCGCCTAGCAGCGCCCTAGCAACCACTCAGAACACCATATCAACTGCCTAGCAATGCCCTAGCAACCACCCAGAACACCATAGCAACTGCTTAGCAACGCCCTAGCAACCACCCAGGACACCATGGCAAACACCTAGCAACGCCCTAGCAACCACCCAGAACACCATAGTAACTGCCTAGCAACGCCCTAGCAACCACCCAGAACCCCACAGCAACAGCCTAGCAACACCATAGCAACCACTCAGTACACATAGCAATCGCCTAGCAACACCATAGCAACCACCCAAGACACCATAGCAACTGCCTAGTAACGCCCTAGCAACCACCCAGAACACCATAGCAACCTCCTTGAAACCACCCAGAACACCATAGCAACTGCCTAGCAATGCCTTAGCAACCACCTAGAACACCATAGCAACCGCGTTGCAATGCCCGAGAAACCACCCTGAAAGCCATAGCAACTGCTTAACAACGCCCGAGCAACCATCCAGAACACCATAGCAACCGCCTAGCAACCACCCAGAACACCAAAGCAACAGCCTAGCAACGCCCTAGCAACCAACCGAAACACCATAGCAACCGCCTAGCAACCACCCAGAACACCATAGCAACTACCTAGCAACGCCCTAGCAACCATCCAGAACACAATGCAACCACCTAGCAACGCCCTAGCAACCACTCAGAAAACCATAGCAACTGCCTGGCAATGCCCTAGCAACCACCCAGAACACCATTGCAGCTGCCTAGCAACACCCTCACAAGTAGACAGAACACCATAGCAACTGCCTAGCAACAGTTTCAGCCCGTCCTCATTATGACAAATTATAATAAAATAATGTAACTATTTAAGCTACTCAACTTATCAACCGTTCAGCCATTCCAACTCCTGATTGTTATTGACTATGACTCCCGCAAACTGTTACCTCAGTCCACATCAGTTTCAAAATAAAAGTCCTCACTACTACCATAATTATCCTACTAAAACTTAGCTACCAATATCATAATGCAATGATTTGTAACAAACTCCACCTTATGCAACTACACTTTGCATTTTCAAGGATTAATTGATTAATTCCCTGGAATTACATTATCTAGTTATTAGTGTGCAATGAAAATGCTCACTATTGTTATCTGGGTCTTCTTATTATTGTGCATTGAAAATGCTCACTTTTGTTATCCTGGTCTTCTTATTATTGTGCATTGAAAATGCTCACTATTGTTATCCTGGTCTTCTTCTTTTTATTATTATTATTCTTCTAACACACTTAATGCAGCCTCAACCGTTTATCGTAGAAACTTCATTCAAACTGCGTTGCGTAGGTCTTCCTTAGGACACCTGAGCAATGTATTTTTCATCTTTGTAACTTTTATACGTTTTGAGTTATTAACAAAAAACTATACATTTTTTCTCCCCATAGACATAAAATTGGCATTATGACATCACCATAGGGCCATTAAGCAAATGGAATCTTGTGCCAGATGTTCTGACCACCTGCTGTAACTGTCAGTTTCTCAGGCTTTCAGACTAAAATCTGGCTCTCTTGAGACTACAGCTTCCTTACTGCTTTCCTTCCTTCTATTTTCTGTCATTCCTTCTTTCTTTTTTCCTCCTTTTTCTTTCTTTCATTCTTTCCTTCTTTTATTCGTTCCTTCTTTCCTACTTTACTTTCTTCTATCTTGCCTTTCATCCTTCCTCCCATTCTTCCTTCCTTCCAATTTTCTTTCCTTCCTTCCTTAGTTTGTCTTTCTTTCCATCATGCCTTCTTTCCTTCCTTCATACCTACTTTCCTTCCTATCTTTCTTCCTTTCTTCTTTCTGCTTTCCCTCTTTCCTTCTCTCTCTCTTTCTTTAATTTCTGTCTTTCCTTCTGTTTTTCATTTCTTCTTCCTCACTTACTTCTCTTCTTTCCTTCCTTCCTTCCTTCTTTCTATCTTTACTTAAATCCTTCTTGTTCCCTTCTTCCTCTCCTTCCTTCCTTACTTCCTTCTTTCCTTCATTCCTCTGTTTCTTTCCATCCATCCTCGCCTTCTTTCCTTTATTCTTTCCTGCCTTCCTTTGATTTCCTTCTTTTTTCCTATATTCTTTCTTTCCTTACTTACCTCATTAGTTCCTTCTTTCCCTCCTTCCTTCCCTGTTATTATTCCAAATTCTTTCGTAATCGCACGGTTCGCTACTTCTCCCAGTTTTCACCCGATCCCCAAACAATACACATCAACGCCCTAGCATCAACAACAACAACATAGCAACTGTCTAGCAATGCCCAAGCAAATATTCAGAACACCATAGCAACAGCCTAGCAACGCTCTAGCAACCACCCAGAACAACATTGTTACCGCCTAGCAACGCCCTAGCAACCACTCAGAACACCATAGCAACTGCCTAGCAACACCCTAGCAACCACCGAGATCACCATAGCAACTGCCTAGCAATGCCCTAGCAATCACCCAGAACACCATGGCAAACACCTAGCAACGCCCTAGCAACCACCCAGAACACCATAGTAACTGCCTAGCAACGCCCTAGCAACCACCCAGAACCCCACAGCAACAGCCTAGCAACACCATAGCAACCACTCAGTACACATAGCAATCGCCTAGCAACACCATAGCAACCACCCAAAACACCATAGCAACTGCCTAGTAACGCCCTAGCAACCACCCAGAACACCATAGCAACCTCCTTGAAACCACCCAGAACACCATAGCAACTGCCTAGCAATGCCTTAGCAACCACCTAGAACACCATAGCAACCGCGTTGCAATGCCCGAGAAACCACCCTGAAAGCCATAGCAACTGCTTAACAACGCCCTAGCAACCATCCAGAACACAATAGCAACCGCCTAGCAACCACCCAGAACACCAAAGCAACTGCCGAGCAACGCCCTAGCAACCACCCGAAACACCATTGCAACCGCCTAGCAACCACCCAGAACACCATAGCAACTACCTAGCAACACCCTAGCCACGATCCAGAACACAATGCAACCACCTAGCAACGCCCTAGCAACCACTCAGAACACCATAGCAACTGCCTGGCAATGCCCTAGCAACCACCCAGAACACCATTGCAGCTGCCTAGCAACACCCTCACAAGTAGACAGAACACCATAGCAACTGCCTAGCAACAGTTTCAGCCCGTCCTTATTATGACAAATTATAATAAAATAATGTAACTATTTAAGCTACTCAACTTATCAACCGTTCAGCCATTCCAACTCCTGATTGTTATTGACTATGACTCCCGCAAACTGTTACCTCAGTCCACATCAGTTTCAAAATACAAGTCCTCACTACTACCATAATTATCCTACTAAAAACTTAGCTACCAATATCATAATGCAATGATTTGTAACAAACTCCACCTTATGCAACTACATTTTGCATTTTCAAGGATTAATTGATTAATTCCCTGGAATTACATTATCTAGTTATTAGTGTGCAATGAAAATGCTCACTATTGTTATCTGGGTCTTCTTATTATTGTGCATTGAAAATGCTCACTTTTGTTATCCTGGTCTTCTTATTATTGTGCATTGAAAATGCTCACTATTGTTATCCTGGTCTTCTTCTTTTTATTATTATTATTCTTCTAACACACTTAATGCGGCCTCAACCGTTTATCGTAGAAACTTCATTCAAACTGCGTTGCGTAGGTCTTCCTTAGGACACCTGTGCAATGTATTTTTCATCTTTGTAACTTTTATACGTTTTGAGTTATTAACAAAAAACTATACATTTTTTCTCCCCATAGACATAAAATTGGCATTATGACATCACCATAGGGCCATTAAGCAAATGGAATCTTGTGCCAGATGTTCTGACCACCTGCTGTAACTGTCAGTTTCTCAGGCTTTCAGACTAAAATCTGGCTCTCTTGAGACTACAGCTTCCTTACTGCTTTCCTTCCTTCTATTTTCTGTCATTCCTTCTTTCTTTTTCCCTCCAATTTCTTACCTTCGTTCTTTCCTTCTTTTATTCGTTCCTTCTTTCCTACTTTACTTTCTTCTATCTTGCCTTTCATCCTTCCTCCCACTCTTCCTTCCTACCAATTTTCTTTCCTTCCTTCCTTAGTTTGTCTTTCTTTCCATCATGCCTTCTTTCCTTCCTTCATACCTACTTTCCTTTCTATCTTTCTTCCTTTCTTCTTTCTGCTTTCCCTCTCTTTCCTTCCCTCTCTCTTTCTTTAATTTCTGTCTTTCTTTCTGTTTTTCATTTCTTCTTCCTCACTTACTTCTCTTCTTTCCTTCCTTCCTTCCTTCTTTCTATCTTTACTTAAATCCTTCTTGTTCCCTTCTTCCTCTCCTTCCTTCCTTATTTCCTTCTTTCCTTCATTCCTCTGTTTCTTTCCATCCATCCTCGCCTTCTTTCCTTTATTCTTTCCTGCCTTCCTTTGATTTCCTTCTTTTTTTCCTATATTCTTTCTTTCCTTACTTTCCTCATTAGTTCCTTCTTTCCCTCCTTCCTTCCCTGTTTCTATTCCAAATTCTTTGGTAATCGCACGGTTCGCTACTTCTCCCAGTTTTCACCCGATCCCCAAACAATACACATCAACGCCCTAGCATCAACAACAACAACATAGCAACTGTCTAGCAATGCCCAAGCAAATATTCAGAACACCATAGCAACAGCCTAGCAACGCTCTAGCAACCACCCAGAACAACATTGTTACCGCCTAGCAACGCCCTAGCAACCACCGAGGACACCATAGCAACTGCCAAGCAACTCCCTAGCAACCACCCAGAATACATAGCAACCCCCTAGCAACACCCTAGCAACCACTCAGAACATCACAGAAACTGACTAGCAACGCCCTAGCAACCACCCAGAACACCATAGCAACCGCATAGCAACGCCTTAGCAACCACCTAGAACACCACAGCAACGGCCTAACAATGCCATAGCAACCGTCCAGAACACCAAAGCAACTGCCTAGCAACACCCTAGCAACCACCCAGAACACCATAGCAACCGCCTAGCAACGCCCAAGCAACCACCCAGAACACCATAGCAACCTCCTTGCAACCACCCAGAACACCATAGCAACTGCCTAGCAATGCCCTAGCAACCACCCAGAACACCATGGCAAACACCTAGCAACGCCCTAGCAACCACCCAGAACACCATAGTAACTGCCTAGCAACGCCCTAGCAACCACCCAGAACCCCACAGCAACAGCCTAGCAACACCATAGCAACCACTCAGAACACATAGCAATCGCCTAGCAACACCATAGCAACCACCCAAAACACCATAGCAACTGCCTAGTAACACCTTAGCAACCACTCAGAACATCATAGCAACTGCCTAGCAACACCCTAGCAACCACCCAGAACACCATAGCAACTGCTTTGCAACACCCTAGCAACCACCAAGAACACCGCAGCAACTGCGTAGCAACACCCTAGCAACCACCCAGAACACCATAGCAACCGGCTAGCAACGCCATAGGAACCACCCAGAACACAGAGCAACCGCCTAACAGCGCCCTAGCAACCACTCAGAACACCATACCAACTGCCTAGCAATGCCCTAGCAACCACCCAGAACACCATAGCAACCGGCTAGCAATGCCCTAGCAACCACCCAGAACACCATAGCAACTGCCTAACAACGCCTTAGCAACCACCCAGAACACCATAGCAACCGCCTTGCAATGCCCTAGCAACCACCCTGAAAGCCATAGCAACTGCTTAACAACGCCCTAGCAACCATCTATAACACCATAGCAACCTCCTAGCAACCACCCAGAAGAACATTGCAACCGCCTAGCAACGCCCTAGCAACCACCCATATCACCATAGCAACCGCATAGCAATGCCCTAGCAACCACCCAGAACACCATAGAAACTACCTATCAACGCCTTAGCAACAACCCAGAACACCATAGTAACTGCCTTGCAACACCCTAGCAACCATCCAGAACCCCACAGCAACAGCCTAGCAACGCCATAGGAACCACTCAGAACACATAGCAATCGCCTAGCAACACCATAGCAACCACCCAGAACACCATAGCAACTGCCTAGTCACACCTTAGCAACCACTCAGAACATCATAGCAACTGCCTAGCAACACCCTAGCAACCACCCAGAACACCATAGCAACTGCCTTGCAACACCCTAGCAACCACCCAGAACACCACAGTAACTGCGTAGCAACGCCCTAGCAACCACCCAGAACACCATAGCAACCGCCTAGCAACGCCATAGCAACCACCCAGAACACAGATCAACCACCTAGCAGCGCCCTAGCAACCACTCAGAACACCATAACAACCAGCTAGCAATGCCCTAGCAACCACCTGGAACACCATAGCAACTGCCTAACAACGCCCTAGCAACCACCCAAAATACATAGCAACTGCATTGCAACTCCCTAGCAACCACTCAGAACATCACAGAAACTGACTAGCAACGCCCTAGCAACCACCCAGAACACCAAAGCAACCGCATAGCAACGCCTTAGCAACCACCTAGAACACCACAGCAACGGCCTAACAATGCCATAGCAACCGTCCAGAACACCAAAGCAACTGCCTTGCAACACCATAGCAACCACCCAGAACACCATAGCAACCGCCTAGCAACGCCCAAGCAACCACCCGGAACACCATAGCAACCTCATTGCAACCACCCAGAACACCATAGCAACTGCTTAGCAATGCCCTAGCAACCACCCAGAACACCATGGCAAACACCTAGCAACGCCCTAGCAACCACCCAGAACACCATAGTAACTGCCTAGCAACGCCCTAGCAACCACCCAGAACCCCACAGCAACAGCCTAGCAACACCATAGCAACCACTCAGTACACATAGCAAACGCCTAGCAACACCACAGCAACCACCCAAAACACCATAGCAAGTGGCTAGTAACGCCCTAGCAACCACCCAGAACACCATAGCAACCTCCTTGAAACCACCCAGAACACCATAGCAACTGCCTAGCAATGCCTTAGCAACCACCTAGAACACCATAGCAACCGCGTTGCAATGCCCGAGAAACCACCCTGAAAGCCATAGCAACTGCTTAACAACGCCCTAGCAACCATCCAGAACACAATAGCAACCGCCTAGCAACCACCCAGAACACCAAAGCAACTGCCGAGCAACGCCCTAGCAACCACCCGAAACACCATTGCAACCGCCTAGCAACCACCCAGAACACCATAGCAACTACCTAGCAACGCCCTAGCCACGATCCAGAACACAATGCAACCACCTAGCAACGCCCTAGCAACCACTCAGAACACCATAGCAACTGCCTGGCAATGCCCTAGCAACCACCCAGAACACCATTGCAGCTGCCTAGCAACACCCTCACAAGTAGACAGAACACCATAGCAACTGCCTAGCAACAGTTTCAGCCCGTCCTTATTATGACAAATTATAATAAAATAATGTAACTATTTAAGCTACTCAACTTATCAACCGTTCAGCCATTCCAACTCCTGATTGTTATTGACTATGACTCCCGCAAACTGTTACCTCAGTCCACATCAGTTTCAAAATAAAAGTCCTCACTACTACCATAATTATCCTACTAAAACTTAGCTACCAATATCATAATGCAATGATTTGTAACAAACTCCACCTTATGCAACTACACTTTGCATTTTCAAGGATTAATTGATTAATTCCCTGGAATTACATTATCTAGTTATTAGTGTGCAATGAAAATGCTCACTATTGTTATCTGGGTCTTCTTATTATTGTGCATTGAAAATGCTCACTTTTGTTATCCTGGTCTTCTTATTATTGTGCATTGAAAATGCTCACTATTGTTATCCTGGTCTTCTTCTTTTTATTATTATTATTCTTCTAACACACTTAATGCGGCCTCAACCGTTTATCGTAGAAACTTCATTCAAACTGCGTTGCGTAGGTCTTCCTTAGGACACCTGAGCAATGTATTTTTCATCTTTGTAACTTTTATACGTTTTGAGTTATTAACAAAAAACTATACATTTTTTCTCCCCATAGACATAAAATTGGCATTATGACATCACCATAGGGCCATTAAGCAAATGGAATCTTGTGCCAGATGTTCTGACCACCTGCTGTAACTGTCAGTTTCTCAGGCTTTCAGACTAAAATCTGGCTCTCTTGAGACTACAGCTTCCTTACTGCTTTCCTTCCTTCTATTTTCTGTCAGTCCTTCTTTCTTTTTCCCTCCAATTTCTTACCTTCGTTCTTTCCTTCTTTTATTCGTTCCTTCTTTCCTACTTTACTTTCTTCTATCTTGCCTTTCATCCTTCCTCCCACTCTTCCTTCCTACCAATTTTCTTTCCTTCCTTCCTTAGTTTGTCTTTCTTTCCATCATCCCTTCTTTCCTTCCTTCATACCTACTTTTCTTCCTTTCTTTCTTCCTTTCTTCTTTCTGCTTTCCCTCTCTTTCCTTCCCTCTCTCTTTCTTTAATTTCTGTCTTTCCTTCTGTTTTTCATTTCTTCTTCCTCACTTACTTCTCTTCTTTCCTTCCTTCCTTCCTTCTTTCTATCTTTACTTAAATCCTTCTTCTTCCCTTCTTCCTCTCCTTCCTTCCTTACTTCCTTCTTTCCTTCATTCCTCTGTTTCTTTCCATCCATCCTCGCCTTCTTTCCTTTGTTCTTTCCTGCCTTCCTTTGATTTCCTTCTTTTTTTTCCTATATTCTTTCTTTCCTTTCTTACCTCATTAGTTCCTTCTTTCCCTCCTTTCTTCCCTGTTTTTATTCCAAATTCTTTCGTTATCGCACGGTTCGCTACTTCTCCCAGTTTTCACCCGATCCCCAAACAATACACATCAACGCCCTAGCATCAACAACAACAACATAGCAACTGTCTAGCAATGCCCAAGCAAATATTCAGAACACCATAGCAACAGCCTAGCAACGCTCTAGCAACCACCCAGAACAACATTGTTACCGCCTAGCAACGCCCTAGCAACCACTCAGAACACCATAGCAACCGCCTAGCAATGCCCTAGCAACCACCAAGAACACCATAGCGACCGCCTAGCAACCACCCAGAACACCTTAGCAACTGCCTAGCAACGCCCTACCAACCACCCAGAACAACATAGCAACTGCCTAGCAACGCCCTAGCAACCACCCAGAACACCATAGCAACCGCCTAGCAACCACCCAGAACACCTTTGCAACTGCCTAGCAACGCCCTACCAACCACCCAAAACACCATAGCAACTGCCTAGCAACGCCCTAGCCACCACCCAGAACACCATAGCAACAGCCTAGCAATGCCCTAGCAACCACCCGGAATACCATAGCAACCGCCCAACAACCATCCAGAACACCAAAGCAACTGCCTAGCAACGCCCTAGCAACCAGCAAGAACACCATAGCGACCGCCTAGCAACCACCCAGAACACCTTAGCAACTGCCTAGCAACGCCGTACCAACCACCCACAACAACATAGCAACTGCCCAGCAACGCCCCACCAACCACCCAGAACACCATAGCAACTGCCTAGCAAAGCCCTACCAACCACCCAAAACACCATAGCAACTGCCTAACAACGCCCTACCAACCACCCAGAACACCATAGCAACTGCCTAGCAACGCCCTAGCCACCACCCAGTACACCATAGCAACCGCCTAGCAACACCCTAGCAACCACCCGGAATACCATAGCAACTGCCTAACAACCATCCAGAACACCAAAGCAACTGCTTCGCAACGCCCTAGCAATCACCCAGAACACCATAGCAACCGCCTAGTAACGCCCTAGCAACCACCCAGAACACCATAGCAACCGCCTAGCAACCACCAAGAACACCATAGCAACAACCTAGCAACGCTCTGGCAACCACCCAGAACACCATAGCAACCGCCTAGCTACCACCCAGAACACCATAGCAACTGCCTAGAAATGCCCTAGCAACCACCCAGAATACCAAAGTCACCGCCTAGCAACCACCCAGAACACCATAGCAACTGCTTAGCAACACCCTAGTAACCACCCAGAACACCATAACAACCACAAAGGAACTCCCTAGCAACCACCCAGAACAATATGGCAACCACCTAACAATGCTCTTAAAGTCACTCAGAACACCATAGCAACTGCCTAGAAAGGCCCTAACAACCACCCAGAACACCATAGCAACCACCTAGTAACGCGCTAGCAACCACTCAAAACACCATAGCAACCATCCAGAACACCATAGCAACTGCCTAGCAACGCCCTAGTAACCACCCAAAACACCACAGCAACCGCGTAGCAATGCCCTAGCAACCACCCAGAACACCATAGCAACTGCTTAGCAACACCCTAGCAACCACCCAGAACGCCATAGCAACTGCCTAGCAACCACCCAGAACACCATAGCAACTGTCTAGCAATGCCCTCGCAACCACCCAGAACACCATAGCAACCGCTTAGCAACGCCCTAGCAATCACCAAGAACACATCGCAACTGCCTACCAACCACCCACAACACCATAGCAACCGCCTAGCAACGCCCTAGCAACCACCCAGAACACCATAAGAACCACCTAACAACTCCCTAGCAACCACCCAGAACACCATAGCAACTGCTTAGCAACGCCCAAGCAACCACCCAGAACACCACAGCAACAGCCTAGCAAGGCCCTAGCAACCACCCAGAACACCATAGCAACTGCCTAGCACTGCCCTAGAAACCACCCAGAACACCAAAGCAACCACCTAGCAACGGCCTAGCAACCATGCAGAGCATAATAGCAACCGCCTGCCAACATTGTAGCAACCACTCAAAACACCATAGCAACCGCCTAGCAACGCCATAGAAACCACCCAGAAACATAACAACTGCCTAGCAACGCCCTAGCAACAACTCAGATCATCATAGCAACCGCCTAGCATCGCCATAGCAACCACCCAGAACACCATAGCAACTGCCTAGCAACGCCCTAGCACCCACCCAGAACACATAGCAACCACCTAGCAATGCCCTAGCAACCACTCAGAACACAATAGCAACTTCCTAGCAACACCCTAGCTACCACCCAGAACACTATAGCAACCACCTACCAACGCCCTAGCAACCACTCAGAAAACCATAGCAACTGCCTAGTTACACCCTTGTAACCACTCAGAACACCATAGCAACTGCCTAGCAACGCCCTAACAAATACCCACAACACAATAGCAACCGCCTAGCAATGCCTTATCAACCACCTAGAACACCAAAGCAACTGCTTAGCAACGCCCTAGCAACCACCCAGAACAACATAGCAACCACCTAGCAACGCCTTAACAACCACCCAAAACACCATAGCAACTGCTAAGCAATGCCCTAGCAACCACCCAGAACACCATAGCAACCACCTACCAATGCCCTAGCAACCACTCAGAACAGCATAGCAACTGCCTTGCAACTATGGTGTTTGGGGTGGTTGATAGGGCGTTGTTAGGCAGTTGCTATGGTGTTCTGGTTCGTTGCTTGGGCGTTGCTAGGCAGTTGCTATGGTGTTCTGGGTGGTTGCTAGGGCGTTGCTAGGCAGTTGCTATGGTGTTCTGCGCAGTTGCTAGGCGGTTGCTATGTTGTTTTGGGTGTTTGTTAGGGCGTTCTGGGTGGTTGCTATGGTATTCCTAATGGTTGCTTGGGCGTTGCTTGTCTGTGTTTGAGAGTTGGAAAAGAGTTTCTTTGTGAATGTATGAGTTCACGGCGAGAGAGTGAAGATGAGACTGATTTTCTCATTGACTTCGATTACAAAGAGGTTTCAGCGGTCCATGTTTTTTGGGAATTGTGGAAAATCTGTCAGTCAGATCCCTTAGAAAAGTCATAGCACACTCCTCACAAGGAAGCCGCACGTTTTGATTTGTGATGTGTGGGGATTGGGTGAAAACTGTAAGAGAAGTAGCGTACTATGTGATTACAGAAGGATATGGAAGAATAATAATAACGAGAAAATTCCAGCAGAAATTTTGAATGTGCTTGCTGCTCTACGAGTAAAGTGTTGGAGATGGTTGCCAGTGTTCTGGTATGCAGTAGATATCATGTTCTGGGTGGTTGCTAGAGCGTTGCTAGACTGTTGCTATGGTGTTCTGGGGGGTTACCTGGGCATTGCTGGGTGGTTGCAACAGTCTTCTGGGTGGTTGATTGGGCGATGCTATGGTATTCTGAGTGGTTACTAAGGCGTTGCATGGCAGTTGCTATGGTGTTCTGGGTGGTTACTAGGGCGTTGCTAGGCAGTTGCTATGGTGTTCTGGGTGGTTGCTAGGGCATTGCTATGGTGTTTTGAGTGGTTGCTAGGGTGTTGCTGGGCAGTTGCTATGGTGTTCTGGGTGGTTGCCAGGGCATTGCTAGGGCGTTGCTATGGTGTTCTGGGTGGTTGCTAGGGCAATGCTAGGCGGTTGCTATGGTGTTCTGGATGGTTCCAAGGGCATTGCTAGGCGGTTGCTATGGTTTTCTGGGTGGTTGCTAGGTGGTTGCTATGGTGATCTGGGTGGTTGCTAGGGCGTTGCTAGGTGGTTGCAATGGTGTTCTGGGTGGTTGCTAGGGCGTTGCTAGGCAGTTGCTATGTGTTCTGGGTGGTTGCTTGGTGGTTGATATGGTGTTCTGGGTGGTTGCTAGGGTGTTGCTAGGCAGTTGGTATGGTGTTCTGGGTGGTTGCTAGGGCGTTGCTAGGCAGTTGCTATGGTGTTCTGCGTGGTGGCTAGGCGGTTGTTATGGTGTTCTGGGTGAATGCCAGGCAGTTGCAATGATGTTCTGGGTCGTTGCAAGGGCGTTGCTAGGCAGTTGCTGTGGTGTTCTGGGTGGTTGCTAGGGCGTTGCTAGACAGTTGCTATGGTGTTCTGGGTGGTTGCTATGGCATTGCTAGGCAGTTGCTATGGTTTTCTAGGTGGTTGCTAGGACGTTGCTTGGCAGTTGCTATGGTGTTCTGGGTGGTTGCTAGGCGGTTGCTATGGTGTTCAGGGGGTGGTTGCTCGGTGGTTGCTATGGTGGTTGCTATGGTGTTCTGGGTGGTTGCTGCAGCATTGGTAGGTAGTTGCCATGGTGTTCTGGGTGGTTGCTAGGGCATTGCTGGGCAGTTGCTATGGTGCTCTGGGTGGTTGCTAGGGCATTGCTAGGCAGTTGCTATGGTGTTCTAGGTGGTTGCAAGGACGTTGCTAGGCAGTTGCTATGGTGTTCTGGGTGGTTGCTAGGCGGGTGCTATGCTCTTCAGGGTGCTTGCTAGGCAGTTACTATGGTGTTCTGGGTGGCTGCTAGGGCATTGCTATGGTGTTCTGAGTGGTTGCTAGGGCGTTGCTGGGCAGTTGCTCTGGTGTTCTGGGTGGTTGCCAGGGCATTGCTAGGGCGTTGCTATGGTGTTCTGGGTGGTTGCTAGGGCAATGCTAGGCGGTTGCTATGGTGTTCTGGGTGGTTGCTGGGCATTGCTAGGCAGTTGCTATGGTGTTCTGGGTGGTTGCTATGGCATTGCTAGGCAATTGCTATGGTGTTCTAGGTGGTTGCTAGGACGTTGCTAGGCAGTTGCTATGGTGTTCCGGGTGGTTGCTAGGTGGTTGCTAGGGTGTTCAGGGTGGTTGCTAGGTGGTTGGTATGGTGTTCTGGGTGGTTGCAAGGGTGTTGCTATGCAGTTGCCATTGTGTTCTAGGTGGTTTCTAGGACGTTGCTAGGCAGTTGCTATGGTGTTCTGGGTGGTTGCAAGGCGGTTGCTATGGTGTTCAGGGTGGTTTCTAGGTGGTTGCTATGGTGGTTGCTATGGTGTTCTGGGTGGTTGCTAGGGCGTTGCTAGGCAGTTGCTATGGTGTTCTGGGTGGTTGCTCGGATATTGCTAGGCAGTTGCTATGGTCTTCTGGGTGGTTGCTAGGTCGTTGCTAGGCAGTTGCTATGGTGTTCTGGCTGGTTGCTCGGCGGGTGCTATGATGTTCAGGGTGGTTGCTAGGTGGTTGCTATGGTGGTTGCTATGGTGTTCTGGGTGGTTGCTAGGGCGTTGCTAGGCAGTTGCTATGGTGTTCTGGGTGGTGGCTAGGGCGTTGCTAGGCAGTTGCTTTAGTGTTCTGGGTGGTTGCTAGGATATTGCTAGGCAGTTGCTATGGTCTTCTGGGTGGTTGCTATGTCATTGCTAGGCAGTTGCTATGGTGTTCTGGCTGGTTGCTAGGGCATTGCTAGGTAGTTGCTATGGTGTTCTGGGGGGTTGTTAGGCAGTTGCTATGGTGTTCTGGGTGGTTGCTAGGTAGTTGCTATGGTAATCTGGGTGATTGCTAGGACGTTGCTAGGTGGTTGCTATGGTGTTCTGGGTGGTTGCTAGGCGGTTGCTATGGTTTTCTGGGTGGTTGCTAGGTGGTTGCTATGGTGCTCTGGGTGGTTGCTAGAGCGTTGCTAGACTGTTGCTATGGTGTTCTGGGGGGATACCTGGGCATTGCTAGGTGGTTGCTACGGTCATCTGGGTGGTTGCTAGGACATTGCTAGGTGGTTGCTATGGTGTTCTGGGTGGTTGCTAGGCAGTTGCTATGGTGTTCTGGGTGGCTGCTAGGGCATTGCTATGGTGTTCTGAGTGGTTGCTAGGGCGTTGCTGGGCAGTTGCTCTGATGTTCTGGGTGGTTGCCAGGGCATTGCTAGGGCGTTGCTATGGTGTTCTGGGTGGTTGCTTAAGCAATGCTAGGCGGTTGCTATTGTGATCTGGGTGGTTCCAAGGAAATTCTTAGGTAGTTGCTATGGTGTTCTGGGTGGTTGCTCGGGCGTTGCTAGGCAGTTGCTATAGTGTTCTGGGTGGTTGCTAGGCGGTTGCTATGGTGTTCTGGGTGGTTGCTAGGGTGTTGCTAGGCAGTTTCTATGGTGTTCTGGATGGTTCCAAGGGCATTGCTAGGGCGTTGCTATTGTGTTCTGGGTGGTTTCTAGAGCAATGCTAGGCGGTTGCTATGGTGATCTGGGTGGTTCCAAGGAAATTCCTAGGTAGTTGCTATGGTGTTCTGGGTGGTAGCTAGGCGTTTGCTATGGTGATCTGGGTGGTTACTAGGGCGTTGCTAGGCGGTTGCTATGGTGTTCTGGGTGGTTGCTCGGGCGTTGCTAGGCAGTTGATATGGTGTTCTGGGTGGTTGCTAGGCGGTTGCTATGGTGTTCTGGGTGATTGCTAGGGTGTTGCTAGGCAGTTTTTATGGTGTTCTGGGTGGTCGCTAGGGCGTTGCTAGGCAGTTGCTATGGTGTTCTGCGTGGTTGCCAGGCGGTTGCTATGGTGTTCTGGGTGAATGCCAGGCAGTTGCAATGGTGTTCTGGGTGGTTGCTAGGGCGTTGCTAGGCAGTTGCTGTGGTGTTCTGGGTGGTTGCTAGGGCATTGCTAGGCAGTTGCTATGGTGTTCTGGGTGGTTGCTATGGCATTGCTAGGCAATTGCTTTGGTGTTCTAGGTGGTTGCTAGGACGTTGCTAGGCAGTTGCTATGGTGTTCTGGGTGGTTGCTAGGTGGTTGCTAGGGTGTTCAGGGTGGTTGCTAGGTGGTTGCTATGGTGTTCTGGGTGGTTGCAAGGGCGTTGCTATGCAGTTGCTATGGTGTTCTAGGTGGTTGCTAGGACGTTGCTAGGCAGTTGCTATGGTGTTCTGGGTGGTTGCAAGGCGGTTGCTATGGTGTTCAGGGTGGTTTCTAGGTGGTTGCTATGGTGGTTGCTATGGTGTTCTGGGTGGTTGCTAGGGCGTTGCTAGGCAGTTGCTATGGTGTTCTGTGTGGTTGCTCAGATATTGCTAGGCAGTTGCTATTGTCTTCTGGGTGGTTGCTAGGTCGTTGCTAGGCAGTTGCTATGGTGTTCTGGCTGGTTGCTAGGGCATTGCTAGGCGGTTGCTATGGTGATTTGGGTGGTTGCCAGGACGTGGCTAGGTAGTTGCTTTGGTGTTCTGGGTGGTTGCTAGGCGGTTGCTTTGTTTTTCTGGATGGTTGCTAGGTGGTTGTTTTGGTGCTCTGGGTGGTTGCTAGGCAGTTGCTATGGTGTTCTGGGAGGTTGCTAGGCAGTTGCTATGGTGTTCAGGGTTGTTGTTAGGTGGTTGCTATGGTGGTTGCTATTGTGTTCTGGGTGGTTGCTAGGGCATTGCTAGGCGGTTGCTATGGTGATTTGGGTGGTTGCCAGGACGTTGCTAGGTGGTTGCTATGGTGTTCTGGGTGGTTGCTAGGCGGTTGCTATGTTTTTCTGGATGGTTGCTAGGTGGTTGCTATGGTGCTCTGGGTGGTTGCTAGGGCGTTGCAAGGCAATTGCTATGGTGTACTGGGTGGTCACTAGGGCATTGCTATGGTGTTCAGAGTTGTTGTTAGGTGGTTGCTATGGTGGTTGCTATTGTGTTCTGGGTGGTTGCTAGGGCGTTCCTAGGCAGTTGCTATGGTGTTCTGGGTGGTTGCTAGGGCGTTGCTAGGCAGTTGCTATGGTGTTCTGGGTGGTTGCTAGGATATTGCTAGGCAGTTGCTATGGTCTTCTGGGTAGTTGCTAGGTAGTTGCTAGGCAGTTGCTACTGTGTTCCGGCTGGTTGCTAGAGCGTTGCTAGGCAGTTGCTATGGTGTTCTGGGAGGTTGCTAGGCAGTTGCTATGGTTTTCTGGGTGGTTGCTAGGTGGTTGCTAAGCAGTTGCTATGGTGTTCTGGGTGGTTGCTAGGGCATTGCTAGGAGGTTGCTATGGTGATTTGGGTGGTTGCCAGGACGTTGCTAGGTGGTTGCTATGGTGTTCTGGGTGGTTGCTCGGCGGTTGCCATGGTTTTCTGGATGGTTGCTAGGTGGTTGCTATGGTGCTCTGGGTGGTTACTAGGGCGTTGCAAGGCAATTGTTATGGTGTTCTGGGTGGTCGCTAGGGCGTTGCTAGGCGGTTGCTATGATGTTCTGGGTGGTTGCTAGGGCGTTGCTAGGCAGTTGCTATGGTGTTCTGGGTGGTTACTAAACAGTTGCTTTTGTGTTCTGGGTGGTTCCTAGGCGGTTGCTATGGTGTTCCGGGTGGTTGCTAAGGCATTGCTTGGTAGTTGCTATGGTGTTCTGGGTGGTTGCTAGGGCGTTGCCAGGCAGTTGCTATGGTGTTCTGGGTGGTTGCTTGGGCGTTGCTAGGCAGTGGGTATGGTGTTCTGGGTGGTTGCTAGGTGGTTGCGATGGTGTTCTGAGTGGTTGCTCGGGCGTTGCTAGGCGGTTGCTATGGTGTTCTGGGTGGTTGCTAGGGCGTTGCTAAGCAGTTGCTATGGTGTTCTGGGTGGTTGCTAGGGAGTTGCTAAGCAGTGGGTATGGTGTTCTGGGTGGTTGCTAGGGCGTTGGTAGGCGGTTGCTAAGGTGTTCTGGGTGGTTACTAGGGCATTGCTTGGCGGTTGCTATGGTTTTGTGGATGGCTGCTAGGGCGTTGCTAGATGGTTGCTAAGGTGTTCTGGGTGGTTGCTAAGCAGTTGCTAAGGTGTTCTGGGGGTTGCTAGGGCAATGCTTGGCAGTTGCTATGGTGTTCTGGGTTCTTGCTAGGGCGTTGCTTGGCAGTTGCTGCAGTGTTCTGGGTGGTTGCTAGGCGGTTGCTATGGTGTTCTGGGTGGTTGCTAGGGCGTTGCTAGGCGGTTGCTATGGTGTTTTGGGTTGTTGCTAGGCGGTTGCACTGGTTTTCTGGGTGGTTGCTAGGGCGTTGCTAAGCAGTTGCTATGGTGTTCTGGGTGGTTGCTAGGGCGTTGTTAAGCGGTTGCTATTGTGTTCTGGGTGGTTACTGGGGCTTTGCTAGGCAGTTGTTTATGTAACTTACTATTTAAGTTGCTGACATGGTTAACAGCGAGGCATTGGAGAAAGGTGCCCGAAGCTAGCTAGCTAGCTAGCTTATTAAAGGTCACTGTGCAGTCCTGATTCCCAGTTTAAAGCTGTAGCTAACCTAGCTACTGCTAGATTGTTCTTAGACCTCCTTCGTGCCTTAGAATTCACAATGTTTGCAGGTGGATTTCGATCCCTGCCCCTTGCCCCGTTTCCTGTCCTAAGAGAATTTCCTTTTCAAATACTATAGGGGTATGATCTGTCAAGTTTTGAGGAATTATTACGTATGCCACATTATTTCACATGCGGCTCATGACACAGGTGCATTAGTCACATCTCTGGCTGCAGTTATCGCTAAGATCAAGGTGAAAGATACTGCTGCCTTTTCATTTGTGCATCCAACCAAATCTTACGCCCAGACGGTATACCTGAACATGGGCTTATGCTGATTTATTAAAAATAACATTCATGTTATCTATTAAAAATCACAAATTATTGCACTTAGGAATTTTCGCAGATATTATGCTGATAATAATAATAAAGGCTTAAGCTCATCGGTTTAGGCAGCACAATGGCCCTGTTTCCAGCCAGGTTGGACCACCTTATCGAAATCAGTCCAATACAATAAAGAGAATTTTGCCATTTTTCTAGACTACGCGTTTATTATCTCAATCTACCTGCCACCTTTAACAAAAGACCATGAATTGAAAACGTTGGGGACAGTGATAATGTTCGCTAAGCACAATGGCTGCACTGTGTTCACACATTTGGCCAGCTCCTGTTAGCTAATTTAGGCTCCATTGGTGCTTCAAGAAGAAATCATATTGTACAGGGCAGGTCATATAGCTCAACATGAAGCGAACATAAACGTTAGCTGGCTGGCTACTCAGCCACGCTTGTTCAGCATCTAAGCTTTATGCTCATTTACATTTTTGAGCAATCTATTGAAAATATTCATCAATATTCTCATAATGCTGGCTAAGTGGCATGTGTGTCTTTCAAACATTTTTGGAGAGAGCAGTGGATTTTGGATTGGATTTTCATCGCGAACGATCAATGGCGAGTTGCAGGCAATGTTGGCAGCAGATCGGACTCATTCTGAAATGTGTATTGCAGCAGAGAGACTGGTTTCAGCTGTCCTTGCTCGCAAGCTGATCTGGTGGGAGTGTTTGTAATCATGCTAACTTGCTAATAGCCAACGCATGGATTGATTCAATTTTGTTATAATGTCAACCGTTTCAAAGGTTTACTGGCACGTTTTGCACGCGATGGCAAGCATAGCTGAGTTCAATGATAACTAGCATGTCAGATGATATTTCAAACAATTAACTTTAATGGCATCGATATTTATCCGTACAATACCCACAACAGAACACATAAACCAATGCCAGTTAGCGAGTTAACAGAACCGACACGCTCACATGTAAAATAACCTATTGATTCTTATTCTTACATCCATTCCTGTTATACATGTGTTGAAAATACGGCACTAGACCCCTTAATTTTAAAGAAAATGGATTTGGATTTGGATTTCTCTATTATAGTCTGTGAGAAATTGAGAAGTGTGGTGTACTTGACGCCATATTGGTTTCTTCAACTGCGCTCGTAGAAGAAAGCGGCGGCAGCCTCTCCAGTTCTATATACACTCATTGGTTTGGAGGACCTGTCGTGCAACTTCGGCGAGATTCTCGCGTAATTTTTCGGGAATCTCGCGCAGCTGGCTTACTTGCAGACCCGCTCGAACGCACCCCACAAATCCAGCTTTTCTGGTGGTTCATCTGCAGCCCACTAGGGCCGGTTCATACTCAACGCAAGGTACGCGAGCGCGAACACAAGGCAACGCATTGAGCAACGCAATGTGTCTATCTTGCGTCCTTGCGTAGCAAAGTGGGTCGTCCAAATTTTTGTAACGCGACACGTCGACGCGTGTATTTCCGTGAGATTCCAATAGGGGAGATAAAGCAAATAATGCACCATATGATGTCTTCAACACACCAAAAAGAAGAAAGAAGGAGGAGGAGACGGAGAGGACTTTGCTACCCCCCATTGTATGAGCAGTGTACTGCTTTTTAACGAGGCACAGCGCAGCAAGGGACGCGCGTTCAGGCTTCTCAGTGAACGGAATGGAACGGACCTGTGGTCGCGTTCGCTCGCGTGCCTTGCGTTGAGTATGAACCGGCCCTTAGACTTCTCGGGCCACCTTTGCCTTTCTCTAGCTCAGGGGTCCCCAATCTTTCCCAGAAAGGGCCTGTGTGGGTGCAGACTTTCATTGCAACCAAGCAGCTACACACCTGGTACTACTAATCAACCCCTGGATTCTTTGCTAATAAGCTTGTTTAGTAGTATCAGGTGTGTAGCTGCTTGGTTGCAATGAAAGACTGCACCCACACCGGCCCTTTCTGGGAAAGATTGGGGACCCCTGCTCTAGCTGAAGGACAGATTTACAAATTCTCGTGTCATGATCACAACAATTAAGTCAATTGTATTTTTTCCAAAAAATTAATTGGAATTAACTGGAAAAGACAGTATTAACTTAATTTTTGTTATCTTGCTAATTCACCTTGTTAACTTCTCTGTGATCGGTCAGGTTTCACAGATTGCCAGCACCTGTGCAAGAGTGTCTTTACCTGCACTATAGCTGGTATCTCAATTAACTCTAATTGTTTGCACCTGTATATTAGTGTTTTTTAACTTCAGTCAAATGTGTGTTTAGGAAGAAGGACCCTGATGAAGGCAGTTGTCCTGCCGAAACTTTGTTTTATTAATGTCTTGATGTGTAATAATTATAATACATTTTTTGCATTTGAGCTACGAGTGTGCAGCCATCTTCAATATTTTTCATAATTGATCATTGTGCACAAATTACACACAAATGATGACTGACCATTTTCCAACATGGTATGCTTTAATACTTTATCTGATCGCACATTCTGGGAGATATATGCTCTCAAAAAGATTGTAATTCATTATATGTATGAAAAACGAACATTGGTGTTCTTTGAAGGTTTTCTTTTCGCATAGGCAAATCTCAACATGCACAATATGCAGTAACAGTCAGGTTTGGGCAACCATGTTCATACTGGAGACTGAAAAAAGAAAAACATTTTGATTTCCAGAAAAATATCAGAATTTCACATTAATCAGTATTCATCTTTTGCAACTGTAACTGTTACTCATACTTGCATAATTTTTTTTTTCTACTTCTGCTTCAAATGGCTCAGAGTGCTGTGGCCAGCAGGACTGTACTCCAGCAGGTTCCCACAGATGTGCTGTACTTTTGGATTGCCTCCCCGGACTTTTCTGCCCAATTAGTCATAGACTAGCTTTTTTTAAATACTGTTGCGGAAAACAGAAATATTTTGTTTGTCTCTTAATTGTTCAAAAATATGGCTTTTAATGAATTCCACAATTTCTAACATGATCATGAGTCTTGTTTTTGTTTTTTTTTACTTCCATTTACTTCCTTGTGTTATTGAAGTTATTTAGAAAAGTTAAAACTCTTCATTTTCAAATAGACTACAATAACCCAATTTAAGTGTGTCCTAAGTTTTTACTGGCACTGCACAGGCAGAATTTTGTTGATTTTTTTTTTTAATCAAAAAGTAGACTGCGTCTTGATAGATTGGCAAATATATTTTTTCTAAACAAGCTGTAACATTTCTATAAAATGTATCACGTCAAAATGTATATTTTGCATATTTACTTTATTTAATGGGAGGAATATTGAAGTTGCTGACCCTTGTTTGTTCATTCAATTATTTTGTGGCAGATAATGGTTAACGCATAATGTTCATACAGTTTTGAGTAGTTTATCACGTTGCTGTTTGAATGTTGACCAGTAGATGTCCCCACCTGCCATACAAATTCCAGTTCAGGTTTATCTTGGGATTGCAAAACTTTTATTTTTGATGCCATGTCATCATGTTTATTGCAGTTATAGTTTGTTCTGAATTTATGATACTTCTTGGTTTATTAGCACTTTAATTTGTGGCTGTGTCAAGTACATCAAACATTTATAGTAATGTATGATGGCACAAGCAGACTCATTTATTTTGATTTACTGCCACAAAACATTAAGAATCTTGGTTTTAAGTGTGGATTAAGTGGTAAAGCATACTTTGGCATCAACTTTAAATAATTTGTTTAAGTGTGTTTTGTTTCCTACCTTTATTGACCCTTTATTATTTTATTTGATATTATAGTGGTTTTCATAACAGTCATAATATGGGATTTGAGATAAAGACGAAGTTCATTTAGTTCAGTTGAGACTGATGCTAAGTGCATTACATGTGGATCATAACAGATGAATCATTAAGTGTGGTATATAAATTAAGATAGTGACATCAATATTAGAAAAAACTGCGAAAAATAAAGTAGAAGCGGCTGGCAAGAGTTAGATTTCTGTTTTTATGTCAAAGATATTATGCAAGATGACAAACTTAGATTAAATTCACAAAGTGAATTCACTCATCATTTATTGATTTCTTAATTTAAATCTTTCCAACCACCAAGGAAATGAAATACTCCTGAAGATGATGAATATCTGAGGAATATAGGCCTACATAGGAGAGTGCTGTTCTTTTTCCAGTGTCATTCAAATCTATGTACTCATCTGCATTTTAAATTTGTGTAGAAAACATTTGGGAAATGCAATTGTGTTATGCCTTATAAGTTTGACTTTGTCACTACTGTTGCAACATTTTCTATAGGTTTAGTATTTCATATGTGAATATGCTATATAGGCTAGTGAGCCATGGTGTGTTGTGCTCCCTGTTCCTCAGAATTGCTGCGACAGCCCAGACATGGCGCAGAACAGAGACAAATAGGTTCATGAAAGTTACATCAGAGTACTATACTCTGAACTTATTCTTTCACGAGCAAGGAAAAAAGGAATGCAAATTTTAGCGCCATCAAAAATGTCTTGGAAATACCTCTCTGCTTTCCCACGGGAGCCCTCACTTCTCGCAGAACCAGCTGGATACTTAAGTCTGGCAATTCCAATTTAGGAATTAACCTTTTTCTGCTTCACTGGCTCCCCCCTTTCCTCTCTTCTCCTCTCCACCCACCAATATGTATTCCCAGTTTCCGCAATTCTCACAAGCAGAACGTGTGCATAGACATGCTGCAGCAGGGGTACCACAGGTCCTTCCGCGAGTTGCAGGGATTGATCCACCGCTGGAATGCCTCCAGGGACTTGACGCAGCGCAGTTCGGACATCCAAGAGCAGCAGCCCCTGGAAGAGCAGGACGACAAGCTGGATCAGCTCCAGCACTTCCTGACCAGGGCCGAGGCTGCCCAGAGAGCAGGTGACCCGGGAATCTCAAATGTCTGTACTGTGCTTTTTAAAGAAACTGTCACAGAGACTCTCACAATTCATTACACTTCACTGCATTTGAATACATTACATGGCATTGCCACAATACATTGCATTACATTTATTTAGAAGATGGACTTTTATCCAAAGTGACTTGGTGATATATAACTTAATGAAGATAATTGAATGATTATAGTACACAGGTCATATTAGGTAAAAAAATGTCCTCAAAGCATTAGTGAAATCCAAGGTCATGAACATCTAGTGTAGTCCCTATGATTAATATTAATAAAATAAATATTTAAAACTAGATCTGTGAGGCATTAGCAATAATAGATGGGCTAATAGAAGAGCAGAAACCTGGCATGAACCCCTAAATTCTGAGTTTATGAGTTGGGGAAAAAAACTCAAATGGTGATGGTAAAAAAACTTAGCAATGGGAAAAATTCTCGGGTGGAACCCTGCTGTAGAGGGGAACCCATCCTATGCTGACTGGCAAAGGGTTAAGTGAAGGTATTGTGGATTGTGCAATCAAGGGTAATCAGCTGATTGGGACAGGATGTACAGTTGAATGATTCCTCACTTAATAAATCAGCTCCACAAAAGGGAGCACGTTACCATCTTTAACACGTTTTCAGTAGTCATGCTAATTGAATCTGCTCTTGTTCTGCAACAGTGATTTTTAGTCCGGCCGCTGTAAGTATTTACACAAATTTTTATTTTCTGTCATTTATAGCAAAGGAGAATGTGCCTCTTCATGCTTTGCCTGGGAGTATCTTTCCTGGCTCATATCTGCAAGATGTCCTGCATGCATGACATAAAAATATAGCTGTAGTTGCTTGAACTCCTGCCACCTTTTGCAACTAGAAATTTATTAAAGTCACCATAAAAGCAGTGTTATTGCATGTGAGTGTGGGAGCTTTGCGATTGAGGGGACAAATTTAATAACTCCGGAAATGATATCCTTTCGGCTTGTCTCAGAACAAGATAGCGATTGCTTCAGCTGCATTTTTATGTCATGAAAACTATGAAGAAAAGGCTATGACAGATGAGCTTACTGTGGCATTTTCAAGAGTGTATGTTAGATTTGTATTGATCCTTCAAGATGATAATCAGTGGCATAGGTTTACTCATGAATATTGAGAGGCTGCTTTTTTTTGAGGCAATTTGTGGTGTAAAAAGTAAACATTAGTGTCACAATTTGAACAGATTCCCTTACACGGTGTATTTTTACAGTGCTTACTCATGCATTCCTATTCACGGGACATTGGTCTTCCAGCATACAACTTTGAGAAGCAACAGCAGTGTCCCTTTGGAGATTCAAAACCCTTGGGTCCACTGCCCTAAAGTCCAAGTGGATTCCTGTTCACTTTGACATAAATCATATGACTGCTGGCAGGAATTATGAAGGAAAAGCTGTTGGTCGAGCAGATAGGGGAGACAAACTGGGGTCACGGGTTCAGATCTGGGTGCAGAATTGTCAATACTTCCTTCTGGCAAGAAACATTGCCTCTATCATTCCGGGAAATAACCAGTTGAGCAAATAGGTACAGTGAGTAGTATGGAGCCTACTGTAATTCCCTTTGGTTAAATGATTCTCATAGGAAATTAATTATGAAAATACCTGAGCGACCCTCTCAAAGGAGCAGGATCTCATTTCAGTTGGATGCGTCCATGTGCATAGAGAGAACTTTTGGCTACATGGTAATGATCTTCCTTTCTTTGGCTTGAAGAAGGACAAGTGCACAGCACTGCATTTGGATAAGAAATCGAAATCAAAACAGGGCTTCCAGTTTACATTCTAAGCCACTGTGACCCTGCTCTGGTACAGTTTGTCATTCTATTTTATCTGAAGAAGTGAGGCCAATGTATGAAGTAAATAGAGCTGCCCAAGACTTTTGGATACCTAAGGCAAAAAATGAAGGGGATGTTTCTCCATCACATTCTTTTGATTCTCCTGCTTGGAAACTATGCTGCCTCTGCTGATGCTGCTGCAATGATCCTGACGAGGCTGCCGCAGCTGATCCATTTTATTTCAATTGCACGGATACTCTGACAAATTGTTGTTAGACATCAGAGATTTTAAAAAATAATTGCTACGCACTAACCACTGAACTGAACAAGGTATGACCCTCGAAAAAGCACAGGAGAGAAGCAGTTTGCCCTTGCATGGCAAAGGACTTACATTCCTACAAGACCTCAGAACAGTTATTTGAAGGTTCTGAAAAAATTCCCCTGATGTGGGAGTTGTCTCTAGAGAAATTTATTGAAATACACACTTAAAAGCAGAGCACAGCTTCGGATACAAGATCTTTGGCACTATGCACCTCTTTCACTCAGAGCTAGATGTTTTATACATTCCTGCCAGGGTTGACCTTCTAACCCCCAAAGTATGATCTCAGTTTGTGGGTGCATTGTTCTCGCACTGTCCACGCATTAATCATCCATGTAGCTGGGAAGGGGGCTGCATGATGGAAATGTGCAAGTAGTAACTTAACAGAAAAAAATAAAATCTGGTCTAATCCAAGTAAGCCGTGTAGCCGGCCTAAGAGACAGTTATCACTTACTCAAGGTCATTTAGCTCAGTATGTTCTTTTCACTGTAAAACAAGCACTCAGTAATCTTCCACTCATGGTCTGATTTTTAGCAAGCAGATCTTTATCTGGCAAATGATCACCAATTCAGCCTAAATGCTATTATAATTGCTGTCAAAGAATGTTTATGAACATATTTTGCATGATGGACCCCTGAAATAACACAGGATAGAAACAGTTACAAGTGGACTTGTATCGCTGCAAGACCTCAGAAAAAGACGTGACCCCAGCAGTAACAGAAGAGAAAAGCAGTTTGGCCCATGCAAGAAGACTTGCAGTAGCTCTAGGCCCCAGGTTGCATCTGTCTAAGTGCTGTCCTGTTCCCCTTTGCAGGGCGGTATGAGGAGGTGTATGAGAACCAGGTGGCCCTGGCCCGCTACTTTGTGGAGCCTCAGGATGAGTGGCTGTCACACCACTTCTATGTAAGCTGCCTCGTTTCAGCTCGCAAGGTTAAGTCAGACGGGGGAAGGAGGGAGGCGGAGGCAAACTCCAGAATGGGTCATATCTGCATACAGCAAGGTAAATCCTAAACGAGTTCTCTTCCCCACAAATCCAGTTTGTTTTGTCCAGCATTTCTCAAGCTATGACTTGGGGGCCCAAAATGGGTCGCTAGAATGTACAAGAATGCGGTGGGTTCCGAAATGAATCTGAAGTCAATTTGACCATGTTAGCATGCACTGACATTCAAAAAGTTTAAGCAGTAATTATTTAGCCTGATATGAATCTTGGATTGCCTTTTAGCTCGCAGTTAATCAAAACACTTTATTGGACAGCCATATGAAAACAAACATGCTGCCTTAGCTGTAACATCAAAGTTGATGTTCAATGAGATGAAATATGTGCAAACAGTATTTCTTTGAATCAATTTGTAGATATGTGGTGGGTGTTTTTTAGTGAGTTTAATGCTACCTTTCAACTCTTTCTAGGTGTAATCAAAGGATAAATTGTATTGGGACCCCACTGTCTGCGTGCCATTCGTGTACCCAGTGCTTGAGCACTCTGGCATCAATTATATTTGGTTTCTTTTGGTGACTACATTTGAACAGTAAAGTATCAGGCCCATTTGCCATTCTTCTTTAATTTGATGTAAAAAAAACAAACAAAAAAAAAAATTAGAGGGTCTGAGACAAAATCCATTATACATATCTAGTTGTGCTTTCCACATGAGCATTGCCTGAAAGCTGAAGCTGTGGGGCTCCCTGATCCATCCAGTTTCCATGGAGGGCACAGCCAATGGTGGAAATTCGTATGGTGGAAATAAATCATTGGCCTTTGTGATCTTGACTGAAATGGATTTTTATGATTGTCAGCTATTGTCTGGGACAGTGCTAAGACTGAATCTATGAGTTAGATGTCATACAAATAATAACAAGATATATTGTTTCAACGTACTGTATATAATGCACAGTTTTTTTATCTAGGCATAGTGAGGGAAGCTAATACTTTCGCGCTGTTGCATCTTGCTCTGATGCACGTTGTCGACAGAACAGAATTAACCTGTGGCTGTGAGGTACCTATCTGAAACCAAATGTGAAACTTTGAAGTTTCAGCAAAAGTGAGTTTTATTGAAGTTGGGGGGGCAACGATACAGAGTCCACAATCCAAAATCAGAATCCCAGGGACGTAATCCAAACTGTACACAGGACAGCAAACAGTAAATTCAGTCGGGAAAAACAGGTTCGGTATACAAGCACGGGTTTGTCAGAGACTCCAAAGCCAAAATCCAGTGGGCGTAATCCGAACCGTTAACAGGGCAGCAAACACAAAACTCAGAGTCAGGTAAAATAAGTCCGGTACACGGGCAGAGAAATATCAAAGAAAAAGACAAAATCAGAATCCGGGACGTTCCTGTCAGAAGTATAACACTAAGAGTACAAGGCATCAACAATCGCCGGACAAGCAAATCAGGGAAAACTTTCTGACGAGCTGAGAGTGAAATGACCGCTTAAATACACGTAGGGGAAGTCACATGCTATGATATGGAACAGGTGAGTTGCATCAGACTAATTACAAAGGAATGAACATGAGGAAGTTCCTGATTACAAGAAATTGGCAAAAGCCAAAACACGGACAGGGATCTGAGAGACAGCCAACTGACAAACATATGGCTCTGGTTAGGGAGTTCTACCGTACACAGAGTGAGAGGCAGAACAGTGATTAGGAAGATGCAGAAAATCTGCCGAAGCACAGCAAAGTAAATTGATTGAAGGCAGGGGGCGGAGACTTGAACAGAGCGAGTGCTGAGAGCTTGTTAGTCAATTAGTAATGTACAGCTATACAATCCCCAGTGCTTGCTAGTAAGTTAGTACTATAAACAGTTAGTCTTAGTAAGTTTAACTACAAAACCCAAAACCAGTGAAGTTGGCACATTGTGTAAATCGTAAATAAAAACAGAATACAATGATTTGCAAATCCTTTTCAACCTATATTCGTTTGAATACACTGCAAAGACAAGTTACTTAATGTTCGAACAGGTAAACTTTGTAATTTTTTGCAAATATTAGCTCATTTGCAATTTGATGCCTGCAACATGTTTCATAAAAGACTGATAGAGTTGAGAGTTCATCAAACACTTATTTGGAACATCCCACAAGTGAAAGGACTAATTGGGAACAGGTGGGTGCCATGATCGGGTATAAAAGCAATTTCCCTGAAATGCTCAGTCATTTACAAACAAGGATGGGGCGAGGGTCACCACTTAGTGAACAAATGCATGAGCTGATTGTCGAACAGTTTAAAAACAACATTCCTCAATGAGCTATTGCAAGAAATTTAGGGATTTCATCATCTACGGTCTGTAATATCGTCAAAAGGTTCAGAGAATCTGGAGAAATCACTGCACGTAAGCGACAAGGCTTAAGACCAACATTGAATGCCCGTGACCTTCGATCCCTCAGGCGGTACTGCATGAAAAACCGACAACGGCGTGTAAAGGACATCACCACATGGGCTCAGAACACTTCAGAAAACCACTGTCAGTAACTACAGTTCGTCGCTACATCTGCAAGTGCAAGTTAAAGGGGAACTCTGGTCAATTTCAACATGTATCTTTGTCGTTTGTGGTGAAGGAGTACAGTCAATAGCGAGACAAACAAAGAAATTTGGTTTTGCCTACACCGAGTTATGCTCCTGCTAAAGTTCGTACCTACGTGGCTCCAATGGGGCAGGCTTTTAACGTGCTTTTAGCGTCTTAACACGATCGTGATGTCATTTCAAGTCCATAGCCATGTTCACCTAACCCTTCCAAGTGACCACAATGAATTTCACTACAGTAGCTGAACTAGAAATGTATAAAAATTGAGCTAATTTACTCAGTGCACGTACCTCTGTTTACTTCCTGTTTTCCGATGAAGTCCACACTGGTCGATTGTCGAACTCAAAAAATCCAATATTCCAAAATGTAATTTTTTCCACCAAAAAACATGCTTACGAACCGCTGTGGTTATGTCCATTGCGATGACTGTGTAGCAACATAGCTACACTGCAGCCTAACATCACAACTACATTTTAATACTCGCGCGCAGTCTCATTGAGAATTAGCTCAATTTTTATACATTTCTAGTTCAGCTACTGTAGTGAAATTCATTGTGGTCACTTGGAAGGGTTAGGTGACCATGGCTATGGACTTGAAATGACATCACGATCGTGTTAAGATGCTAAAAGCATGTTAAAAGCCTGCCCCATTGGAGCCGCTTAGGTACGAACTTTAGCAGGAGCATAACTCGGTGTAGGCAAAACCAAATTTCTTTGTTTGTCTCGCTATTGACAGTACTCCTTCACCACAAACAACGAAGATACGTGTTGAAATTGACCGGAGTTCCCCTTTAAAACCCTACAATGCAAAGCGAAAGCCATTTATCAACAGCACCCAGAAACGCTGCCGGCTTTGCTGGGCCCAAGCTCATCTAAGATGGACTGATGCAAAGTGGAAAAGTGTTCTGTGGTCTGACGAGTCCACATTTCAAATTGTTTTTGGAAACTGTGGACGTCGTGTCCTCCGGACCAAAGAGGAAAAGAACCATCCGGACTGTTATAGGCTCAAAGTTCAAAAGCCAGCATCTGTGATGGTATGGGGGTGTATTAGTGCCCAAGGCATGGGCAACTTACGCATATGTGAAGACAACATTAATGCTGAAAGGTACATGCAGATTTTGGAGCAACATATGTTGCCATCCAAACAACGTCTTTTTCATAGACGCCCCTGCTTATTTCAGCAAGACAATGCCAAGCCACATTCTGCACATGTTACAACAGCATGGGTCCGTGGTAAAAGAGTGTGGGTACTAGACTGGCCTGCCTGTAGTCCAGACCTGTCTACCATTGAAAATGTGTGGCGCATTATGAAGCGTAAAATACGACAACGGAGATCCCAGACTGTTGAACAACTTAAGCTGTATATCAGGCAGGAATGGGAAAGAGTTCCACCTAAAAAGCTTCAAAAATTGGTCTCCTCAGTTCCCAAACGTTTACTGAGTGTCGTTAAAAGGAAAGGCGATGTAACACAGTGGTAAAAAGGCCCCTGTGCCAACTTTTTTGCAATGTGTTGCTGCCTTTAAATTCTAAGTTAATGATTATTTGCAACAAAAAAAAACTTTCTCAGTTTGAACATTAAACATCTTGTCTTTGCAGTGTATTCAATTGAATACACTCAGTCTATATGAAAACGCACCACTCACGAAATCTGGAATAGCTCCACGGATTGATATGTGAAGAATATACGTATGATGCATTTGAGATAAGAAGACATGTAAACATCATTCAATTTCATTCACGATAATGTTAATGCGCGAGAGAGGTTTAACTGGTGTAGGGGTCAAACAGGAAAGTCAATAACGGGTGTGACCGCCATTTGCATTGACACATGCGGTGCATCGTCGTCGCATGGAGTTGATTAGTCTTTGGATAGTGTTCTGAGGGATAGCATTCCACTCCTGAACAAGGGCAATCTCAAGTTCTCGGATGTTGTCCATCTGGCATCGACGTGAAAGACTTCGTCCAATTTCATCCCATATGTGCTCGATAGGGGAAAGGTTGGGTGACAGAGCTGGCCACTGAAGCACGGGGATGTTCTGCTGTGCAAGGTACTGCATGGACACCCTTGCAGTATGTGCCCTAGCGTTGTCCTGTTGGAACGTGTGGACATCGTGGTGTTGGTTGAAGAACGGCACAACATGGTTCTGCAGCACCTGGTCCCGGCAGTAGACACCGTTCACCGTTCCTCTGCAGATATGGAGAGGGGTTCGGTGACGGTAGCTTATTCCACCCCACACCATAACGCTGCCACCACCCCAACGGTCCCTTTGAATGACACAATCGGCGTTATAACGTTCACCACGTCTCCGCCAAACACGTATACGGCCATCTGCGTTCCTTGAGTGAAATCGTGACTCGTCAGAAAAGATGACACCGTGCCATTGTCGTAGTCGCCAATTCTGGTGCCTGTTTGCCCACTGTAGACGCTTGTTTCGGTGACGATCCGTCAATATGGGGCCGAAATAAGGACGTTGTGCACGCAGGCCTGCAGCTCGCAGACGGTTCCGTACGGTGTTGGGGTCGTCGCTCTGGATAAGAGCGTCTGCTAAGTACCTGTAATGTAATGTAATGTAATGAATGAATCCACGTCGTCCTTGGACTTGAGCAGCCGTTCTTGTCGCTGATAGTGTTCGGTCTCGGACATGATCCCGTACGATCTGACGGTCCTGACGTGCCGTTGTCACACGTTGTTGACCCGTTCGAGGACGGTCCCGAGTGCTCCCCGTTTGCAGAAACCTTTTATGGAGTCTTGCGATCGTTGTGTGTGTGCAGTGTAGTCGTCTGGCAATTTCCCTGGTTCTAGCGCCGATTTGAAGCATGCCTATGGCATGTTCCCGTTTAGGGGCTGTAAGTCGAGGCATAGTGTCGACGTTTCACAAGTGTCAGTGAAGAAGTGAAATTTTATTCAGATTCACATGCTTTTAAAGGCAATGTGTGCACAAATTCAGAGTGAAATTCATTTTTCCCGTGATGTGCGTGCAAGTGCGATGTTGCATTTTTGCGAAAAATTGCCTAGCGTTACAGTTAACTTGAAATTCTCGCATTTCTTGCACCTGGCATGTCGGGTGACGTCACTGTAGTGTTGTTGTTGTATAAAAATTATATTGAAGTTCATTTGAACTTAAATATTGACTTTTTTCAAGTGGTGGGTTTTCATTTGTACTCATATAAGTTGGAAAGGATTTGCAAATCATTGTATTCTGTTTTTATCTACGATTTACATAACGTGCCAATTTCACGAGTTTTGGGTTTTTTAAAACAACAAACTGTTAATATTGTCCGTAATATAGAAAAGCAAGGTGAAGGAAGTAAATGAGATTGGAAGGAATGGTTTAAATCTCAGAAACCATGAAAACACCCGAAAGTGTGACACTCAATACTGTGGCAGTGAGCAATCACATGACAAAAGACCAGACAGGGGGAGACAAAGTGCAATTTTTTTATTTTATTTTATTTTATTTTTTGTTTTTCATGGGTGTGTGTTTTGTTGGGTGATGGTAGGAGGATTCATACTTAATTATATAACTGATTAAATGAATAAAGTTGTCCTCCAAAGTGGGGGGGTGGTGGCGGGATAGTAAAAAAAAAAAGATTAAAAAAAAAAAGTGCAATGCATGGTAAGACACAAAACATGGACCGGAATATAACTGCAGGAGTGGAATATGGCAGAAAATTCAGAAACAAACAGAAAAAAAACAAGGCATGGAATCCTAATCACAAATACTGTGCACAGTCAGACAAAGCTGAGTCATAACAAAACATGGCAAACAAGACAGAATCATATCTAAAACATGGTCAGGCAGATCTGGATCATAACAGTGGCCTTAATACCCTCCTTCACCTCGTAATGTGCGCACTATTTTGAGTGTTGCTGTAAGTGAAAGGACGGGCCATCGTTTCTTGTTTTTTGGTAAATGGCGATAAAATCAAGATTCAGCAATATTTGTAATATTTTGCCCTCATCTTATGTGTCTGGGGAGAATTGCAATTGAGAACTGCGAAACCCCTTTGCGCAGAAGCCACATTTGGCTGTTTATGCATTGCCCTGTTTAATGCTTTATAATTCAAGATTTGAGCTTCATAGAGAGGGGGAATACGGCTCAACTGAGACAAGACACTCGTAGCATTTAGAATTTAAGTTTATTTTCACGACTTTGGTGGAGAAAAAGGGCTACAAACATAAAAAATCTTAATTAAATTCAGCATTGAAATTGGAAAAAATTATTATACTAATGATTGGAGAGCATTAGTCACGGGGAGTTAAAACAATACATATCTGGGGAAAAAAAAAAAAAAAAGTTGCGCTGCAACTGGTGGAATGCCTCAGGGAGCACTGACCACAAAAAAGGACAAATAATGTGATATTCTCAACACAGTGCTAAAGCGTTAAGTATTTGCCTATAGTAAATGGTATATCAATATTCTGTCTGATTTGTTTAATTTGGATGTGCGGCCATTCTCTGTGTTGCGAGTAATACATTTCTAGGATCATAAACTCCCAGACCACAAGTAGACTTCATCTGAGCATGAAATTCTAAATTATCTACTCTTCAGGAGCTAAATGAGACAGCTCTCCAGGTGGATCCTGAAAACTCACTGAGCCCTCAAAATGGTGAACTAACAAATCATAAATCAACTTTTGATGCTTGAAATTCAAAATGAATTGAAGATTATCTGGTTGAACTTAGCATGAGTTTATTAATATAGGCGCAGCTGGACATCAATGGTCACTAATAACCTCTCCAAATCCGAAACATGCCTTCTCTCCATGATGAAGTTTAGAATTTTGACCATTTTTCTTCCCACAAGCCAGCCCACATACTCATTAAAGGAACTGCTTATTTAACAGTCAAAACATGTACCCTGCTTCCCAGATCCGAGGTTGCAAGCTTATATAAACAGTTTCCACACCTTATAAGGAACAAGTATAACCCAACAACACAGTAATATTTGAACTTTACCTTATTTTATCAGAAAAGACATTCCACAATCAGAATAAGCAGGCAATATTGATTGAACAGAAAGGTGCAAGTAAGGAATCTCTACACGTAAGCGGCAAGGCCAAAAACCAATACTAAATGCCAGTGACCGTTGGTCCCTCAGGCAGCACTGCATTGAAAACAGACATCATTCTGTCAAGGATATTACCATCTGGGTTCAGGAACACATTCTCATTTAACACAGTTTGTCGCTACATCTACAAGTGCCAGTTAAAACTCTACCATGCAAAGCGAAAGCCATATACCAACAACACCCAGAAACGCTGCCGGCTTCTCTGGGCCCTAGCTCTTCTGAGATGGACTGACGCCAAGTGGAAAATTTTGCTGTGATCTGACAAGTCCACATTTCAAATTGTTTTTGGAAGCCATGGACGTTGTGTCCTGCGAGCTAAAGAGGAAAAGGACCATCCAGATTGTTTTCAACGCAAAGTTCAAAAGCAAGCGTCTGTGATGGTATGGGGATGTATTACTGCCCATGGCATGGGTAACTTGCACATCTGTGAAGCCACCATTAATGCAGAAAGGTACATACAGGTTTTGGAGTGACATATGCTGCCATCCTAGCGACGTCTTTTACAGGGACATCCCTGCGTATTTCAGCAAGACAATACCAAGCCACACTCTGCATGTGTAACAACAGCATGGCTTTGTTGTAAAAGAGTGTGGGGGATTGACTGGCCTGCCTGCAGTCCAGACCTGTCTCCCATTGAAAATGTGTGGTGCATTTTGAACCGCAAAATATGACAACGGAGACGCTGGACTGTTGAGCAACTGAAGTCGTACATCATGCAAGAATGGGAAAGAACTCCTCATATAAAGCTTCTACAATTAGTGTCCTCAGTTCCCAAACGCTCATTGATGTTATTAAAAGGGAAGGTGATGTAACACAGTGGTAAACATGCCCCTGTCTCAGCTTTTTTGGAATGTGTTGCAGGCATCAAATTCAAAATGAATGAATATTTCCAAAAAACAATAAAGTTCATCAGTTTGAACATTAAATATATTGTCTTTGTAGTGTAGTCAATTGAATATAAGGATTCACAAATCATTGTATTCTTTCCTTATTCATGTTTTACACAACGTACTAACTTCATTGGAATTGGACTTTGTAACTGAACACTTCAAGCCAGTTTTGGAAGTGTTTTTTTCTTGAAATAGGGTCATTTTCAGCTGTGCAACTATGCGCAAAGTTAAGAGAATACAACCTACCCTGCTGGTACGTAAAGGTATATACATACTTTTCTTATTGTCTAATCAATGTCTTTCAGCTACTGTGGAAAGTTTATACTCTCTGGAAGTGGAAAAGAAATGTGCTAATCAATTGATCATTACAGGGGAAGTTTCACGGGGGCGTGAACTATAACTATGCGTTACACAGATGAGCCTAAGTAAGCAATTGAATGAGTGGCTAATCAATGAGAGTGTGTGGTAGGATATAAGGTAGCTCTAAATTAATCGATGGAGGAATCTATGCTTAAATCCATGGTGGGGAATTACACGCTTTTGATATGACTAATTGATTTTAGAATGACATAGTATGAATACCGTGTCGAATTTTTGCTTCAGAAAACAGATTTTTCTTAACTACTTAACTTGGATACCATGGGCTCACCATAGCTGAAGTGGTTGCTACAAAGGACAATTTTTTTCTGTCACACGAGATCATTTTTTTTAACTGCTAGATAGATACTATGAGAAAGTACATTGAGCAGTTTGCAAATCAGACTTAGCTGAGTAGTTCAATTAATAATACATCAGTCTTCTTTAGCACTTTTCTGTTTTTCTGGGCACTCAAAGATGCTTCACAATGGATACATTATTCGTTCACACACACATTCACGCTCTGATGGTGGTAAATTATGGTTTTGTAGCCACAGCTGCCCTGGGGCAGACTGACGGAAGCATGGCTGCCAGTACGGCCCCTCCGACCACCACCAAACATTCACACACAGCCATACAGGATTTGGGTGGGGGAAACCAGGGTACCCTGAGGAAACCCACGTGGGAGAACATGCAAACTCTGCAAACCCAGGCCGGATTCGAACCCACGAACCCAGGCAGTACTGCTAACCACTGTGCCACCGTGCCGCCCAATTCATGCAACTTCCTGGAAACAGAGATTGGATCTAACTTGTCCATGTGAGGTCAAAGCCCCTCAACAGGTTGCCAGCACTAAGGAATATTTTGCGATTATTGCCTACAGGCTTCACTCGATGGACATAATTTTTTTGGGCGAAATAAGCATAGACATACACGGGCAATTAAAGTGAATCATGTCTGCAAATAATTTTCTGACTAGTGTTAGCTTAGACTTAGCTACTCCACAGTCAACGTCAGGCCACAGGAAACTAATTAGCATAACGTCCTCTCAATGGTTCAGAAAATGTTAGGATATTCCAAGATTGAAATGCTTGCGTGTATTCCACATAAATTACTCTGCTATCACTGTTTGCCAAGACGAGCAAGAAGATACAGAGTGATACTGCAGATAAAGCCAGCAACAAACATCATTTCTTGGCTAATCAAAGTTAATGATGTTGGCAAGCAGCTAAACATTGTCTACCTATTTGCTTGTTACCTTGCAATGCCTCAGACTTCGATGACAGAAAAACTTTAGTTCCATTATCGTTGGTGAAGTTGAAGCAAAAAATTATGGTCTAAACTCAAGGTTGCGAATCTAATCACTCTTATACATAATGACTTGGCTTGCAAGCAAACCTTAGCTTACCGGTCTCAACATTCATGTTAATTCTCAGTCCTTGCTTGTCTTTCAGCCAACAACAGCAACCAAAAGCTGCATGGATATTCATTGCAGGACATGTTCCAGATCAAGTAGAAGTATACATTTATTGCAAACAATAGGCCATTGATAATCACATTCTTGGTTGTACCGTGCTTACCAATAAGCAAAATAGCCTGTAACATGAGAGAAATTCTTACATGAAGCTTTGTAAATATTATACGGAAGTTGTTCGTGTTCGTTAGAGAACGCGCATCATGTCAAAATATCTAGCAAAATTAGACAATCCGTAAGAAACGCTTCATTGTCATTTCGCTTCACGACATAAGTCCGAGGACTTACGGATGCTGGTTTAAACCACTCACTGCGCACCCCGGATTGCGCACTTGGTGCTCATTCATTCATTCATTCATTAAGAGTTAAATGTAGCTTGCCTAAATATATCACCTAAATCGCTACAATCCGGGCGCTAAAACATATCTGATTTTGTTTTTAGAGTTGTTACGTGCCGGTTATCTTGCCGCTTATTCTCTGTCAAAAGGGATTATGAAGCATCCATAATTGTTTTTCTTCTTCCTTCATCTAGAGTCAAAAGACCATAATGTACGACCAAATTAAAAATCTATTTGAAATGCCATTTCAAAACAAAAACAAAATGGAAAGCCATAAGGTTGTAAATGATTTTTCAAGAAGAACACATTCAACCAATTACAACCAATTGTGTTCTTTCAGCAAAAGTTGTAAAACTTTTCATATGGTAACGGATGTGTTGGTTACGTTGTTGGTGAAGCTCACAGTGCACAAATGCATGATGATTACCATTAACGGAATGTGTGAAAACACCACTTCAAAAAATCACTGCGCTGGCATGGCACATTTCTCTGAGTGGTAAAGAATCAGCCTCATCCAAAAAGGGGCATACAGATATTTCAGATAGTTTTGTATTGCGTTGCTATGATGACCAGCTACACTGAGGCTCCACTATCATCTTAAGGAAAACGATCCCCCAGAAAAGTACCGGGCACCAAGGCGGGTGCAGTAGAGCAGAGTAGAGCCGGCCCGGTACCACATAGTGGAAATGAGGCATTAAGGCCGATTTCGGAGAGGTCTCGGGCAAGGATAAAACTTTTTGGTCAACCAGGAATTCACTTGCGCTTGCCTGACGGGTTACCATTCGTTTTAGAATTTTGCAAGCCTCGATGTCCTTCGCTCAGAATGGGCCTTTTAGCAAGCCCAGTTTACATCAGTCTTCGCTGAGTAAATACTTTCACTCTCAAGGCGCAAGATCCGTTTGGCTTGGGCTCAGCCCCACTTCAGTGAGCAGCACATTTCCCCTGTTCTCACGAGCATGGACCCTGCACGGTTTGAATGATAGGATATTAATTCCTTTTTGACCCGTTTGGAGACTTCAGAAAAGAAATGTCCCTGCATGAACATGGCAACTGGCTTGGCCATGTCTACAGTGTACTGCATGTGATTTTGTTATGTTTGGACCCGGAAACAGCATTATCACATGATATATATATCACATTACCTCAGACGTAAAGGAGTAATATGTAAGAAATGTATGTTGATTAGTCATGAACTGGCCCTGATATATCACCAGACATTATGCCTAGCGTCCTCACATGAGGACTGTTAAGAAAAAGTGTCCTGTTTGAATGACTATTAGAGTGGTATTTTGAAGTATAATAACATAAAAAAGTTATAAAAAAAAAGAAAATTCAAGCATAAATGGGTTAAGGAATGATGTTAATTTCAAATACTTATATCACTGACAACAGTAGTCAAGCCAGAGTATTCTCATTACAAAAGCGAAGTTGCAGCCCACAACTAATGTTGATATTAGGGCTGTCGCGATAATTAATTGCGATTAATTTAAGCGCAATAAAAGTAACTGCCACTATGGGGCAGACAGACGTGATTGCTTATTACCTTTTCTATGACACATACCTAATGCGGTCATTTGAAATGCTTCCGGGAAGAAAACTGTAATTTGAAGTCCACTAATTACAAGTGAGGTTGGACAGCCTCCATCGCCTTGGCATAATTAGCTCACCTTAAATCATTTCCCGCGTACTTTGCCTATGAACTTTAAGTCGTGAAAAAAAAAATCCTGGTTTCTACCTTAATTGGCTTTAACCTTAATTATACTAAGTGAGGAAAGAAAGGATGCTCCTTCCACGAGAGTGAATTGCTTTAATTTACTCACTTTATCACTAAAATGTAGTAGTGATAAAGTAGTAATGGCATACGGTCAGACTTTCATTCTCATGTTATATAATCTACAGTGTAACCATACAAGTTGATGATGAACATGTGTTAGCCACACATTGAAAAATATTCAATAATAGTTTTATATTTCCTTGAATAGCAGAATATATATATATATATATATATATATATATATAATGATGCTTATTAAGTCAGAATGAAATATTTTTCACTTCTTTCATGAAATGATTGTGAAAATTTATGATAGATAAAGCGTTTGAATACAAAATTATTCTGATTTTATGGGCAACTGTGTGTGTGTGTGCTTGTGTGTACATATACAAAATATATGTTACAGTAAGATTGTGAAACCAGTCATTTCATAAAATGACAAATTTTTAGTGCCCCTTTCTAGGTGTTTCAACTTCCCTGCCTTTTCCAAATTATTCAATTATCCCCAGTGCTCTCTCTCTCTCTCGCGCTCTCTCTCTCTCTCTCAGTTCATGTGTACACATGGTTTTAATTAGTAAATTATCTTCCCTTCTATTTATACCTTAATGAATTCTGGACCACTCCCAAAGTAGAGGAGAGTATTGAGTGGGATTGCGGATAGGAAATCGGTCGGATAGGAGACCGGGGTGGGTGTGGTGGTGGACTTGGTCTGTGATTGTGCAGATGTTGGGCGCACCCCGGGTGGCGAGGCTCAGGGTGGGGCTCGCATCTCTTGTCGGAGTCTGTGTGGCTCCCAAGCCCCCCAGGGTCCCCGGTGGTGGCTGTTTCTTGCTTCCTTCTTGGAGAGGGGAAGGGTGGGAAGGTAGTTTCCTTCCTTCACAGGCAGGTAGCCTCACATAGTGACATTTTTTTAGCTCATAGCGTCCCTGTTCTCTTCCTTAGTTTTATATCCTTATGTTGTTTACTCCCTCTGTTTCTGTAGGCGCTTTTTCATGCCCCCGCCCTCGAAAGAGGAAAGGGGGCATTATGTCGACACCATGTCCGTCCGTCGTCCGTAAACTTTTCGTTTCCGCCCGATAACTAAAGAATGCCTCATCCGATTGATGCCATTTGATGGTGGCGTATTGGGGGTGGCTGGAGGAAGATTCCTTTCGAAAACCAGCATCACGCTATATTCAATATGGCCGCCACAGCAGCCACTTGATTTTTGTTTCCGTCCGATAACTAAAGAATGCCTCATCCGATTGATGCCATTTCATGGTGGCATATTGGGGGTGGCTAGAGGAAGGTGCCGTTCGAAAACCAGCATTGTGCGATATTCAATATGGCCGCCACAGCAGCCATCTTGATTTTTGTTTCCACCCAACAACTAAAGAACACCGCGTCGGATTGATGCCGTTTCCTGGTGGTGTATTGGGGGTGGCTGCCGGAGGGTTCCTTTCGAAAACCAGTGTCGTGCGATATCCAATATGGCCCCATACGATATTTATTATGGCCATCACAGCGAAAACTGAAGAACGCCTGATCCAACTGATACCTGTTCTTGGTGATGTTTTGGGACTGACCACAAAAGGTTTTACTGGTAAGTTCTGTTTTTCATTTCTCTCACATGTGGCACTTACAAGGCTTAGTGCATCAATTACTGCAACCACTAGCCTGTATATTGACTCACTCCTTTTAATTGCTACTTTGATGAGCATATACATGTGAATGTATGCAGCAGTTTGAATGATCTCCCCTCCCATGCACTCTGGAATAATTGTTGCAGCCAATAATGCATATTTATGCCCCCGCCCTTCAAAGAGTAAAGGGGGCATTATGTCTACACCATGTCCGTCCGTCCGTCGTCCGTTAACTTTTCGTTTCCGTGGGATAATTATAGAATCCCTCGTCAGATTGATGCCATTTCTTAATGGCATATTGGGAGTGGCTAGAGGAGGGTTCCTTTCGAAATCCAGCGTCGTTTGATATCTAATATGGCCGCCACAGTAGCCATCTTGATATGCCCTTGATCAAAACTACAGGCGGGGGCATATGCCACGCTCTGGGTTGCTCTTGTTTTGTTAATAAATTTCACATCCTCACATTTCGGTCCTCCTCTTTTCCTTCACTTAACCCCTACTCCATCCTGGGGCACCAGGCGTTACAGAATGAGTGTTCAAATCCTTTAGGTCACATTGTATGTTAGCTCAATATGTAGTCAAAGGTAAATTGAAAATGTATTATTTAACTGGGTCGGTTAAAGAATTAATATAATCAGGTTAATTGGACTGCTGTTATGGAGTGGCATTTGTCCCCTTTACAATTTCTCTTTGTATTTGTGACCTCAATCTCTGCAAATTCACCTGCTACAATGTATTATGTTAGTGCTTGCATTTTGTTGGTTCAAGTCATTCATTATCTTTTCTAAATCAATTATCTTTGTCTCATTGAAGTATATGATCTAATTTGGTAATTTGCACATTTTACATTCTTTGGGGGATTTACTCTATATTAAGTGTCGTATTTTGGGAAAACTGGAATTAAATCTGCCATTGTCAATTATGCTGGTTAAAAAAAAAAGAACTGCATCATAGCTATTTGGGTTTGATGCTAGTATTTCAGAGTTGAGCCAGCACATATTCCACTGTTGTAGTTCAATGTTCTTGGAACCTGTATAATCAGATTATGAGTGAATCTAATTTCATGAATGAAGGAATTAATGAACATTGGACTCATATATCACTTTTTCATAGGCACTTAAAGTTTTTTTCACAGACATATTTGAGTTTCTCTACTCACCATCATCAGTATGTGGCAGCCACTCAGGTTATTCAAGGCAGCAGAGGGGGCAGAGGACAGTTAAATCAGGGGATGCTTTGGGTGGAATTATCTCATTATGATGTTGCTGCTATGATCATATCCATTGCCCCACAATGTTTTAGATTTCATGTCTTATTTTAGAAACAAGAAACAGCTTTCTAGTCTCTGGCCCATCGCCTGCACAACAATACTTTCAAACAGAAGCAAATTCGATCCAGATTGATTTATAAAGATGCTTGGGCATATCTTGCAGTTATAAATAAAAAATTGGCCCATCATTCACGTGCAATTGCTCTATATTTCCTTTGATTTTTGCTGTTGGAAGTTACCTATCTATCACAATCAATCAATCCATCATTGTACAATTGCGCTCAAAAGTTTGCATACATTGGCTGAAAGTGTGAAATAGGGAACTTTTTTAAGAAAACATGAATGACACACATATCTTCTATTTCCTACTGGATTCATATCCGACTGTTGGTCATACAGAATGGCACAATCATCTCGTAATACACGGCGATAAGGGAGAAAAATAAAATGAGCCCGGTTCAGAGTTTTAAAGTTTTTGTGTGTTGCCCCCTTTAGCATCAATAGCAGCGTAGAGTCTTTTGGGAGAGTTGTCAATGAGGCTCCTAATTCTCTCAGTTAATACAGCTGCCCATTCTCCCTTGCAAAATGCCTCCAGCTCCTGCCAATTCTTTGGTCATCTCACATAAACTTCATGTTGGAGATCTCTCCAAAGCAGCTCGATGATATTGATGTCAGAGATGGCCACTCCAGAACCTTCCATTTTCTCTTCTGTAACCACTGGAGGGTCAACTTGGCCTTGTGCGTTGGATCCTTGTTATGCTGGAAAATTCAGCTTTCATGCGCAGCTTTCGTGCTGAAGAATGCAAATTGTCCGCCAGTATTTCTGATAGCATGCTGCATTCACCTTGCCATCAATTTTCATGAGATTCTCTGTGCCTTTGGAGCTCACACACCCCCAAAACATCAGAGAGCCACCGCCATACTTTACAGGGGGAATGGTTTTGACTTCTGTCCAAACATAGCGCTTATGGTTGTGACCATAAAGTTCTATTTTGGTCTCATAACTCCAAGTCACAGTATTCCAGAAGCTGTGAGTTGTATCAAGGTGTTGTCTGACATATTTTAGGTGGGCATTTTTTGTGGGATTAGCACAATAATGGCTGCCTTCTAGCAACTCGATCATACAGCTCATTGTTGTTTAAGTACCTCCTTATTGTGCTCCTTGAAAGGACCACACTATCTCTTCTCCAGAGCATCCTGTATTTCTCTTGAGGGAGCTTGTGGATTTTTCTTTGTGTCCAGGACAATTCTCCTTGCAGTGTGATCTGAAATCTTTCTTGGCCTACCTGACATTTAGCTTGCTATTAATACATCCCCAAATTTTCCACCTCTTAATCACAGACTGAACAGTACTGACTGGCATTTTCAAGTCTTTGGATATCTTTCTAAATCCTTTCCCATCTCTAATAAGTTTAACTACCTTATTATGAAGGTCCTAAGACAGTTCTTCTCCAGTCCCCATGGCTCAGTGTCTAGCTAGATCGGTTCATCCACTCGGGACCAAACAAACTCGATGATTATACACAGACACTCTGCAATGGTTTTGCTTTGCAGTCCCTCCCCCTCCTGCTGTCTTCACCTCCACTTCAACGGGCAACAGGTGGCTCGTTGAGGTGGAGGTGAAGGCAGACTATATAAGCACTGTAACTGCCAGTGGGCAGTTGCAGCTGCATTCTGGGTTTTTTTCCCTGCTGTGTGGTGCTGCTGATTCCCTGTGTTCTTATGCTGGACAAATGTTATTTTTTAAAGTATATTTATTAAATACTTTTGCTATTTTTGTATCATCCTGAGAGGGTGGGTCCCTTTCTATGTTTTTAGGTGCATGGTCCCAGTGCCCGCCAGATTGCAGGTTGCATCTGGTGGGACCAAATGATGACACACTCATTATAATTTTATAAGCCACAGGTGTGGGACCCTTAATAGCCATTTTAACCTGGGTGTGTCACCTTGTATCTATATAACAAGGTGAAACATTCATAGGTATGCAAACATATGATAAGGGACGTTTGGGTGATTTCAGTTATCATTATGATTTTAAAAGGAGCCAAACACCTATGCGATGATAACTTACTTCACAAGATCACTATCCTTAAATAAGACAATTTTTTTTTTCATGATGAGTCAAATTTTCTACATGAATGTCAATATTTCACAAATTCAGCTTGGGTATGCAAACTTTTGAGTGCAACAGTAGATTTGAGTAATTCTCAACTATTATGCACTGCGACAATGAGCCTATGGTAAATTGAAAAGTATTTGCTGACGTTGGGTCATGTGTCCCCTTACAGTATATGAATGAAGGCCTTATTTCGAACATATGGTAATACAGAATAACAAAAGAACAAAAAGAGCAAACAAAAAAGTTAAAACAAAACAATTGAAACACAACAGTTGAAACAAAATTAGCTTAAAGTGGTAATCTGTAAGATTTCCGTCTCGTTACTGTTTAGTTTAGTCAGTGTCTATCAGAGAGGGGGGATAAAATATTAATAATAATGCATTAGTTATATATTGCGCTTTTCTCAGCACTTAAAGACGCTTAACAATGGATACATTATTCAATCACGCTCTGATGGTGGTACACTATGTTTTTGTTGGCAGGGGGGCAGGCTAATGGAAGCGTGGGTGACAGTGTGCACCACCAAACTGCCTCAACAAATTATTTTATAGCGTTACCTGTTAACCAACTAACGTTTTTATTATTTACACAGGGCTCTCAACTTTCAAATATTCGGCTTGAGTTTAAATGATATAATAATAATGCATTAATTTTATATAGCGCTTTTCTGGACACTCAAAGACGCTTTCCAATGGAGGCATTATTCATTCACTCACACATTCACGCTCTGATGGTGGTAAACTACGTTTTTGTAGCCACAGCTGCCCTGGGGCAAACAGACTACGGCCCTCCGACCACCACCAAACATTCACACACAGCCATACAGGAGGGAGGGAGGGTTCCTATATTGCATGTTTTGTGGGTGGGGGAAACCGGAGTACCCGGAGGAAGCCCACGCGAACACGGGGAGAACATGCAAACTCCACACAGAAAGGCCCCAGGCCTTCGAACCCACGACCCTCTTGCAGTGAGGCAGTAGTGCTAACCACTATGCCAGCGTGCCGCCCACATATATACACATTCCCGTGCTGTAGTCAGAAATTATTCTATCAGACCATTTGTAGAGATTCTCAGGTGGAATTTGAAGTCCTAGTGCATTGAAGTTTATCAGTTTCACGTTACGGTGGATTTCGCGTTTAGTAATATGAAAACAATCATGATTCCGAAATTCTCACGCTTTTCTTCACTCTGGGGTTGGAAGCAGTAGATTTGCATAAAAATGTATTAAATGGTCTTATTTAATTTAAACAATTCAAGCGATTGTGAAAATCATGCATTTTGTTGATTGAATAATTACTGACTACAGCAGGGGAACTTGAATGAAGCACAAATTCTCACGGCGAATGCATGAGAGTTAGCAGCCCTTAAAGTTAATCGATTTATCAGAATAGTCTAACATGTTTCTGGAATGATATGATGCTAATGGACGACTAACGTCACGTAATTTTTACTTTTATTGAGTTGAGGAGACGTGTGGAACTGGTAAGAGCCGTCAATTTACCAACGTCATACAGGCGACACTGTTGGGTCTCGACAAGAGTTATGGGAAATGAGGTCCAAAAGCGCACCTGCAATCACAGCTTATTGCCAAAGATGTCAATATAAACAAACCAATTCAAATCTTACGGATTGCCACTTTAAGATGTTCGAAAAGCAGTAGGAAGAAGCATAAGCTTATTTAAGCCGTCCCCTTCTCCACTTATCTTTGTTTCCTGTGTATCCTCTTTGGTTTTTTTTTTTTTTAAATAACTGAGGACAATCCCGTTTTCTCCCTTAATTTACCAGGCTCTGATGGCTATCATAATTTCAAAGCCTTCAGAATGAATTTCAAAACCAGGTTTTCAGGTCATCATCTCCAAGTGATTATTGTGGTAGGCGAGCTAAGGATCTCTGTCTCCTTCACATAACAAACAGTCAATATTGCCTGAGTTCAATGCGGCTGAAATTGACAGAAAGTTTCTCTCGGAGGGGGCATGCGATTTGGCCTTGTTTAGGGCTCACGGTCTGAACATGTTGTGTATAAGCACACAAATACAAGCTCTTTAGTTATGACTTGTTATTATTGCCTTCTCTTAGCATGTTCATATGGTGCCCATTGTCAGACTGATTAGCACTGTGCTTTATCAGATGAAACCAGGTGTATTTCCTTTTGATAAATGTGCACTTTACCTATTGTGATTTGAATTGCCGGAAACAGAGCAGACCACTGTTAGCACCATAAAAGAGCACTGTAGCTATGCATGCCTGAAGATCTGCTCTAAACAACAGAAACTTAACACTTCAGGCTCTGCTGGTCTTTGTACTAGGAATGGTAATAAAACCTGCTGTACTTTCGGCTGCACAACTGCAGGTTTAACGCTGCCAAATGGATTATAATACACTGTGAATTAATTGCAAAATGCATATTAAACTAAATTTAGTCAAGCGGTGGTGTCCGTCAGAGGTGCACATTCCTGGAACAATATACCAGTACATATCAGAAACTGTGACAGCTATGTAACCTTTAAGAAAGAGCTTAAACATTGGTTAAAATCATACCAGTTATGCATGCATGTATAATATCTGTATATTATCTGTTTATTCCTATGCCCAAACCCGGGGGCATCCCGTTCATTCGGAATTTTAACTACAATATACATGGTTGTGTTAATTATAATGTTGTGAATGTGTCTTGTGTGTAACAATACTGTTTCTCCCCCCCTTGGGTTGTGTGCTTTTCTGTGAGGTGTTCTGTGGTTTAGAAAACTTGTATGTTTTTTTTTTTTTGTAAGTGCCTGCCTTAGGACTGCGGATGAAATTTAGCTATTGTGCTAAATCCGGCATATTTACATTGACGCATATTGCTGATATGTTGATTAATGTGCATTGTCCTAATTCAATAAACTCAATAAGTAAATAAATAAATAAATAAATAAATATGTATGGCAGGGGCGATGAGGCAGCCCCTTCGTGTTGCAGCTGTAGTCCTTTGTGTTTAACACACCGCTCTCATTAATATTTCCTATCATTCCTTTTCCTTTCATTTCTGCAGGCAAAAAAATATACAGTTTCTATACACAGACTAGACAGTGTGAAATAATTAGCAACTCCCAGGACTACAGAGGTGTAGAACAAGGGCAGGTCAATGAGCACGTTCCACAAAAAATCTGACATTTCAAATTACCTGAACAGTACCTGGAGCAATTTTGCACCTAATTAACATCCTACTTTGTTAATGTCAGGGCTAAATGTACACATCATTTAGAAAAGAAATAAAGACAAGAGAAGAGAAACCCCAGTCAGAAAATAATTCCTTCTGCCTCCTTTCATGCCAAAACGCAGAAATCTTCCCGATGTTTCGTTTGAGTGCAGCAACTTTTTTTCCATTGCGTAATCAATGCAGTGCTGAATGGGTTCATTTTAATGCACTCAATCATGCCTCTAATGTAGCTTACGGGCACAAGCGTCAGTAATGCAGGAATGTTATATGGCTTCGGTTTGGACCATTTCATAAAATATTCATGGACTCAAAAATGACATCAAAATAGGGGCTGGGAGAATTACATTTGTTTCCCTCTGCAGTGTGGTAGCCGTGCACTTGCTCTCATTTGTGCTTAAGCATATTTTTAATGCAAACTGCAAATAGAATACACCTATATTATTTAAATTGAATCTGAGGCAAGGCAGATGTGTCAGTGAGCGTATTGGGAGGATTCGGTTTTCATTTTAGGACCTTAAAAGTCTCCTGTGACTCTTGTCAAAGAGGCCCCCCTACCAACAGCACCAGGCAAGAGAGAGTGATGTAGAGAGGTGAAATACTGCCACTGTGTCAGGCTGATTCACAGACGGTCATTTCTCACTTCATCAATCCCTGCCGCCCTGCATCTCTTAGCATGTGTTTGCCATAAGATTTTCAATTTCTGCATTTCGGTTTTACTGTCTGAAACCAATTTCCTTTTTAAGGACTCGCATGCCATTTTGTATAGATAGATAGATCTGTAAAAGCACCTCTAGGAGCCTCTGTACTCAGCCATATTAATTCTTCCTGTGAGATATCTTGGTATATGTTGAAAATGAATGGGTTAATTCAAAATATTGCCCCAATGGCCTATATGGAATGTAACAGCAGTTCTGCTGTGTGGCGTCAAATTGGCAGCAAATGCAATTCATGCTTTTTGTCAGTTGATCACCTACTGAAGAATTGCAGTTTACTTCTGCTATTAATAAGTTCATATAATTTTGCTTCAAATATGCTGAGTTGATCATTTCTCGCATTTGAAAGGCTAGTGCCGGAGGTGCTGGCACCCCAAGTAGTTCCCCTTCTTTTTGAACCATTCTAATATTTTTGAAAGGCTTTAGTACTTTGATGGGGGAATGACATAAGTAGATGATTATAGCCAAACAAAGTTGAACATTTATGTACCTAGCTAGCTAGCGTGCTAACTTGCTAACAAATTTTTCGCACAGCTGATTAAATTCAAAGTCAATGCAAAGATGCGAACATACGTGTGTATTCGCATCTTTGCATTGACTTTGAATGTAATCTGTTGTGCGAAAAATTTGTTTCGCGTCCAGTGTGTAAGCGGCTTAATATTATTACTCAGGTTTTATCATTTTTAGTGGGGGAACGGAATACAGCCTGATTGACATAATTTTATACTGAGTCAAAATCACAATGAAAGTAAATGAGTAATTTATCTTGCATTGTTGTCCATGCATGTTACTCCCAAAATTTTAAGCAGCAACAGGGTGTAATAATAGGAACACGCTATCCATCATTTCTCTTCCCAATGATGCAGGCAGAAACAATAAATGAGCCACCATCGTATTTCATTCTAACTTCATTAGTTTGAATGATCTGATGTAGTTTCATTTTGAAATTCCATTCAAGTTTGCTAATGGAAATGATTTACGAATGCTTTAGCTATATGCTTAATATAGATGTAAGCGGTGCAGAAAACATGCCTAAAGCCGCAAAGTAAAATGCAACATTAATGCATCATGCAGATATAGGACAAAGGCTTCTTTATTCCAACATTTTAAAGGTTAGGAGAAGAGCTCATTTGATTGGTGAAGATTTGACTTGGCTGTGTTAAGCCCGCTCAAGCCTTCTCTCCTTCCTCTTTGCCACTTGTGCCGGCAAAAGGGACAGAGGCGGGGCGGAGGAGTACTTGCACCAGGCTGCGCCGGGCACGCAATTGCAAAATAAGCCTGGGTACACCCCGTTGGCGCAGCGCTCCCCCCATTCACTGCGCCTGGTCAACGAATTTAGAGCCCAATGTCATAGCTGTGAGCCACCTGGAGGCTCTGAATGGTGGTTTTAAAGAAAACATGGGGCATATCAAATAGCTTGGAAATTATTATGGTAAACAAAAAGTATGGGCATATATAAATATGTGCATGTGTAAATATAAAAACTATCCTTTTATTGCAAAGTCATGAAGAAAGTAATGGATGTACGAACCCCAATTCCAATGAAGTTGGGACGTGGTGTAAAATGTGAATAAAAACAATACAATGATTTGCAAATCCTTTTTGCAAATTTGGGAAGGATGTTACCATGTGGGCTCAGGAAAACTTTGGAAAACCATTGTCAGTAGGTTGTTACATCTACAAGTGCAAGTTAAAACTCTACCATGCAAAGCGAAAGCCATATATCAAGAACACCCAGAAACACCGCTGGCTTCTCTGGGCCCGAGCTCATCTGAGATGGACTGACCCAAAGTGGAAAAGTGTGCTGTGGTCTGACGAGTCCACTTTTCAAATTGGTTTTGGAAATCATGGACGTCGTGTCCTCCGGGCTTAAGAGGATGATGAACATCCAGATTGCTATCAGCGCAAAGTTCAAAAGTCAGCATCTGTATGTAAGTTAGTAAATTTTATTTATATAGCACTTTTCAGACAAGTGTCACAAAGTGCTTTACAGACATATAAAAAAAGAACAGTAAAATGTTGTAATAGATAAAATTAATTAAATTCATACACAGGAAGCTTAGAAAAAAGCAGTTATATCAATGAGAGACAGCATCTTAATCAAACGCCTGTTTGAACAAGTAAGTTTTTAGTTGATATTTAAAAGATTGCACAGAGTCAGCAAACTTAATGGGCATGGGGCAGAGCATTCCAAAGGGTCGGAGCTATGACCATAAAAGTTTGGTCACCACGTGTTCTGAGTTGAGTATGGGGGACAGTTCAAAAAAGTTTAAGACTATTGGATCGGAGTGAACGGAATGATGAGTGTGAATTAATCAGATCTGCCAGATATGCTGGGGCCTGACCATAGAGTGCTCTGTATGTGAGGGTAAGAATATTGAACTTAAACCTAAATGGCAATAGGAAGCCAGTTGAGGTACATGAGTAGTGGAGTGATATGAGACCGTTTATTTGACTTGGTGAGCAGTCCATCAGCAGCATTTTGAATTGCCTGCAGATGGCCCAGGGTGGATTTATTGAAGAGGGAGAACAGTGTATTGCAGTAATCTAAGCATGACAAGGGCATGGATTAGCATCTCCAGCTCTGCGTTCTGCGATCTATGTTTACTGATGGTTCTCAATTGAAAAAAGCATGATCTAGACAATTGCCTAGCATGGGTATCCAACAAAATTGCGTTTTGCACTTATGCAGTCAAGAATGCTAGTTAACTGATGGATCTCACTTGGTTCAAAAGAAATGTGGAGCTGAATATCATCAGCATAGAGATGATAAGAAGTATTAAAACTACTAATGATCCAGCTCAGTGGCAGCAAATAAAGTGCAATCAGTAAGGGCCCCAAGACAGAACCCTGTGGAACACCGCAAAGCAGTGGAGTAGAATCGGACACAAAGTCTCCAGAAGGAACAGTGAAACCTCTCCCACTAAGGTAGGAGGAAAACCAATCAAGTGCTGTGTCTGTTATGCCCACCCAGTCTCGTAATCTCATTATCAATATAGAGTGATCAACGCTGTCGAATGCAAAACTGAGGTCGAGTACCACTAGCATACTACAATCACCCCTGTCAAAGGACATTAAAATATAATTCGTGACCCGTAGGAGAGAGGTTTCAATGGAGTGCCCCTTTCTGAACCCAGACTGAAACTTATCATAAATGTTATGCCTCTCTAGTACATTTGTGAGTGGCTTAGACACCACTTTCTCTAGTATTTTAGCCAGAAATGGTAATTTGGAAATGGGCCTGTAATTTTTGAGCATAGCTGGGTCAAGGTTCGGCTTTTTTAAATTTGGGCTGAATGGTGGCGTGCTTAAAGGATTTCTGCACTAACTTTCCTTTACTGCATTTAATACATAAAATCCAATATATGTATAGTAAAAAATACAATATATGTGCGTTTTGGAAACATATTTTTCAAAATATTTTTTTTTTCTTGGGCCAAATGTACACGACAGTGCGCCCTGTTGCGTTTATGCAAGAACCTGCCCTGTCCTAGGTCACGTAACCCAAGTGACGTCAGAGAGGTCTTAACTGATGACCCGGGGCTGCCATATAAAGCTATGTTTCCATTAATACAACTGAAGTCCGGTTGCGACAGCCTAAGGGGCAGACACGGGACATCGCATGCGACCCATGGTGCGTCCTCAGTGTTTCCATATAAACGGCTAAACTACTCTATTATTGTGAAATTATGTCGAAACTGTACAAATGTCGCATGAAAACCACTTCTCTATTATCATCTTGTAACAAACTTTAGTGAGTGAAACACAGGAATACTTCTGATATACAGAAATCACAAAGGTATTGTGGCATTACAAAGCTCAGATCATAATTTAAAGCGGCAGTATGCTCTTGATTCACTGAGAATGGTAAATACATGTATGTTGTTGCAGAAACCTAGGCTCTGCTCTGAACAGGGCATTACATACACATTGCTTTAAAGGTACTCATTTGTTAACAAAATAAAGAGGGGAAACCCTTTGAACTATAGGAAATTCCTCGTGCGATTTGTGTGCGTTGGAGCTGGAATTGCTCCCTGTTCCAATCGGAAAAATACGCATGCGGCTCCACTCCAAGAGCCGGATGAAAATCGCATTGATGCAAACACAGGGTTCTCAAGTTTTGAATGCAGGCTCGTGTGAGATTTTCTCTTGGGGGGGTGGGGGGAGGGGCGTTTTCAATGGTGCAACTTGAGTATATGTACTTCCTTACAGCACTTCAGTTGTTTTTTTTTTTTTTGGTTTGTTTTTTTTGAGGATTTGTACATTACCTTTTTTTTTAAACAGGGACTTTTACTCTACTACATTTAAAAGACAAAAAGGATACTATCACTTTGTTACTTTGACACTGGCAACTTAATTACTTGTTTCAAATTAAAATATTAATTGAATTCATCATTTACGGATTATCCGGATTTTGAGCGTTCGCGAAGAAAAAAGGTATATCTTTGTGCAGATGTGTCCGCCAGTGGACGTGGAGCTGCAAATTTATGCGCGCAGTTACAATATTCTATCACTAGATAACACACCAGGATCGGTTGCGGAAGTTTTGTGCGCGGTGTAGGGTATTTGCAGAATGAATGCTGGCCACATTATCCGTCGCATCTTGTTGTCAGAAGTGGTAGCTCAAGAAGGCAATTAAACGTTGCGATATACAACTATCTATCTTATATCTGCATGTTGCGTGTATATTTCCTTTTACTTTGCAACATCAAGCATTTAACAACACAGCTAACTGCTATGCTTAGCATCACGAATATGAGTTAGCTGGCCAGCTACGGCATTCGTAAATGCTATTTCACATGAGCTTAAAAATTTGATTTTAATTTGCTAGCGTTTCCCCTGGAGTAGTTGATAGATTTTGAACAAGATATTGTTTAGCCATACCTGTACTTTTTATTTCAGTGGGACTCCCCAGTATAATAAAGGCTAAATTAAATAATTCTTTGGTGTATTTCTATCGTTTTGTCTGTCACAAACAAGAGATGTTGTGGTACCACCTGTGACACCGGATCAGAGCAGGGTTTGTTTTCAGCCAAAATACACTACATGGAGAGCGCAAGTGAAGAACGTGATTTGGCGCTGCTATTTCACCTAGCAACAAGAAATACTATTTTCTGATTGGCTGATAGGTTGCTGATTCAAGCAGAGCAGACTCTTTACTGTAGTGTATTAAGTTCACCGAGTGTTGCGGAATGCCAAACTGTAACTAGGTTCTCGACTTGAGCTCTCTCGTTGTCTCTAGGCTACATGTAGGTCATGTTGAATTTTTTATTTCGGTGACCATCTCTCTCTCTCTCTCTCTCTCTCTCTCATTTATTTGTCTCGTGCCTGTGGACAGAATTACCAAGCAGAACTTACTGCTTTCTCATGCCTTTTAAATGTATTACCAAGATGGTCATTGTAGTCACCCATATTTTCTGCACACGCCGACAATCAGACGCGCTATAACACCACCTCGACTATAGACCTTGATAGCGTGTAGGCAAGATGAAGACCTCTCTGACGTCATCGGATGACTTCTCGGGCACCTAATTAACTCTGTGGCTGTGCATACGCAGACAATATTTTGTTTATTTATAGAAAAGATAAACTGCCTATATATATTTTTATTGATTTTAATGAGGTAATATATACAAAATATACTTTTTAAAAACATATTAAGTTTATTGTTCACGAATCCTTTAAAATAGGAAAGGACAAAACCTGACATTAGAGCGAATTAACAATGGCTAAAACAGCCGGGCCAATTGTTGGCAACATCTTTACAAATAATGATGTTGGAATTCTATCCATAGGACCTGAGGATGGCATCATTTTGTTGATCAGGTCCAACAACTCAAACTGATTAGTTGAAAGGAGTCTAGGACAGAAGAAGGCAGAGGGGGGCTAGTAATGGACTGGCCAGTCCCTGTGTTAATACTAGCTTTAAGGACCATAACCTTATCAACAAAGAAAGCCAGAAACTTATTGCAGTCATTGATGGAAATGGGGAAGTTGAGAGAGGGGGTGATATGATCTTATTAATAGTGTCAAATGAAACGTTGGGATTTCTTTTAGAAGAAGAGATTATATTTGCAAAATAGGCCATTCGGGTTTCCTTTACAAGTACATTGAAGGAGACAATGAACTATTTCAAGAAAACGCGATGTACCCAGAGGCTTCTAGCCCAGAAGCTTTCCATAATCTCTCTGTTCTGCGACACTTCTGTCTCAAACAGCAGATATCACTCGACATCCATGGAGAGGTGTTAAAGATGGCTTTAGATCTGACCCTTAAGGGTGCAACTTTATGTAATAGTGAGGAACTATTATCATGAAATGATTTACATAGTAACTCAGTGTTAATATTAATATTAGGGTTATTATTAATATTAATATTAATGTTAGGGTTAACAGAGAAATGTGTTGAGAACTAAACGGCAGTATTTTGGGTGATGATACGGGAGGACACTGGTCTTTTAGGACCTGAGGAGTCAGCATTAACAAAGACATCAAAGAAAATACATTTGTGGTCTCTAAACGAAAGGTCTACACATCGAATATGGGCAATTTCTACTCCCAGAGAGAGGACAAGGTCAAGAGTGTGGCCACCCGTGTCAGTGGCGCCTGAAACATGCTGCTTAAAATTGAATGAGTCTAGAGTATGAAGGAAGCACAGTTTGTGGGGTCATCAATATCTAGATTAAAATCACCCACAATTAAAACTCTATCCAGTTTAATAATGGAGGTAAGAAAGGCAGTGAATTAAGAAAGGAACTGACCTGCTGGTCCAGGCAGACGGTAAATTACAGCACAATAAAAATAATTTCTTTGACCAACTTTAGTCAGTTGTAGTTCAAAGGCAGAATATGATTCAGTGCTCCGCAAAGGAGAATCCATACTGCGGCAAGACATCCACCGCGACCAGAGAGACGTGGAGTCCCAATATAGGAGCAGTCTACAGGGCGCAGTTCATTCAGATGGACAAACTTTATGTTACTTTGCCAGGATTCAGCAAGAAAGAGGAATGAGAAATTTTCTCTTGTGAATAGATTATTTAAAATAAGTGTCTTATTTGCAATCGATCGGGCGTTAATTAGGCACATTTTCATGGAGAGAACAGATGACTTAGGTGTAGTACCCGTTAGCTTGATTAAATTATGTAAATTGGCCCCAGCAAACCTAATAATATGGTCAGTTGACCTAAAGTTTATACCAACAGGAATATAATGAGAGAGACATACGAACACATACTCATATCATCTGTGATTGATTCGAGTGCCCATGGCATGGGTAACTTGCACATCTGTGAAGGCACTATTAATGCAGAAAGGTACATACAGGTTTTGGAGCAACATATGCTGCCATCCAAGCGACATCTTTTTTAGGGACGTCCCTGCTTATTTTAGCAAGACAATACCAAGCCACACTCTGCATGTGTAACGACAGCATGGCTTCGTTGTAAAAGTGTGGGGGATTGACTGGCCTGCCTGCAGTCCAGACTTGTCTCCCATTGAAAATGTGAGGCGCATTATGAAGCGCAAAATACGACAAGGGAGACGCTGGACTGTTGAGCAACTGAAGTCGTACATCATGCAAGAATGGGAAAGAATTCCTCATTCAAAGCTTCTACAATTAGTGTCCTCAGTTCCCAAACGCTCATTGATGTTGTTAAAAGGAAAGGTGATGTAACACAGTGGTAAACATGCCCCTGTCTTAGCTTTTTTGGAATGTGTTGCAGGCATCAAATTCAAAATGAGTCAATATTTCCAAAAAACAATAAAGGTCATCAGTTTGAACATTAAATATATTGTCTTTGTGGTGCAGTCAGTTGAATATAGGTCCTGAGGGATTCGCAAATCATTGTATTCTGTCTTTATTCATGTTTTACACAACGTCCCAACTTCATTGGAATTGGGGTTTGTAACTGAACACTTCAAGCCAGATTTGGAAGTCTTTTTTTCTTTAAATAAAGTAATTTTCAGCTCTGCAACTAGACTGCAGTGCAGCATGCTGAGCTTGGAAGCTGCCAATACAAGCGACGAAACGTCAGTGCACACGCACACTGTAAATATAGCCCCGAATCAGCATTTATGGCCCCGTAAATACAGCCACTTTTACAATAAAATTTCAGTACAAAATCAATAACCTGACAAACCACTATTAGTGGAGATGAAATTTCTGCATGGCATAAAATTAACTTGTAGATGTAGTAGCGTAATACAAAAACAAAAGACCCAAATGCCCTGACATGCATGCTGGTTGTTCTGAGTTATTGACTCATTCATTGGAAGGGGCATGCTCAAAATAATAGCAGTGTGGCGTTAAGAGAATTCATTCATTCCATGAAGAAAAATGTGTCAATAATTATCCATTATTAAGGAAGATGGGAAGAAAATGTCTCACATTGTTATAAAATATATTTCCTTCTGAATTCCAAAGTAAAATTGGTCGTTCCAAACGTTGTTCGAAGGAACAACGTAATTTGATTAAAAAATCGATTAGAGGGGGGAAAACGTATGAAGAAGTGCAGCAAATTACAGGGTGCTCTGCTAAAATGATCTCACTATCTCTGCTAATATGATGCTTTAAAATGGAAACAAAAACCTGAAACACAAAATGAAACGAGCAACTACTTTTATAACGGATTGAAGGATAGTCAGAGTGCCAAAGATTAAGCCAATCGTCACCTCCTGAAAAATTGAAAATGATATAAAATTACCTGCAAGTGCTGTGATAGTCACAAGATGTTTGATCGAAGCTAAGCTATCGGCAAGAAGCCCCCCGTAAAGCAATATTTGTTGAAAAAAAACGGAATGTGCGGGATCTGTTAAAATTTGCCAAGGAACACATCGATTGGTCCAAGGAGACTTTTGTCACTTGGCTGTCTGTTAAAACTGCATTTGCTTATTTTAGTGTTGCTTGGTAGTGTCCATTCTGTATCAGAGACCTCGGTAGCTACACCTGTCTGGCTTTATGCATGCAAGAGAGTATGTTGCTTGGACAACTAACCATAATTTCACAGACAACGAGCATAATGTATTAAGCTGTAAGTTTAAAGTACACAAATTTGGTGTACACAGTGGAAAATTTTTCCCTTTTCAACTTCAGTTGTGAAACCTTGCTTTACTTACTGCCAATAAAAATTTAATTTTCTGTCAAATGTGTCTGTATGTCTTTTTTTGCCGTCGTATACCTGCTTCGTCTAAACCAGGGGTGGGCAATTCTGGCCATATAGGGCCGGAATGTATCCAGGTTTTTACTTCTATCAATTACCCTAACTAATTGAGTTAATTGATTGCATACACAAATATAGATTTGTGCAAAGATTACATCAAAGGAAAAAAAAATTATGTGTAAGATCAGCACAGTCTTATGTCTCAATCAGTCTCAATCATGATAATTCAAAGAAATGCTCCTGAAATGTCAGATTTCAGAAATAGTTTGGCTAATTTAGATTATCAACTAATTAAAGGCCAGAAGTTGGTATGAAAACCAGGGACAGATACAGCCCTCGTTGCCCACCTCTGGTCTAAACATTTTAGCTGACAAGGTGTTCGTAATGGTGAGGTGCTAAAGATCCCTGAATGTGACACGTTTTCCTGACGTAAGTATTACTTTTACTGAATGGAATGCTTCACTTTGTTATTTTTACAGTAAAATCTGAGTACGTAAGCAAGGCAAACCATTAATTTTGCGCTTCATTCATCCATTTTTACATAAAATTACATTTTCTGACTCTCTGTGATAAAGTGAGTTTACCTTGCACTATTTTTAGCTATTGTCATGGGTTTGCGTACCACGTAGTCCATTGTCTGTCGTCTCTCCGAAACTGGTGGACGGATTGTTCTAAGGTTTTTTGTGGATGTTCTATATCAGGATTGGACTAAAGTTTGATCAAGGCTTTTGAAAATTTGTGAAATGGAATTTTTGAGAAATTTTTTTTAATGCTTTATTTATAGTTTTTCATTTTTAGACAATTATGTTTCCCCCCTCCCACCCCCAAAAGTCAGGACAGAAAAATAATAAATAATAAAACTGTGTACTAAAATAATAATAACAATAATAGTAACAATAATAATTGTTGAATGAATGCATCTATAAATACGTAAACATATGCAAACACCTGGGATTAATGTATTACACATATTTATGTGAAACATAGGGGAAAAAAATAAAATAAAATAAAATAAATAAAAGGGATATTACTCCATTGCTCATACACAGATAGGGAGACACTTTATAATAGATTCAGGTTTTTAACATATTCAATGAAAGGGCACCAGGTTACACTAAATTTTCCATAGCAGTTAGGCCGACTATATCTCAGTTTTTCTAGCTGCAACAGAGAGAGCATTTCTTTAATCCAATTAATAAAAGAGGGAGGTTTATCTGATTTCCACTGAAGGAGAATGAGTCTTCGGGCCATTAATGAAGCGAAGGCGATTGCCTTAGCTTGAAATGTAGAAACCGTAATTTCAAGAGGAGGGATCCCAAAGATCGAAATAGGTGGAGATGGGGCAATAATTTTGCCACTTATACATGAAAGATGCCAGATGCCAGAAACTGCTCAAAGATTGACAGTACCAAAACATATGACCTACAGTAGCTAAGTATGATGGCATCTTAAACACATTGGGCTGATATTAGGATATATTTTAGCAAGTTTTAGACGGTGGGAAAAGGTGATTGTTAACCAGGGGGCAGAAAGAGCTTAACTGGTTAATATGAAACTGTTTCCTGAACTGAAACCAGATTTTCAGGGAGTGTTTCACAACAGGATTTAAGATTTGAGGGTGTGGGCCTGTAGGTATTGTAGAACTCAATAATGAAATAGGTGAAATTGCTAGATCGCCATCTAATTCCATGCTAGCCCAAACAGGACCTTGATTTGTTTCCCAAGTAGAGACCCAATACATTAATTTACTTATATTTGCTGCCCAGTAATAGTATTTAAAACTAGGCAAACCTAGCCCCCCAGCTGATTTGGGCACCTTTAAAAAAGTTTTCCTCATACGAGGGACAGACTTGTTCCACAAAAAGGAGGAGATTAGGCTATCCAATTCTTTAAATACAGAATTAGGCAAAAAGAAAGGGATAATTTGAAATAAGTATAGGAAACGCGGCAGGACTGTCATCTTCAGTGGCGTGCACAGACATTATGGAGGGCAAGTGCTCAGGGGGGAGGGGGAGGGCACTTCTTTGCACACGTGGAACATGTTATTATAGTGAGATTAAAGAAATAAAATAAACATTACACACACATGTTCAATGCAATTCATGACTACTGTCATTCATCACAAGAAGGCACATGGGTAGCCTTTATGGGGATTTTTTTCTCAGGCAATGGGGAACTGCCTGATTCTTCTTTGTGTTCATTTATGTTGCCTAACAAAGCCTACACAAAAGAAAACGTTCAGCTTAACAGATAGATTTGTAAAGTCGACCGACATTGTTTGTGGTGGTCGTCCTCACGTTATCTATCATTGTTTGGGCTATAGCATTAAACTAGCAAATCAGGTGACCAGTTGGCTAAAAAATGCTCAGTTGTTTGGTGCCGTATGAGCAGTGGCATACCGTCAGATGCGAGGAAGGCCTTCAGTAACATCACCCTTTCCCAGATAATTGCTCTTAAACTGTTTGCGATCAGGTTTGATTGATTAACAATCAAACAGTTAATTAACAGAATAGCCACCACCAATGCGTGACACGTAATGGTTAAGAAATGCTAATTACAAAGTGATTGCCTGTTGGCTGTATTGATATAATTGGTGTGAATCCGTAAAAATCCGAAACTTTCGCGGACTTCACAGCAATTATTTTCGTCTTAACTCAGCTGTGCTAGTACGCACTTTGGCTGTCACATTCAGAGTATATAGAACGGATTCTCATGGCTAATTGCTCAATGAACGTCGCAAATTAATTTACGCAAATTCAGAAATAATAAAGACGTAGGCTATTGATATTTTTTCCGTAGCCATTGGTGTGCGGAAGTAAGTTCAACGTTGTAGAATTTCGTAGTGCAATTTATAACACGGCTTTCAAAAACAAGTTAGATTCTCGTCGGTTCCTCCAATCAGTCTGAGTAACGGTTGCTAATCGGGGAGGTAAACTGCCAGAGGTGTCTGTCATTAAGAAGTGAAAGGTGAGGTTATTGCTGGCCGTGTGTTTCTGCCGACGGACCGTCACTGTGTATGAGACATGCTACTGCACAACAAAATGATTACAGGTTGGGCTTGGACGGCAAACTGTACGATTTCATTTGATCTGGTAGGGCATAAGACTGTGGCTTCCAGTCGCTCAGCTGATATGCTCCTGCAGCGTATCTATATGCACTGCGCGCGTGTTCACGTGACAAAGGAAGAGAGGTTGGAAGTGCGTGAGGAGGTGGCCCATTTCGGGGCATTTTTTTCAGTAGTTTTTAATCACACAGCTTTTCTAAAAGATCATTTCAACATTGGCCCCACTAAAGTGTTAATAATACTAATAATAATAAATATAATCATTTAAAAAAAAAAAGAACGAAATGTCAAAAGGGCACTATCATTGATAAAGTGCAAAGGGGCAAGTGCTGTAGCACCACCTAGTGTCTATTTGTGCACGCCACTGGTCATCTTAATTGTGTTCACCCTTCCAGCTAAAGAAATAGGCAGTGGGGACCACTGCAACAGATCTTGTTTTGTGTGCTCTAACAAGCTTTTGAAGTTCTGGCTGTACAGATCTTTAAATGAACGTGTGATTTTGACCCCTAAGTAGGTAAATGTTTCAACTTCACTTAAAGGGAAGCTACGCAGTCTAATGTTCTTGCCAGACGATTGATAGGAAAAAGAGTGCTCTTGGAAAAATTCAATTTGTAACCAGATATTCTACTGAATGAATTCAGCATGTCAATGAGTATGGGTATGGAGTCCATGGGGTTTGATAAATATAATAAAAGGTTGTCTGCATATAACGACACTTTGTGCATTTTTGTAGTCCTCATCACTCCAATGACCTTGTCTTCTTTTCTTAAGGCTATGGCTAAAGGTTCTATGGCTATGTCAAAAAGGAATGGCGATAGACAGCAACCTTGCCTTGTGCCACGATGTAGTTGGAAATAACTGGAGGTCACTGAATTCATACGCACTGAGGCCAATGGAGAGGAGTAAATTATTTCAACCCAGGAAATAAAGGCTGAGCCAAAACCAAATTTTTCCAATACTGTAAATAAATATTCCCTCTCCACCCGGTCAAATGCCTTTTCGGCGTCTAGGGAAACAACAATTTCTGGATGTCGGAAGGATTGGGAAGAATATAGTACATTAAATAAACGTCGCATTTTGTAAAACGATTGTCTGCCTGGTATAAAACCCGTTTGATCTGGGTCTATTATATTGGGAATCACTGTTTCGAGTCGTCGAGAAAGAACTTTGGTAATAATTTTATAATCACAGCAAAGGAGGCTTATTGGCTGGTAGGGACCACAGTCGCGAGGGTCCTTATCTTTTTCAGGCAAAACGATTATGGTTGCTTGAGTCATGGTGGGGGGTAACTTTTGTACCGAGAGGATTTCCTCAAAAAGTTTATTAAGACAGGGGATAGTTTGGATGTAAAAGTCTTATAAAGTTCTACTGGCAACCCATCTGGGCCGGGTGTTTTTCCGTTTTGCATGGAGTTTATGGCCTGTGTTATCTCTTCAACTGAAATTTTTGAGTCTATAGTGGTCTGCCCCTCTGGACTGATCCTCGGAATAGTGAGCTGTTCTAAAAACGCCTGAATTTCAGATGGGTTAACTGAAGCTTGTGATGTATAGAGATTAGTGTAGAATTGTTTAAATTGCTCATTTATAATTTTGGGATGCTTAGACACTAGGCCCTGCGATGTGAAAATTTCATGTATCAGAGGACTATCTGAAGTTTGTCTGAGTTCGTGGGACAGCAGTCTCCCAGCCTTATCGCTATGTTCATAATAAGTTTGTTTTGTTTTCATAAGAAGTCTTTCAGTTTGTTTAATGGAAAGATTATTGAATTCTGCTTGCAATAAAAGTCTTTGTTTATGTAATTCTGGGTTAGGGTGAGCAGCATATTTGTTATCTAATTCTTGTACTTGTTGAGACAAATCAGAAAGGTGTCGATCATGTTCCTTTTCAACATGAGCTGAGTAAGAAATGATTTGCCCCCTAAGGAAGGCTTTAAGCGCTTCCCAAATAGAACTGTACGACATACCTGGTGTACTATTAACTTCAAGAAAAAAATCTAATTGATCTGAAATAAAATTTTGGAGTGTTTTACGAGATAGCAATAACGGATCACGAGGCCATGTACGTTGGGGTGCAATACTGTCCGGAAAACTCATATCTAGTTGGACAGGGGAGTGGTCAGAAATGACAATACTATGGTACAGACAATTAGTAACAAAAGGAAGAATTCTATTGTCGGTCAAGAAAAAAATCTATTCTGGAAAAGGAACGGTGGACAAGGGAAAAGAAAGAAGAATACTGTTCGGTGATGGGATTGAGATTTCTCCAGGGGTCTGATCATTTATAAGAATCCATGAACGACAGAACTACAGTTGCAGATTTAGATAAATTGTTTTGAAATTTAGGGTTGGATCTGTCCATGCTAGGTTGTAACACCAAGTTAAAGTCCCCACCTAAAATCAAATAGTACTTACTGGGATCGGGAAGGTTTGCAATGATATTAGAGAAAAACTGTGGGTCAACCCAGTTCGGACCATAGATGCTGGCTAAAATGACCTCAGTCCCAAACAGCTTCCCCACAACTATGACATATCTCCCCTTGGTTTTGTTTGATTTGCTACAAATGGGACACCTTTTCTAATCAGTATAGCTGTGCCCCTAGATCTGTCACCATAATTTGAGTGATAGATCTCATCTATCCATCCTCTCTTTAACTTAGAATGCTCGCTAGACCGGAGATGAGTCTCCTGTAACATAACATAACATAACATAATTTCTGAGCCCAAGAATTTCAAATGTGTGAAGTCACGGCTGCGCTTTATGGGCCATTCCACCGAATCGGTGCCATTTGCATGTTGTAATTTTTCAAAAATAAACTTCATTTTTCAAATTTTTTCAGCATTGTATCTCATAACATACATGTTTAACTATTCAAAATATGTAATGGTCAATCTCAGGTACATTTATTTTTAATTTTACAAGGTTGTGAAATGGAAGATGGTAGCATTTTTTTTCAGTCCTGTTACCGATACTATTATAGCTATTAATATATCATTTAAAAGTCATTCCAAGTATTTGATTCATTTTTCACTCAATAAAGTGGGTATGTATAAGAAATAATTTGATACATGTTCAAAATATATATATAACTACGGTAAAAAAGTCAGAAGTATACAGGCAAAATGCATTTCTTTTAAAAATACAAAGCCATTTTTTATTTTTAATGGGGACCTTAACCTCAATTTGATCAAAAATCTATTATGTGATCTATCCAACAAGTGCTCAAATAATGGACAAAGAAAATTTGGGGGAAAAAAGTTTCATCTTTATTTTTTCAATTAAAACAATTAGGTAACAGGAATGAGAACCGAGTAACAGGATTGAGTGTCTCTGAACAGAACAGAATGGAGAACAGGTGTGTGTGTGCATGGCAGTATGTGAGTATGTGTCTTTGTGTAAGTGTGTGTGTGTGTGTGCACAGAATGTGAGAGTGTGTAATTGCATGTGCGTGTATGCATTTATGAATATGTGTATAGACTCTATACACATATTCATACATACACACCACATACCATACTATTATAGAGTGCATGTGCATGAGAGTGTGGGTGTGTGTAGTTTTCTTGTGTGTATGGATGTGTATATGGTATGTATTTGAGTGCAAAAGTAAAAGAGCGGGGCAGTGGAGACAGAGAGAGGTGTGAGTTTCCCCGGCAGCATGTGTGTCTCGCTCCTGAGGTACAGTATGGGCTCTGCATCTTTCTCTGAAAAAGGTAAAAAGAAGAAAGACAACGCACATAACAGATATAAGTAGAGCATATTGAGTTCAACAGGCATTACTGCATAGAATTGCATGATTACAACATGTATTTTTATAGAATTGCAATGAATTAATGAGGAAAAATCTAACTTGCTTTTTTAAGAATCAGATTTTAGTTTAGCCCAAACATCTTTTTTGATTTCCATGTAATGGCTTGTGACCTGCCTCGCTGGTGGGATTATGCACAAGATATCTTGGAAGAGGTACCACAAGGTATCCTCAGGGGCTGGTCAGTAGAATCTGTTGGGTCTGTGACAATAATATGTTCACATTGTAAAACACCATAGTAATTCCAACTGTAATAATTAAAATCAAAGAATTCATGTTATATCATATAAACAATTAAATACAAACTGCTCTTCCCGCCCCTCTCTATCTTACCCCACCCCTCCCTGGATTTCTCTTCCCCTACCTACCTTCCCTTCCTTTCCATACTTCTCCTCTCCTGTCCCTCCTCTCCCTACCCACCCCTCTCTAACCCCTCCCTACTCAGCCCCACCTCTCTCTACCTCAACCCCACTCCCCTTTAATTTGTCACTTTCAATGAAAATTCTCACTCCTTTTACTCTTATTCAGTCTTGTTACCCTTTCTATGGGTAACAGGACTGAGGGTAACAGGACTGAGTTTTTAGCACAGAATTAGCTATGTTGCTAAAGCTAACACATGGAAAACCATGCTAGTAGCATGAGGCCCCGAAGCACCTTTAAGTGATTAACCAAAACTCAAAAAATAAAAATAAAATCATAAGAGCATACAAAATAATTTAGGTAACAGGACTGCATGTTATGATTTACGATGCCAGTCATATTTACAATATGATCAAAAATAAACAAAAGAGATTGAGAGAACTTACTTTTGGTCTTCCCAGTTCCTTCACGGGACTGAAATGATGCAATATCCTGTTGATCCTGTCATATGTGGAATGTTCCAAAATCTTTAGGGTGGTTAATGTATCAGGGTAACAGGACTGAGAAAAAACTTGGGGACACCACTAAAATTGTGTTTTTTAACTAATGTTTTATGATTTTTTCAGTAGAAAACGTATTTTATGTTTAAATTACAAATTGGGCCACAAAATAATGCAAAAATAAATACTTTTATAAAGGATTCTGGTGACTATATTTAATAGTTAAGTTTAGTGTTAGAGAGTGGGGACAGGCGAAAATCCCATTTGTTCAGTATTCTACGTAGCTTTTATAAAATTTTTAGACCGTGCATCTTCAAATTGCAACCAGGACAATAAAAAGGACACTTTGATTGATAGTATAATGTATTAAACAGATACTTTTCATGCATATTCATGAATATTTCTGAATGTAATGTCTTGGGGACAGAAAAGGCACCGATTCGGTGGAATGGCCCTTATGGGATGATGTATTCCTTTAATATTCCAGCATATAAAGCGTTGAGCCAATGGTAGAGAGTGTATTAGGCATAGTCCAAAGTTAAGTAACCTGAGTATAAAGAGAATCCCTGCCATCGAAAGGAGTAAAAAAAAAAAAAAGGAAAAACCCGCGTATCCAGACCTATGCTGATCTCCCAAAAAGTGGTAGATCGCACCAACATTCCTATCACAAACCAAAAATAGAACGAAGGTGCACAGTGAAACCACTAAACTGCCCGCTGAACACAGCAGAACAACAATCATAGAAGAGAAGGCACAACTTAACTAATGCCTCCTACAGCCAACAGCCATTGTAACATGGGGGCTTTAATTTAAACACATTCATTTACAACATTTATTAAACATTTTTGAAACCAAGAACTAAGCGGGTTGTTTTAGGTAAGTGGAAAAAAACAACAACTCACAAACACTCAGTTTAGAGACTGACCTGGATGTATCATTACACGTCCATCTGTTAGAGTCTTACTGTCTCATCAAGTAGTAGTCTCTGCTCAGCCAGAGTCATTACGCTTCTGGATGGCCACCCGCGGTGATCCGGGAGATGTAAATCTGGGCCTCCTCTGGCGTGGAGAAAGTTTTTTCCACATTTTTGTACGTGATCCTGAGGCGGGCTGGGTGAAGGATTCCGAACCGGATCCCGTCGATCCTACGCAGCTGCCGCCTGACGTCATTGAACGCAGCACGGGCTTTTGCTATTTTTGCAGTGTAGTCCGGAAAAACTGAAATAGTCATCCTTTTCATCTTGATTCGTTGCTTTTCCCGAGCAAGGCGCAGGATATCTGCACAGTCCTGGTAATAGTGGAGGCGAGCCACAATGACGCGCGGCGGAGTCCCCTGCTTGGGAACCGGGAGAAGTGATCGGTGCGCCCTGTCCAGCAGCGGTTTTTGAGAAATTTTTGACATTTTTGTTACAAGGGAGCCTAATGGAAGGGAAATTTTTGATGGGCTATATCTTTCAAACAGTGAGAGATAAGGTCATACTATTAACCTTAAATAGGAAGTCATATATGGGCTTCAATTTGGCACCCTGACCTTTGACCTCAGATGACCTTGAAAGGTCTAATTCAAGGTCATGGAATTTCATTGACTTATATCTCCGAAACTATTGGACAGATTGTTTTAAAATAATGTATAGGGGGGCGCTAGTGGGATGATTGGAGTGTCAACATGTTTTTTTCGAGTGCCTCGTGGCACGTGGTTTCATTGTTTAAAAACTGCCTTTTTGATTATCGAAATCTTTAATTGTTACGATTAGCTATTTGCTATTTGCTTTACGTTCACGTCACTAAAAGTGTAATATCGACATGCCAAGTTAGGCTGCTCGAGGCGGAAAAGAAAGCTGCTCGCCCATCAGCAAATGCTATTGTTAGTCATGACCAAGCTAGAATGGAGCCTTAAGATATGTCCTCGGTTGAAGAGAAAAACGAACTTCCACTCATGTGGCAAAAAATGTCAAACAAGCTCTTGCAGTCTTTTAAAAAACGGTTCGACAAGTTCCAGCTGACTTTCCAAAATCTTTTGTCCACTCAGCAGACGCTCACTGAGAGGTTATCCACCGCCGAAAATTAAGTGGTGAACCATGAGCAGTGGATTCATGCGGTTGAAACTTATGTTTCTGCAGGAAGAAAATAGACTGCAGGCTAAGGTTTTGTATCTCAAGGGGAGATCCAGGCACAATAAAGATTTTTTGGGGTTCCAGAAGGTGAGAAGAAAGGGAGATCAACAGAATTTGTCTCCAGGTTGATTTCCAGGCTGGTGGGGGAAGACAACTTCACTAAGCCCGTTGTTTTTGATCGTCTTGAATAGCCTAAACCACCGGATAGCTCCAGATCACGCACGATAATGGTACGAATGCATTTTGCACAGGAAAAAAGAAAATTCTGCGACTCAGGAGGCAGCGTTCGCTGGGTTACGGAGGTCACCGCATCCTAATCTTCCCTGACTACACCGTGGAGGTCATGCAGCAGCGGTGGATTTTCCACGATGTGCTACAGCGCTTGCGGAAGACGGTGGTTGGCCACTTACTGCGCTTCCCATCTAGGCTCCATGTGCTAGGGCAAGTAAAAATATTTAACAATCCGGTTGAGGCGAAGAATTTTGCTGACCAAGAACTATGTAAGTAATGAATGAAGAGTTAAAATGCACATTGAATGGACTTCTCGTATGACAGTGTTTTTTTTCATGTTGTAATATCTGTTTCTTTCTGTATGTGTGCCAGCGAGAGGCATTGAGATAAAGGAGTTTATTTTTCCCTTCACGCCTTTTTTGGCCAGTGATCCCCAATGTCTATAGCTAGTAAGGCAAAAAAAAAAATGTTTCATGTTGTATTGTGGGGTGCACTTACCAGTTTAAAAAGGGAGATTCAGGTACATTTTTCAGCTTCCAACACGGTAAGAGACAGCAAAGAGCATGGATATGTGCAATCAACCGAAACGATTATGCACCGAAGGAACATCCAAGGGTTTGCAGTGCACATTTTGTAAGTGGCTTGCCTGATTACACAGACCCGAAAGATGTCGTCATTTTTAGAAAAGGAAGATGGCACAAAGAAAATAGAGTAACTGCTGTGCAACATCACGAGATTGACTAGTGAGGTGAGATATCCATTAGGGTAAGTGTTGGATTTTGTTAGAAATGTACACGGAATCGAAATGCAGTTCAAAATGTTCTCCTGTGTTGCTATACATCTTGAGCACGTGCTGTTGTTGTAGTGTTAAAAGCTAACGTTTGTTGGTTACGAACAATTAAAAAATTACTCTTTACTGCTGCAGTTCTTGGAATTATGATTTGTTAATGAGTGGAAATTTTATATATACAGCGCCCTCCATAATTATTGGCACCCCGGTGAAGATGAGTTAAAAGCCTTAAAATAAATTCAGTTTTTATTGGAAAAGCATACTCTCACACTGAAAATTATTTTTAAAAAAAAAAGTAACCTTCAACTTAAGTGAATTTTAGGGGGAAAAACAATCCCTGACTAAGAAATAATTATTTTTCATAAAATCACTTGTTACACAATTATTGGCACCCCTAAACAATTCCTAGGAATTAAATGTAATTGAAGTATTTCTGTCATTTCTACAGTAGTTTACAAAGTTGATCAGAGTATCTAGGAACAATTAATCAGTAAATCATCACTTCCTATTTCCCTGGGGCATAAATATGACACAGAGGCCATTTCTCTTATCCACTCTTCAGCATGGGAAAGACAAAGGAACCCACCATTCAAGTAAGGCAGATGTGTGTCGACCTTCACAAGTCAGGCAATGGCTACAAGAAAATAGCCACTTGCCTGCACCTGCCCATATCTACTGTCAGAGGAATCATTAAGTGGTACTGGGACTTCAACTGTGACCATGTGCTTTGGTCAGATGAGACCAAGATAGAGCTTTTTGGCAACAAACACTCTAAGTGGGTCTGGCGGAACACAAAAGATGAGTATGCAGAAAAGCACCTCATGCCCACTGTGAAGTATGGGGGAGGATCAGTGATGCTGTGGCCCTGTTTCTCTTCCAGAGGCCCTGGGAACTTTGTTAGGGTGCATGGCATCATGAACACTTTGAAATACCAGGACATTTTAAATCCAAAGCTGGTGACCTCTGCCCGAAAGTTGAAGATGGGTCGTCACTGGGTCTTTCAACAAGATAATGACCCTAAACATGTGGCCAAATCTACACAGAAATGAAAACCTGTGGAGTGAGCTAGAGAGGAGAGTGCAGAAGAGAGGACCCAGGTCGTTGGATGATTTAGAGAGATTGTGCAAAGAGGAATGGTCGAATATTCCTCTTTCTGTATTTTCCCATCTTGTGAAACATTATAGGAGAAGATTAGGTGCTGTTTTGTTGGCAAAAGGGGGTTGTACAAAGTATTAACATCAGGGGTGGTAATAATTGTGGCACGCACGATTTGATGTAAAAGAATTATTTCTTAATGTTTTTCCCACTGAATAAATGCACTTGAATTAAAGGTTGGATTTTCTTCTTTTTTTCATTGTGGTCCTATATTATTTGGGAAAAAAACTGAATTTATTAGAAGCTAAAGAACACATCTTAACCTGGGGTGCCAATAATTATGGAGGGCACTGTATTAGTTTAGTTCTTATTTTTGTTGTAGATAATTTCAGATGTTTGAAGAAGCGGATCGTGCAACAACGATTTGTTGAAGCACAGCTAAATACGTCTGTCCAGTTTCATGACCACTGCATGCCTGATGCGAGATCAGTAGGACAACAATCGCGAGATGTAAGGGAACAGGGAATTTATTAAAACAAAAGAAAATGGGCACGAGGGCCAACAAAAAACTTGGCCCAAAGGGTTGCAAAACTACAACTAAGAAAAGCTTCACAGAGCTGAATTAGACTAGGAATTCAAACAACAAGAACTTGGCTTGGCTATGAGAAAAACGTAAATACTGCACTGAATACTGTGGCGCTCAAGGACGTGAAGATTGTGAACATGAAACGCAGTGAAACTTGGTGAAGATTGAGACTGTCTGCCAGCCAACTTCCACCGACACCAGATAAAGGGAGAATCGGTACACATGAGGAGCAACACCTGGAGAAGAAATAAGAGGCAAGGCAAGATCATGAGACATGGACAAAGATTGGTTGACATGACTTGCTCATTAAGAAAATGAGCGTGCTCAGCTTAAGTACCAATGAAGCATGCAGATTGGAAGGAAGCATGAATGTTAGAACAGAAAAGCACAGCAAGACTCGAAATACCAAAGCAGGAATCATGACAATTAACTGCCTACCAAAATTAGTAGTATTAGTAATGTGCCTGTCTAAGAATTACACGCCCTGTGACTGTTAGTAAATGTTAGTAACCTAAAAACAGTTAATTGTCAATTAAGCTTAGACAGCCCTGAATCCAGCACAGCACAGAAGGAAGAGGGAAATACCCAAGCCAACAAGAGCTCTGAAATGTACGAAAACGAAGGCATGGGGCGAAACGCAGACAAGCAGTGAAGTGGCTGGGCAGACCTGGCAAAACAAAACATGGAAAAGTAAAGTAAAAACATAAACAATAATCTATGAACTATGAAATCCTGATACAAGAAACTGTTAAAACTATGACATGAGTTATGAACATGAACTATGAAACCTGGCACATGAAACTGTTAAAACCAAAAAAAAACTGTCCTGGCCAAAGGCCCAGGACCCTGGAACACAACAATGCCGCAGAGTGGCGTCTCTAAAACTGATCATTTGTGTGGCCTGAACCATGCCTTTATGTCAATGATTATTCCTGGCTTGTACTCAGTTATTTTCCATTATTAAAATGTTTTCCAAATATGACGATAGTCTTCTGGTAATCGAAGTTATGGTTTTTCTCTCCATGCAATCTACTGAGGACTAAATAATGGGCAAAATTCAGGTCAGGAAATTATTAAGGCTACTCAAAAATAGGCCAATGCTTTATGAAAGACAAACTGCTCTGAAACGTCTGCGCTACCTTTTCCACACATTGAGAAATTAACTTGCGCTTCATGATCGTTTTGTTTAAATTAAATAAAAGGCCCTTTGAAACGTCTGTGTGCAATTCTGAATTACGCTGATTTAAATGCATGAAATTACGTTTCCAGATTAATGATTTTCGCTGTACCAAAATGTACAGTACTGTACTGGCGTGTTCTAGGAGTGAATCTATTGCTCAGTCCCTCAAGGAAGTTGCATGCCGCGATGGCAACTATTCTCGCAATTCAACCAGTCCACGCAAATTTCTCGCAGACAAAAAAATAAATCGCCAAGACATCGCAACTTTCGTTGCCACTATTTGAAAAAGCTACCGCAAAATCGGGCAAAAAATCTATAAAACAATAAAAAAGCCAGGAAGATCCGGGAAGGATTGTTTGTCAATTATGAGAATTACTGAGTGCAAGTCAGGGTTAACAATTGTTTTAAAGGGAAGCTCTGGGCCCCTCCAATCTTCAGTCCTAGAGACGTCCCTGATGCCGCAGGTTAATTACTTCTTTGGTAGGTGTGGTGCTATCAACCTGACTCATTTTCCAACTGCATGCATGAATAGAACAACTCCGTATCTGTGGACATCTACATCTATACTCAAAGAGGTTTAACAGCCAGCAGGCTGTAACTGTGTACATATAATTATCACTGCTATCCAACATGTCCAATGACAGCTAACGTTGCCTACCTGTTTGTAGAACCATTCCTGGATGTTACCTTCATCAAAGTGTTTCATACCTAGTCTAAACACTTGTTGTTTCTGCCACTCTTCTCCACAATGTGATCATACACATGAAGAAATTTATTTGGGGGTATTAAATCAGTAGTCTGGTTGGTGATATATCCGACCTCCTCAAAGGCTGCAGTAGCGCTTATCGTGTCGGTCGTAGGGCCTGTATTTTCTTTCGTGAGGCTCTGTTCATCACCAGTCGCTTCAATCAGTTCAGCCTTTTCATTCCTCACCATTTAGGTTCAAATCCTTGCACATCTGCCACAATTATTGCACTTAAACCTGTGAAATTGGTTATTCGCTAACATAGGTTTTGACAGACGCTATGACACTTCTTCTTGCCATACAAACTTCATCTTACACATACGCATAAAAAATCTCCTCCTTACTCCGAAAAGGTCTATTAATCCTGTCGCTTTGGTTAAAAACAAGTACATTTTGTGTTAAATCGTTTGATTTTGGTTAACTTTTGCGATTTTGTGGTGTATAATAGGCCCTTTTGGCTCACCAGGCTTCATTTGTGACCATTTTGGGTCAACTTAGATTGGACACCACTTTCATGTTTTTCCACATTGGTTAACTTTTAGGGTATTCTGGGCCAAAATATCACCATTTTGGGTTGCCAGTGGTGACTTTGGACCATTTCAGGCCAACTTCGACCTGACTGAACCTCATACATTTTTTTTTTTTTTTTTTTTTGGTCAACTTTTTGGATGTTTTGGGCCAAACTGAGACCTTTGGGGTCACCAGGGTCATCTGGCACCATTTTGGGCTGACTTCAATCCAGCTCAACATTCACAATTTTTTTATTTGAGTCAACTTTTGGGGTGTTTTGTGCCAAAATACGAACACTTTGGGTCACCAGGGGTCATGTGTGAGCATTTCCGGCTAACTTTGAACCGGATCTACTTTCACAATTTTTCAATTTTGATCAACATTTTGGGTGTTTTTGGTCAAACTACAGCCTATTTGTGTCACCAGGACTCATCATGAATCACAGGGGTGCACTTAGCTGCGGGAGAGAGAAGCATCTTGCTGCAAACATAGTGTTACCACATAAAAACAGATGTGAGGAACTGATCACAATCTGGTCAAGTTAAATGGACTGGAAGCAAGTTTTATGCTATTGTTGTTCGTAATGTTCGTCAGTTTAATGTTCCTAGTGAGCTAGCTAATTAACATCGCGTCTAACGATGTGACCACTCATGAAACACATCGATTGGCCGAAACATATCACTGTGTCGACATCTGGCTATGGCCAGCGACAACACATTATTACAAGCGAGAGAAATAGATCAATGGATTTCGCAAGCCTTTCTTCTGCAGCAGCAGGATGCAAGCGAACAGGATGAATCTGTCCCTTTCTTAGCTCAGTCTACCTCTACGATTCATTAAGACCCGCATAATAGTGAACTGGAGGTCGACGTGTTACACGGCTACCATGGTATGTAGCCAGCTATTAAGGTAATGAGAAGTATAGGCACTGGTGTATTAATACGAACTGTCTTTTCACTCCAAATTCGCAAATAAATCAATGGAAGTACATGAAGCTGAAACCCGAGAGAGCAGGAGCATATGAACTTGCTTTGTAACGGACTGAACTACTAATCAGATGTTGCGCAGATAACCCGTCCGAAGATCGACAGATCTGAGTGTAAAGCACACAATTTCAGTGGAAGCAGCACTAATCCAAGCGTAGACAGGGGTAATTGAGTGCGAGAGCAGTGTCTTTCGGGAGAAAACTTTAGCTATACTCTCAATCAAACTTCGCAATGTCCTGGGGGGCGTCCATGCCAACTGTATAAGTTACCATTTGGGCATTGACATAAATGTGCGTGCAGCAGCAGTTTCGTCCTGATTGATAACCAACGAGATTGCTTGTATTTGTTAATATCCAATCCGTATCAAATTGTGGAGGAAGTCCCGCCTTCTCACCGACAAGCCACACCCAACTAGAGAAGGTATTTTCTTTTTAATTTTGTTCGTAAAAGCGTGTGGGACCTCGAAATCAAAAATGCTAAGCCAGGTAGGGCATTCAGTCACGAAAATGAAAAAGAGAAGTGGCAAACTGCGTTAGTGATTTAATTATGTGACAGCGCGTCTGCTTCTCGAAAAAGAAAAAGCATTTCCGAGAATGTATTTGCTTTATGAGATTAGCGTTTTCGATTTAGTTTTGTTAGAGATATTGCGAGGTACGTCTTGCAAATGAAAACAGTTCCTACATGGACTTGAAAATGCAAAGCAAAGTGGAGGATTACTTTAGCATTTTCATGATGATGCAAAAAATGCATGTGCTTCTCAAAAACGAAAAAGCATTTCCGAGAATGTATTTGCTTTATATCATTAGCGTTTTTGTTTTCGTTTTGTTAGTGAAATTGCAGGGCAGTTCTCGAAAATGCAAATGTAAACGAGGAATGTACAAAACCCAAAATCAGTGAAGTTGGCACATTATGTAAATCGTAGATAAAAACAGAGTACAATGATTTGCAAATCCTTTTCAACTTATATTCAATTGAATACACTGCAAAGACAAGATGTTTAATGTTCAAACTGAGAAACTTTATTTTTTTTGCAAATAATCATTAACTTAGAATTTAAAGGCAGCAACACATTGCAAAAAAGTTGGCACAGGGGCCTTTTTACCACTGTGTTACATTGCCTTTCCTTTTAACGACACTCAGTAAACGTTTGGCAACTGAGGAGACCAATTTTTGAAGCTTTTCAGGTGGAACTCTTTCCCATTCTTGCTTGATGTACAGCTTAAGTTGTTCAACAGTCCGGGGTCTCCGTTGTTGTATTTTGCGCTTCATAATGCGCCACACATTTTCAATGGGAGACAGGTCTGGACTACAGGCAGGCCAGTCTAGTACCCTCACTCTTTTACTACGGAGCCATGCTGTTGTAACACGTGCAGAATGTTGCTTGGCATTGTCTTGCTGAAATAAGCAGGGGCGTCCATGAAAGAGACGTTGCTTGGATGGCTTTTGAACTCTGCGCCTATAACAGTCCGGATGGTTCTTTGACTCTTTGGACCGGAGGACACGACATCCACAGTTTCCAAAAACAATTTGAAATGTGGACTCGTCAGACCACAGAACACTTTTCCACTTTGCATCAGTCCATCTTAGATGAGCTTGGGCCCAGCAAAGCCGGCGGCGTTTCTGGGTGCTGTTGATAAATGGCTTTCGCATTGCATTGCAGACTTTTAACTTGCACTTGCAGATGTAGCGATGAACTGTAGTTACTGACTGTTTTCTGAAGTGCTTCTGAGCCCATGTGGTGATGTCCTTACACACTGTTGGATGTTGGTTTTTGATGCAGTACCGCCTGAGGGATCGAAGGTCACGGGCATTCAACGTTGGTTTTCGGCCTTGTCGCTTACGTGCAGTGAACCTTTTGACGATACTACGGACCGAAGATGATGAAATCCCTAAATTTCTTGCAATAGCTTGTTGAGAAATGTTGTTTCTAAACTGTTCGACAATCAGCTCACGCATTTGTTCACTAAGTGGTGACCCTCGCCCAGGCCCGGCTCCAGGGCAAACCCTTGAGAGGGGCATTATGAATAACGGGGGGGCAAGAAATTCTAAGATGGGAAATCACCAATCGGACCACCGTCCGATGTACCCATTAAATGGCCTTGGCTATAGAAGTATACAATACTTATTACATATAAAGTAAACATATGCTTTAGGGCTTTGGTTTTGTTACTGTCTATTTATCCAACGAAAAATCTTGGTCAGAACAGAAATCATACCAAATTTTCCATCCATCCATTTTCTATACCCGCTTATTCCTCACTAGAGTCACGGGGCGAGCTGGAGCCTATCCCAGCTGACCACGGGCAAAGGCAGGGACCCACCCTGAACAGTTTGCCAATCCATCGCAGGGCGCACACATTCACTCTCACACTCATACCTATGGGCAATTTCGTGTCTGCAATTAGCCTGATATGCATGACTCCGGAGTATCCGGCGAAAACCCACGCAACACGGGGAGAACATGCAAACACCACACAGAAAGGCCCCAGGCCGAATTCGAACCCACGACCTTCTTGCTGTGAGGCAGCAATGCTAACCAATGCCGCCCCATACCAAATTTGCAAACAATTTGCAAATTGTTCTGCAAATTTATGAACTTCTCACATTCACATTAGAGATGGTCGGTATTTAATTTAACTGAAATATGACAGACTCACATAACGTCAAAATGACACAACACATAATAATGAATTTGCCTGTCAGTAGAGTTGAAGGCGGCGATTCCGCTGAGAATTGAATCTCCTCAGCCCAGCGTCTTTCTACTCGGGCCGAAATCTTCGCGTCAAGTCCGTTTCGAATGACAACTGAAGCAAGTGCGCTTTCCGGTGGTGTAACACCGCCAGTCTTTTGCCCGTAAAAACATTTGTCAGAATCGAGAAGGCATTCTCGTGCAGCGTGAGCAGGACTCTTGCTACTTGCCGCACTGTTAGCTGTGGCTGTCATGGCTGCTGCTCCTCGCGCCATTCCACGGTTAGTTTGGCAGCGGTTGCATGTTGCTCCTCACTCCGTGGACAAGCGTTCGTAACTCCAGGTGCGGTCCTCTCTCCTCCCCCTTCGCCTCGATCATTTTTGCTTTTAAAAAATTTCCGGATATCCATTTTGGCTCGCAGAAAACGTTTTGCTACCAGCTTTTATTTACGACGTCAATGCTTCGACTGAACAAATCACCCTTTAGCGGTCTGGTCAATAGAAACTCGCTGGATACTGCTGCCTGGCGCACACGTGAAGGAAATCCTCAAAAAGATAAAATTTTGATTGGGTAGTTGCCTAGCATGAAAAAATGAATGTTTTCTAAACTGAATTAAACATTATATTTTGGGAAATAGTGCACCAACATGAAATGAAGCGATTTTGATTTTCTTTCAGGATTTGAACACCTTCAAATAATTTTGCTTGGGGGGGCATGGTCTGCCGCGAGGGGGGGCTAAGCCTCACTATATCGCATCCTGGAGCCGGGCCTGCCCTCGCCCCATCCTTGTTTGTGAATGACTGATCATCTCAGGGAAGCTGCTTTTATACCCAATCATGGCATCCACCTGTTCCCAATCAGCCCGTTCACTTGTGGGATGTTCCAAATAAGTGTTTGATGAGCATTCCTCAACTCTCTCCGTCTTTTTTGCCACTTGTGCCAGCTTTTTTGAAACATGTTGCAGACATCAAATTCCAAATGAGCTAATATTTGCAAAAAATGACAAAGTTTACCTGTTCGAACATTAAGTAACTTGTCTTTGCAGTGTATTCAATTGAATATAGGTTGAAAAGGATTTGCAAATCATAGTATTCTGTTTTTATTTACGATTTACACTACGTGCCAACTTCACTGGTTTTGGGTTTTGTATTTTCATTTTTCAATTGTTATAAAAATTGCATACATGGACTTGAAAATGAAAATGCTAAGTGGAGGATTACATTTTCATTTTCATAATGATACAAATAATGCGCTTGTATCTTGAAAATGGAAAATCTCTGACATTGCAATTTCATTTTAATTTTGTTAACTATATGCTTCCATAGTGACAGGGTTCATTCGTTCATACGCCAGTGATGTGGCATCGGAGGTTACTTAGGAGAGTCAGAATCACCGTTAAACCAACGACTTTGCTTGATTTGCTTTACATTGCTTGATTAGCAAGACTAAATGGCACAATGGCCTGCCAATTTCATCCATGACATTATTGCTCAGTGTATGGGAATCAAAATGCTCTCGAGACAGCAAATTTGGCCATATTTGTTACTGGAAGCTAACGCAATGCCGTTAACAAATATTGAAACTTTATGCCATGTTCAACGCGTGGTCAATATGTTTACAATAATGTTTTCCCCGTAAATATGTACTTTTTAATGCTATTCAAAAAATATGGAGTTTATTTTCAGTCTTCTTTCATAATCTGATAAACAGAAGGTCAAAACGATACACGGAATTACCCAGAGAGTTGAGATTTTTACTAATTAATTATTAAAATTTCCATCCCTGCAATGTCGAATCGAAGTGTGAACGTAAATGATTTTTTTTTTGTCACTTTCGCCTCTTAATCATTACAGGCTATATATAGCCTAGGATAGGTCTTAATTGTTCGGTAAAAAAAGTTAAAATTGATTTTTTGTCAATCAGGCATACATGGAAACAAATTCTAGCCATAAAAAGGTGAAGTCACTGCCTCCCCTGACTGCACGTCTCTGATTTGTAGCCATTTCTTCTCCACCTTAATGAACGCTACACTTCAATAAATTATTTTTGTAAAGCATCCTCTAAAATATCACAAGTATTAATTGGACTGTTGGGGATTGCACTTGCAAAGCGCAAAAGCTCTGCAATCTACAACGTATTTATATTTTGGACTACAAATATCGGCTCCTCGTAAAGCAGTTTAATCAGATTTGATTGTTTGTTGTTTCATTACAATTTGAAAGTACATCATGAGTATGTATGGGTTTGTAAGATATCTTAATCACAAGCATTCTGCATTATTTTATTCACAGTTCTGCAAACAAACTACACTTCTTTTAAAGATTTCCATTGTGGTATTATGCATTTCCTTATCTTAGAAAATGGGCCGTAACCCATTGTAATGTGGATTTTTTTTCCTGATTAATATCATTCATGATAATAAATGATGGTGAGGGCCTATAATTTGCAGTCTCTTCCAACCGGACTTTTTAAATAAATGAGAAGCGACGCGTCAGGTTAAATCCACCAGGGTTAAAATAACCATTGCAAGCTGAAACAAAGGCTTTTAATCACTGCAATCATGATCCGGTCGTAGTATTTGTTTATTTAAATCCAAACAGCAACTACTTTTGGACAGGCAGTGTAGAACGCCACAATACAAGCTGAATTACCGCACGAGAGAATGAAAAATATCTCGCTGCTTAAGTTACCGCAGAAGTCCAAAGCATTAAATGTCATTTAAAAAAGACAGATAAATTGCGGTTTTAAAAATTTATTTTTTTATTAATTTTTACAAAAACGCACCAATTTTGGGAGATTTATTCCCCCCTTTCACCACGACCACGAACATCCTGAGTCACCCAAAATCGGAAATTTCTCATATTAGTCGATAAATCTCAAACATTTCTTGAAGTCCTTAAATAAATCTTATTTGATTCCCAAACATTCATACAGTTTGCAGGAGTTTGTCAAATCGGCAAGAAATTTTTCGTTTGTCAAAAACTTTTGTGGACGGGTCCCCGAATTGCAATTTGTGGCTGTATCGTAATCCATTCGTCATCAATTCTTATGTTCTGTAACAGCTTTGTTATCGATTCTTTGCATTCTTGACCTTTCTTAGCGATTCGTGGCTCCCCAAAAATTCTTGGCCCCAACCCGAAAAGACATGTTGTGTCCCTGCTTAGAACATTTCAGAATTAATAGAAAGCCAGCGTGAAAACTGCAAACAGCTAGACAGAGGAATTAGGAATTGCACCACTTATTTTCAATGGGAGACAGGTCTGGACTGCAGGCAGGCCAGTCTGTTACCCGCACTCTTTTACGAAGTAGCCACCTTTTGTAACACATGCAGAATGTGGCTTGGCATTGTCTTGCAGAAATACGCAAGGACATCCCTGAAAAAGACGTTGCTTGGATGGCAGCATATGTTGCCCCAAAACCTGTATGTACCTTTCAGCATTAATGGTGCCTTCACAGATGTGCAAGTTGCCCATGCCATGGGCACCAACACATCCCCATACCATCACAGATGCTGGCTTTTTAACTTTTTGCGCTGATAACAGTCTGGAAGGTCCTTTTCCTCTTCAGCCTGGAGGACATAACGTCCTTGATTTCCAAAAATAATTTTTACGGCAGGGCAGAAGGCAACAGTACAGAGTCCGCAATCCAAAAGTCAAAATCCTGTGAGGCAGAACAGGAATTGTAACCAGGGCAGCAATCACAAATTGTAGTCAGGCAAGACAGATTTGGTACACAGGCAATGGTTTGTGGGAGAAGCAAACTCATAAACCAGAAGGGCAGTCCGAATTGTTAACAGTGCAGCAATCCACAAAATCGAGGTCGGGCAGAAACAGGTCAAAACACACAGATGCAACAGTAATCCAAAAGGGCAAACCAAAAATCAGTAGTCGGGCAATCCAGTCAGAATCAGAAACTCAATGAATAACAAGGCGAGAGAATAGCAGCACAGGTAAACACGGGAAAGGATCTGACAGAGAATGACAGTGAAAAGACACCTAATATACACTTCTGGGAAGATCACATGGGGAGAATCACAGGTGCAGGAAGTTAGACTGATTACAAGGGGAAGGCACATGAGGGAGAACCTAATCACATGGAATTGGCCAAAGCCAAAACGTGCACAGGGAACATGAGACATTCCTATAAACAAACATATGGCTCCAGTCACAGAGTTTCTAACGTGCACAGATAATGAGAAACAGGACAGGGCGATCAGGTGTGAGCTTTCACAGAAAATGCAGCAAAGGTAATCAGGTAGAGCGAAGAGGCGGGGACTAGAACAGGGCGAGTGCTGAGGGCTTGTTAATCATTTAGTAAGTGCAACAATACAAATCCTTGGTGCTCGTTAGTAAGTTAGTATTATATTCAAGGTTAGTTGTTGTTAGTAATCTCAGGAGAAAATAATGAACTGTTAGTATTGCTAGTTGATAGAAAAGAAGAGTGAAGCCAGCAAACGAGATCGGAAGGAAGTTTGAAAAACCAGAATCCAATAAATCACTCGAAGAGTGAAACACAAGACTGGGGCTAAAATAGCAGGCGAGACGAGAGACCAGACGGAGGAGACAAAGTGCAATGCAAAATGGAAAACATGAACCGGAATGAGGATATGGCACAATGTAAAACATGGAAAAGTAAACTGAGACAAAACATGACAAATCAAAGTAACCAAATCACAATACATCATGCAAAGAATAGTCAGACATTGCAAAAATACCAAAACCAAAAGAGCAGTCAAGAATAAACAGGGAAGCATGGACAGGGCAGAGCAGAATCACAACACCATCCTTGCTTGTGAATGAGTGAGCCTTTCGGGGATGCTACTTTTATACGTTATCTTGCCACTTACCTGTTTCCAATTAACCTGTTCACCTGTGGAATGTTCCAAATAGGCATTGAGCATTCCTCAGTTTTTCCAGTCTTTTGTTGCCCCTGTCCCATCTTTTTTGGAAAATGTTGCAGGCATCAAATTCAAAATGAGTGAATATTTAAAAATAAAAAAAGAGTTTATCAGTTTGAACACTAAATATCTTTGCTTTGTCATGTACTCTAAAAGGACATGTCAAAAAGGATTTGCAAATCATTGCATTCTGATTTTACTCATGTTTTACACAACGTCCCAACTTCATTGGAATTGGGGTTTGTATGTATATTTGCAGTATGTTGTTTTGAAAACTTTGACCCCCAAAATCCCAAAAGTGTTATTTAGTGACTTGATGTTATTTCTTGCCTGCAGGTCTTCAATTTCAACAATCGTTTGCCTCATAGCATAATTGCATATCTCATTTTTAAGGTTTTGAGAATAAAGGGGAAAAAAACTCATTTTTTAGCCAGCACAAAGAACAGGCAGCTGATATCTTGATTTGGCTAAAAATATGACTTAGGCAATTATGCTATGTGGCTAACAAAATAATGCTCGGAACATATCCTGTATCAATTATAAACAGATAATAATACTTGGTCATGTGCACAACTCCGCATTGTTTTTCCTTACAGGGTTTACTGTGCAGAGTCACCAAACAGTGCGCAGGGGCAAGAGGAGAGGGACAGTCAGATTGGTAAACAGAGGTCAATTCAAGGATTGGACCTCAATGGACTGGGAACCAATGAATCAAAATTTTAAATTTTCTCATCTAGATGCAGAACTCACGTGTGCCCTACGCAGTAAACCTTGATAGTGAGGTGAACTCTGATGTTTTGTGGAAACCACTTACCTCAAAAAAATTGTATGCTAAATCAATTGCATCGTGTGGAAGGAACTTAAAGAAAATAAGTTAGTTAATTTTGGATGTTTTTAAGTGCTATGAACACAAGATCATTTAGTTGGCATGCACAATTTTTTGAGTGAATTGGCTTGCAAAAAACATTTGAGTTCACCACATTTGTCAGGGTTTACAGTGTAGAGTTGGAGAATATTTCAAAAATATTCAGTACAACATGGAGGTGGTAATTTGGTTTGAGGTTCAGTCTGCTCGAAAGGCATTGGTGATCTCATAAAAATCGATGGAATCATGGATCAAAAGAAGTATCACAGCATCCTTGTGAGGCACTTATTGCCATCTGGAAAGAGACTGATTGGTTGGGAATTTCTTTTCCAACCAGGTATTGATGAGTTATGCAAGAATGAGCTCAGTCGGAAACAAAAATCTGGTGACATAAAAAATATGACTAGGCCGGCATGAAGTTCAGACCTTAATCCGATTCAGTAAACCTGTTGTAATATCGAAACAATCTCTTTGGAATAAAATTCAAACCATATTGAATGGTTTAGTTAGTGAGGAAATAAAAAATATGCAAAAACTATGCCTGAAAGATTAAATACTGTCATCAAAGTTTGGGCACTCTAGATTCTGAGTTTTCTCTATGAAATTTTTTTTATCTTTGCCATATGTTGTTATCTGTTTACTTATTTTCATCTTTATGATTCAATATTACATGAAATAAATACTTGAATAGTACTTTGTTTCTAATTTATCATAATTTTGTCAAGTGTACAATCATCATTGCACACTACTGTATTACTCACAGTGTCCACTTATCAAGGATCATAGATCCTAACATAACCGGCGTTCTGGTTTCATGTTGGCATATTAGAAACAAGATAATATTAGGCCTTGTATACAAATAACTTAAAAAGTGATAATTTGATTTGATTTTGAGCACAAGCCCGGGCAGTCCACTTGAACAGTATATGGTTATTTTAAGATTGCAGTATGACTTAAGCATGCATTACAATATTACGTTCTTCATTATTCCTGTGTGTGTCTTTTTGTGTATCTGCATGTGTGATTTGTTTACACGCTCACACTTTCATTTGTTTGACTAAAAATAAGCTAACCAGCTTGTTTTTTTTTTTTCTTTGTTTGTTTTTTGTATGTAGCTTTGCATTACAAATGGAGTGTCTCTCGTAGGTCAGCTGGAAACAGCCCGGGAACATTATGAAGCTTTCCATCATCTAACAGAGGGGCAGGTGTGGAAGGATGAGTTCGGACAGCCTCTCCACTCTCAGGCCTGCCAGTGTCTCTGGAGGATTTACACACTACTCGCCGACAAGATGCATGAAAATAAAGACTACCAGCCGGCCATTCAGACCCTAACAAAAGCCTTTCAAATGGCCAAAGAAGGTAAGCGCAAAATTACACTTTCGGATACCTCTGTGTTTTCCACTTCGAGTCCCCATTCCCCTCGAGAGACACTAAAACATCATTGCGCGTGCTACCATGTGATTACGGCCTATGAATACCTGCAAAGTCTTCCCATGAATCACAAGTCTTCTTCTTTATGTTTCTCTGTTACTGGTATAATTGATCCCTTGAGTTTTTCTGAAGGCTTTTATTAGAGTAAATGAATCTTGTGATTTCATCTACTTTTATAAGGTACCTAAGAATAACAGTCCTAAGTATGTGGAATGATAAAGACAATTCGCCCCTTGTCTTAAATAAAAGTTTTGCAGGATTTCTTCAGAGAAAGCCACTGGATCCCCAGCTGTCAGCTTTATTTTTATTTCTTGGTGCTGAATTCAGGGGCATTTCATTCAAACAACAAAGCAGATGGTACAACGTCTCTGAAAACACCGCGCCAAAGTAGTACCATTACTGAAGTAAATTAGACTGTTGTTGCCACTGTGGGCAAGGGGCAGTGTGCTGTATGTTATGTCAGCTGCTGATAATGATTTTGTTGCCAGTACACTGTAATTACATTTTAATTAACAATGATAATTAAACTGGCAAGTACAGCAAACCAGCAGGTAGCAGCATTCAATGGCGGCGCAGCAGTTTCTCGCTCTTCTCTCCAACACCATCCTACTGCAATTAGCAGAAGATAAATGTAACAGGGAGGGCATGGAGCTGATGCCCCACTGTTTCTGGGGGAGATCAGAGGGCCATGGGATAGCATGCCCTCCACTTGGGCTAAGCGTTCGTTCAGCATGAGTCCACCATTTTCTCTAAGCCTAAGAAATGCACTGTGTGCTTAAAGGTCTGCTCAGATGGTTGAGGAATGTAGAGCAACTTTTCAAAAATGAAATCAAATAATGAAACAGGAAGCTGGCAAACTGAATTACTTGACTTTTGGAAATTATTTGAGTAATTCGTAGAGCCTTGGTCAATGTTATTTTTACGAAAGACGAGATCACAACTTGCAAGAGCAATGCACATTAACACTCATTGTCATGTGTCCTCTATTACGGAAACAAGTTGGGATTATCTCAGAAGCAGAAGCTGGGCAAAGATACATCCCTTTATGAGAACAAGTTGTCCAAGCTCGTTCTCAATCATTTTCCCTTATTTACGTTTTCCAATTTCAGTAATAATCAATCGGCAATTCAAGACATGGCTTCTCTCCCCCATGCAATCAAACCGCGAAAAAATGGGGTAAATTCAGTACAGAAATATAATTTACTCATAGGCCTATGCTTTACAAAAGATAAGCTGCTCTGGAACTTCCGTGCTACCTTTTCAACACATCAGACGGTCAAACTTGCGCATCATAATGTTTACATTGTTATAATGAAATAAAAGACCATTTGAAATGTCTTTATGCAATTTCATAGCTTCCAACTCCTGAGAAAAGAAAAGCGTGAGAAGTCCAGAGTCATGTGCGTCAAATGCTTTCATGCTTCTATTGGTGAAATCTACTGCAATGCACGTGAGACTGAAAAAATTTAGTGCACTAGGACTTCAATTCCACATGAAAATCTCTGACATATGCGTTGCTTGAATAATGACTGATCCGCATTCCAAAGAAATATTGTCTTTCACTTTTGGTACAGCGTGGGTTGATTAAAAAGTGGGACTCGGCAATGATATATAATTTCGTTTGCCAAATTGAAATTTTCAATCATCATTTTTGTTATTAAGTGAAAGACTGCTGACTGTAGCATGAGAATGTGATATGCCACTAAAACGGGTGAGACTTGATGGGTATGAAATTTTGAATAACGCTGATTCAAATGCTCCAAATTATGTGTCCAAATGAACGATTTTCCTCTTAGCTTAACGGGGAGAATTAGCAACACCTTTTAGTGTTTTCGGTGTGAATAAATTGTAAATTTAGAAAATGATAGTGAACAAGTCAGGACTAATAATTGTTTTAAAGGGATGTATCTGTGCCCCCCGAATTTCCAGTTGTGGCACCGGCCCTGCTCAGAGGGCTTTTCTCTGATGCAAGTCGCACAATTGAGTCACATACTGTTACTCAAGAGCACAAACGAAAGATCACTCACCAAACTTCAGGAAGTCAGAATTTCTTCAAATTTTGTATGTTTTTTTAGAATGCTGAGGCCTGTGTTCAGAATGGGAAGAATCAGACTATATTTATGCATGTTTGCCAAGTATTCTTATATAGCATGGGACTTGAGACCTTTAACTCTTTCAGGCTGAACGTGTCGTCGCTGACACAGATATGCGCATAATTTTGAAAGTACCGTAATTACTGTAAGTTTTGCGCAATTCCAACTGTTCCTGAAAGCTGAGAAGCTGTGCTTCAGCCCAAATACAGGTTACTATGGTAAACATGGCTGCATGATTCTCTGCTGGGATTTCTGCATTAGGCCTTAAAGGTTTAAAGTACGTACATTTTATTGTTTCTTGGAAGCTACAAAGGACTGGAAAAGTTGTGTGATGCTAAAAAAATACACCTGCTGAAACGTCTCATTGTTATTTAGGTAAATTGACCACAGGTCAGTGAGATGCAAGGCTTTAAAAAGTGTGTCTCAGAGAGGCTGACCCTTTCAGAAGTGAAGATGGCGAGGACTTCACCACTCTTTCAAAGAGTGCATGGGCAAATAGTACAACAATTAAAGAATAATGTTTCTCAGAGTAAAATACAGCACATAATATCATCAAAAGATTCAGAGAATACAGGGAAATCTGTACGCAGTGCACATGGGCGAAAACCATGATTGCCATGATCATGAGGCCTTCAGGCAGCGCTCCATCAAAAAAAAAAATGACAGGATTCGGCAGTGGAAATCACTGCGCAGACTTGGGCACACTTCTGAAAATCATTGTCAGTGAACACAGTTCCTTTGTGCTTCCTGAGTTAAAACTCTACGCTGCCGGGTGGCTCACACGGTTGAGGCACTGCTCTGCAGTGCAGAGGTGATCACCACGTCGCGAGTTCGAGCCCCGGCGTACCCACCGGCAGGGGTTGGCAGCTTTTTCAGAGTAGCGCACAATTGGCTATCGCGCTACAGGGTTTCAAATTGGGAAGGGACTGCCGGATTTGGGTATACATCATATCAGCTTTGTTCGTTGCTCCAGCGCCTCCTGTTGGCCAGACAGGCGCTCGTCAGGAAGACTCCGGGTTGGTTCATGTCCGGGTATCCTCTGCCCTAGTTCTGAACTTGAGAAGATTCAACCAATGAGTGTATAAGAATCGGTGGCAGACAGGCCCTTGCTTCGGAGGAGAGCCGTGAACTGCCTCACTATCCTGAATTGGCAACAAGGGGTCTCATACGAGCAAGCTTTGTACATAGTTCCCCAATTGGGCATTCCAGATTCTGGTGGGATTGGAGATGCCAAATTAAAAAAAAAAAACCCTACCACGTAAAGATAAAAGCATATAAAAACAAAAACCAAAAACGCTGCTGCCTTCTTTGGCCCTGAGCTCAATTATAATCATTTCAGGCGAGGTGGAAAACTGTCCTGTGGTCTGACCAATCAAAATTTGAAATTGTTTTTGGAAATCAGAAATGCTGTATCCTACAACCTAAAGAGGAGGAGGACCATGTGCATTGTTATCAGTGCTCAGTTCAAAAGCCAGCATCCATGATAGTATGGTGGTGCATTAGAGAAGTGTTCCCCAACCTCCCCTGGAGACCCACCTGTCCTGCATGCTTTAGATTTCTCCCTGCTTCAGCACAGGTGATTCAAATGATCAGCTCGTTAATCACCCCCTAAAGCGGATTGATGACAGCCTGATCGTACGTTTATGACGCTGCCATAGACCGAACAATTTCAAAACCAAAAAATTCAATTCAAAGCAGGTTAAATTCAATTCAAAACCAAAATTCAATTCAAATTCTGTTGGAACAAATTTCGTTCCATACACGGCTCTGTAGTGAGAGAGTCCGAGCGCTTAACTGGCCTGCCTGAAGTCTAGACCTGTCACCAATTGAAACAATTTGGAGCATTATGAAATGAAAAATATGAAAAATGAGGCTGGAAAGTGTTGAGCGGCTGAAATCTAATATGAAGCGAGACAGAGAAAACATTTTGTTCTTGAAACTACCTCAGTTGGTCTCCTCAGTTCTCAGTTGCATTACCTCTTCTTTGAACAATTCTTTCAAAGCATTATTCAAAGAAAAGATAATTCAACTGAGTGGTGAACCCACCCCTGTCACAACTTTTTTGAAACATGTTACTGATATCAAATTCAAAATGATCAGTTGTTTTTTTCAAAAAAATAATAAAATTCCTCTGTTTAAATATTTGTTTTGTTGTCGTTGTACTACAAAAGTATATTTAATTAAATATTGGTTATAAATGATTTGCAAATGATTGCTTTCTGTTTTTATTTACATTTACTTTTATACCTGGCCCGCCCCTCGGGGGGGGAGCCAGGTTAAGCAATGATCATGTCTGTGTGTCTGTGTGTGTGTGTGTGTGTTTCTGTCACTATGTCTCTCAGCCCGTGGCCATTACCTGCCCCCCCTAGGGGGAGCCAGGTTAAGCAATGATCATGTTACAAGGACAGTTAGCTAGCTAGCTAGCTGCCCGGGAAAAACTACGCCATGCCACGGGGACCAGCGCATTGTTCGTCTGTCCTCGTATAAAAATGCGGCTCATAGGCCTATTTTCTTGATGCCTGAGGAGCCTGGATTGTCATGTATTGTATTGTTTTCTATGTCTGCTTAGGTAATTTTTGTATTATTTTTGCGAAATGAACATTACGTAGAATTTCTGTGAACGTTTGTGCTGTATGTAATTATTTCGTAATGTTATGGCCCCAATTTGTTATTACATTTAAAACACAATATCAACAGCAACAGCAAGGGATGACAGACACAATTTAAAAACCTAAACACATTTAATTAACAAACAAGGACTTTTAACTAAACTACTACCTACACTAAAGACCAAGATTGATTATACAACAACAAAACAGAAATATTTACAGTCCCTTTTTGGTGGGGTGGCTTGGTGATGTCCTGGGTGAGGAAAATTCTCTAACACAGGCCAAAATCCACTAAAAGCTTCACAGGTCTTGAACAGAATGATAGGTCTGGTCACATGTATCCTTCTTCTTGCAATTTCTCCTCCTACTTTACTGTCTCAATTCTACTCCTTATATACTCTTTTGCAGACCCCACCCACATTTAGACCTTTTTTTTTTTAAATTTTCAAAGACTTGCCCCAGACATGTCTGAAACATGTCCAAACATAGCTCCAGTCTGAGCTTAACAAAAAAAGGTAAATGCTGCCATCTAGTGGCCTCTACTCACATTACAGTTATAAGTGTGTAGCTAGCATGCTAGCTAGCTACATGGAGCTCCGTGTTGTGAGACGGACCCCTGCGAACCATAATCGCGATGCATTTTCATAAAACAGTATGCTAGTTTGCATTAAATAATAATGTTTCCTAATTGTATGACATTTGTCGGTTGTGATGTTACGATTGAATTTGTGCTTTTATTTCTATTTGCGTTGCATTATTCCGCATACTTTCACTGCATACTGCTCGTTTTTCGTTGGCGGACAAAGTGATCGCGTTGACACGGATCTTGCATGGAATTGCACATAGCATACGGGGTCCGCTTTCCAGCCAGCTGGGCTTGCTGAAATCACAGATTTTAAAAAAAAAAATTTTTTTAAAGATGGTTTAACGTGTTCTATCGTCTTCTGTGTCTAGTTAGCATTTTTTTTTACCTTGCTGGACACAGCTAAGCATTTTTGTGGTCATTTGTGCAGTATGAATGAATTTGACTTGTATTACAAGGAGAGTTAGCTAGCTAGCTAGCTGCCCGGGATTAACTACGCCATGCCTCGGGGACCAGCACAATTCACCGCTCTTCGTATTAAAATGGAGGCCGCTGCGGCTCGTAGGCCTATTTGCATGATGCCTGAGGAGCCTGGATTGTCGTGTATTATATTGTTTTCTACGTCTACTTAGGTTGTCTTTGTATTATTTTTGCTAAATGAACATTACGTAAAATTTCTGTGAACGTTTGTGCTGTATGTATGATCATGTCTGTGTGTGTGTGTGTGTGTCTGTCACTCACTCTGTCTGTCAGCCTGTGGCTGGGGCCAGGTCTGCTATCTCTGATTGCCTTGTTTACATTTATTTTTACATTTTCACTGTGTCCCAACTTTTCTGGAAATGTGGCAGTATAAGCCGGGTCCGGAAGCAAAAAGGTGAACGACACATTAGAATGGGCTTTAGAAATTATTTAAAGTAACTTAACAGAGAACTAAGTGCTCCAGGATTAGCCTTTACGGAATAGGGATATTGAGAACAATTTAAAATGTTTTAATATTTTTTAGAAAAATTGCTGAAACATTAGCTTGATGTAAAATATTGTGGAATTGGTTTGGAAAGTCAGGTTTGTGATGTGATGTGATGTGTTTCCTGTAACAGATGGTAAGTCATTAAACACCAGAAACAGAGTAAAAGTGAGTTTAAAAAAAGTGAATGGCCAGAATGAAGGGAGAGTTTGCTTCCGGAACGAGCGCAAGGTACCTACTTTCAAGCTCTATTTGTATTTCAAAAAAATCCTTCTCTGAGGGAGAATTTGTTTTTAGACTGAAGGTCTTCTGTCAATCACTTAAGATTTTTATGATGAATAAAGAAAGCAAAATTCAGACTGAAAGGCATTTATTGAAGTTATTTGGTATGTATTCCTAACATAATATAATTAATTATTTGGCTCTTTCATTTTCCCATAAAGATTAAGGCGAAAAGAGGCACCCATCGTACTAATCGATCGTGCTGCTGTCTTTTACCACAATAAGTGCACGCCTCATATTATCTTTTTCATTCTTGTAACATAAATTACCTGCAGCCACATCTCATTTCGGTATAAAGCATGTGCTGCGGTGGATTTAAGGTTCGGGGATTGCCTGGGGCGAGATACTCAGTGAGCCCCTCGACGTCAGCGCGACTGGCTGGCAGAATAAAAGGCGATGCAATAAACCTGGGGAAAAGCACGCGCATTGAATGGGGGGGCTCCCCGAGGCAATGGCCCTGGCGCCCCATGGTTAAATCCGCCACTGAAAGTATAATAATCAAAATGGAGGGATGAAAAGAGACTGGGGTGCCGTGACAGTAATCCAAAATCAAACTCCCTGTATTTAATTTCTCTTTTGTCTTTAATCTACCATAATCATTTTTTTCTTTTTCACCTTCCCATCGTTCAGGCAGAGACAAAGCTGTGGAGGGGAAGGCAGCATATCGAATAGGGCTGGCCCACCAGAGCGCAGGACACCATGAAACCGCCAAGAGAGTAAGTTTAGTCACGCTCCTTCGGTGGCTGCTCTATGTGTGCAGTGATGTGTTATGTACTTTGGCATAGCTTGTACGCAAGACCTAACAGCACAGGAACCAGAATAGCCCTGTTAGCTGCAGATATAGCAGCATACATGTCCTGAAACTTACACTACACCTGTGGCTTGATCTTTACCTTCCCTTGAGTGGCCGCAAACAGATTTGCTGCATTGTCACCATCAAAGAGCCTGAATGGGAACTTAACTGAGTGTTAATTTTGTTGAATAATGAAGGCTGTGTAACTTTTTTTCAGGAGACAACGTGTATTGATAGCATGCTATCTGTGAAATTATAATTATTTCTGGAATAGCCACAGATTATTAGCTTTGTTTGCCCAACTATCTTATTTGCTTTATGGACCATCGAAACCTTGCTTGTAGCAAGGAAGATTATTGTCAGGAAATTTATAGTAGTGGCCTATAAACAATGGCCAATTCCTTTGTCAGTATTTCCTTACATCTCATAATTAACACTGTTATTATCATTTTAAATATAGATATTTGATTTTATCATTAAGTTTGGATTTTTTTATTGTGGTAAATAATTTTAAACCAGATTGGTTCTAAAACTTAAAGCTGTTAAGCTTAAAAGGCTGCCAGTCTTAACTATCCTTAAGGGAAGAAAACAAATTTGAGATACATGTAGAATATACATTTCAAAATACATTTTTAATGCATTTGAAATACGTAAAAATGGCCCCTTGATATATTTTCATAAATATATTTCAAATAGTCTATTTGAAAATTAGTCAAATAGAATACATTTCTAATATCTTTTCCTGTAGGGTTGAAAATATATTTAAGAAATGACATATTTAGAATATATTTCAAAATGCATTTCAAATTTGTAAAAATGTGCTTTTTCATAGATTTCTAATATATATAGGATAGCCCAAATGGTAAATGGACCGCATTTACTTAGCGGTTTTCTAGTCACATGACACAAAGCACTTTACAATTAAGCCTCCCATTCAACCTGATGGCAGAGGCTGCCATGCAAGGTGCCTGCCTACACATCAGGAGCAGTGTGGGGTTCAGTGAATTGCTCAAGGACACTACGACATGTTCTATGGAGGTGCCAGGGATCGAACCAGGAACCTTCTGCTCTACCTCCTGAGCCTGATACTTGTACCATACTTTCAGTGCTTGTAAAAGAAACAATTAAGGTGTCAGTAGTGTGACATGTAAGTCTAAGTGAAATCTTAATCTCCACGTCAGCAGAAATGTACTGAATTAGAGTCTTTTATAGTCAGGTATGCCGTTTGTAGAATGATAACTCAAAACGAAGTGTTGCATTTAGCTGTCAATATTCTATCATATTGCACTCAAGTGTTTGCATTATTTTATGCTGGTTGCACCTATGTCAGTAATATTTTGCCCTGAATTATCAGTTCGCATTTCTTGAAGTACTATATAAACTGAAATGAAACGTTCAAAGTTGTCTTAATTTATTTGTCAAATCTAACCATGTTCTCTGGCTGCATTAAAGCTGAAATACAGTTGTACATTTGTATATGCTGCATTATACATTATACATATGCTACATTTGTGAAATCCATTCGTAATTTTTCATCACTGTTGAAGATTGCATTGGCATATTGTTGATAAAATGCATTTTGGGTTGCAGCTTCTCTGGTCAGAGTACATTTTTAGAGGCAAAAATACATTTTTGCATGGCTTCAAATGCATCCTCAAAATGTATTCTGAAGATCCCATGCATTCTAAACGTATTTTAAATGCATTGTGGCCAATATATATATATTTTAATTATATTTCCTTTCCATATTGGGTTATATCATGGCAAAACACTTTCATAAACATTTTCATTACATTTAATGCACTCATTCAAAACATAACATTTTTGTTTTTCTTCAAAATTACCACAAGGGTTGCTGTGCGTCTGTTGCATGCAAGTTGAACTCACGTTTATTCAATTGAACAGTCGTATATACACACTGTTAACATCTTTGTATAAGCAGGTGAAGTACCATCCAGTTTTTTAATTGCCATTTTTAGAGTGGCGGTTTAAAGCCAATAAATTCAGTACCAGAAGGCTTAAACTGGCGTTCAATGATGTCATGTACTGATATGCTGACAGCGAACAGCAAGTGCACTGTTCTAAAAACTATTGCTTTAAGATTTACATTTATATTGTAATTTTAATGGCACCTTCGTCCACCAAGTAGACCTCAGATGTCTACAGGTCCACAATCACAGTCCCCAGCTCCCCCAGGACACTCCCCAGTTGTCATTACACATAGCTCACAAAAAAAAAAAAAAACACTCAGCCATTAGAAGTCCCTCGGCTTGTTTGGTAATGTGCACGTTATGGGCCGCCCGTAAGAATGCTAAAGAGGTCCTGACACGGGCCAGGGAACTCCTGGGGGCCTGGGGCTGGAGGGGGGTTGGGGGGTGGGTGGTGGCCTTTTGCCTGCTTTCCCTTGCAGACATCATCTCCTTTATTCCTTTGTGCTGAGGCCCTCCTCGGGGCACTCTCTTTAGAGGGGTCTAAAGAGAGCAGCTGCTCGGGCAAGAGAGGCGTTTCCTCCTGCTACCCTCCATCCCCCTCCCCCCTCCCAACACCTCACCCCACCATTAATATGCATATGAAGTTGTTTCTCTTAGTTCAACTGCCGACGACAAAGCAGTGAAGCATATGTTTGAAATATTTATGATCTTATAGAGTAATTAAGAGGTAAAAAGGGACTCTGCCAAGAGGTTCACAATTCTCTACTATTGGAGGTGTGGGGGTAAATACGTCATTAGCACAACTTCCTGAGAAAAACGATGCTGACTGTGTCCTCTTGCTCTTGAAGAATGGTTATTATCTTGATCCAGCCTTTGTTCCTGGGTTATTTAGTGCCGAGAAGGTGCAAATAACCAGCTTTTGAGTGTAATGAGTCTTAAACGTATAACACGAGAGGAGGGGAATGACTCAGTGTATTGTGTTATCACACTGGATCAAGCGCATTTCAGTCCTACGTTTATAAGTGCACTCTTTAATATCAATGAAGTGTTAGGAAAGTTGGAAATGAGGAAAGTGGGGTGTTGCCTTATAAAAACCTATTTTATTTTTATACTATTTGGCAAGTACCAAAAATTGCAGAATGCAGTGGTACTTGAACACTGATTTTAGTGTAGCATGCCATCAATTGCTGAGTTGATGCATTTGATCAAAGAATACCAATTAACTGCAAGCAAAAAGCATTGCTTACAGAGCTATTGTATTTTGCAAGAATATTAAAGTCCAGCTATAATTTCAGATAGAGCTAGTAGCATTTATCTGCCATTGAAAGTCAAGTAGTTAGGTAAACTGAAAATTCAGAATGCTAATTAGAGCTTCAGTTAAGGTGAATGGTGGTTCTTAATAAGTCTTGTTGAAAACGTTCATTTTGAAAAACATGCTCTTGCAGTCTAAAACAATTTTGTACTGCTTCTCATGTAAGACTTCATACTTAACACTTGTTTACAAGATTGATTGGATGGATTCCCAAATGCATTGTACTAAAATGCAGTACAAATAATTAAATTAATGTTAACATTTGATTTAATTAAATCGTATTACATTACTCTGATTTGTTGATATGGGTGGCATTTGTTCTATTTGCTATTATATTACAAGTTGTAGTTCACATTTATTGCTGTATATTATATACTCTCATTATTTGAATAAATATTAGTGCAATGCATTCACAACTGATCGGGGCCTCTTGGATCCTTTGGATGATATAAATCCATCTGTAAAATGACTCAGTGGAATAACGAGAAGGGAATACCCATCCCAAATTTTTAAATATTAATGATATTTTTAAAAATGACATCTGCCTTACAATAATTTGCACTGTTAAAAGACAATTAAGAAGCTCAAATCCCAAGACTGTTGTCAATACTCTCTTGCTTTTCTTATTAATCTAATCCCCATTACATTCCAGAGATGTGTACCATTCTGTATTAGCTGTTTTGAAACTTTTTGTCAGAGTGATGTACGCATAAGAGCTGGGACTGAGCATTTGTGAGCATCTATGAGCATCTGAGCATCTATTACTATAGAAATAGATTGAGAGAGAAATAGATTAGCATAGGTGGTAGCGGTAGAATAAATCATGAACGTTATATGTGGAATCATAACAGTTGGCTATATCAGTCACTGTGGCTCGATCACGCATTTGCCATGAATAATGCCTCCTAGAAGGACGGCGCCTCCTGACAACCATGAATATAAGGGCAGATATCCTCCGCCAGGTAGTCGCAGACCAGACAAGTGGCCCAGCGGACCCAAAGCAGTTCATGCACTCGCGGTCACTCACCAGTGATCCAGCCGCCCTTGTTGTGTTCTGCCTCCCTTTCTCTTTCCCTTGGTTTTTTTTTTTCCTCCACCAAACAGACGCTCTCTCTCCCACATGGAGCAGCACCCTTTGGATTCCCAGGGCCCACGAAGGAATGTGTAAAAGATGGAGTGGCTCTGCTGGGCTGCCTCTCCTTGCTCTCTCCGCTCAGCTTCCTGTTCATCTCGGCGCGTTCCCTGCGCCACACTGGCTCGTTTTGTCAATAACCATTTATTTGTTCCTGGAGCAGCGGCAGCCATTACATCTGACCTTCCTGTTTCATCAATTATGGATAGATTATTGGATGTGAACATCTGCAAGAAGCTCACTGTTGGACTCCCCTCCTGGCTGAGATTAGATAAAGTATTAAATTGTTGTTTATTGTCAGGCCAAAACTCTACGGGGAAGCCACTGGGAATTCCACTGAGCAGCAAAGTCGCGTCAAAAGCGTACCTTAAATTGTTTATCAGCACTGTGGAGGTCCCATAAGATGTCAGCCATCTATTATTTACACATATTACTGGTTGTTATAACATACATGATAAAAGCTCCTGGCAGACACAATATTTAGTCAATGTTTGTCAAATTCAACAGTGTGGCAACAGGAGATAAAGCTGGCTTCTGTCACTGGGGAAGTTCATGAATATCTTACCTGCTAGCCAACAACAAGCTCCACATTCTTATGAAATCAAAGAGAAGCACTGGGATTGGGGCACTGGGTTGCATAACTCTTTTTCACTGCATTGAATTTCTAATTTTATAGATCAAGCGAATCACGTCAATTTTCTTGAAACAGCAGCACGTCAAAGTTTTGTATCTCTTTGATGGAAAATGAGTGGTTAGTTCTTGTAATCGACATGGTGGATCTGGGCGGGAAGACCTGAGTAGATTTGGCAAGGGCTAAATTGTTATGGCCTGATGACTGGGTTTCAGAATGTCCAAAGCAGCTTGGCTTGCAGGGTGCTCCTGGTCAGCAACGATGAGTTTCTACTGACTTTGGTCTGAGGAGAACCCGTGACAGGGAGTTAACCAGCGAAGGCTCATTAAAGTGCATGGCAGAGATGCCAAGTCTCTCGCATGCGGCATAGGTCTTATGCATTTTTTAGCCTAGTTCACCTTAGTCCGCAATTATTCATTGAATGCTTACTGTTATGACTTGGAAAAATCACAACAAAAAACTGGCAAGTACAACTAAAACAAATTTATTCGTCACAAAAAAAAAGTTGTACAAAAATTATCCACTATTTAAATTCTCTAATAACACTGCCACTATTTAACTGTTGCCAAAACAAAACTCTGGTCTGCTCTCTTCTGCTGTCTGCTCTCTTTGTTGTCAGTCTCTCCTGTGCTTAATATCACAGCCTTTTTATAGTCTAGCAACCTTCCAGAAAGATCCACAGGATTCTAGGGAAATCCCGCCCCCTCCAAGCAGGAAAGTGCCAGAAGCTTCGAGAAATTACTAGACTTTTCTTAATGATTTTACAAGTACGCCACCAGATGGTGCCAATGAACAAAATAAATATAGCTGACCAGCAAGGCAGCAAAACAGCACGTAACAAACTTCATTTACAAATGGAATATAATGCTGTACAAAATTATCATACATAACATTACTGTGATTCTCATGCGGAGTTAAAATCCTTGTGCATTCCACGTCGCGGGTTCGAGCCTCGGCGTACCCACCGGCAGGGGTCGGCAGCTTTTTCAGAGTAGCGCACAATTGGCTATCGCGCTACAGGGTTATAAATTGGGAAGGGACTGCCGGATTTGGGTATTCGATAACAGCTTTGTTCGTTGCTCCAGCGCCTCCTGTTGGCCAGACGGGCGCTCGTCAGGAAGACTCCGGCTTGCTTCATGTCCGGGTATCCTCCGCCCTCGTTCGGAACTTGCGAAGATTCAACCAGCGAGTGTATAAGAATCAGTGGCTGACAGGCACGTGCTTCGGAGGAGAGCCGTGAACAGTCTTCACTATCCTGAGTTGGCAGCAAGGGGTCGCATACAAGCAAGCTTTGTACATAGTTCCCCAATTGGGCATTCCAAATTCGGGTGGGATTGGAGATGCCAAATTTTTTAAATAAAAAAATAAATAAATAAAAAATCCTTGTGCATTGAAATTTCCGTTTCACTTGTGTAAAGGTGCACCTCATCACAAGTAACATGGAAAGCAATTATGACTCTGGACTTCCCTTGCTTCTCTTTACTCAGGGAATGGAAACAATGCATGTGTTTCATGATCGTTTAAGTTGTTTAAATGAAATATCACCATTTGAAAAGTTTTTATGCAATTCAAATGCTTTTAATCCCTCAGTAAAGACAAGCCTGAGAATTCTCGAAGTCATAATCAATTTCCGTGTCATTAGTGGGGAAATCCACCGTAATGCACATGAAACTGATTAACTTGATGCACAATGACTTAAATTCCGCGAGTGAATTTCTTCAGTGTGCTTTGATTGAATAATTGCTGACTACGGCACAGAAACATGAATGCCATTAAGAGGAGAGACTCATGCCTAAGACGTAAGCCTTGGCCTCTCTGGCATGGGCAAAGAAGGTTATCCCGTCTGGTATGAGCTAACAGTAGGACTATTGTGACACAAGTGGCAGAATTTTAATGATTGTTATTGAAGGAATTTATCATAAAACTAAATGCATCACAGCCTGCTGTGTATGGGGCTGTGTAGTCGCAGACTGGCTCAAGTGCTCATGGTAACACCTGTCCTCCATCGAAAAGCACCTACAATGTGCAAGTGAGCATCTGGCCTTAGAGCAATGGAAGCAGGTTGATTGGCACAATGGGTTCTTTCATTTCATGTGATTAGCCGGGTGGTGAAATTTTTTTCGCTACCGATTTCCGGGTAGAAATTTTTCCTTATAAGCATACCAACCTATCAGCTTCTCGAGAGGGCATGCATGCTCTGGGGAGGCACTAGCCCAATTATAATTGGTCACTTTCAACACACTCGCACCCACACCATGTTATTTCATAGCTAGCTAGCTATTTAGTTACAACTGAGTCTTGGAAACAAGTTTGGAGTTGAGGACAAATGAGGTCATATGAGCACTGATGAGAAAGGTGGGCAAACTTAACGGCCTGCTCATAAATTATGTCACAGACTGCTTTATACTACCATACATGAAATTGTGTATTACATTATTCTTTAGATAATATAGCCATCTAGTTAGCTAGCTAATTTTTGCTCGGGAAGATTTTTGCAAATAATCATCGTATTTTTAAGTAACATAATTAATTTTTGCCCTCACTTCACCAGCAAGCTGTAATAGGCATGAACTTATCTGATGTGTTATGTGGCGCTTTCATGCATCTCAACTGTACTTTTAGATTTTGGAATGCTTTTTTGGGATTTTCAAGAACAAATGCAGTTACACCAAGCTAATGAAGTTAAGGCAAGAACTAAATCACATTGCATAGATATGACAGTTATTTATAAAGATTTTTTTTGAACTAACGTTATCTAGCCAGCTAGATGGCAATATAACCTAAAGAGTAAAATAATACGCGATCGTATGCTGAGCAGATTAAAGCTGCTGTAACTACCAATGAAATAGCATGTTTCTGACTAAGCTCTGTGCTTGTTGTGTTCAGTTAAGAAGCAATCAGGTTTGAAGGAGGTGGTGTAGGAATAATTTCTTTGGAACTGACAACCATTAGAGAGCTAGTGCCTCCCTACATCATGTCTGCCCTTCCGAGAAGCTAATTGGATGGTATGCTAATGAGGAAACCAGTGTATCCAGGAATATTTTGCAGCCTGGTGCCTGTGTGCCATTTAACTTGGGAAGAGGTAGCACCTTGAAGTGTCATGCGAAAAAGACATTTACAGGGAGAGCAATAGACCCTGGGGCAGATAATGGTGACAAATGGACAAATAATTTAACAGGCTAAGAATCAGGGTCAGGCTGTCCAGGTCGATGACCAGCAGGCAGATTGCAGTATAACAAAAGGCAGATTTTTAGGAATAATACTGGCAAAAATCTAAAGAAAACAGCCAGGCAGTCTGTGGTACAGAAATGGAGGCAAAATACAAAACCAGTGAACAGGCAAATCAGTCGCCACAATGCAGCAAAACATGGAGGGTAATTCAAATTTTGAAAACCGCGAAACAAAGGATGTCAAAGCACTTGGAAACAAACACGGAAAAAGGCTCAAGACAAGAGAGGCTGAGACAGACTTGCAATGGCTAACACAAACTGAGGGTTTGCAGTGGGGGAAATAAGTATTTGACCCCTTGCTGATTTTGCAGGTTTGCCCAGGAACAAAGAATGCAACAGTCTATAATTTTAATGATAGGTTTATTTTAACAGTAAGTGACAGAAATATCACCAAAAAAGTGGAATAAGACATTGTATGCATTTTAGGAATTTATTTGCATATTTTTGGTCAAAAATAAGTATTTGACCCCCTGGACAAACAGCATGTTCATATTTTGTAGAAAAGCCATTATTGGCCAGCACAGATGTCAAACAATTTTTATAGTTGTTGACAAGGTTTGTGCACATTTTGGCAGGGATGTTGACCTGCAGACAGCCTCCAAATCATTCAGGTCCCGAGGCTGTCGCCTTGAAACCCGAATTTTAAGCTCCCTCCAAAGATTTTCAATTGGATTCAGGTCTGGAGACTGGCTAAGCCACTCCTGACTCTTGATGTACTTTTTCTTCAGCCACTCTTTTGTTGCTTTGGCGGTGTGCTTAGGGTAGTTGTTGTGCTGAAACACCCATCCTCGACCCATGTTCAGCTCTCTCACTGAGGGAAGGAGCTGTTGGTCCAGAATTCCACGGTATATGGCCCCGTTCATCCTCCCCTCAATGCAATGGTGTTGTGCCGCCCCCTTGGCTGAAAAGCACCACTGTGCTTGACGGTGGGGATGGTGTTCTTTGGGTTGTACACTGTGTTCTTTGCCCTCCAAACACAGTGAGTTGAGTTGAGCCCAAAAAGTTCTAATTTGGTCTCATCTGACCACATCACCTTCTTCCAGGCCTCTTCTGAGTCATCCAGGTGGTCAATGGTGAACTTCAGGCGGGCCTGTACATGTGCCTTCTTGAGCAGGGGGACCTTGCGTGCACTGCAGGATTTAAATCCATGACTGCGTAGTGTGCTACCAACTGTTTCTTTGTAACTGCGGTCCCAACTGCCTTCAGTTCATTAACCAGTTCCGCCCTTGTGATTCCTCACCGTTCGCATGATCAGGGACATCTCACGAGGCGAGACCTTGCATGGAGGCCCAGACTGAGGGAGGTTGGCGGCAGTGTGGTACTTTTTCCATTTCCTGATAACTGCACCGACAGTTGATCTTTTCTCTCAAAGTTGCTTTCCGATTCTCTTGTAGCCCATCCCAGCCTTGTGTAGGTCAACAATCTTGTCCCTGATGTCCTTAGACAGCTCTTTGGTCTTGCCCATGGTGGAGATGTTGGAATCTGGTTGTTTGGGAGTGGACAGGTGTCTTTTATACAGGTAATGAGGTGAGGCAGGTGTATTTGATGTAAATAATTAGTTGGGATTGGGGGTGCGTCTTAAAGAAAGACTAACTGGCTTGTGGGGCCCAGAATACTTGCTGTTTGGTAGGGGATCAAATACTTATTTTTCCTTATCAGATGGTTATCAATTTTTATAAATTCATATGATGTGATTTTCTGGAGTTTTCTTTGTGATTCTGTCTCTCACTGTTAGAATGTATATAAAAAAAATTTATAGATCGTTGCATTCTTTGTAAGTGGGCAAACCTGCAAAATCGGCGAGGGGTCAAATACTTATTTCCCCCAAATACAAAACACTTGGGATGATTGCGAAAGGCAGAACAGGTAAGCACAGTGAGGAAGAGCACAGAGGGGTGTGGTTACAAGCAGGGAAACAAGGAGCAATTTTTACAGCGTGGGGTGGGTGAGTGGGGAGCAGAAAAAGTGAAAAAGGCAAGTGGAGCCAGAAAAAGAAAACACAGTATACTGGACGAAAGTAATAAACAAAAATACATAAGTTATCACTGACAAACAAGCTGGTGGAGGGAGTGTGATGCTCTGGTCAGTGTTCTGTCGGGAAACCATGGTTCCAGGCAAGATGTGAATTTAATGTGGTACCTACCTAAACACTGTTGCAGACCTGGTAGATCCCTTCTTGGCTACTGTATTTCCCAATGTCTGTGGCCTCTTTTAGCAGGATAATACACTCTGCCACAATGCACAAATTGTTACTTCTGCCAAGGAGGTTAGATTTTTTCTTCCGTTTGCTTATTTAGTGGTTGTCGAAATCAACAACTAAATCACTTTGTTCCGTTAGTTGTCTGTTTGTCTGTTTGTTTGAAGGATATCTCAAAAACGGCTGCAAAGATTTCAACCAAACCTCACAGGATGTTAATGAGATATTGGCCAAAGTACAAATTTAGCTATGCTGGCAGAGATTTTAAGTCTTTCCAATGGGCCGGATTTCCAGTCGACGTGCTTTTGGGTTTTGCTGCCACCTGACAGTAACAACAATACCCTACATCAGCCAATGAAAATAACTAATGCACAGAGTTGCCTTGACGTGGCGGAGGTATGCGCTCTACCGACTGCCCTAAAGCAATATTATATTATCCAGTTGTCCTCAGCCACACATTTCAAGTTCTGAGGCAAAGGTCAAAGTACTAAGTAATTGTTGACCCTGCTACTAAATTGACCCTAGTCTCCAGTCAGACACCACACGATTTTGATAATGGTCCCGCTAGGCAGGAGCCATTTATTTGTTTGTCTGTTTGTAAGCAGGATTTCTCAATAACGGTTGCATAGATTTTAAACAAACTTTTCAGGATAATTTTGGTATATCTAGGCCAAAGTACAGCTGAGATATGGGCCTGAGTTCAAATCCAGCTATGCTGGCGGAGGTAGCACCTTTTGGATTAAAATCAACAAACACTCTCTTAGATTGTTGATTTAAATCCAAAAGGTTACTATTTTTGGACAGGCAATGTTTTTACCAAAACTGAATTCCAAGTGTAATGTTAATTAAATCAGGCTTAGTTGTTGCTGTAGCTAGCTAGCTAAGTGCCACTCTCATAACTGAGTAAATGTTACTTAGCTAGCTAGCTAGCAAGCATGCATGCAGTACCTTTCCATAGTCCTCATGTAGTTTATTGGCTTGCTACCTGGTTAGCTCATTGTTTTTAAAATGCTGCCTAACATATAGAGGAAGCTTTTTTGTGTAAAACATTGATATTTTTTGAGAAGTATAAATGCAGTCTCGAATAAAAGAACAAAATTATGGAAGAAGATTATGAAGATTTTTTTGTTTTCATTCAGCAGTTACTATGGTACTGCACCAACACATGCATTATGAGTTCTGTCATAATGATTTATGGCTAGGTTTACCTATTTTCTCTTTCATGATGGGATATAATTTTAAAGAGCTGTGTCACGCCGTCATTTTACATTGAATTAAAATATTTTAGATGCTTGGGCATTATGCTTTCTATATTAAGGAGTTGTGGAAATTAGAGGACCCAAAGCACTATTTTACTGCTTTTGCTGAAGGATATGCGGAATGTAAACTGGTTTTCCAACTGCAAATAATCATATAAGAAGAAGGTATTAATTAATGGGTTATAGTTCACGTGGGCATGAACCATAACTTTGCTTCAAGCACATAAGCCTGAGCAAACATTAGAGTGACTGCATTTCAATGAGAAATCTTATGAGGACGCGAGGAATCACTGAATTCGTTGAGGTATGAATCTACGCATAAATCAATGGTAGGGAATCACAGGTTTTTAATATCTGAAGTAATTGATTGTAGAAGTTTTGCTTCATAAAACTGATTTTTTTCCCTACTTAATTGAGGTACACTTGGTCTATTATGGCTGAAGTGGTTGCAAAAAAGGACAGTTATTTTTTTCTGTTGCAAAAGATAATTTTTGTTAACAGCTGGATAGATACTATGGGCAAGTCAATAGTATCAGGCAGTTTACATCAGGCTTGACAGAGGAGTTTAATTCATATCATTAATGGGAAACGGGGTTGGGACTTAACCCCTCCATATTATAAAGCGTCCACAGGCACAGCGTTATCATGAATATTCAAAAACCGTGTCAGGGTTATTGGCCACCTATTGACAGAATAATGTAACTGTGTGCATAAATAGAGCAGCTCCATGTCCACAGGTGTCTACAGCTGCGCGAGCATGTTATGGCCTCCTCAAATCCCTTGGTTCCAGCATAGTGCTAACAAAGCTGACCAGTATGGCCACTTCTTCCCCCTGACCCTCATCAAATGAAGAAAAGAAAAAAAAAGAAAGAAAATTCAAATCCAGGTTAAGTAGGTAATTTGCTCCCTATGTCTGTGGTAAATCAGCTCAATTAATATACACTTATCGCGTAAGATCATTTGGTTTTTATGTTAAGCTTAAGCATGACTAAGTAGCATTCTTCAGATTAGCTGCCAAAAATAAATGGTTTGTATAAATTGTGGTTTTGCCTGTAAAATAGTCCTGAAGGTTCTGAACTCACAGCATTTTAGACTTAATGCAGGCTCTGCAAACAATTGGAAGGAAAACCTAAGAAGGATACTGGCTGATGAAACCCTGTTTCTGCCCATAAACTGTGCATAAGGAGTTGTGAAACAGTGTATAACATGGAGAAAATATCTCAACGTAGTTGTTCTGCTAAAATGCCAGTAAAGCATTCATCCACAGCCAAGAATTGTAAATCCGTTTCTATTCCAGATAGAAATGGTAAGAACTGGAGGGCAACAGTCACCAAATGAGTGTAACTCATTCCCAACAGAATACTTTTATATAAAATTGTCGCGTTTGTACGGAATACTTTTCCCGAAAACTACACAGTATAAATTGTTGAAGTACTGGTGGCCCATCACCGCGATTGTCAACTGATTTTGTGTTTTCATCGGACTGCGAATGGTCATCCACGCCCCTGGCACCTGCTTCCCATAGGGAATGGTAGAATTCGCCATGCCGTTGGCAGCGGCTTGCCGTAGGGAATGAGTTTAAGCACTATCATTATTCGGTAGAACTCTGGTAGATGATTATTTCAACAGCTTGTGATCAATTCTATATTTTATAAAAAGGTAAATAAATTCTTTTTAATGAAGCTAATAATACGATTTCACTGGAGGTCAGAAGTCATCCAGCTATTATACCGCTGCTCCATTTGTTGATTGGGCACGATGAGGCAAGGAATTATATTATTCATCCTCAAGTGTTTTACTATCCAGATAGCATCTCTTATTTGCTGAGAGAGAGGAGAGTGTCTTTTACACACTGGCTGTTTGGCTTGAACAACTGTAAATCATCCAGCGTAATGCCTGGAATTTGCATACCACAGAGAGGCTTTTTTCATGCTTCATGTGGCACTGTCTTGGGCACTAAGTGCTTTATGGGCCCATGTCTCGCCAGCATTTACATTAGCAGCTTGCACCGGTAACATTAACTGATATGTTGTTACAGGTTGGACCATGGCCCATTATTGCTCTGCTTGTCAGAAACCATTAGCCAATGATCTTTGATTAATGCCCTAAGTGATTTTAGCAGAAGCATTAGGGGACGGGACAGCAGAGAGGCAGCTTGTCTCCGCACAACGGTATGCCTTTTTGACATTAAAATGTAACAAAAATATATATTCTTGTTTTTTTTTTGCACTTAAAAGACAAAAGCAGAGTGCATTTGTCTTCTAAGTGCTTTCTTGTTTATTTCCCTTCCCTATATGAATACCCACTACAGAGAGGAATCCTCAGCACTCCTCCTTCACTACTGCGTGTGCTGAGAATCCGTGAATTACTCATTCATTTCAGGACAGAAGAGACATAACTTTGTCATATCCTTTCAAGCTACGGTATCAGTCAAGCTGTTTGTGACAAAGATAAGCGATGCTAATAAAAAAGACAACAGGCTCTATTCTATCTGACTGCAATGAGCTCTGCCCATTTGTGTGATGAATACAAGCGAGTATTAGGAATTCATCAGTCCCTTTGCCTACACAGCATCTCTTTTCCTCACAGCCTTCACTATCTTGAGCTATTTATAACTGACATTTAGAAACCTGATTGAGTGATGCTTGGCCACTTCCAGGTTTTCTATACCCAAAAGTTAAGACTTTTTTCTTGGCCTTAATGACATGAAAAGAAACTTGTGGATCATACAAAAATCAGTTACACTGCATGTTAGCTGATTGTGAAGGGGAAAATAACTATTTTATAAAATCCTTAAAAAGGTTAGCCAGGAAGCTGTCTTCACTGTCATCTTTCCTTTCGAGGGAGCAGTACCCTACAAGCAATGGTTAAATTGGATATCTTTGTAAAAAGCTTCAAAAACTTGCCTAATTTGGGAGTAATTATTTTTTATGCCCCTATGCCTGGGGGCATATAGGGTAACCTTTGGTCTTCCTCATGGCCGCATGTACGTGTATGTTCATATGCGGTTGAAAAATTAATTGAACTTACTCCTGTTTTTGATAGAGACCCAAAAGGTGCTTTTTCTCAAAATTTTGATGATGTGCCAAAGATTGAACTGAGGTAAATTTTGTTGAGTTTTCCAGATGTGGGGACATCGGTCACATGGACATACATTGTCTAGTTCAATTGTTGATGAGCATTTTTACTTTATTATTTATTGGTTAAAATTTGGATGAAAAACTTTCTGGCTAAAATGTAATGAAAAGGTTGGAATATACCATTTACTTTTTTAACCATTTTTATCAGTTCTTAAGGCAATTTCAGATTAATTGTCGTGCAGATTTGAATTTTGTTATGTGTGCCCACAAGTAATTTTTATCAATGCTGGACAACTTTCAAAGCTCTGTGAAAGGCCGTGTGCATTGGAATAACTTCTTATGTGTCGCAGTAGATATTTCTTCATTCTGTTTTATTGTTTGTGTTTTAAGTGTGTAATTGTTTTATTATCTGTCTTTTTTGTTTGCCTTAGTTTTGTTTTGTGTTGTTGTTATTCTGATTTTTTTTTTTGTTTTATGATGCATTATCATTGAGGACCCCTTGAGAATGAGGTGGTACATCTTAAGGATTTATTGCTAATAAAGAATTTAAGTATGATTCAACAGTAACTGAAAAAAGAATGTTTGAGGAAGTAAGTTTGATTGAAAAACAACTATTACTTCCAAAAAAATAATTACTGTAATATGCTGTTCTGCATTTTTTAGCACAGTTGCTGCAGAGGTCGTCACCATACAGCTGCAATCGGGGCTACATTTATGTGTTGTTGTTACTATTGTTAACCTCTTTTCTGTTTGTTTTTCTCTTTTATTGCAGTAAAACATGAACATGTCAAAACATGTCATTCAGCATTATTAATTTTATCAATTGTAGGTTGTTAAAGCGCTTCTTTTTTCAGTGCTTGAAGATGCTCAGTTATCACTTAGTTTGTGCTTTTTAATTTAACTACATTTCTCTATCTACTCATATTATTCTTCAAAAAATTAAAAAGATTATAAATGGGGCGATTTATGTTGTCTTCGTTTTCAAAGAATTTTGTAATCAAAATGCATTAACTAATCCTACCTAATCTATGGTACTCAATTTTGAATTCAGGTCATTTGATGTCTTTGAAGGTTTAGGATTTTCATTTTAAACCATTGGCCTGATCTATACTGCAGCATATTTACTGAAGGCATGGGGTTAAGACTTTAACGAACTAATCTGTTTGTGTGCCTGACATCCTTTTCATGTCCCTCCTCTACAGTATTTGAATATTTATGTGGACATTTCTGCAGTTTTGGAAGATTATGAAAGTCTGGGAGTTGCATATAAAGCCATTGCGAAGTCTTTGGAAAGGTGAGGCATGCCTAATGGCAAAGGGCCTGACAGTGTATTACAAACCACAATTCCAATGAAGTTTGGACGTTGTGTAAAACTTGCATAAAAACAGAGTACAATGATTTGCAAATCCTTCTTAACCTATATTCATTTGAGTACACTACAAAGACAATATATCTAATGTTCAAACTGATAAACTTTATTGTTTTTTTGGAAATATTCACTCAATTTGATGCCTTCAACACATTCCGAAAAAGCTGGAACAGGGGAAACAAAAGACTGGGAAAGGTTGAGGAACGGTCAAAAAACACCTGTTTAGAACATTCCACATTTGAACCCGTTAATTGGAAACAGGTGAGTATAATGATGAGGTATAAAAGAAGCATCTCCGAAAGGCTCAGTCATTCACAAGCAAGGATGGGGCGAGGTTCAACACTGTGTGAACAACTGCGTGAGCAAATAGTCCAACAGTTTAAGAACAACCTATCACAATGTGCATTTGCAAGGAATTTTGGGATTTCATCATCTACAGTCCATAATATTACTAAAAGATTCAGAGAATCCAGAGAAATCTCTGCACAAGGGGCAAGGTCAAAAACCAACACTGAATGCCCGTGACCGTCGGTCTCTCAGGTGCCACTGCATTAAAAACCGTCATCATTCTGGAAAGGATATTACCTGTTGAGCTCAGGACCATTGTCAGTTAATGTAGTTCATCGCTAAATCTACAAATGTAAGTTAAAACTCAACCATGCAAAACAAAAGCCATATATCAATGACACCCTAAAATGCTGCCAGCTTCTCTGCGTCCAAGCTCATCTGAGATGGACTGACACAAAGTGAAAAATTGAGCTGTGGTCTGACGAGTTCACATTTCAAATTGTTTTTGGAAATCATGGACGTCATGTTCTTTGGGCTAAAGAGGAAAAGGACCATCCAGATTGTTATCAGAGCAAAGTTCGAAAGCCAAGATCTGTGATGGTCTGAGGATTTGTAACTGCCCATGGCATGAGTAACTTGCACATCTGTGAAGGCACCATTAATGCAGAAAGGTACATACAGGTTTTGGAGCAACATATGCTGCCATCCAAGTGACATCTTTTTCAGGGACGTCCCTGCTTATTTCAGTAAGACAATGCCAAGCCAGATTCTGCATGTGTTACTACAGCGTGGCTTCGTTGTGAAAAAGTGCGAGTAATAGACTGGCATGCCTGCAGTCCAGACCTGTCTCCCATTGAAAATGTATGACGCATTATGAAGCGCAAAATACGACAATGGAGACCCCAGACTGTTGAGCCACTGAATTCATACATCAAGCAAGAATGGGAAAGAATTCCACCTGCAATGCTTCTACAATTAGTGTCCTCAGTTCCCAAACGCTTATTGAGTGTTGGTAAAAGGAAAGGCGATGTAAACAGTGGTGAACATGCCCCTGTCCCAGCTTTTTTGGAACATGCTGCTGGCATCAAATTCAAAACGAGTGAATATTTCCAAAAAAGAATGAAGTTTACCAGTTGGAACATTAAATAGCTTGTCTTTGTAGTGTATTTGATTCAATATAGGTTGGAAAGGATTAGCAAATCATTGTACTCTGTTTTTATTTGCATTATACACAACATCCCAACTTCATTGGAATTTGGGTTTGTATTTAAAGTCACGTAATGTGAAATGTAGGTCAATGAAGGTTAAATGCTGGCTACTCTTTCATGTTTGAAAATTCCTTCCGCAATAAAGTGTTTTATAATGATGGTACAGGCTGTAAGTAGAGCATGCATTCAAGATTCACACAGCGGCTGAGATTGTGACAGAATCAGTGCAGAATAAAAAAAAAACACTTTATTAATTAATTTTAAAATGGTCAGGTGTCGAAGTGGATACTAAATGAGTTAAGCCCACAGTCTCTGGCTATGCATTCCCTTTTGAGGCCTAGTGTGACAAACAGCTGCTGTTTTGAATTCACCTTTCCTTGGAGTGGATCAATAAAATCCTTGGTCTAAGCTGAAATGCTATGTTTAAACTGAATAATATTTTCCACTTGTTGGGCTTTGCTTTCATTTTATTTTGCTTCTCCCCCCTCTGCACTTAGATTTTTTCCTTATATACAATTAAACGCCCCAGTAAGCCTAGCTTTTTCATTAAATTGGACCTGCAGGTCTTATATGAAATTTCCCAAAAATGACCACAGAAATAATTACATGGGTAGTGTTTACATTAATTCATGAAATAGGAGGCAGAATTTTAGATTTCCACCTGTCACCAATCCCATTTGCCATACTAAGGAGCGACCAGGGTCCACAGACATGGAGGAGCAATCGTCCCATAGCACCACAACTGGGCTGTTCCATCTCCGCTCTATTTGATTTCTCCACTCTGAGCAAATGATTAAGTTTTCATGCAATTGGTTCAACCAAAATCTATGTTCACTCAACCACATCCTTTATTGATTACTTCTAGTGCAAACACTAGGCCAAGTGTGATATACATAATTGGACAGGTGTCAAGGGAGGGATGGCGCTAAGCGCCCTGTCCTCCCAGTTGGAAATTGGAAACACCTTGATTCACAAATAGTCTGTGCTGTTGCTGTCTTGCACACAGAACCCCTGCATCCAGCCTTCTTGCAATGTATTAATGTATCAACCCTCCACTACGCAATCCATTTAAATGTACACAGTATGAGCCTGCTTCTGAGTGTATACAGGGCCGTAGCCAGCGGGGGTGCGAAAACGCGTCCCTTTTTGACTGCAATAAGTAGTTCTCAATCATTTTCCTTTATTGACGCGTTTCCCAATTATCTTAATTGGCAACCGAGGACACGGTTTCTATCCAACAACGATTAAATCATGGGCAAAATTCAGTGCAGTTGCGGAACAAGAACAGAGAATTGGGTTGCACAAAACCATTCAAAAAAATTATTAGTCCTGGCCTGTTCTCGCAAATACGCTTCCATATTAATGATTGTCATCTTACCTAATTGGGGAGAACAGGCAGCACCTGTTAAGTGCGGAGCCTCTCGGAGTGAACCTTTTGTTAATCATGAAGATGACTGAGAACAGGTCAGGACTAATAATTGTTTTAAACGGAAGTTTGGTGCAACCCAATTCTCTGTTCTTTTTCCGCAACTGTACTGAATTTAGCCCATGATTTAATCGCTGTTAGATTGCATATGGAGAGAAACCGTGTCTTCGGTTGCCAATTAAGATAATTAGAAAATGCGTCAATAAAGGGAAATGATTGAGAACTACTAATTGCAGTCAAAAAGGGATGTGTTCTCGCACCCCTGCTGGCTACAGCCCTGGAATATGATGTGCTTCCGATTATATTTGGACTGCGGCATAATTTTTCTCTCTGGCTCTGTGCCTAGTATCACTGTCCCAAAACTTACAGACTGGACTGTACATACTCAAATGCGCACGCGCACACGCAATCACGTATGTTGTATCCTTACCAACACAGCAGTAGCACTGAGGAAAAATGAGTGGTGATCCCTTAGTTATTTTTAGATAGAATCTTAAAATTTGCTCTAGATATCAGTTATTGAACGACATTACCGCCCATTAATTAACTTCTCTGTCAATCTGAACAAGTATGGACCCAGTAAATGACAACATAATACGTCTAACAGCACTGCATTGCCTGCAAATGTGATGCTGTGTATTAATTTATTTTTTAAATTTTGTTTCAGTGAGGGCAAAGCTGAGGAGTGTATTCAGTACCTGGAAAAGTTTGTGGAGGTGTCTCAGGACGAGAATCTGAAATACAACCTGGAAGAGGCTTTTGTGTGTCTGGGTGTGTTCTTCTGCTCCAGAGTGAGTGCTTTGTTCAAATTACAGCCCAATGTTCTGAATGGTGGCCACTCATAAAACATGGATTTTGTACTGTTTATTTTTGTATTCATGTCAGCTGAGTGATTTTAAGAGCTTCATCCCACAGACTTCTTTGGTTTCTCCTTCTGAAATCATTACATGACAGCTATGCCCATCATGTTGAGATTCAGAAATGTCTGAATCTGAAGTCTGAAATGGTAAATTGGAATTCGTTGCATGTCATTTGGGATGCCCAATTAATGGTTTTGCTCTTTTTAAAAGAATGAAGGTGCTACACCTCTTTCATGTATTAACTGCCCTCTGAATGGGATTACCCACATGATGAGTGTATTTCAAAAGTAACTAACTTAATAAGTTAGGTTTTCATGGTTTTCTTAAATAGTTAAAATAATCTGGCTTGGATCAACAACGAGATAAACATAATGCATTTAGTCTTGTGATTAATTCATTTTTAGGAGTTTTGTCAGTAGCATTTTGCGACCGGCCTGGGGAAGCTATCTAAGCCATTCTATCCTGTAAAATGTACAGCTTTCACACGCTTTTCACTAATATCAACTAATGTTAACATTGTTCATCATTTCAACTATTACTAGTTCTCTTAAAGGAGAATACCGGTCTGAAATTGACTTGGGGTGTATTGAAACATGATAACGATTACTAGCTTTTGTCGAATTCCCCACCTCTGTATGCACGCAACATTTCAAAATAAATGGCTTTTTAGCCGAAGCTCCCAACAGGATTGCAATGAAAGCAAATCGAGCATAACATTGCCATGCAAAGAAATCACTATTTTTTTCATCATTTACTAGGCTCAAAGAAGCTCAACACTTTGTTGGTAGAATTCCGAGGGCCCTGACATTTACAGTGGGGAAAATAAGTATTTGACCCCTTGCTGATTTTGCAGGTTTGCCCACTAACAAAGAGCGCAACGGTCTATAACTTTAATGATAGGTTTATTTTAACAGTGAGAGACAGAATATCAGCAAAAAAGTGGAATAAGACATTGTATGCATTTTAGGAATTTATTTGCATATTTTTGGTCAAAAATAAGTATTTGACCCCTGGACAAAGAGCATGTTCATGTTTTGTAGAAAAGCCATTATTGGCCAGCACAGATGTTAAACAATTTTTTTACTTGTTGACAAGGTTTGTGCACATTTTGGCAGGGATGTTGGCCCACTCCTCCCTGCAGACAGCCTCCAAATCATTCAGGTCCGAAGGCTGTGGCCTTGCAACCCGAATTTTAAGCTCCCTCCAAAGATTTGCAATTGGATTCAGGTCTGGAGACTGGCTAAGCCACTCCAGACCCTTGATGTACTTCTTCTTCAGCCACTCTTTTGTTGCTTTGGCGGTGTGCTTAGGGTAGTTGTCGTGCTGAAACACCCATCCTTGACCCATGTTCAGCTCTCTCACTGAGGGAAGGAGCTGTTGGTCCAGAATTCAACGGTATATAGCCCCGTCCATCCTCCCCTCAATGCAATGGAGTTGTGCCGTCCCCTTGGCTGAAAAGCACCACTTTTCTTTGGGGTGTACTCAGTGTTCTTTGCCCTCCAAACATGGCGAATTGAGTTGAGGCCCAAAAGTTCTATTTTGGTCTCATCTGACCACATCACCTTCTTCCAGGCCTCTTCTGAGTCATCCAGGTGGTCAATGGCGAACATCAGGCGGGCCTGTAAATGTGCCTTCTTGAGCAGGGGGACCTTGCGTGCCCTGCAGGATTTCAATCCATGACCGCGTAGTGTGTTACCAACTGTTTCTTTTGTAACTGTGGTCCTAACTGCCTTCAGTTCATTAACCAGTTCCCCCCTTGTAATTCCTCACCGTTCTCATGATCAGGGACATCTCACGAGGCGAGACCTTGCATGGAGGCCCAGACCAAGGGAGGTTGGCGGCAGTGTGGTGCTTCTTCCATTTCCTGATAACTGCACCGACAGTCGATCTTTTCTCTCAAAGTTGCTTTCCGATTCTCTTGTAGCCCATCCCAGCCTTGTGTAGGTCAACAATCTTGTCCCTGATGTCCTTAGACAGCTCTTTGGTCTTGCCCATGGTGGAGATGTTGGAATCTGGTTGTTTGGGAGTGGACAGGTGTCTTTTATACAGGTAATGAGGTGAGGCAGGTGTATTTGATGTAAATAATTAGTTGGGATTGGGAGTGTGTCTTAAAGAAAGACTAACTGGCTTGTGGGACCCAGAATACTTGCTGTTTGGTAGAGGGTCAAATACTTATTTTTCCTGATCAGTTGGTTATCAATTTTTATAAATTCATATGATGTGATTTTCTGGAATTTTCTTTGTGATTCTGTCTCTCACTGTTAGAATGTATATAAGATTAAAATTATAGATCGTTACATTCTTTGTAAGTGGGCAAACCTGCAAAATCAGCGAGGGGTCAAATACTTATTTCCTCCACTGTAGGTCATATTGTTACATCATTATTTGATGCACCTTGAGGGAGAACGAGCTCAAATTCATTTTGGGCCTGATTAAATTAATTTCCTTGCATGTTTTTCCATAAAAGCAAACATTTTGTATTTGAATTTTGCTTAAAGGAAATATTTTGATAAATCTTTTGGTAAAGTTTATGTAAATTTGATCCAGATGTGCTTCATATTGCAGATGTTCAGATTCCATTTTGACCTACTTCATTATCTGAATAATTTTTTCCCTGGTGATGTAATCAATCTTATCGTTTACCTTCCTTGAGTGGTTGTTATGAACTTTTAGCCTGTACATATTTACTTGATGAGAAAATGACTTATATGAACACGTCCAGGATAGGCTTTTTAATGCATTGTTAAAAGATAAACATGACAGATAAGAACAATAATCATTCCTGTACATTTCTGAAAATATTACAAAAAATATAGCAAAAAAAAATAAGAAAAAGAATTACATGCTTTTGTGGCAACTTGCTAATATATATTACTTTGATTTCCCTTTGATACCTAGATATCATGGTCTAACTAATGCTGTTGGTATATGTGGTGTCATAGTGGTGTATTTATCCTGGGAATGAGTCCAGTGTTCCTGCACAGATTGAAATAGTCATGACCTTTATAGATTAGAGGAACTGAAGCGCTCCTCTCATTTTTTTGTTCCTGAAGCACCAATGTAAAAATGACACGTAGTAAAACCCAAAGGTAAATACAAATCTGCTATTAGAAATAATAAGAAATCATCATTCTGTTTTCATTCTGGTAATGAAAAACTAACATGAGGCTGAAGGCCAGGAACTGTCAGATCTATCGCAATGGCTTTTGATTTAGAGCTCAATGTTAGCTTACCTCACCTCTTCAGATTATAGATTCAGCTGAAGTGACAGTAGGATTGGGGGGGGGAAGCGATATCTATATAAACTCACATTCCAGTGTTGACTCACCGGTGTATAAACAGAAGCACTCAACCCAGCATCTCAGACTCCCTCTCTGCCTCTTTGTTCCTATTTGAAGGAATTCCCACTACGCAAAAGATTACTGCCCTATTTTTGTTAGTCAGGCAATCAAACAGTGTTTTCCGTGTAACCCTTGAATTACCCCTGGGCTTTCATATTTACAAAAGCATCCACTTAAGGTGCATGGAGAGCACTCCTGTTACAGAATGCAAATATGCTGCCACCACCGTCAAGACTAATGTCCCTGCCCATATCATTTATGCCATATTGCTATTGAGGCTCCCGTTTTACTTTTCACAGGGTCAGTACGACAAAGGGTGCCAGCATTTTGAGAGAGCCTTCGAGGTCGCCCAGCACCTCAACAATATGTCTGTGCTACAGAAAGCTCAGGTCTACCTGGGCACTGCCAGAGCGTGTGTGATGATGACACAGCAGCCTCCTAGCACTGGCCCGAACCGCCAATACCAACTTGCCGGTGGCATGGAAAGAGAGCTGCAATGACATGTTCTGCTAGATGGACAGTAAGTCAGCCAACAGGAGAAGGCATTGGTGCTGCTTACCTTTATGGTCGATGTACTTTCTTTGTTTCATTCTTTTTGTTTTGATGTAGCATTTTGTTTAAAAGGGATGATGATCACTGGTTGAGTTCTTCCATCTGTTTCTTACCTCTGCCACAGGGATTTTGTTTTCACCCGTGTTTGTCCGTTTTCACTTGCCTAAATCGATTTTGGTAAGTATATCACATGGTTGCGTTAAACGTATGTCCGTCAGTCCGTTTGTAAGTTACGCACGTGTATGCCATTTATCATGCGCCAATGTTAACAAAACTTGGAGACATGTTAGCAGAGGTTAAATGCCACAGACCTATACTTTTTTCAGTTTCTATGTCAAAGGTCAAGGTCACACAAAAGTTGAAAAAAAAAAAAAATGTGGTTCGAGCAGTTAGGCGCTGCGATGACGTCGCTCTGACGCAAGTACAAGTAATTTTTTCGATTTATGCCAAAATGAATTTCTTAAATTGTGTTCCATAGACAATATGATATATCTTTTCACCTTTTAAAATTTCGATTTAGGCAAGCCGTTGTTATAAGAACAAACTTTCATTCTCTAGCGATCAGTGTGTCCGTCCGTCCGTCCATAATAAAATCGTTTCCGGACCAGAACTCAAAATCTATACCACTTACAAACACCAAATTTGGTGTGGCGCTTCTCCTTATGCTCTAGTTGTGCCTTTTGGGGGTTTCGGTCCGTCCGTCTGTCCACACAACCTGTAGATTACACAACCTACAGCCGGGGGGATCCGCCATTGCCAGATGGCTCTTGTTCTGACTGTTAACAGGATAATTCAAAATGTTATGAACAGATTGGCACAAAATTTGGTAGGATGGTAGATGGTAGTTGAAGGATGAGTTGCATCAATGATCTGGAAGGTATTCTAACACCTAACATTCTTTCTCCCAAATTGGGGGAACTAATGATGCCTGCACTCTGCACTGCTTCACCTGTCCTCGCGATTCTACTCTCTCCCCCCCTCTCCTCTCTTTTAAATAATCGGAGATTTGCGACATATCTGCAAAAAGAACATAAAATGATGGGATGTTATGTTAATTTAGGGAAACCTTTCAAGAAGCTGGGAGTACTTGGTTGTAAAAGAGATCCTATTCACCTGTTTGAAGAGCCGCAAAATCAGGGTACAGTTGGACACATTCCCTCTGCAGGGTCAGTGGAAGAAAATCCAGCACATTTCTCCTGTTCTTTCAGATGGCCTTGCCTGATGCACAGGTTACAATACAGCGCCACTACATCGCCGTTGTGGCGTAGAGCCGCAAGTGCAGTTACAAACGTCAAATCCACAGGTTCAATGCTTGTTTTGGAAATAATTTATTCAGAGAAAACAAGTACTCTTTTTTTTTTTTTTTTTGGGAGGTAGAGGCGGCACAAAAATTGATGGAGGCGGCCAATTCGCAATTTTCTTTTGCAGGAAAAATCCCGGCTGTATACGGTACATTAGCATTCTGCAGCCATTCTTTGAAATGCCATTAATGAAGTTTCACATTGTGTTGCTTTCAAATCAGTGTAATTAAGATGGGCAGGAAGACAAGATGCCTTCAGTCAAGTCAAGTTGCACTTGTATGCTAAACGACTTGGTATACCCAAATCAAGGAAAGTTAATTTGACGTCTTGTGGCTATTAGTGTACAAAGTTGCGCAGGCACGCTGCTGGTGTGCATACTTTGCAGGGCAGCAGGGATTCGAATCTACTGCTTTGTTTCTTATGTTGATGAATGTTCTTGTTGCACATCCATGACAGCATTCATGATACCGCATAGCCTCAAGTTCCATATTGCTGTTAGGTCACATTAGAAACAATTAATTTTGTATTGCTTTCTTTTGAAATATTATTTGCAGTTAACCACTTGTGTGTACGTAGTGATGCTGTTTACCTGCAGGTTGTCTGAGTATGTCTCACTGTATTGGATTTATCACTTCTGGTCTCAGCCAGGACCAAAACATCCAATTTTTTGTGTTAATTTATTAACTGGAGAATATGACTGATTTTTGAAAAAGCAAATTATTACATTTTAATATATTTTTGTTTTTAATTTCCCTGTACTCAAGATCAATCCCACTATCCAGTAACAGACTAAGAAACAATTGTCTTTAAATACTAGGAATGGCCAGGTACCTGCTGTAGCATTTGGGTACTGAAAAAAAATAAGTTGCTCCAGTACTGATGCAGATTTTCACCTCCGCTTTATGCTGTTGACCTTTTTTCAACATGAAGGTGTTCTGTCCTCACCCTGCGTCAGATAGGGTCGCAGAGGATGCAGTTATAAAAACTGGGATCTCAATGAAACGACTGCCTATCGGAAAATCAAGAGTTACGATTTACTTTGTCTATAGCAATATTAAGCAGAGCTCTGTGCTCAGACTCTCTGAGTAGGACCAGCTAATGACTCGTAGCCCACGAATTCTTAGGACTCTCAGGTGGCCTACACCAACCAGCTTCTGCACAATGATGAAAAGCCGGGTATTAAAAAAAACTGACAAGAGCTAGTCATTGTGTGGAGCTGAGCTGTAGCCCACAGCTGAGACCCACAGAGTTATGTTTTTTTTTTCTTTTTAATTTTCTTTTTACTTTTCTCATTTTTTTTAAGGAGGCGCAGTCAGCTGTGATCAGTAAACACAAGACGACCTGCCAGCTGGCAGCCAATGGGGGGTGAGGGTGATTATCAGTTGTTGCCTAATGAAAGGCCCTTCCTGCCCTCCTTCTCAAGACCACTGGCAATAAAGCCCATATCCTACCTCCCCCTGATCCTCCCTCGCTGCTGCACATGACAATACACTTCAATCAATATGCTCTTACTCGCGACTTCCCTCAATGTTTCCCCTTCAACACACTGAACTTCACGTATGGGATGCCTGAATGTGGGATGCAAGAAAAGTGCCATTTTTGAGCTGCCAAGAAAAGCACATGAAAATTACGACTATGGATACAAGTACAATTTGTGCTAAGTTTTTTCTTTCATTTTAATTTAGTCGTTATTTATAAAATTGTTCATTTTTTAAACTTCTTTCCACATAAATGGTGCGCATAATGACAGCCTTCTTGCTCAGTTATCTGTCTTGGCTAGCCTTGTGAGGTTTTATGTTAAAGGGCATGACTTAGCCGTTGTTCTCCGGTTTCATCCCAGGAGAAGGCAAAGCTTTCAAAATGAGCCTGAGAAGAACCTTTTAGAATGAGCCTGTGTGTATACACTCAGCAGTGGAAACGAACCATACACCCCACTTAATTGTGAGAAAGTAAACAATACCATTAACCCAACTGAAAACTGAAGAAATATAATACAGTCAACAGTAAAAACATAATACAATACACTGAACAAATGCACTGTACTCAGTAGTGAAAGCATAAACAATACGTTAAACTCCACAGTTGAAATCTATTACACTATAGTCCGTAATGATAACATAAACGGTACAGTACACTCAGCTCTGAAAACGAAATAATTCACTGCACTCAGTGGAATAAAAACTATACACCAGACTCAAAAGTGAAAACGATGCTGCAAATGGTGAAAACATGGAAAACAGGGAACTCAAAACATATGCAATATACTCAATGTTTTTAAAATCACAAAGAATACTTCCGACTCAACTTATGAAATATTATTCATTATTGTCAACAATGATAACTTATATAGACAATATGGTAATCAACAGTGAAAACAACACACTACAGGTAGACTCAGAAATATAAAAATAAATTATTTTACTGTGTTTGTGCAGCCTTACACTCATTTTGTAACCCTGTTTATTTCTATTACATTTGACTCATTCCTCAATCTATCAAGGAATCCACATAGAGAGCGTGATTCAAATATTATTCCATGTGATCTTCTGTGTAATTTCAGTTGTGTGGGCAGAAATCTCTAACCGTTCAGTTTTGTTCAGTTTTTGTTCTAGGTATCACCGGCAAATGACAATAGCTGTGAAAAGACATGTCAAGCTGGATTTAAAACGGCTAAGTTCATGCATGCATGCAGTTGCTTCACAAGCACAGAAATGATCATCCTCCTGCATTGTGCTTTGGCACAATGAAGAGTGAGTGGCCTCTCTCTTTTCTGTCCTTTACACTGTCGATTACAAGATGTGTAAAGTGTTACATGCTACACCTGGCGCATACGCCTGTATGTTTGTGAGGGTGCTGCTACCAAGGGGTAAAGTGAATGGGGGAAGGCTTAGCAATGTACTTGACGTTTGCGGCTTAGCTACATTTCCGAGGTTAATACGTCTCAAATGCTCATCCATCTCTTACTTTATCTGATCTGCACCATTTACTTATTGAGTTCTGATATCTGCATATACGGAACGGGAGTCGTACCAGCATACAGGACATCCCATTCTGTTCCACAGCAGATATTTTGTAATCAAAGAATGTGTATTTGGCTTTCCACCGTCAAGACATTCTCAGGAAGAAATGCATTCAAAATTAACCTGCCCTCATAACTGTGCTTAATTTAATTATTCCATTTGTTTGCTCTATTTGCTCTATTTTTCTATAAATGCTTCTTCACTGTGCCATTTCCTTATTCACTACTCTTAATGTTCCCATCATGCTAATTAGAAACACAATTCTGCAAATGTGCCAGGCAAATATTTAGCCAATTATCAATTTTTAATAATGTTTTACGCCGGCCTCTCTCCTAAGGTCCAGCAGATGCCATTAAATTTCACCCCATAGATACACAGTTATGACATGCAATAACTACTTGAATATAAAAGAGATTAATAATTTAGAAGGAGCTAACAAATTAGGGCCATCATTAAAAAACTAGGCTTCTAACCATTTCGCATAAAAAGTCCAAGGTAATGCGCAGCTCTCTCGATAAAGAATTATGGCAATAATTCTGCAAAGTGAACTTATTGCTTCTATTCGTTTCAGGAATCCCTGGAGCATTTTAAAGATGGGAGAGTGGAATGATAGCAGCGTTTTTCAGTGACACAGCCTCCTATATTTCCATCCCAACATTAAACTCATTTTTTGTTAGTTGGGCAGATTACACCTTACTGCTTCTTAGACTCTCATTTGGAGGTGGCTGGATAAATGACAACTGTAAAATCGGTTGTTTCATTTTTCAAGAAAGGCTACTTTGCTTCTCCTCAGAAAGTCTACGTTGCCCACAGTTACCTGACAGTTTTTCAGTTGGTATAATTACAATGATAGTTTTCATAAATTAATATTTGGCTTCAATTACTTTACTGTGGCACAATTTTTGTTGTGACTTTTGTTGTTTTATCAATTTTGTATTTGAAATGAAACAAAATGATTAATTTGTACTAAAAGTGCTGATTTATAGTTTAAATTTTTGGAATTTATTTCCATATCTGATAATCCAGTCAGGGATCACAGCCAGTTTCAAATTTAATTGAATGAATCACATCTTTAATAAAATCATCACATGCAGTGCATTGGCGCTGTAAAACCCATTGACATGGCCTGAAACTGGGTATCTGCCCTGGTGATGCTCTGCCATGGCATAATTTTGTGAAATTTTTTTGTTTGGTTTTGGGGATTGTATTGTATTTTTATTTCATCTAGTTTTTAGCGACTTGTTCAGCTTGTTCAGCTGGATTCAAGTTTTGAGATTAACTTGGTCAATCAAAGATGCTTTGGTTTTAGCCCTTAAAAAATAGCTCATTTGTTGTCCCCCACCATGCGAACGCGCGAAGCGGCGGGACATAGTATTCACGACCGTCCGTCCGTCTGTATGTCCCAAATCCTTGTCAACAAGATATCTCAAGAATAAATTGACAGATTTCCGTCAAATTTTATGTCAACATATATTAGGGTGGCACCCCGGCGCCAGGCGATTTTGGTTACCTTCGCTTCACTCTCAAGGTCACACCGAAAGATTGTTCATTTTCACACAATTTTTTTTTGTGCCGGGGGACAAAGACACGTTAGTGGCAAATACTTGTTGTTTTAGCTCTTAGGAGTCAAAGTGCTACCGAAAGGTCAAGCATTATGAAATGAATTTTGAAAGTTGCATTGGGTCTAACGCAGGGGTGAGGAATATTATCCTGGAGGGGCTGTTGTCGGTGCAGGTATTCCCTAACTAATTTCACCAATCAACTATTGGAGATTTTTCTATGGACCTTGACAACCAGAATTAGAATCATGCATGCCCACAAACCACTTCTGTCATATTTGTCTTTTAGATTTTTTGTTTCAGGTTTCTCCACTTTTATTTTGCACTTTTTGTGCATTTTTGCAAACTACAACCTGACTATTCTGATTCAATTGAGATTTTCATTTGAAGTGACCCTGCTGAAGTTAGGCTGTGGTAATTTTCTTTTCAGTTTAATCTTTGGCATATTTATGCCCACATCTCAAAGAATATTCTAGATCTGTTTGACAGTTGAAAGGGAGTTTTTCTTCCCAATTCAAACTATTCTCCAGTCATTCAGTGGTGTTCTGAGGCCGACCAAGTTCTTTGGTATTGTTAAGCTTACGCATGCTTTCTTGCTTTGAATAATGCACTGCAGTTGATTTTGACTTACCCATTGTTTCAGCCATAGATCTAATTGATTTATTCACATTTTCCCACCTAATAATGGCCTGATTCACTGATAGACACTTGTTTATTGACAGCAGCAGCTGATTGCGAATTTATGTGCCACCCATCTGTAGACCTCTAGTTAGCTTATTTGAGCATAATCTAATTTTCATAACAAGAAACAGCAGAGTAGACAACTCTCCAGTTACTTTAGTTCCCCCAAATGGAGGAACTTTGTATGGGAACAGAGGCAATTCCTATGTGGTTCCCCTAATATGGAAGTAAACAACACTGAATTGAAGTTGACAGTTTCTAATCTCATATTCATTGGCCCATTTCAAATACAATCTGCTGGAAGATAGAGCCAAAACAACAGAAATTGTCAGTCATTTTCAAAATATTTACAATCTGTTTGTACAAACAGAAATGGAAACATGCACACTTGTGCAGTCTTGTGCACACAAGCAAAACCAAACCTAATTAGATGTTGGAACTGCAAAATGAAGCAAGTGCAGTTCTGTAGCTACAACCCCAAACCAGAAAAAGCTGGGACAGTATGTAAAATTAAATTGTTACCTGAATGCAGTGATCTGTAAATTGTCTTTGATTTGTGTTGAAAGCAATTCAGCAGTACATTATTTGATATCTCATCAGTTTGTTTTTTTCAAAATAAACACTTAGTTCGGTTTTGATTCTTGCTACATTTTTAAAATTACACAGTTAAGTACTTACCACTTCATAATGTTGCCATATCTTTTTTCAGTACTTAAATGTTAACTGACTGGAGACACCATGTGATTAAAGAGGAAATACGGGCCACCTACCTTGTTAGTTATAAACTGATAGAAGTTACATTACTGAAAAAGTATACAATATCCAAATGGGCCGAAAATGCGGTTATTCCGCATTATTTTGATGTTTATGCGACCCACTCGGTGACCGCATGAAAAACTGAGGCGGGCGAGGCTGGACAGTCACGTGATTGCATGACGTCACGGGCGGAACACGCCGAGGGCTGCTGAAGAGAGTAGACTAGAAGAAACAATGGCGGATGCTGACTTCGAGTGCTTTGATGTGGATTTATCGTGTTCCTTTTCATCAGTGGATGATAGTTTTGACGCAGTGCATGACTATTTACTTCCAATGTCAATGTCTCAAAGTATGTAGTGTTGACAGGGGAGGGGGTGGTCACATCATCACGCTCCACGCGTACCTTACGACCGGTGTATATTTTAAAAAATTATTTTCCCATTTTCTTCTTACATTACATTATCGATTTATCATCAAAATTTTTTTTTTATATTGCATTTATTGAGCGGGACATTGAGTGGTGAGAACTGGTCCTGTATGTATGTCCCAATTGGGTGAGAATATTGTCTGCTGCAGACCAAAGCGTGGCAGTCGCCCAGTTCCAGTAATGGAAATGACATCTGCGATATTGTGTACATTGTGGCGTGGAATATTGAGGTCATTTCCCAGCTCAAAATACTGAAAATTTTAAAAATAAATAACGAAAAACTCAAAATAAATGACGAGATCTGGTCACCCACCAGTAGTCATTTCGGCACCCAGTTATTTCGGCACTTGGCAGGGTATTTCGTTACTTGCGCATGACGTTTTGGCATTTGTGCGAGACGCCTTGGCACTTCTGTAGGAAATTTCGGCACTTCTGTAAAAAACACTCGGCACTCAAAACTACGAGAGAGAGAGAGAGAGTCACACATAATGTCCTTGGAGAGTCAAGACATTTATTGAATTGAACTTGAGGTACGGTGCGAAAACCGTCAAATCGGGCAAAATTGACACTTTTTTTGCCTTTGTGACCTTGGGATTTGACGGATGACCTTGAAAAATAATGGGGAACACCTCCTGTATGCCTAGAAGCTATTTCCAAAATTTCATAGCGATCCATGAATTTTAACGGGAGTTACAGCGCGAAAACCCGCAAACAAGGTCGTGACCTCTGTGAACTTGACCTTTGACCTTTGACCTCGACTTTGTGCATGGACATCACTTTGGTGAAGGTCAATAACTCCTGAAAATTTCATGATGATACGACGACAGGAACATGGTCAAAAAGGTGTCACAGACGGACAGACAGACAGACGGATGGACAGGCAGGCAGGCAGAAGCGTTCATAGACCTGCTTGGTCGCAGCTAAAAATTTATATTTTGTTTACCAATATTAACTAGCCGAATGCCGAGTAAATACCGAGGCGTCCCATCACAAGTTACGAAATGACCTGAGGCCAAGTGCCGAAGTGACTTGATAGTCGGGTCCGAAATAACTCGGTGCCGAAATGACCTGACACCTGGTGTAGATGTACTACTAGTATTTGTCAAAACAAAAAGTTGAGTTACTGGTCAGGAAGCAGTCTCCGCCGGCGCGTAGTTACCGCCATCACGTGCAAGACACTACATAACAAGGTAACCGGGCACGAGGTTGTGTGTCTTGCGCGTGACAAAAGCCCGCAACCAGGGGCGTAGATTTAACTGGGAGTTGGTAGGGCCTTTATGACAATGAGTCCCGGCCGGTTCTCAATTATTTTCCTTCATGGACGCGTTTTCAAATTATTGTAATTGGCAACTGTAGACACAGTTCCTCTCCGTATGCGATTTAACTCTACTCTTTAAGTGTTGATGCAACCCTGAACTTTTTGCTGTCCATAATGAACAGGTGTTGCTTGTTCTCTCCGATTAAGCAAGACGGCAATCGGTCATCAGGATGCGTATTTGCTGTGTTTAAATCAATGTTATTCAAAATTACTTTCCTGTCCAGTCACAGGCAAGCAGTAAATTAATTTTCTGAACTTAATGTACCCCACCGTATCATCGCTGTATGCAGTTAGATCGCATATATTTTTTTCTATGTGTTTGGGCTTCTTGTCTACACTTGAAGGGAGTTTTGCATCACGAAAACAGAGATTTTTAAAACCGGCCAAAGAGAAGTTTTCGTATAGCATTGTGTATTCATGTGGACATGTAATACGGTCATTTTAGAAAACAATAATGTCACAGCCCATTTTGCGCAAGCCCATTGTGGAGTTGTATGATGTTCTTTTCTAGTATTAGACCATGTAAGTGTTCACTTTATTATCACCTACTGGCCAGTAATACTTAATTTCACTGTTTGTAGTCGATTTTGCATTCTCTCGTGGACAGGGCCTAAGATTACAATGAGAATCGATAGTTGAGCAGATCTTCAGGAACAGGGTTGGTGACCATTTCTCTTCACTTTTAAGTGCTACACCAAAGATGCGCACATATACGGAAGGTATATGAATTAAAAACAATTTTCCATTAGGCATCTATTCAGGACGATCTGTTTTTGCCTGAATCATCTGGCATATATTTTCAAAAAACAAAGCGGAACTTCTGTCATTTTCTATTTGGGGAATGTACCGTGTCTATCAGATATAGTGATATATATGCTAGTATAAGAGCCGTCGCTACATAAGGGAAGCCATTTTAGACATCCGTCTTTAACCCTGCCAGGTGACAGAACTGGGTGTTCCTGCTTGACCCTCCATGAGTGTAAAACTGAGCGGGGGTATTTATCATCAAGTGTAGGGAACGAGGCGAACGTATGTGATACAAGAAAGCACAAGCAGACTGGGGGCAAGCCCCTTCAGGGCTTCTCTCAGAGTCGTGGTCCTCCCTTAATAAAGAGAATGCGTGTAGTAAACTTGTGGGGATAGATCTTTGGAAACAGATCTCGGCAGATTTTTATGTCAGCTTTCAAAGACAACAAAGGGACTCGGGAAAGGTAGCCTGGGGACTTGGTTCGCTTGTTTGAACAGAATACGCACAGCGCGTACAAGTTCTGTTGCTTCATCAGTGTGTCTAGGAAGGGCTGCTTTCTCAGGGATAAGGAAGGAATTGTGTGAAAGCTGCTTTCATATTGTTGCTTTTTACATTGAGGTTACTCTCCCTGAGACTCTGAATGAAGAGCTCTGTGGTTTTTGGTATTTATATGCTCCTGAAAATTGCATTAAATTGCACCTGCTTCAGTACTTTTTGTTATGATCCAGACCAGGAACAAAATGCGGAGTCAGGGTTCAATCAATGTAAGATTTCATTGATCATAATGTGGTTTTGACTGAGGGACGGAGTCCAGAACAGAATGACATGTTTCAGTTCAGACGGTAAAGGCTTGGGTGCTATGGGCCTATCTCTGCCAGGCCAGTGGCGATTCGGAACAGCTGCCAGATACAGTGTACAATTTGCCAGAGCAAAATAGACAATGGTTAGGCAATGTATTCATTACATGACACATCATGTCTAAAACAAAGCATGGGTTTTCCCTCCACACAAAACACAAACTATAACAGAATGACTGTTTTGCTGAAAATGCTCTTCAGATCTTTGGATACGCATGGGACAAACCATTATCTTCAGGTGTCTGAAAAATCAATTTCGAATCCGACCTGATTCATTAATACAGTGGCTGCAACCCATCTGTCACACTTTTATAATCAGATACAAAACCCCACATTTCATTTGAAATGCCTTCATTAGTATTTACAGTTTGGCTGAAAAAGGAAGTGGCCTCAAAAAAATGAGGCATTTAGTCACAGCAAAAGCAGCAGAGACATTGCCATGGTCTATAGTCAATTGGAATTTCTTCCAGGTATCAGACTTGACCCTCATTCGTCAGCCAATCTGAAGCAAGGTCTTTTCACTCCTGTCAGACATTATTTTTAAGGGGTTAGGGTAGCATAATCAAAATAATATTATTTTCGTCTCTTTCTCACTGGCTGTTTTTGTCATTAATTTTAATTTTCTATTGCTTTTTCCCCAACGGCGCGTAATTATTTTTTCACCCGTGATCCTGAATTAATATTGTTTCTTTTTTTCATTTGCCTGTTTTATCCACATGTTGTGATTTGATGTAAAGTTCAAATGCAGCCCCGTAAATTCACTATGATGACTTTCGACATCAGGACTAAAACAATTTGGAACATTAGATTATAAATGTTTTTATTTTATTTTTATCCGATTTCCATACTTTAAGTACTAGTTTACTTGTACACTTTGCAGAACCTTTCATCTGCAGCTTACTTTTTTTTTTTTCCCTGCTACTAGGCAAGTACGCCCCTATATTAGCAACTCGCCAAAGTGCAGGGGCATCTAGCTTTTAACGGACATGGGAGGTGACCCTCTGATTGGCTAATTTCATGTCACGCCCAAAACACGTCGATGATTAATTAAGAGATTTAGTACAACCATTTTGAAACGTGCACCTTGCATTGAGCCCTGAAAATCAGCCATTGAACTAGCAAAAATGAGTTTGGACACGCCCTACATGCACTTGCGCTATGTGCTTCAGACTGTGCTTACATCACTAAAATAGAGCCCTCTCACCCTCATTGCACAGTTTTTCTTTCATGCAACAAGGCAAATATGCCATTAAAATAGCAATTCACCAAGGTGCAAGGGAAATGACACTGATTGGTTTATATCATGTTACTCTCAAAACATGCTAATGATTGATTAAGAGATTTTATTTCATGTTGCTCTTAAAACATGCCTATGAGTGATTAAGAATTTAAGCTCCACCCCTTTTAACCATGTGCCATACTTTGCAGCCAGATGACCTGCTGTTAGACTAACAAAAATGGATTTAGACATAGCCTAAATGCACTTGTGCCACACGCTTCAGACCTCACACTTAGATTGTTAAATTTAGCCCCTTAATATTTGCTCGCATAGCTTGCAAGTTCGTTTTGGTGTAGATGATTTCAAAAGTTTGCTGGTCTTCACAGCGTGACCTACAATTCAACTTGAGATTCAGCAGTGCCCCAATACACAAGTGTTGTCTATTCTATACAAATATAAACTATCCCACGATGCAGTGCCCTTATTAGATGTGATTTGTTGAAGCTGTTTGAGAATTTAACTTTACCTGGAATCTTCTGAGCAAACTTGCAGTGCAGTTAACCAGCAAGAAGATTGTCCAATAGGCATTTCTAAAATTAAATGTGTTTTTATTGCTGAGTAAGTGGTTAGGAAAAAAGGGAGGGATAGTGAGAGTGCTTTTCCTTTTACTGGGTCATTTTTTTCCCATCAGCAGGAAGACATGTTTTGGGGCATTAGCGATGGAACCCTTTGTTTCTACAGCCTGACCATCAAATAATCACTTCAGCTTGTAAGGATTCTTCCCATGCTTGGATATTCCTGGCGGCAGTTGGCTCAACTCAAATTAGCAACTCAGATAAATCACCATTAATTAGCTAATAAAACCCAGTAGGTTGGGAGCCCAGAGACATTCCCCGGTTATTTAAATTATTTATATTACACCACAGCGTTGATATAGTAAATGAGAGTGGCGCTTCAGACATAAGTCTGTGAAAACCCTTTTTAAGGGCTAATGCTCCTCTCTATGCTCCTACACCTCCCAGAATCCCACCCTCAGGAATACAAGCTGCCTTGACCCCTGGTCAAACAAATATAATACACGAAGCTCAATATTGATTATGCATGCTATACACAAAATTTGCGCAGCCAGTCTTCTCCATGGACTTTTGGTTTGTGTTTATTACAGAGGAAAGAAATGGCAATAATTACAACTGGGAGATGGGGTTTGATTGAAGAATTTGCCTTTTTTTAATATGGAAGAAAGTGACAGAGTTATACTTTCATTAAATCATTAAATATACATGTTTGTAAAGAAAATTAAAGCACCTCGTGGAAGTGGTAATATGGATATTGAATGGAATCCACGGTGCCCATGTTGCTTTTAAGCATGTAGGTTGTAATTTTCTTGCAGAGGGAAATTCTTACTATATCTCGAATGTGTTTGGCAGGAACTGCCTCTAAGTTGTAAACATGTGTGTCCTTTCAGTTATTTTGAATTCATTTCAGATTACGCTATTGGATGTATACATTACAGCGCGCTTTTTTATTCTGGAGTCTAGGTCCTATAAATTGAATTGTGTCTCTTATAAAAGAAAACTGTATGTAGTCTTACGAATAGCAGTGAGTTGGATCACTTAAAGTTTTGTCTATTTGCAGCAATACAGGATACTGTGTGAACACAGACAAGTCAATGAAAAGGACACTTTCATCTTTAATTCCCGGGTATTTAATTCCAAATCTGTTAAATGCTGTTGAAATGACAGCACCTTTTATTTGTGGTCCCTGACTTCCCACTTTTTTGAAGGGATCAAGAGTGATTCTGCAGGTGGCTGCTCAGATTCCTCTTGGACAGATGTGTGTTATTCCCTCATGATTTTATTTATGTGTACACAGATAAAATGTCTAGAGTTGATTTCAAGCATTGATTTGAAGTGTGGGATTTCCATTTTGAAACCGTTGCTCCCTGTTGCTCTCAATATGAATTTCAAAGAGCTGTCACTGCCAAAGGAGCTGGCTGAAAAATCAGAACAAACCCATTTGAGATGACAAAAACATTAAGTGTTGCCATATCAATGATTTGGCACATTCTTGGATTGTACTGTTGAAGTTAGGTACCACAATAGGCCCAAAACACCAGGCATAGCAACTGTTGAGGGGGGGGGGGATTCCCAGAGAAGAAAACCCCTTCACAACACTTAGCCTGATGAAGGAGTTTGGCACATCTGTGTCAAAGTAACAAATCTAGTGAAGACATCATCAGAGTAAATTGAAAGGTTGTACTTCAAGTCTCAAAAATAGGAACACCAGATTATAGTTAATGGGAGTCGTGCTATGTCATGGGCATGTATGGCTGCCAGTGGGACTGGTGCCCTTGTACTCAACGATGATGTGACTGCTGACAAAAGTGACAGGATGAGTATTGGACTGTATGGAGATATTCTGTATGCTCAGATTCAGCCGAGTTCTTCAAAACGCATTGGATGGCACTTCATTGATGCTTTTTGAAAATTATTTGCTCATTTTGAATTTGATGACAGCAACACATGTCAAAAAAGTTAAGACAAGGGCAGTGAAAGTCTGAAAAAGTTGCATGAAGCTAAAAAATACACCTGGTGATTAATTGGTAACAGGTCAGTAACATAATTGGGTGTAAAATCCCAGAAAGCCAGAGTTTCTCAGAAATAAAGATGGCGAGGGCATCACCACTCTGTAAAAGACTGCATTAGCAAATAATTTCGCAGCTCAAGAATGTTTCTCAACATAAAATTGCAAAGATTTTGGTGATTGTATCATCTACGGTCCATAATGTTATTAAAAGATAATCCTGAGAAATCTTAAAACACAAGGGAGAAAACCGGGATTCTGTTGTGGAAATCATTGGATAGACCCAGGGACACTTCTGAAAACTACTGTTCCATTGCTGCATCCACAAATGCAAGTTAAAACTCTACCATTTAAAGCAGGGGTTCCCAAACTCGATCCTGGGGACCCGATGTGTCTGCTGGTTTTTGCTCTAGCCACAATTGCAAACCCAGAATTTTAATGAGTGACTAATTTTTCTTAACTGTGTTACCCATAGTCATATGGATTACTTACACTTTCAAGCCACATTATGGGAGAAAAAGCTATTCAGGCAATTGCTAGAGATCTGGAAAGCTGCATATTACAATTGTATGCTATTCATTGGTGGTCCTTCGAGTCCGACGATGAACGACTATGTGCAGGTGTAGACTCGCAGATGGCTCTGGAGTCAGCAGTATGGACAGGAAAACTGTCTCAGGGTGCCATGGCTGCCGCCTTTCTCCCAGCAAGCGCCTTGGTGATGTTGTCTTTCCAACTGTTTTCTATTCTTTTCTGGGCAAGGCGTGTCAGGGCATGCCAGTTGGATCGGTCCAGCGCAGACTCTTCCAGCTGCTTTGGGGCTATGCCAGCATGTTAGCCTTGATGTTAGCCTTGACACAGCCTTTGAAACTTTTCACTGGCCTTCCTCATTTCCTTTTGCCTTGGCAAAGTTTGCCATAGAGGAGCTGTATGGGGATCCGGTGGTTATCCATGTGAATGACGTGCCCTTTCTATCTCAATTGTGCTTTCAGGATCATGGCCTCGACGCTGGTTGTTTCAGCGCAGTCCAAGACCACAAGATTTGTAATCTTGACCTGCCACTTGATACCCAGGATTGAACGCAGGCTATACATGTGGAGACGCTCCGAATGTGCCGACTGTACAGGGTCCAGGTCTCACAGCCGTAGAGTTGGCTAGTTAGCACAACTGTCTTGCACACCTTGAGCTTGATAGACTGCTGGATGTTGTGTTGATTCAACACGCAATGCTCGCAGCCTGCCTAGGGCCTGGCTGGCTTTGGAGATACTAGCGTTCCATCAACAGAAATGGAGGGTTGGTGTCCTGCAGCGAGAGGACTGGGATGGAACAGCTCCACTGTCTTGCCCAAGCTGATGGTGAGGCCGAAGAGATGGGATGCCTCAGCAAACTTATCGACGATGTGCTATGGGGCAGATTCTGTGTGGGCCATGAGGGCACAGTCATCAGTGAAAAGTGTCTCCAGTATCATCTTTTTCGCTGTTTTTGTCTTGGCATTTAGGTGGCGCAAGCCAAAGAGGGACTCATCCATGCTGTATTTCAGGTATACCTCATGCTCAAGATCTCCGACAGCATGGCTGAGGACGCAGACGAAGAAGAGGTTGAACAGCACTGGAGCTAAGAGGCAGCCTTGCTTCACTCCATTTGATATCTTGAAAGCATCTGATGTCTCGCTGCCAGAGAATACCAGCCCAGTCATATTTTTGTGGAATAGGCAAATCAAGGTTGTTAACTTCCTAGGGCAGCCCAGCTTTTGGAAGATTGTCCACAAGGCCTCTCTGTTGACAGTGAAAAAAGCCTTGGACAAGTCATTGAACACTGCATACAAGTTTATGTTCTGTTCTCTGCACTTTTCTTGGACTTGGCAGACTGTGAAGATCATGTTAATAGTGCTTTGACTAAGGCGGAATCCACACTGTGCCTCGGGCAGGATCTCCTCAGAAACAGCAGTGATCAGATGGTTCAGAGGGATGCACGCCAGTGTCTTGACAGCGTTGGACAGCAAAGATATGCCCTGATAATTGCCATAGTCTGACTTGCTGCCCGTGGTTTTGTAGAGGGAGACAATCGTGGCATCCCAAAACTCCTGAGGTATATCCTCTTCCTCCCAGATACTGCAGAGAATGCTGTGAAAGGTGTCAAGAGCCATTGGTCCCGCAGCCTTATAAATCTCTGCAGGAATCCCGTCCTTGCCAGGAGCTTTTCCAGTGCTGATCTGGCTGATAGCTTTCTTGATCCCATCTAGGCAGGGAGCAGTGTCGAGACTGTCTATTGTTAGTATCTGAGGGATCAGGTCTAGGGTCTAGGGGCTGACAGTGGAAAGTCTGTTGAGGAGAGTGCTGAAGCGTTCCTTCCACCTCTCATTGATGGTACTCTTCTCCTTCAGCAGCGTGCCATCAGTGGACAGGAGGGGGGTAGTGTTGGGTCAGGACCGTCCATACACAGCCTTGATGGTGCTGAAGAACATCTTAGAGTTCTTTGTGTCCGCATACAGCTGGACCTCATCTGCCTTCTTTTGCCACCACTCATCCTGCATGCGGTGGATGGCAGCCTGGGAACGGCTTCAGAAGTGCTTGAAGCGGTCACGCTTGGAGTTGGAGGACAAGTCGTTCTGCCGTGCTATGAATGCTGTCCGCTTGTCGTCCAGGAGCTGGGCAATGGTAACATAATTTTCGTCAAACCAGTCCTGGCGGACTCTCTTCTTTGGGCTAAGTATTGACAGGGCTGTGTCCTTCACCACTACTCTAAAATAAGTCCTAATGCTGGTTTGGGGTTCCAGTAAGGGGTCCATGGGAGGTCAGCTTGTTGTCCAGGCAGTTCATCAAGTTGTCTCGGCATACTGGGTTTTGCAGTTTAGTGATGGTGACCGATGGCTTAACAAGCTTTAGCTTGTTGTGGTGGCAATGCGCAGCTTGACAACCGACCTAAGAAGTCGGTGGTCAGTCCAGCATTCAGCTCCTTGCATGGCTTTGGTTATCCTGAAGTCCTTGGTGTCGCGTCTGCGGCAGATAACAAAGTCAATGAGGTGCCACTGTTTTGATCTTGGGTCCATCCAAGTCGATTTATACTTATCTGCTTGTCTGAACAGGGTGTTGGTGACCGTCAAGTCATGTTCTGCACAGAGACTCAAGAGCAGTAGGCCATTGGAGTTCATTTTGCCAATGCTGTGTGGCCCAAGTACGCCTTTCCAGTTTGCGCACTCTGTACTGACTCTGGCAGCTTATTGATTCGCCAGTCTTGATTTTAATAATTTTAAACTTCTTTCCTCCTTGGCTTGGCTTCTTTTCTAGGATTGTCACAAAATGAGCACAATATAAACATTGTACTTTTAAACATCATGGAATGTGTAGCCATTTTTGTCAAAGTGATACGGAATCAGTTAGACACCAGAAGCGGGGTGAAGGGAAATGAGGATTTATTTAAAACAAAAAACAAAACAGGCACGAGGGCCAACAAAAAACTTGGCCCAAAGGGTTGCAAAAGACAAACTAAGGTAAGCTACACAGAGCTGAGAACTAAAGAGCAAAAACGGCAAGAACAAAAAACCACTGGAAACTCCAGGGAGATAAGCGAGAACAGAAATAATCAACGATACTAAGGCTATATACAAAAACGAGAACAAGGCTTGGGAACATGAACGTGAGCGTGAACTAGAGAACAAAACTTGCACATGGAACGAGACTTGGAAACAAGAGCTTGAACATGGAGCGAGACTCGAGACACTGTCTGCCAGCCAACTTCCACCGCATCCAGATAAAGGCTTAGAAATCATGGCACATGAGGGGCAACACCTGGAGAAGGAGAACAAGAGGCATGGCAAGATCAAGACATGGACAGAGATTGGATGACAAGACTTGCTCATTAAGAGAATGAGCATGCTCAGCTTAAGTACCAATTAAGTATGCAGTTTGGAAGCAAGCATGAATGTTAAGAACAGAAAAGCACAGCAAGATCTTGAAATAGCAAAGCAGGAATCATGACAATAGACTCCCTGTCTAAATTAGTAGTATTAGTAATGTGCCTATCTAAGAATTACACCACCCAGTGAGTGTTAGTAAATGTTAGTAACTTAAAAACAGTTAATTGTCAATTAAGCTTAGAGAGCCCCGAATCAGCACAGCACAGAAGGAAGGGGAAATACCAAAGCCAACCATAGCTCAGAAATGTGCAACAACGAAGGCACGGGGTGGAACGCAGACAAGCGGTGGAGTGGCATGGCAGACCTGGCATGAAACAAAACATGGAAAAGTAAAAACATGGGCAATGAATGTGAATAATGAAATGCAATGACTTGATACAAGAAACTGTTAAAACTGTGGCATGAACTATGAAACTGAAACTTCAACTATGGATCATGAAACTGTTAAAACCATAAATGCTGTCCTGGCCAAAGGCCAGGACCCCAGAACACAACACAAAGAGGTTTAAGGGGGTGAAATGTCTCCCTAGCTTGAAAAGCGATTAATTAAAAAAAAAAAATAACAGCTTCTTAATTCTGGGATTTTGTGTGGTTGGAATGAAAACCTGCATATACAGTGGGTCCCCAGGATGGAGTTTTGGGAAGTCCTGATATAAAGATAAACCACGTATAAATAAGATCCAGAAATGCTGCCTCCTTCTCTAAGCCCAAGCTCATTCAGGTGGACTGAGTTGAAGTGAAAAACTGTCCTGAGGTCTAACCATTCTAAAGGTGAAACTTCTTAGAAATCATAGATGCCACATCCTTGAGGCTTAAGAGGAGAGGGACTGTCCAGCTTGTAATCAGTGCACAGCTAAAAAGCTAGTATCCAATGATGGAATGGGAGTGCCTTAGTGCACATGGAAAACTCGCACATCTGTAGGTGCCATTAATGCTGAACGATATATACAGGTTTTGGAGTAACATGCTGCCATCCAAACAGTATCTTTTTCAGGGAAGGCCTTGCTTATTTCACTAAGACAATGCCAAAAATGTGACATTTTGACAAACAACATTGCTCCTGAGAGAAGGAGTCTGGGTGCTATACTGGCCTGCGTGCAGTCTAGACCTGTCACCCACTGAAAACCTTTGGAGCATTATAAAATTTAAAATGTGACAAAAGAGTCAGCAGAAAGTGTTGAGCAGTGGAAATTCCACATTAGTAAAGAATGGAAAAACATTTAGTTTTCAAAACTAAAGCATTTGCTCTCCTCAGTTTTCAAATGCTGACAGTCTTCTTCAGAGAAGCGATGATTCAACAAAGTGGTACATATGCCCTGTCCCTTTTTTTAAAAGTATTGCTGGCATAAAATTCAAAATGAGTTCACATTTAGCAAAACCAATAAAATTTGTTTCAACAACTGATGTGTTGTACTGTTTTCCATCTAATGTAAAGTTGAAATTATTTGCTAATCATTGTATTCTTTTTTTCATACATCTGTTGGTGCAACAGCTTAAAAGGGCATTAAAATGGCTATCAAATGTAATTAAAAATGAATAAAATTAGTTATTAATTATTCATTAAAACTTTAATAAAGATATTAAAGTTGCTCACACGAGGCACCAAAATATATAGGGGAATATACCTCTATGATCCGTGAAATAGTGAGGATAATTAAGAGGTTTCGTTCTAATATTTTTTCCCATGGGATAACCATTTGGTTCAGCAGGACACCTGCAAAATTAATAATAAGTCTCATACAATTACTATTATAACCAAAAATATGGAATTTCAATTAATAATTAAAATGACCAATATTACAATTAAATCAAACATTTAATTAATAATCTGAAGGATTTTTGGAGTTCCACTTAGGCTTCTGATTTTGACTCAAAGTCTTACTGCACCAAAACAGACACTGGGCTTAATAAATGAATTTATTAAACAAAAAAAACACAGAACATACAGGGGCTAATCTACAGGAGGACTACATACTAACTAGAGAGAGTATCAATGGTGTGTTTGTACGTGCTATTGTGGATGTGTGTGCAGGCGCGCAGGAAGTACTTGTGCCTGTGGGCGTGTGCGTGTGCAGGCGCGTGGCAGATGCGTGTGTGTGCTTGTGGGACTGCGTTCCTCTGTCTTGGGACAAAGGGAGAATTAATTTCTTAATGTATAGGTGGGCCAGTGCGCGGCTGAATAACTGATTTCTTCAACGAATGGCCGAGAGGAGCTAGCTTCAGCTCATATGCAATTTGTATTACGAATTGAGTTATCATCCATACTATGGCATGAGTGTTAGTTTATTACAGTGTTCTAAAGTTAACCAATGAGAAAAAGATTATGCATGTGAAGATAAACAATCAATGGATGATTTACTCCAAAAAATATAAAAATGGACACAATGCGGTTGAACAATTACATCCACGAAGGACAAACCGAAACATGTACAGTTCAAGTTAAAAACTGCAGCACTGCATTACTGCCTGGAATGTTCGGTCAGTCTTACAGGAATTCATAGCTCTGGATTCCTCTCAGGGTCCATTGAACAATGCAGTCATGGTGTGGATGCCTTTTCCCCGAAGATGCATGGATTCGAGGTCCTGTGTGGAGTTCGGTGACAATACGCAGATCCAGGTCTCGTGTGCACTTGGAGTTGCAATGCTGCTCTGCTGTGTCACACGCCAAAAGCAATGTCCTTATTTATTCGGAAAAGTTATTAGACTGAGCTTTTTTGTGATTAACTAGCAGTAGTGCCGAGTGTGAGCTAGTTCAATGAGATTTGCAGTTCCGAAATCGAGTTTTACAGAAATGTGAGCACTCTGCAGATAGGCCGAATGGAATTGCATAGGGTACGCAAATTCCAATACAATTGCCGTCCTTGCGCTTGAAGAGAGTTTGGCCAGTGTGGCTTCCCTGTGGGGGAGTTGAGCCAGCAGCTCGTGTGATTTCCCTTGGGGGAAGTGTGCAAAGAGAGAGTAAACTGGGTGGGGTCCCTAAAAAGTTTTATTGCCTGTTTCATTGCTTTTTGGCTCATTGTATTGAGAAACGTCAAATGCATTTCAGGCAGCGGGTGGTACTGTAGACGTAATTTCCTTTTCCTGTGGAATGCATGGGAAATGTTGTTCTTTGGGCCCTACACATCGTACAGTGCCCTAGCTTTTTGAAAGTGAAGTTGTAAAACTGAAGGTAAGAACATGAAGGCACTGAGGATAGCAATGGTGAAGGCCTGGCAGTACATCACCATGGCAGAAACCCACTACCTGGTGATTTACAAACAATGATGATGAAATTTATGCTTTTCATTCCAGGAAAGTGATAAACATTTGAATAATCAGACAATACAGTCTGAAAAATGGGTGTAAGCCAGTCTAATTCATTTTCCATTGATTTCCTAAGGTATTACTTTTTCCAAGTTTCTCATGATTGTGGTAGCCCTAACTTTTTTATTTATCATTGAAAATCAATGAAATTTGGGCTGCAGGTACTTAAATTCATTAGAAATGCAATGACATAGGGAAATTTTCCCTATCTGTTACATACTTTGAATATTTTGAGTATTCGTCAGATTCTGCGCAAAATAATTTCAAAATTTGAGTAAAATGCCCCAAAATCACAAAACTGTTAAATTGGGCGAAGAATCGCTAAGTCATTGCATTTGGATAAGCAATGGCTTTTAAATGATGAAAGAAAAACTGTATTCTATCGTAGAGTTAAAGAGGGATTGGTGCCATAAGTTTACTGCATATTTAATGAGCTTGCTCACTTACCATGGCAACCGCATAAACAGAAAAATGCCAACTTGTATCTTTTTTGGTGGCTATTACATATACCTCTTTAGATTAATTCTGTGTTGTTTTCTGGTGTCATTTTTCATTTAACCCCAGATCTCCCCTTAAAGATCTAGGAGTGCAGTCTGAAACGTTTTATGCAAATCCATTTAAGGTGTGTCCAAATCCATTTTTGCTAGTTAAACTGTTGGAAATCAGGACGTGCAGGAAGGTGCAAGGTTCAAAGGGGTCACACTTTATTTCTTAATTAATCATGGGCATGTTTAGGCTGTGATATGACATAAACCAATCAGAGTGTCATCTCCCATGCCCTTTAAAAGCTGGATGCCCTTGGACCTTAGCAAATTGTTATTGTGAGGGCGGATTTTGCAAATAGTTAGAAAACCACTTCTCTGCAAAGTCGGGTCAACTTGTGTGCAAAGTGAAGGCGCACGAGCAGACCACTGTCAAAACCTAATCTTGGTAATGTCCAAAAATGTTACCTTAAAAGAGATATATTTTCAAAATTGTTTTAATCATATTCCAATGAAAAAGTCTGAATCCTGGGGTCCCATTTGAATGTGTGCATAGAATAAGGAAACAAAAAAAAAATTTAATTCAGGGTCGCGGGTAAAAACAAAAGTCTTTGCAGATAGGGCAATGACCGAGAGAAATTAAAATCTGTCTCCCAAGGAAAATAACAGCCAGGGAGACAAAAACCAAACATTGTTATTTTGATCAGGCCACTGTAATCCCTTGAATAATATCCAGCAGTAGTGAGATGAACTGGCCTCTGCTTTATTGACAGTGAGGCTAAGAAATGGATCAACCTGGATGACATAAGAAGAGAAGTAACTCTCGGTGAATACCAGATTATTAACATCTCATCCTAGATGGTCTAGTCAGATGCATGGAAGAAATGTTTATTAATTATCGACAGTGACCGCACTTTCATCTCTCACTTTAATGCTCATAAAGTTCCACATTTTATGGTTGCTTTATCTGTGAGCCAAACTGTAAATTATAATTAGCACATTTCAAACTAAATGTAGAGTTGTGTATTTGATTGCAAAAGTGGGACAGACGGGCTTTGTTTTGTGGGTCGGTTCACCTGGAAGACTGCTAGACTGGCAGAGTTCACCAGTATACAGGAGTCATGGCTTTATCTGAATAATTTTCAAATACCTAAATTTACTCTATAAAAACCTTTTGCATGGTTATCTTTTTGTTATTCATTGTTTGCATGTTTGCATGCTGCTGCTTCGCCCTGTGCGTGTAATAAGGCGAGCTACTCATGGTGCACTCGCCTACAAAGGCACATAATACAATCTTAATAATGCAACCTTAAAATAGCAGTTAAAAAATGACTTGACTTTAGACCAGGTTTTTATTGATCAATCGCGCAACTGCTTTATGCTACCTCGAGATTGCAACATGCCAGCAGAGCGCCTGACCACACCTCATTTTAAGACCAACACTCTCATGGGCGCTAAATTTGGCAAAAATGCAATGGCTATTTATACATCTGCATCGGTGGTAAAGTAGCAAAGCACTTCCATGACACATGCTGGGTATGAGATACAGGCTTTGTGGGCTAAGCACGTTGAGTGGGGAGGTACTTGGCTGAGAAGCAGAGGCAGCCGTGAGAGCTAATTCAGCGATGTTCCACTCTCCCGAGTTGCAGCCTTTGCTTGCTGTATGGACGCGAAAAAGGGTCTTAAATATTTTGAGCCTGTGAACAAGTTTGTTGACATTGAAATATTTTGTCCATATGTGAAAAAGTTTTTTGTTGACAGATTTAGTTTGCCTCGTGTAAGATGATTTTGTAATTGTAAAAGTAATTAGTGCTTGTTATAAAAAATTTTGTGCGCATAAATATACTTGGCATATTTGTAAAAAGTTTCTCTGCCGTAGAAATAGTTTGCGCCTGTGTGAACATGGGTATGCAGTGATGTAATTTAAACTTTTGTAAAAAGTTTTTGTGGCTGAAGAAATATTTTTGTATGTGTAATTAAAATTTGCGCAGGAATATTTTAAATTGAGATTTCAAAAAGACTGAGAGACAGACACACAAATTTCCTATGTGCGAATGCAACATATTTCTACAGCTACAAAACGTTTTTATACATGCTCAGATTATGTTTGTACACACAACTTTTTCACGCAGGCACAAAATACACTACCTGTCCATAGAAAGTTTTTTGGATTAAAATCAACAAATTTGGATCATTACTGCAACAATTTATGTTTTTCAGCTGGTAATAATTATTTTTACCCTAAGTGATGAAGGCTGTAGCTCCACATTTCGTAACAAATTATGTCAGAAGACTTATCCCTTAGTGGCGGAAAACATGCTACAGTACAGTGTTTCAGAAGGGGCTTATTATCAGTCTGCATCAAGCAATGAAAAGAATGAATGAGAAAAACAAGCACGTAGAATCATTTTTACTCATGAATTGGCCACCACTAAGTCCTGACCTGAGCCACATAGAAATCTTTGGGATGTGCTGCAGAAACCTATTGAGAGATTCAGCTATACTGTCATCAAAACCACAGCTCGGCCAAAAATGAATGCAAGTCTGAAAATAAATATTCAATATACAGTTGTCAAAACGATGACACGATGAATTTGCAGTGTAATCAAAACTACAGGGGTTTCAACAAGATATATTTGAGTGTTCAATTTTTTTTTGGACAGGCAATGTATTCTGCAGCTACTAAACATTTTTTACATGTACAGATTATATCTGTGTTCACAAAACTTTTTCACAAGCTCAAAATATTTCTGAGCTTGATCTGCCTTCGAATTGCTCCTCCCACAGACTACAGGCCACGAAAGCTTAAGGTTACTCCCTGCCGCAGACCATTTTCTAGGAAGCAACTGACATGGACATCCAACAGGCTACTTATCTGCTTGTGATGAGCTACGGTATGAAGGAAGTGTTCATATCACGCTTTGCAGAGGCAATATAGCCAGTGTAGGGGCTGTAGCTTTTGCCTGGTTATCTTAGTATGTGTATTCTTGCTGTGTAGTCAGTGCGGTAGAAAGATTTTGACGTATGTTTTTCACTTACCCCTTGTGCGCCAAGGGATTCATTGATGATTCCATTTTTATAAACAAATGTCATACAAATGAATGATAAAGTTTTTATCTTATTTGTTGTTGCCGAAAAAGGCCACATAATTCTCTAATCAAACGCACAAACACACACACCCATACACATGAACGCACACACAAACACACTCACAGGCCCACGTACACTCGCACACACACATGCCCACACGCACACACATGCGCGTGCCTGCGCTGGAAATCAATTGCCCTCATTGGCACATTAATAATACCGTGTGTGAGATCCAGATGATCTATTGTACATATGTCAACAGGTAAATATAAAAAAGTCCATTTATTTTCTGAGATAAAGTTCAAATTTTTCTGGCCGCAGAAATCCTGTATGTTTTTTTTCCTCCTCTGACAATGAGCTGGGCTCTCATAGTAGCTGTCCTCAGGCGGTTATTTGGCAAGGCACAGAGGAAACCGCCAAATAAATCCAAACGAATGGGAAGTGCGAACAGATGGGAGACGGATTGCTGTGCTGTTTACGGTTCTGTCCCTTTGCACTGATATGGAATGCTATTTTCATTCACTTGCTGCATTATGGCTTCTGTACACTAGTCAAAGGACTCCAACACACTGTCTATTTCATTGTAATTAGAAAAAAAATTATAGGGAACAGCGTTGTGGTACCAAGACATTCATCTGGTTATTTAACATTTGAGAGAGACTGTCTTAAATAGGTTGGTTTGCCCATGTGGCCCTATTGGCTCACACAGCAAACTGACATCAGTCATTGAATCTATGAAGTTTCCTTCCTATTTTTTTTCAAGAGTGTGGTATTTCAACTTCAGAGGAGACATATTGATTTCATGTGCTGATTTTGTAAAGTTTTCCCCTGAAATTCTGCTCTAACACTCAAATAGCCCCTGCTTGCACTTTGATTTGCAGTGCTTATACCCAAACTGAGTGCTTCCACTCAGATCTGTTGCTGTTTGGACAAATTTCATGTGTGCAACCTGCTACTACTTGAACATATTTCTTGCGCACTACCGTCAGCCTTTTCTCCTCATGCTCAAACTGCCTCTGTGTGCTTGGCACATTTCTGCTTGTGCTTGGATTTTTTAGGACACATTCCTGTTAAAAATCACTAACCAATAGGATGCCAGGTTTTGTGTCGACCAATGAAATTATCTCTGCCTTTTTCCGGCCACATTCGTTTTGCAGTTTACTCAGTTACTCAAGTTCATACACTCCAGCCCTCTTGGGCTTCCGTTGCTTTCTTCGTGACTTAGGTTATCTTTTGGTTTATGTTTATACACCAATACCCACACACTTATTTTACCATAAGGCCACTGAAAATTGATTTCATGGTTCTCATCGGCCACTTTCAGAAAAGATGATTTTCATCATCTTTCATCTTTCATCAGCGAATTTCCTCAAAGATTTTGAGGAGGGATTTTCTGAGAATTCATCACACTGCGAATTTCAACCTGAACTCATTTCAAGACCTATTTGATGATGTAATATCCACAAGAAAAACATTGCACTTAAATAAAAGGAGCTAAAATGTATTGACATTATTAAGAATGAACATTTTCTGAATACGTGTAGAAAGTCTGCAAATTAAATTGAACAGCAGACTGAACAGAATTTCAAAATTTAAACAATGGCAAGTTCATCAACCATTTTCAATTTGATAAAACGTGAGTGACTAGTTCAAAGACATCAAGTCTAAGAGATCAGACTTGCACAATGTAGGCCTACAAGGGTGACCAGAGTAAAAAATAATGAGCAGACTGAATATAATTTCAAAATTTAAACAAGGGCAAGTTCAGTAACCATTTTCAGTTAGATAAAATGTGAGAGACTAGTATATCTAGCATAGAGACATCAAGTCTATGAGATCAAAATAGCAAAATGTAGGCCTGCAAGGATGATCAGAATGAAAAATGAAACCATTTAAATCATGGCCATTAACATGAACATGTGACAGACTAGTACACAGCATCTTTGAGACCAAAACTGAACAATGAACACAAAGATGACAGAATGAAAAATGTCATTTTCAGTTTTATATGGCTATGGAGTCAGACATTTGAGGGACTATGCACAGCCGTCTTTGCTGAGATCAGAAAGTGCACAAAGTGTACACAAAGATGGGTTCCCTGTGAACAATACGACATGCAATGCCCATGAGAAATACACTTATTCTCAAACTTCTCAATTACGCAAGTCCAGATGTGGAAATCTGTGTTTACAAACTCTTAGTTTGTCGCACGGGCAGTCATCTGGATGTGGCCGAATTTCAACAACAAATTTCACAAAATCACTGAGGGATTTTATGCAGGAATTAACCTGCAAAAGTTGGTTGCAGTCCATCAAACAGTCAGAGGTTTTTCCAACCTGGACTTTTTCTGGGATGACTCCCTTCTTGCTTTTTCGCAGGGTTGACATGCATTGCTGTTGCTGTCGAAGAAACCCCCGGGCAACTTCCTCCACGGCCCGAGGCCTGTCAGCCCACCCAACTTCATACGCTTGAAAATTTTACAAAACAAGCCCTTTTGTCACCTCCTTCATGTTCATCCTGCGCAATTCTCCATTTGACTATGAATCCGCCCTGGTGAACTATGCACACTGATATCAACATATCCAAAAAATTAGAAATCCTGAAATCAGGACATTGTTTTTCTCCACACACACTATACATTTGTATTACGCTATGCTAAAGGTCGGTGGCCCTGAAGGGCAGTAGTAATAAATATTTCAAAGGTGCAAAATACATCTCACAAAACACAAATTAATTTCACAGAACAAAAATGAATTACACAGAACACAAATACATTTCACAGAACAAAATAAAATTTCAGAGAATACAAATACATTTCACAAAACACAAAAACATTTCACAAAACACAAAAACATTTCACAGATCACAAAATACATTTCACGAAACCGGAAAGGGTAGGACCATGGTACTTGTATGTGATTGGCTAAACCCAAGTCTGTCCGGCCTCAGTCATTTATTATTTCCTGTTTACACTGGATACTGCAGAGCCAGCGCAAACTTTCAAGTGTTTACCTGGATGGAAGAGGAGCTTTAGTCGATACGGCAATACTTCAACAAGGGACATACATTTAGTATGATTCTTGAAATGCTCTCCTCGTATCATGAAATACACATATCAATTGGAACCCTTAAATCACGCTTAAAAAAACCTTGCACTACAGAGAAGGGGCGGATATTCTTCATTGAATGTCGTTAGGAGGGCAATATCATCAGAGCTGCTGGTACCTGGACAACTGGTTGGATACTGAACAATGTGGATAACTCTAAGCAAAAACATGGTTTGCATTTCAAAAAGGAGACGGTCATGAGAATGCTCCAGCAGCTGAATCCACGTTGGACGCTGTTGCGGGCACGTCGCAGGTTTATCCGTCGCACTTACCATTCAATGGGTCTGAAGCTGCCGGAGCACTTTCATAACGGTCTCCCTTTTGACAGGCAGACCATAGCTGTTATGATCCTGATCTGCGTGACCATGTTCTGCCTGACCATGTTTTTGTTTTAATCCTGTCCTGCCTGACCATGTTTTGATTGATTCTGCCTTGTCTGACTGCTCTGTATTTTGTATTGTGATTTAGACTCCTTGCCATGTTTTGTTTTTGCCTTGTTTTTTTCTGTTTGCCATTTTCCACCATTGCAGTTATATTCCAGTCCTTGTTTTGTGTCATACCTTGCATTGCACTTTGTCTCCCCCTGTCTGTTCTTTGGTCATGATCGCTCACTGCCCCAGTATTGTGTGCCACACTTTTGGGTGATTTCATGGTTTCTGGGATTTCATCCATTCCTTCCAATCTTGATTACTTCCTTCACCTTGCTTTCCTATATTACTAACAATACTTACATTTTGTTGTTTTAAGTAAACTGACTAATCAAGACTAACATTGTTTATAGTACTAGTTTACTAACAAGCACTAGGGATTGTATAGCTGCACATTATTAATTGACTAACAAGCTCTCAGCACTCACTCTGCTCTAGTCTCCGCCCCCTGCCTTTTATCAATTTACTTTGCTGTGCTTCAGCAGATTTTCAGCACCTTGTTGATCACTGTTCTGCCTCTCACTCTGTGTACGGTAGAACTCCCTAACTGGAGCCGTATGTTTGTCAGTAGGCTGTCTCTGTGATCCCTGTCCGCGTTTTGGCTTTTGCCAATTTCTTGTAATCAGGAACCTCCTCATGTTCATTCCTTTGTAATTAGTCTGATCCATATCACCTGCCTCCCCTTTGTAGAATGTGACTTCCCCTATGTGTATTTAAGCAGTCATTTCATTCACAGCTCTTGTCAGAAAGTTTTCCCTGGTTTGCTTGTGCTGTGATTGTTTATGCCTTGTACTCTTAGTGTTACACTTCTGACTGGAACATCCCGGATTCTGATTTTGGCTTTACCTTTGATATTCCTGTGCCCATGTACCATACCTGTTTTGCCCGACTCCGAGTTTTGTGTTTGCTGCCCTGTTAATGGTTCAGATCACGCCCACTGGATTTTGGCTTTTAATTCTCTGACAGACCCGTGCCTGTGAACCGAACCTGTTTTGCCCGACTCCGAGTACTGTGATTGGTGCCCTGGTTACGACTCGGATTTCGCCCTCTGGATTTTGACTTTTGGATTGTGGACTCTGTACAGTTGCCTCCTGCTCTGCGGGGGTTCTCCCCCTTCCTTAATAAAATCTAGTTTTACTGCACTGCTTGGTTCTCGCGACTGGTTCCTGAACGATACATCACAATACCTATGTTTCCATCCACTAATCAATCGAACTATCTGAAGTTCGCCAAAAATATTCTTGCGAAAAAAGCAGGTGAAAATGCGTTTCCATCTAACGGCATTAAAGCGAATAAAAAGTTCTGTGTATTGAGGTTGCATGCTGTTTGGCGATCAAATTGGTTTATCGAATAAATTTCTGACTTTTGAAGCTGTTTCCATTCATTTTCGCAATGATTCGCAGAACCTTCAAGTGAGCAAAAGTAGTGTGTTAGCCGACTAATTTAGCTAGTTAGCCACAATGGATCAAGTCTACCAACAAATGATGATGATTGCACAAGTTGTAAGTGCTTATGTGCCTGCCATGAGCAACATAGCAAACCATTATCAGAAGGTAACGACGGCACAACTTTTTAGATGCGGGATGAAATTTAGACACGGAAATACAGTTCTCTAACGAGAACCATGAAATCAATTTTCAGTGGCCTAATCACTGCATATAATAGTAGCCATACAACACATCGGTCTTAAGTCCAGTATGTGCATTTTTTTGGATGAATTGCAGAGGTGACTTTCCTGACTAAGAGTCAGGAATGATGCATCCTGTTGCTAGCATTGAACTGCTACATGAAAAAAGGATTGAGACATCCCTAGCTCAATGTTTTTTTTATTTCTATTCAACCATAATATCACTTGTAATCATATGCGATTGCCAGATGTCGACACAATGTGTCTTGGGCTATCGATCTGTTTTTCACGAACACAGGTCATTAAGACTAACAATGTTGGGGCGCCCTGGTGGCTCATCGGTCTAAGCGCGCATACCATAAAGGGTGTGACCTTCCCGCGGTGACCCGGGCTCGATTCTACTTTAGATCGTTTGCTGCATGTCTTCCCCATTCTTCTCCACAACCTTCCTGTCTATCTCCACTGTACAACACTCTAATAAAGGAAAAAAATCGTTTAAAAAAAAAAACCGTTATGATAATTAGCTCTCCTGCAAGGTGGTGAACATTCCTCAAACAGGTGTTTATGCGAGTCATTGTTGAAACTTGGACATTAAGAGCCCTTTCAACACCCCTGAGAAACATTCCTGCATTGAGCATGCCAATGGCACACTCCCTGATGGCTCGAGTCATTTATGGCATTTTGAACAATGGCATAACTGGGACTTTTGGGGTGGCCTTTTATTGACCAGAGTACAGGATGTGCCTGGGCTGACTGTACCTGATTTCAATAGCTCTGGATCAGGCCCCACCTGTCTGACAGGCCAATTTTGACAAAGGGCATGAATTTGACAATGATATGGAGAAGGTGACTGAAATGCACACAGACCGGTGGCACACAACCTTAGTCACATAAATTAACCCAACTAAGTCAACCTCAGAAATAATTATGCGTAATATTGAAATGACTAACTGTTGCGTTTATATTTTTTTCAGTATAAATGAAAATTGGCCAGATCTGATAATGTTGAGAGTTTTCAGAGTTTCTGTTATGGTAATTTAAATTAATGATTAAAAACAGATAATGGCCAATCAGTAATTTTAAGGGATCGTTTGAGCTTCCCCTGTTGCTAGTTCACGAGCCTCCTGTGATATGAACCTGCTTAATAACTGAGTAAACTGTAAAAAGAATGGGCCTGCAACAAGGCAATTTCCTTGGTCAACACGCAACCTGACATTCTGTTGGTTGGCGATTTTTGTCAAGAATGTGTCACGAAAATCTCCAAGTGCAAGTAGAAATGCGCCAAGCACACAGAGGCAGTTTGAGCGCGAGGAGAAAAGGCTGACAATAGTAAGGAAGAAATATGCTCAGGTAGTAGCACGTTGCTCGCAGGAAATCTGTCCAAGCAGTGACAGATCTGTGTGTTGGCACACATTTTGAGTAGAAACAGCGCAAATCTAATAGCAAACGGGGGCTATTTGAGTGTGAGAGCAAAGTTTCATGGAAAAGTTGACTAAATCAACGCATGAAATCAATCTGCTTGCTCTCAATACCACAAAATACCACACTCTTGAATAAAGATAGGATTGAAACTGTATGAATCTAGCAACATTCGTAATAGTGTAGGGCAGGCCAACAATATAAATAGACAGGAACATACAAAATTATTTTTATATGTAGCTCAAAATACACACAGTCATAATAAAGAAAAGCTAACATACCAAGATAAGTGTTGACAATATAATCAATATCTGATTGGAGCTTGAGGACCAAAGTATGCATTCAATAGAAGACTACTGCAACCTATACTATACTATACCTTTCTAATTGACTTGGTGTGACAGACTAGTACACAGCATCTTTGAGACCAAAACTGAACAATGAACACAAAGATGACAGAATGAAAAATGTCATTTTCAGTTTTATATGGCTATGGAGTCAGACATTTGAGGGACTATGCACAGCCGTCTTTGCTGAGATCAGAAAGTGCACAAAGTGTACACAAAGATGGGTTCCCTGTGAACAATACGACATGCAATGCCCATGAGAAATACACTTATTCTCAAACTTCTCAATTACGCAAGTCCAGATGTGGAAATCTGTGTTTACAAACTCTTAGTTTGTCGCACGGGCAGTCATCTGGATGTGGCCGAATTTCAACAACAAATTTCACAAAATCACTGAGGGATTTTATGCAGGAATTAACCTGCAAAAGTTGGTTGCAGTCCATCAAACAGTCAGAGGTTTTTCCAACCTGGACTTTTTCTGGGATGACTCCCTTCTTGCTTTTTCGCAGGGTTGACATGCATTGCTGTTGCTGTCGAAGAAACCCCCGGGCAACTTCCTCCACGGCCCGAGGCCTGTCAGCCCACCCAACTTCATACGCTTGAAAATTTTACAAAACAAGCCCTTTTGTCACCTCCTTCATGTTCATCCTGCGCAATTCTCCATTTGACTATGAATCCGCCCTGGTGAACTATGCACACTGATATCAACATATCCAAAAAATTAGAAATCCTGAAATCAGGACATTGTTTTTCTCCACACACACTATACATTTGTATTACGCTATGCTAAAGGTCGGTGGCCCTGAAGGGCAGTAGTAATAAATATTTCAAAGGTGCAAAATACATCTCACAAAACACAAATTAATTTCACAGAACAAAAATGAATTACACAGAACACAAATACATTTCACAGAACAAAATAAAATTTCAGAGAATACAAATACATTTCACAAAACACAAAAACATTTCACAGATCACAAAATACATTTCACGAAACCGGAAAGGGTAGGACCATGGTACTTGTATGTGATTGGCTAAACCCAAGTCTGTCCGGCCTCAGTCATTTATTATTTCCTGTTTACACTGGATACTGCAGAGCCAGCGCAAACTTTCAAGTGTTTACCTGGATGGAAGAGGAGCTTTAGTCGATACGGCAATACTTCAACAAGGGACATACATTTAGTATGATTCTTGAAATGCTCTCCTCGTATCATGAAATACACATATCAATTGGAACCCTTAAATCACGCTTAAAAAAACCTTGCACTACAGAGAAGGGGCGGATATTCTTCATTGAATGTCGTTAGGAGGGCAATATCATCAGAGCTGCTGGTACCTGGACAACTGGTTGGATACTGAACAATGTGGATAACTCTAAGCAAAAACATGGTTTGCATTTCAAAAAGGAGACGGTCATGAGAATGCTCCAGCAGCTGAATCCACGTTGGACGCTGTTGCGGGCACGTCGCAGGTTTATCCGTCGCACTTACCATTCAATGGGTCTGAAGCTGCCGGAGCACTTTCATAACGGTCTCCCTTTTGACAGGCAGACCATAGCTGTTATGATCCTGATCTGCGTGACCATGTTCTGCCTGACCATGTTTTTGTTTTAATCCTGTCCTGCCTGACCATGTTTTGATTGATTCTGCCTTGTCTGACTGCTCTGTATTTTGTATTGTGATTTAGACTCCTTGCCATGTTTTGTTTTTGCCTTGTTTTTTTCTGTTTGCCATTTTCCACCATTGCAGTTATATTCCAGTCCTTGTTTTGTGTCATACCTTGCATTGCACTTTGTCTCCCCCTGTCTGTTCTTTGGTCATGATCGCTCACTGCCCCAGTATTGTGTGCCACACTTTTGGGTGATTTCATGGTTTCTGGGATTTCATCCATTCCTTCCAATCTTGATTACTTCCTTCACCTTGCTTTCCTATATTACTAACAATACTTACATTTTGTTGTTTTAAGTAAACTGACTAATCAAGACTAACATTGTTTATAGTACTAGTTTACTAACAAGCACTAGGGATTGTATAGCTGCACATTATTAATTGACTAACAAGCTCTCAGCACTCACTCTGCTCTAGTCTCCGCCCCCTGCCTTTTATCAATTTACTTTGCTGTGCTTCAGCAGATTTTCAGCACCTTGTTGATCACTGTTCTGCCTCTCACTCTGTGTACGGTAGAACTCCCTAACTGGAGCCGTATGTTTGTCAGTAGGCTGTCTCTGTGATCCCTGTCCGCGTTTTGGCTTTTGCCAATTTCTTGTAATCAGGAACCTCCTCATGTTCATTCCTTTGTAATTAGTCTGATCCATATCACCTGCCTCCCCTTTGTAGAATGTGACTTCCCCTATGTGTATTTAAGCAGTCATTTCATTCACAGCTCTTGTCAGAAAGTTTTCCCTGGTTTGCTTGTGCTGTGATTGTTTATGCCTTGTACTCTTAGTGTTACACTTCTGACTGGAACATCCCGGATTCTGATTTTGGCTTTACCTTTGATATTCCTGTGCCCATGTACCATACCTGTTTTGCCCGACTCCGAGTTTTGTGTTTGCTGCCCTGTTAATGGTTCAGATCACGCCCACTGGATTTTGGCTTTTAATTCTCTGACAGACCCGTGCCTGTGAACCGAACCTGTTTTGCCCGACTCCGAGTACTGTGATTGGTGCCCTGGTTACGACTCGGATTTCGCCCTCTGGATTTTGACTTTTGGATTGTGGACTCTGTACAGTTGCCTCCTGCTCTGCGGGGGTTCTCCCCCTTCCTTAATAAAATCTAGTTTTACTGCACTGCTTGGTTCTCGCGACTGGTTCCTGAACGATACATCACAATACCTATGTTTCCATCCACTAATCAATCGAACTATCTGAAGTTCGCCAAAAATATTCTTGCGAAAAAAGCAGGTGAAAATGCGTTTCCATCTAACGGCATTAAAGCGAATAAAAAGTTCTGTGTATTGAGGTTGCATGCTGTTTGGCGATCAAATTGGTTTATCGAATAAATTTCTGACTTTTGAAGCTGTTTCCATTCATTTTCGCAATGATTCGCAGAACCTTCAAGTGAGCAAAAGTAGTGTGTTAGCCGACTAATTTAGCTAGTTAGCCACAATGGATCAAGTCTACCAACAAATGATGATGATTGCACAAGTTGTAAGTGCTTATGTGCCTGCCATGAGCAACATAGCAAACCATTATCAGAAGGTAACGACGGCACAACTTTTTAGATGCGGGATGAAATTTAGACACGGAAATACAGTTCTCTAACGAGAACCATGAAATCAATTTTCAGTGGCCTAATCACTGCATATAATAGTAGCCATACAACACATCGGTCTTAAGTCCAGTATGTGCATTTTTTTGGATGAATTGCAGAGGTGACTTTCCTGACTAAGAGTCAGGAATGATGCATCCTGTTGCTAGCATTGAACTGCTACATGAAAAAAGGATTGAGACATCCCTAGCTCAATGTTTTTTTTATTTCTATTCAACCATAATATCACTTGTAATCATATGCGATTGCCAGATGTCGACACAATGTGTCTTGGGCTATCGATCTGTTTTTCACGAACACAGGTCATTAAGACTAACAATGTTGGGGCGCCCTGGTGGCTCATCGGTCTAAGCGCGCATACCATAAAGGGTGTGACCTTCCCGCGGTGACCCGGGCTCGATTCTACTTTAGATCGTTTGCTGCATGTCTTCCCCATTCTTCTCCACAACCTTCCTGTCTATCTCCACTGTACAACACTCTAATAAAGGAAAAAAATCGTTTAAAAAAAAAAACCGTTATGATAATTAGCTCTCCTGCAAGGTGGTGAACATTATGACCAACCACTGAATAAAACTTGCTTCCAATTCATTGAACTTGACTAGATTTTTTTAGATGCTTATCCCCAAAACTGTTTTATTAACTTTGCATGATGTCTGAGTCGATCGTAATTACAGACTGTTTCTTTGTTTTCTGCACAAGCAGTGCATACTGGCAGCTGGATACATCTCTCTCTTCTTCCAGGACTCCTCTGCGATTCATCCACAAAATCGCAGTGTGGCACACCAACTGGAGGCTGATGTGTAATACGGCGACTATTATATGAAGCTATTATGGTCAAAGAAAAGTATGGGCACTGGTGTATAAATAAATAAACTTTCCTCTTTTTTCAAAGTTGTGAAGAAGTACATATGTTGCCCAGGAGGGCTGGAGGGTATGAACCAGTGGCAGCTCGTGAACTGGCAACAGGGGAAGCTCAAACAATCTCTAAAAAATAATGATTGGTCATGACCTGTTTTCAATCATTCATTTCAATTACCATTATAGAAACCCTGAGAACTCTCAACATTATCAGGTGTAGCCAGTTTTTATCAATAACACATGCCTGTCAACTCTCATGCATTCAGCTTGAGTTTTATATATGCATATTTACATTCCTCTGTCGTAGTTAGCAATTATTCAATCAATGAGTATGTAAGAGATTCTCGTGCAGAATTGAAGTCTTTGTGCATGGAGGGGTTGGCAGCAATGGAATTGCATAAAGACATTTCAAATGATTTTATTTCATTTAAACGATCATGAAATAAATGCATTGCTTCCAGCCTCTTAGTAAAGAAAAGCGTGAGAAGTGCGGAGTCGTAATCGGTATGTGTTATACACTGAACAAAAATATAAACGCAACACTTCTTATTGTGAGAAATATGAACATGTTCAGAAGCTCATTGTACTTTCATTGTGTGTTGTCAGATTGTATGACCATATTGCAATACATTTCGATCAATGATTTAAAAAGACAAACAAGAATCTTGCGATGGCGTGATGATAAAGGGGATGGGGTCTATTGTCCATATTTCACAAATCAATATTTGGTATGTCCGCCTTTAGCCTGCTGCATTGCCTCACATCTCTGCTGTGTGGACTGTAACAAATGGTCAATGGTGACTTAGTGGACATGTTCCCACTTCTCTTCAAGAGCTGTGTGGAATTGGCAGCTATTGGCTGAAAGTGGGAACCAATGACGAACTCATTGCTTGAGGACATCCCAAAGATGCTGGAAGGGGGACACATCCGAGGAATAAGCCAGCCATTCAAGCACACAGATGTTTTTAGGCTCAAGGAATTCTGTGCATACATGGGTGACTTGGGTCTGGCATGGTCATGCTGGATGGTTATTGTTTTGATGGATGAATGGTAGGACGAAAGGCAGCAGCATCTCATCGTGAAATCACACTGCATTCAAGTTGCTGTTCATCAACTGCAGTTGGGTGCAATGTCCTTGGAATAGTCCCACCTAAACCAGCACTCAACCACCATGTGCCACCTTGCGCACACAATGATGTCAGAATAACAATCCTCGGTCCATCCACCCCGTGAAGTTGGAAATGTGACTTGTCTGTAAAGAACACAGTCCTCCATTGTGCCATTGGCCATCAAATGTGTCTGTTCACTCAGTCGAACCAATTTTTTCATCGAACTGAGGAGAGGTCCAATCCACAAAGAGCAAAAGACATAAAGACATGGACTTCCCGGAGATTATTTTTCATGGTTCCAGCAAAAATGGGGTGATGATGGGGACCAGCTGTCTCATCTGCAGTGGGAGGTACTGGTCTCAGACAATCACAGAGATTGTCCAGATATGGCCTTCTTGGTTGGGGGTTGTCACACATGGGTGTCATGCATGCGGGCGGTCTACTGTCTTCCCTCATTCCTCAAACAGGTGTTTATGCGAGTCATTGTTGAAACTTGGACATTAAGAGCCCTTTCAACACCCCTGAGAAACATTCCTGCATTGAGCATGCCAATGGCACACTCCCTGATGGCTCGAGTCATTTATGGCATTTTGAACAATGGCATAACTGGGACTTTTGGGGTGGCCTTTTATTGACCAGAGTACAGGATGTGCCTGGGCTGACTGTACCTGATTTCAATAGCTCTGGATCAGGCCCCACCTGTCTGACAGGCCAATTTTGACAAAGGGCATGAATTTGACAATGATATGGAGAAGGTGACTGAAATGCACACAGACCGGTGGCACACAACCTTAGTCACATAAATTAACCCAACTAAGTCAACCTCAGAAATAATTATGCGTAATATTGAAATGACTAACTGTTGCGTTTATATTTTTTTCAGTATAAATGAAAATTGGCCAGATCTGATAATGTTGAGAGTTTTCAGAGTTTCTGTTATGGTAATTTAAATTAATGATTAAAAACAGATAATGGCCAATCAGTAATTTTAAGGGATCGTTTGAGCTTCCCCTGTTGCTAGTTCACGAGCCTCCTGTGATATGAACCTGCTTAATAACTGAGTAAACTGTAAAAAGAATGGGCCTGCAACAAGGCAATTTCCTTGGTCAACACGCAACCTGACATTCTGTTGGTTGGCGATTTTTGTCAAGAATGTGTCACGAAAATCTCCAAGTGCAAGTAGAAATGCGCCAAGCACACAGAGGCAGTTTGAGCGCGAGGAGAAAAGGCTGACAATAGTAAGGAAGAAATATGCTCAAGTAGTAGCACGTTGCTCGCAGGAAATCTGTCCAAGCAGTGACAGATCTGTGTGTTGGCACACATTTTGAGTAGAAACAGCGCAAATCTAATAGCAAACGGGGGCTATTTGAGTGTGAGAGCAAAGTTTCATGGAAAAGTTGACTAAATCAACGCATGAAATCAATCTGCTTGCTCTCAATACCACAAAATACCACACTCTTGAATAAAGATAGGATTGAAACTGTATGAATCTAGCAACATTCGTAATAGTGTAGGGCAGGCCAACAATATAAATAGACAGGAACATACAAAATTATTTTTATATGTAGCTCAAAATACACACAGTCATAATAAAGAAAAGCTAACATACCAAGATAAGTGTTGACAATATAATCAATATCTGATTGGAGCTTGAGGACCAAAGTATGCATTCAATAGAAGACTACTGCAACCTATACTATACTATACCTTTCTAATTGACTTGGTGAATTCAATAAAGGCCCAACCCCATGCTGAAAATGTGTGGCGTTGAGCCCTTATTGAATTCACCAATTCAATTTTTAGAATTTTCTGAATGCTGGAATCAGTATCAGCCACAAAAGGATGGCACTTTTGACCATCCCAATTACATGGCAGGCTTTATAGCTCAATATCTTGAAAACTTGCCTGCAAACTGGAACCCTAATTCCAAAATATTTGGGACAAAGTGTAAATTGTGAATAAAATCTAAATGCAATGACTTTCAGATCACATGAGCCAATATGTTATCAATGTTCTATTGTAAATAACATTTCAAATGTTGAAACTGAGACATTATACATTTTTATCCACAAAATGAGCTTATTTCAAATTTTCTGGTGGCAACAGGTCTCAAAAAAGTTGGGACACAGGCAAAAAAGGGAGACTGAAAAAGCAATGAATATATAAGAGAATCATCTGAAACATTTAGCAAGTTATTCAGTTAACTGGCATCAGGTGTGTAACATGATTGGCTATAAAAGGCATGTCTTAGAGAGGCTGAGTCTCTCAGAAGTAAAGATGGCCAGAGGCTCTCCAACCTGTGAAGGCTTACGTAAAAAAATTGTGGAATACTTCAAAAACAATGTTCTTCAACGTCAAATTGCAAAGGCTTTGAAGATCTCATCATCAACACTGCATAACATCATCGAAAGATTCAGAGAAATGGGAAAAATCTCTGTGCGTAAGGGACAAGGCCAAAGACCTTTACTGGATGTCTGTGATCTTCAGGCCCTCAGATGCAACTACATCACTCACCGGCATGATTCTGTCATTGGCATTACTAAATGGGCCCAGGAATACTTCAAAAAACCATTGTCTGTAAACACAGTCCACCGAACCATCTAAAACTCAATTATGTAAAAAGGAAGCCATTGTTGAGCATGATGCAGAAGTGCCACTGTGTTCTGTGGGCCAAGGCACATTTAAAATGAACTGTAGCAAAGTGGGAAATCAGACGAGTCCAAATTTGACATTCTTGTTGGAAATCATGGGTGTCATGTCCTCCGGGCTAAGGAGGAAAAAGACCACCTCTCCTGTTATCAGCGTTCAGTTCAAAAGCCAGCATCTCTGATTGTATGGGAATGTATTAATGCCTATGGTGTGGGACACTTGCATGTTTTAAAAAGCACCATGAATGCTGACAGGTATATCAAGGTTTTTGAGCAACATACGCTCCCCTCCAGAAGACATCTATTCCAGGGAAGGCCTTGTGTATTTCAGCAGGACAATGCAAAACCACATACTGCAGCTATTACAACAGCATGGCTTTGTAGTAGAAGAGTCCGTGTGCTGAACTGGCCTGCTTGCAATCCTTATCTTTCACCGATTGAGAACATTTGGCGCATAATTAAACGAAAAGTCCATCAAAGGAGACCCAAACCTCTGCAGCAGCTGGGAACCTGTATTAAACAAGAGTGGGATCAAATTCCAGTGGCTGAACTAAATAAACTTGTTTCCTCAATGCTCAGACACCTCCACTCTGTGTTAAAAAGAAGAGGGGATGCTACACCATGGCAAACAGGCCCCTGTCCCAACTCATAGCAGCCATCAAATTTGAATTGAGCTCATTTTGTGGATAAAATTGCAAAGTTTCTCAGTTTCAACATTGGCTATGTTATCTCTGTTCTATTGTGAATAAAATACTGGCTGGTGTGATTTGAAAGTCCTTGCGTTTTGATTTTATTCACAATTTACACTTTGTCCCAATTATTTCAGAATTGGGGTGGTAGAACAAAACTAGATTTTGTTCATAAAGCTGAGTCTATTCAAACATCGTTTTACATTACAGTTTTGAGTCCTTAAAATCACTTGCCAACAATATCATACTCCCCTATTGGTAGCCTCTTGAAATAACAAGCAAACAAGTTAATACTTTCCTGTGGGTGGCATTTGAAATAACTTGCCAACAATTTCATACGTTCCTGTCAGTAGCCTCTGAAATAACAAGCCTACAATTTTATATTCCCCAATACAGTTATTTTGAAATAACTAGCTTGCATTTTCATACTCTCCAGTAGGTATCATCTGAAATCGAAAGCCAGAAATTTTTTCCTTTCCTACGTATATCTTCTGAAATTACTAGCCAACAATTCTATACTCTCCTGTGGATAGCCTCTGAAATAATGAGCCAACAATTTCATACTCCTCAATACCTAGCCTATGAAATAGCTTGGCAGGATTGTCATTCTTTCTTGTATGTCCCCTCTGAAATAACTCACTGACAATTTCACACTCCCCCATAGGTAGCTTTTGAGGTAACTAGCTTACAATTTCATACTCCACCATTTGTGCCCTCTGAAATAACTAGCCTACAATTTCATACTCTGTTGTGGGTAGCTTCTGAAATAAACAAAAGATAACTTCACACCATGGGAATATGATTATAAGGCTGTAATGTTCAGTTACTAAGATGTTCAGAGATACTGTTTTGTTCAGAAGTATTTGATGAGTCAATCTAACCATTTAAAACAATACATTATCATAAAGTCTCTTTAAAATGTTTGAATACTGCTTTTTTGTTATATTCCTTTTCTTGTGGAAATACTGAGCAAAATTGAATCGCAGTTCATTCCAAAATGTCATGTCATGTGTAATGGAGTAATCCAAAGAGGATGACAAAACAGAGTTTAATGGTAAAATATTAACATTCTCCCTGGTACTGCTGGTGGTCGCACTGAGTCCTGGCTGCATCCTCAGCTCGGCACAGACGACTCATGGCTATTTTTTTGCTATCGTCCTGCCCACTCCTGCTGCCATTGGACTTGGGTCTCTCCCATCTTTAAATGGCTTGGTGATGCATTTGTCAGTAACATGCAGGCCTGTGGTTAGAGCCACTCAAGCAAGCATCACCACTGCCCCCACCCCGTGCTCTGCAAATTCTCCTCAGCTAGAACTCAGCTGTGCTTTGAAGCAACGCTCGTGGCTATCCGCTTTCAAAACTGCAGATCCCATCTGTGTAGTGTTACTAGCTAGCCATATGTTGCTGGTTTGTAATCAGCTGGAAGTGTAAAGCTGAAAAGAGCTATACTTCTTTGATGATGATGTATGATGCTATTCGTTGATGTGATGATGGTAGTCACTATTTGCATGTGCAATTTATTCGTTGCAAAAGGATCCATTTGCTGCATAGATTTTTTTCTGGAGCTACTTTTTGCAGCAGTCGTTTTCTTACTCAGTTGCATATATGCAAAATAGGTTTTTCAAAGTGTTTAAAATGACAGTTTGAGTGCTGACAATTTTTTGTCCTCATGAAGGATTCACTGATCAAGTAGAGTGTGCACCACAGTGGCCATGTTTACGCTAATGTAGAACTGAAGCAGTGCGTTTCCCTTTCAATGTTTTTATGACACTGGTTTGTCTTTTGATCAGATTAATGAACAAGAGTATGTTGATTTATAGCAGCATAGCTTTTAACTAAGGTAAGTGAAATGCCATATCCTTGAACTTGTTAGGTGGATAGATAAGCAGACAGGGAGGCAGACAAACAGACAGACCAACAGATAAATAGATAGATAGATTGATAGATAACACTTGCAATTGTGTGGTTGATTCTTCCCCTTAAATGGTAGGATATTAACATTAGTTTCTTTATACTTACCTTGGAAGAGCAGTGAAGGAGAAGGGGACTCACCTTGAATTTTAATGCGTTTCTCTTGATTGCAATCATTCGGTTGTATCGGTGTTTCCTCTCAGGTATTTTTGGGGTAGCATGGTCTTTACATCACAGCATCAGGTCACCAACTGTATGGAGCAGGGTTTACTCAAACTTATACAAAAAGGGCCAATGTTGGTGCAGCATTTAATTCCTGCCACGCTGTCACATACCTGATTCTACGAGTGAACCATGAAAGTCTTTGCGAAAAAGTCTCGCGAAAAAAGTCTGTGCGAAATAAAAAAAAAGATTTGTATCATTATCAGCTGTTTGACTGTTTGATTGGAAGATCAGCCTGCTCTCACACTGGCCCTTTCTGGAAAAGATTGGTATATAGTGTGTCTTAAAGAACAATAACCTTTAGCTGGTGATATTTGGTCATTGTAAAACTTTATGTTGATGTCTAAAAGCCTTTTCCTGTAAAATTCAACTTCTTAAAGAAATAGATTATTTGGTGTTGGCCAATATTTGCAGTGGCTTAAGATTCATCTTCTTGAACATAAAATAAATATTTTGAGAAGTTTCTATCTATTTTTCAAAGACTGTACCGTGGGCTTCGAGCAACATTTTTAAAACATGTGCTTCCTGTGATTTGGCTTCGAGTTTTCAGGTTTCACACTGTGTAATTTTTATTAATGAAACAGAAATATTTTTGTCACCTTTGAGGAAAGTTGTTTTCATGAACTATGTAAGCGGTGACTGAATGAAATGTTTTCTAAATTTAAATTGTGCTTTGAATACAGCAAAGTTATTTGTTTCTGAATATTTCGCCTGAACAGGGAACTTATGCAGCATAACTGTGTTGTCAAAACAAGGAGTAGTTCATATACAAAGTTGATTGTAAGCATATTATGTAACTTAAGGCATCATTGTACTCTTCTCCTGGGGTATGAGTTTAGTTGCCATTTTTTGTTTCTCGTCCCACTGAGTCAGAATATGAATTAACATTCATGATTATGAAGTGTTCGCGATTTGTCAGACTTCACCAAACCGATACCATTTGGTCTTTGTGCAAGTAATAATCACTTAATCACTGCTAGTGGCTTTATTAAGGCTTCAGAAGGGATCACTGGAGATGCATTTTCACTTGACATCAACAAGCTACATTGAATATCTGTCTTGATACTGCTATTGTTATGTCCTCGCATGTCATGCTAAATTTTGTCGCATTTGAATCTCGGCTGATTTCCTCTTTGCTTTTCTGCGTAGTTTGTCAGACATCACAAAGGCCAAATTGGTGTCCAACTGAGGTTATTTCTATTTTGTTGAAAGTTACTGTGTTCGTTTGCGTGACACTGTCGCATTTCTAAATGAGCTTTTTTCCTTCACATGCCTTTCTAGCATGATTTTGTGCCAGCGTGACTACAGTATGGGTTTCATTTATCTTGATCAGCCGAGAATAAAATTTACGGTTGGTGTACCTGCCTTTCATTAAATGCTGACTCTATCTACTCTTTGTGCAAATGTGTGAATCAGGGATGCATAGCATCATAATTTCAGAACCAAATGAGTCATTATATGTGCTGTTCCATAGTTTGACTCATTTTCAAGCCATGCTGAGCTGACAAATCTGGAATGGATAAAATAATCTGTCAAGTTTTTACCTCGGGTCTGTAGGGATCAGCTTTGACTTAAACATGCTTGTTTGGAGTGTGGCTTACTCTTAACTCCTTTACCATGAGAGATGAGTGTCATGTCATGCTACATGAAGGTAGCATCCGCATCGTCTTCATCAGAATACTTTACCTCATATCAAACACTTGGTATTGTTGATCACAGGAAGTCCTACATATTATTGTCTGCTTTTATACTTTCATATCTCACCATTATGTGCCTTCTACCCCAGGGTATCACAGCCTTGCTCCTGGACTACCCCTGCCTTGCGCATTTTAGATTTCTTCCTAATGAACCACACCTGATTCAGGTGATCAGCTCACTAGTAGAGCACTTGATGAGCTGAACTGAGTGGGTCAGATAGGGGAGACATGTAAAATGTGCCGGGCTGCAGCACTCCCGGAGCAGGGTTGTGAAACACAGTCCTATCTTACGCTTCTCCTGAGCCCTGTAAGTGCATAGAACCTGATCCTGTCCCAGGTATTTCTATTACCCCATGCCCAGCTCCACTGACTGCACATCTGAGGTAATGAAAGTGCCTTGATGTGGTTATTATTTGGTAAAATACATTTGAAAGAGGGAGTAAAATGATCCGAGAATGTTTGAGTATTACTATTCTTTTTACTTTGCTAGAAAATGAAAATACGTTGAGAATCAGTACCGCTCACTCAGACCCCTCAATCTTACCTTTCAAAATTAAGCGAGACATAGATTCACACAGATATACAGTACATGCTGTTCTTCAGGTGAAATGGAGGGAATTCAATCACTTTCCCTGAATCCTGGGGGATCCATCAGTGCAATGGCACTCGGAGTCATGCGATCTGCCCACCCCCCCTTGGCTTTCTGACAGCCGCCGGGCCCCATTGATCCAGGTCACGGTACAGACGAGGCAGCGGCGGCGGTCAGAGCCAGAATCCAAACGGCCGTTAGCGGCGCGGCTCTGAGGATCGGCGGCGGCGCAGCAGGGCTCGGTGTGAATGATGGGCCCAGCGCACCTCGGGAGCTTGTCCCCAGTGTGCCAGATTTAATCACTCCTCGTCAGTACAGAGAAACTGCAGCTGCTAAAAGCTTGTGTCTCCACAAGCCTTGCTGTAGGCGACTGTGTCTTTTTCTCTTTTCTCCTTTTTATTTTATTGTAGCGGTGCGTTTCGGCTCTGCTTTCTGCTTTTACGCCAGAGAAAATGGTTCTGAAAATGACTTTTGCGATTTCAAAGCGTTTGAAGTTGTCGAGACGAAAAAAATTGAGTGAACTTAATATATTCTTGTTTCTTGCAAACAATTTCATGATCAGCTGATAACTTAAACACGTTGAAATTAATAAAAGCCATCATTGCCATTGTCTTCTTTTTTGGATGAAGGAATATTGTGAAAGTTTTTTAAACTATTTTGAAGATGTACCCCACGTGCTTATACTGACAATATGAAAGTATCAAATGTGAATCCAATTTAAAAGTGACTTCATGTATTTTGTTTATATATGTCTTTCAATTCATATTTAATTTTCAGTGAACCTGAACATAATGACTAAAATATTAGTAGAATAATGTTTTGCATAATAATTGCCTGTCTTCTGCTGTGTTGGGTTTTGTGTGGTTTTAACACAGTTAATTTTATTTTCAGCCCAAAGCGGACCATCGACCACGGGGAAGATTCCAGATTGTCTTTTAATGATGCTAAACAGGTTAATCAGCAACTTTTCATTCATGATATGAATACAACAGCATACTGAACTCTTGAAGCATTTTTTCCTTACTTTAATTTTTATGAGTGAATATGTAGCTGTCAATTAAGCTATTAAGAAAGTGGCTAACTTGCCTTACCCTGACACTTTGCATAGAATGCTGAATTGTTTCTGTAGAGCTGATCAGATCTTGATAAATATCCTTTTTCATATGTCAAATGTATATTAAATAAGTAAAACAAAAATATAAAAAATATACAAGGGTGTGTACGTTGTCTGCGTAAAGTTTTCTGTCTGTAGTTGTTCACTTTGGGTCCATAGACTGACTGCTGTTGAAACAACTTTGTCAGAATGTTCAAAATAAAATAAACTTGAAACTACTCCCTGTCAGCATTGTAGACTTTATAAGTGGTCATTTGCCTCTGGCTGAATTCTGCAGATGTTACTGTGTACCATTACAGTTGAAACATTCAGAACTTTGTGGATAGTGGTCGATGGATTTTTGAAAACAGAATGATCGCTGTTGCATTGTGTGCCATAACGGAGGAAAGATTTGCTGTTCTTTTTTTGTCAGTTGTGTGAACCATATCTGAGCACCTGGATGTCTCAAAGCTGGCAACTTGTGCTCTGTCATTAGTGTAATTGTGTCATCATGTGCAGTCAATGTAGAAAACATTATTACAGTTTACACTTTGCATTATATTAAATGTTTCACTAATAGATGTGTCCAGTATTTACATGCAGATCTAAATGAGCCAATGAACAAAAGATTTTGAACAGTTTTTGGTTTGGTTCCATTTTAACCTCCCTTTTGTTCTCCTCAACCTATGACCTTTGACCTGCACAAGGTAGAAGTTCTTCTGCATCATCATATTAAAATAGCTGATTTCAGTTCAGCACTTTGTGTATTTCTGCTGCTGAGCTTATGAAATGTAGAGTGCCACACTGGGGAAAAAAATCTTAAACTGTGTCTCACAGATTAGCGGAAACATGTTCCATAAATACCAGCTTCTTTCCCTTATCTCCATACAGAAATGACATCATGAGTGGCATGTTCAGACAGACATGCTTGTCCTAAGTGGTGACATCAAAGACAGCTGTATAATCTGTCCCAATTCAGTGCCACACACCATTGAGGGACAAGATTATGATTTTGTTTCTGCGTTGTTCAAAAAATTTTTTTTATTTTAAATGTTCCATTTGTTCAAGTCGACTTGGCGTATTCATCTGTGACAACGTCAACCTGAATTAGTGGTGTTAAATGTGGCAGGGAAAGTCAGTCCAATAAATATCAGTGACGATGGTGGCTGACGGTCATTATATTTGATTCAGCAGAATTTAATTTATTTTGAATTTTTTAAAATTTTTTATTAAACACAATAGTTTTCTATAGACTACAGTCTTGTATTTCCTGAATATGTCTCTGGATGAGTGCATGTACAATATAGGCAATAGTTTGAGATGGAGGCCATTTTATGAGTCTTAGCATTCAGAACATGTGATATTGATTGATTTGCTTTTACAAAATGTAATTATGGCCTTGAATCCTGTTGTAGTCCACAAGATAGTGATATGATTTACCCGTGCGTTTGCGTAAATGAAATGAAATTAATGTGTATTACAAAGACATCTCTTGGACCACTAGTCAAAATGATGTGGGTGTGAATTGATTTACAGAATTGCTTGCAGTTACTGTTTTATTGAGCTATATTTCAGAATTTCTTGGTGAAATCTTACTATGCATGAATGGATTACCTCGGCCTCATGCAAAAAGAACTTGCATTGTAATGAAATATTGTCATAGGTGTTACATGAGATATCAAAACATACCCTTTAGTGTAAATACTTATGCCAGTGAACATTTTCTACCACCTCAGCGGTGATCTCTTGTGTGGTATAATTTCTGTGTATTTGTGTCCATTGTTTTACTTTTATAATAAAAATGTGGTCTTGTGTTGTCCTGTTACAGTATGCTCCATAACAAAAGAAGAGTGCTTGCTTCTAGGTGTAATTATTGAAATGTCAATCTGAAAATGTCAGTCTGTTCATATACTGTAATTGTTCTTGCTAAGAAAATGAATGTAAAACATTACTAGTTTTCTCTAATTAAGAAAGAGATTGCTAACGGTCCTCTCCATGCTATTCTACCCATGTTGAACTGGCTTTAATGTTGCATCCATTTGATCACGCATTGAAGGACACTTCGAGAAAATTCTGTGAAAAAATATATTTTATGCCTGATTTAGGTTGCCTGCATATGTATTGTCTACCCTCTTGCGCGAGACGCACTGCCATTGAGCTAAGTTAGCGCATTGTGCATATTAGCCATATAGATTCTCTCGCTATTGCCTGAGGCCTCTGGCACCGGGAACCGTGTCATTTGCTACCAACTGGGTTTCTGATGAGAGCCTGACCGGGTCGACTCATCTGTCACTACCGACTCATTCCTTTTATTTACATCTGTCTTTAGCATTGTAATTACTCCCTATATTGCTTTAGCCTGGAGGAATGGGCAAAGAAACTAAGTACTTCGGGTTTTAGCCAATAATAAAAAAATAAATAAAATAATAAAAATTAGCTTTGCCCACTGTCGTAAAATGTTTTGCTCCTAATTATGCACTTCAGCTCATAATAGGTCCACATGTGATCTTACAGGATCTATGACGAGTTAATGTGTTTTCGCTTTTGTAATTTGGAAACGTGAGCAGTGCAATGCTCTTCCATTAGCCTCAATGCTACCAGCAAGAATAATCACTGTCGTTGACATCCATTCATTCTCACGTCGCTAAATTTCGCTAACATTATTTGCCCATAATTCCGTAATTGCGCAAATGACACACACACACACACACACACACACACACATATATATATATATATATATATATATATAATTTTTTTTGGAGTCCCGTTCTCTGTAAATATACATTATCCGGCAGAATCAGAAATTATTTCATAAACTATTTGAATATGGTGTGATTTTTTGACTTGTTTCCAGAAACTCCTACATCTGCTCCAAACGGGTGAGTGGATTTTACGTCTGAATTCTAAAGCAGCAAGGTTGTAAACCTTTACTTTATAATGTCAATTTATTCTAACAAAAGTATTTGAAAATGCAAAGGGGAAAATCGTTTTAACCCGTTTTCTTCAAGTTGGCATCAATAACAGGGCATAGTCTTTAATGAGGTCTCAACTTTAAAGACTTGAAGGATATTAACAAGCTGCTTGACAAATGGCGCGTAGAAGCACATTAAAGACGCAGCTAATGGAGCGCATAATGACGGCTAATTTTCGATCAGATATAAATTAGAGCCCCCAACAGTTATTTGCCTTAAGGACTTTATGTAAATGATTCTGTTCTGTATAAACTGAAAGCTGAAGAGAGCCTTGCCACGCTGGCACTCCTTGTGGGTATGATTAATAGACCTGCAGCAGAATGGGACTGACAGTTGAATTAAAACAGCCAGAGATACCTCGTATTACCAAATCTCTATTACAACTGTATAATCGTGATTCAAATGCATAAGCAGATTCAACCGCAAGGAATGCGTTCGGATGTTGCATGAAATTGTATACACTGCTAAATTGGAGGCCAGCGTTATACAGCAGTGTTATTTAGCTCAGAGCCGAGATTGGCTTGTTGTTTGTTGGTTCGCTTTGACACAGCGTAAATGACGTCATATTATTGGCATACCTTGTGCAAAGGTGCATTTAAACGTGGCTTTCTTGTTTTTGACGCTCAGAGTATTTAAATATCTGCCGTTTCTTCTGAAATTAAACATTTCTGCGGCTATTTTTTAAAGTAGGCGTACTCAAGCATCTGTCCTTCACGCATTCCACGTTCCAATTCGTTCTCCTAGTTTGAAAAGATATAACTGATGTGCTTAACAGTATATGTCTTACAAATGATGAATAGTTTCGAATGGCCCTTGAATGTCGAATAGCTGTTTACAGTGGCCTATGTGGAAATTATTTCGGTTTTATTACTCAATTATTGAGTAATAATTTGATTGATCATTTCCTTAGTTGTTTTTGTAGTTTAACGTCAGCCACTTGTCAGTACAATGCTTAGTTTTTGCGCAGTTCTTTTCAGAGTAAAAGTTCCTCAATTTTTTGTAGGCGAACTTCTGAACAAATAACATGTCGCGGTTTGCTGTTGAAGCAAGTGTGGCCCTCGTATGCTGCTGTGATTTAAATAGTACAACATACGCTGAAATGACATTTTCTTATTCACAAAAAACCTTCTCAAAATGCTTTGATACTCGAATGTTCTGCAGAATATTCACCAATACGTTCACTTGGCAGCGTTTATGTTTATTAACCAATGTAGGTTACATGATGAAAATTAAGTTAAAAATTCCGGCGAGATATTAGTTTTTTCTACAAAATGGAATTAACCATGCTCAACAACAAAATTAGGTGTATGACCGGCCAAACTGCAAGGCGAAAGCCACAACGTTGGCAGTTTGTAATAGTGACCAGCCATACAGCGATAGTACTCTGTGTTGTGTTGTTATTGCTCCTTTTTGGATGTCAGACCTCCACTTTCACCCCCTTACCCGACCCCCCACCCTGAGGAATTTCTTCTTGTGGCATGCATTTTTCCTCCTAGAGTGTACAGGATTTAAAATGCAGAAAACATAAACATGAATTCACGAGGTTTTATTTAAACCTCGTGCTCAAACGTGTTTTTTTTTTTTTTTAACAAGGGACCGCGCGAAATATTTTATCTGACATTAGTGTCACCCAAATTGCACCTGTTTGGCAGACATGAATTGTTTTAGTCTGTTGCTCCTCTGGCTATCGCTACTGCATTCGCCTGCCTTTACGTTTTTACGTAAGACTGTGAGAAAAATTAATTGCATCCATACATCTATGTCACAAAAACTTATGCAAAAGACTAACGTTAAAATGATGTGTTATTTTGCATACATGGCAACCTTGTCAGTTCAAGACAACAGAAATGAAATATGTATTTCAAATTGAAAGTTTCAAAGTCTTGTGGAATCAGAAAAATAAAACGAGCACCCTGATATAAACCTCTCACTGATTTAGTTTTGGCGCTGAAGATTCACTTGATTGAATCCAGTTTTCATGCAGATATATCCCTCCCAAACGACAGAAATTAAGGTGTATCTTGACTGATATCTTCCCTCCTGTTCATCTGACTATGTAGTATAGAAAGGCCCTAATCACCTGAGGTATTTTTAATTATTTATTTATTTGTTTGTTTGTTTACTTATTTAACTTTTCCGTTGTTGAAGATTAAGGTGTAAGTTGAGGTTTGGATATTAAACCACACGAGCAAATGAGGTTTGATTTAGGACACGTTTTATAGAATTAGTTAAACATTTGGCCTCAAAAGAAAAAAACTTCACTCGTGTTTTGCGCTGTGCGCCTCAATTCTCTCGTTGGCCATGATTTTAAGAGCAATTATTTGTGTTGCGCTTTCTCTGGAATTCCCTCGGAGAAAATAGAATTCAAATAGAATTTAAATTGTCTTTATTATTAATATACAATGCATTACACTTATTTCCCTTCTGTCATTTATGAATACATTGGTGGATTATATATTAAATGCCCATAAAATGAATTCCTTTTCGTATTGCGACATGCTACTATAGAGTGTGTGCTGTACGCGCGTGTCTGCGATTAATATGGGACTACATTTTACTTTGAGGACAATAACACGGGCTTACACAAAGGTAACGAAATAGTGATAAAACATTACTAACCTTTGAAAGACTACTCACTCATGTGTGATGGATTTTATTCAAAAATAGGTCTAATGTAGATGCTTTTATATTCGCTTTCACACCCCAGTTTCATGCATCGATTTGCTTCTTTAAAAACTTCAGATTCTTGTAACCACAAATGCCAATGAATATTGCATTAGCTTCAGCGAACTCCAATCACAAACCATTGGATCTGCGCAAAAGATATCAATTATTGAAGAAATTATAACCAAACCCTGAATATGTGTTAGCTTTTGTAGCCCAATGTAAAATGGAGGGCATCACAATGGAAGATATTGTGACAGTGATCATAAAAATGACAATAAATAAATGGTTTGATTTTTTTGGCTCACAATTTCTGGCCTATGGTTCCTCTAATTTAGGATTAAAAGAAGTAGCGTCTTTGAAGGCAGACACTTGGTGTAAATGTACAGTTAAAATATTCCACTCGCAAGTCCCTAGGCGGAGATCCGCCAGTCCCTGGCTTCATTAATTTTTCAACAGCATCCCAGTGAAAGGAGAAAAAATGATCAGGGAAAAGAGAAAAATAAAACAGAGGGCTCAATTACAACAAAGGAAAACAGCGCCAGCATTTTCTTTGAAATAAGAAGTGTCCAATTATATAATTTTTCAACACGTGCGACCTGCAATGTTATGGTGTACAGGTAGGTCGATATATGTGACTGAATTTTGTTGAAACAAAGAGCATTTAATCATTTATAAATTCCAACCATGCAATTTGACTGTACGATTGCGTTTTGATTTTTCTTGTAATGTATGCGACATTCATAACGTCTGATATGCACGTCAGGTGTACGTATATCAATTGTGTGTTTCGATTGTATAGGATTTTATCATCACCTGCGCTAAATTGATTTCCCCCACATCTCTGAAAGTTAAACAGGAAATTGCCTCGCTAGGGAGCTGCCATAATCTCGTGCAGAGAACGGATGTCAAACCGTGAGACTCACAGCACAAAGTTAATTTCAATTCCCGAAGAGAATTTCACTTTTCAGCTCTCCCTGTCCCGCTGTAATTAGCTGAGATAACTAATGATTACTTACTTACTCCCTCGTAATTATCTAGTTTTCATAATTCGCTGTGTAATTTATTAATTCGTTCATGTTATCTCACAAGTGAATGCTTCATTCAGGAAATGTGGAAGAAGGACACGTCACAGGTAGAGCTTTTAATTAAAAACATATTTGCCTCGCCCAATGATAAAAGCTATTTCTGGCATATTTTTGCCTCTTTTAAGATTCCTTTCATTTGAGAGTAATGTTGGTGAGACATTGTCTCTTGATTAGAATATTATCTAATCTACGATTAAAAGACAGATGTTAAATAGGGCCTATTCTAGCTCAACTGCTGGCCCAGTTTAATCAAAATTCTGCTTGACTTCAATTTATAAAATCGGAACTCTCGCTTTGATGAATTATAAACATGTCAAGTCTTTTTTGAAGTTGGTAATATTTTCCTTTCCTTCGTTTCTTTCTTCCTGTTCTTCTACATGATTTGTTACCGTTGATTTAACAATGGAATTGGGAAGTGTGGAGAAAATAGTGTCCTTTGACCAGCATTTTTTATCTACAGTACGAATATAAACATTTCGCAATCATAATTGTGCTAGTTATTTACCATTTCTCCGTTGAAACTGGTAGAACAGATGTAAATGATTAGATCGGCGATTTAAATTTATTTGAATAGGCATGTTTGTTGATTTTTTTCAAGAAATAAACATTAACATATGTAATTTGTATTTATTTTATATATCTCTGTCTTTATTTTCATGTTTTTTGATGGCCTATTATTATTTTGAATGCGTGGTTGAATTTTAATAAAAAGGCTTTGTATTAAATCCGACGAACTCAGATCGCAGCCGTAAATGTTTTTCTATGTCCTGAGTCTTAAACAATAGAACAACATCTGTAGCCTACTTCGTGGACAAACATCAAATCACTGATTCCGATGACTAACCGCCATGAAGGAAGTTGGCCTGTACATGGTATCTGGCATTTGCGGTAACGTTCAAGATTGTTGCTGTCCTTGGTACTGAAGCCATTCTTTCGTGCTTCTTTGTTATGTCTTCAGGTTCTGGCGAACATTCATCATTTATGAACATTTGGTTGGATTTTAACATCATATTTCGATGCCTGACTTCCGTGTTAGTGTTAAGTCCTGACGTGTACTTCAAAGCTTGCTTATATTGTTGGGATCCAAAATGTTGGCTGCATATTTGAAAAAAAGATGGCCAAGTTGGCAGGCGTAGTGTTTTTCCGGGGCTTTGACATCTGGCTGATATGCTCTAGGGATATATCTAGATCTCAATAGATCCCCTGATTAGACTAATAGAATATTAGAATTTACTCCCAGGTCCTTGGCCGCGGCAAGCATTTATCTGCCAAAATATTGCTGACAGAAATGTGTCTTCATCATTACATTTCACACGATGTGAACCAATAAATACCCGTTTTCTTTTTGATTTAGCCTCGTAAGAAAAAAAAAAGTGTGTGTGGGTGTGTGTGTGTGTGTGTGTGTGTGTGTGTCTGTATGTGTGTGTGTAACAAAACACGACCTTCCTTGGTTTTTGAAATGCACGTATCGATGAGGCTTCGCCACTGATTTCAAATATATAGGTATATGCATATTTTGGCAATTCACCTCATTGAAAACTTTCCAAAAATTCCAAAAAAAGTTACATTTTGTTCTTTAATGAAATACACCTTGCAATGTAGTAACCATAAAACCGAAAATTACACGAATATAGCAAACTAATATAATTTGACAAGTAATTAAGGTCAACATACACCACATTTAAATAACTCTTCAAATTATCTCCGCTAAGACAATACAGCAGGTCTGTAAGAATATATATGTGCATCGACTCGTTCAAATGAAATATTTACATTATACAAGTATACCTCCAAAACGTTTTTTTTTCCATAAATAAACATAATAAACAATGTGATTCAACAGACAACGCCTTAATGAATATTTTATACAAATAAATTTTAGAAAACATAAATAAAAAATAAATTTAAAGAGAAAAATCTCATTTCTTTCGATTGTTCCATTTCTTATGTTGAAGCACACAAAAATGTTTTGTACATATTTACCATTTCCTTTTGGAATAAACACGTCTTGCTTGTGCTCAGAATGACATTTTCTCAAACCGAATGGGAAAGGGAATCCCAATAAATATGTAATGAAGTAAACATTACCTCATGTAATAAATACTTTATAAGATCGTGATCATGACAACAGACGGGAGAGATCCTGTAACTAATAAAGACTGTTTTTTCCGAACTAAATTGGATATAAGGAACATTTGAATCAACTGAGGCATATTTGCTAAAATCAATATAAAATAATTTATGCCGGCACAAATTTATATAGCAAGACTCCCTCATATCATTTATCGGTATTTTTTCGTATTTCAGGTGTTGTCGAAGACACCACAATTAATGAATTTATAACACTGGGCGCAAAGAATAAATACTGACAAATCAAGACTGCGAGATCGATCATTTTAATTGGATGTAAGGGAGTAATCAAATAACTGCATTCAGCGTCAGTGGCGACGACCCTGATGCCCTATAGTCCATTTTGTCGCCTGGTCAAAAATGATGAATGATAGCTTTCCCCCCAAAAAAGTATTAAAGGAAGTATTAAAGAACGTAGCCTAAGTTTGATTATTGAATGGCGGAACCTCTGCATTTGGGAGGACTAACCCCCAGCAACTCGATCAAAACATGTTTTTTTGTAAAGTGTAGGCCTACTTTCTGTTTCAACGTAATGTAGTGATATTTAGCATCTATTTAGCATTTGAAATAAAGGCAATATCTTAAAACAGTGTAGCCCGGAACATTTCCGCATGACACGTCGTGTTTAACCGGAAAAACGGTGCAACATAATAAGTGGTGAAAAAAAGTTCTTACTTGGTAATCAAAGGATCCTTTAAAACGATTCCACATCCTTTCTGGGTTAATGACGTGACAAGGTACTGCGTATTTTTCGTTTTTCTTTTTCAGTCACATAGACCATGATTCATAGTTCTGTCTCATAAAGTCTTTAAGTCATGAATGATTGAAAAAACTTGTGAGATAAGAAATATACAAATCGACTTTTCCACGGGACAGTCAACAGTTTTTCAGCTTTCATTGTTTAAAATTTTTATTTTTTATTTTATTGTATTTTTTGAACACCGGTGGTGAAGTCAGACGCATGCAGAGTATTTCATTCGTTTTTGCTTCTGTCGCTGATTGCAAAACCAGACTCGCACAACGTTCTTTTTCAGATCCAGTTTTTCCGCGATGGCTGCAATTTTCTCGGAAGAGGGACGCGGCTGAATGGCGAAGTACGCCTCTAAAGACCGCTTTTCTGGGGCTGCTATCGAAGTGCGCTTTCTCTTCTTTTCGGCTCCGTTAAAGAGCTCGGGTTTGTTCAGTTTCTCCCTGTGAGATTTCTCTGCTTCTTCTAGCCATGCCTGTAGGATAGGCTTCAAAGCGATCATGTTGTTGTGAGACAGGGTGAGGGACTCGAATCGACAGATGGTACTTTGGCTGAGCGAGCCAACTCCCGGAATCTTTAGGTTAGCCAGCGCAGATCCTACATCCGCCTGGGTTACACCGAGTTTGATGCGTCTCTGCTTAAACCTCTCAGCGAAGGCTTCCAAGTCCCTCGGATCGGCGTCCACATCGCTCATACAGCCCATGTGAGAGGACAACCCATGTGCATGCGCCATATTGAGGGCCGCTTGGTGCATGTGGTTCATGCCTGCCATGTGGGCCGGGTGGGCTGGCGTGGAGACCACAGATCCGTCTGGTCCTGCCATTGCCCCAAGCGCCAGACCAGGGGTGATGTGATCCAGCAGGTCACCTTCCAAAGCCTGATGAGGCTGGTGGTGATGGTGATGATGGTGGTGGTGGTGGTGGCTCGCCAGTGCAGAAGGGTGCGAAATTGGCACTGAGGAAGAAGAGGAAGAGGAAGAGGTGCAAGGAATGGTGTTCATGGTGTGATAGGTGGCGTCCGGCTTGAAAGGACTGTGATGAGGAGGGTGATGGTGACTCTTGGTCTGAGAGACTATATCCACTGCTGCCAGAGCTTCGGCGCGCGCCAGCAAACTCTCATCCAAGCCTCCGAATATATTGCTCTGCAATTGCAAATAGAATGCACACATTACTGTCAGTTGGGAATTCTCCCTGCACTCTTTGGATTAAAACATTTCCAGAATGCAAAAAAGAGGAAATACTGAGGAAGAACACACAAAACAAGACACATGCAACATCCCAGGTCATAAAAATTAATACGAGAGGCAAAACCGACTGAATACATAAGTTGGAAGGAAAAAAATGAAGGTGTTGGGTGATTTGCTGTGCAGACATGAAAAAAACATCAAGCAAAAAAGTGGGCTGTCAAAATGTGCCTTTAAGCGGTGATTATGCAGAATACGTACCGGTGGGGTTGGGAGACAGGCTCGGCGCATCGTCTCTGCGCTGCTGCTGATAGTACTACTGAGTCTGGAAGAAGAGCAGGAAGACGAAGGTGCACTCGAAGTCAAAGTCGAAGATGAAGAAGAATGCAAACTGGAATACTTGGGCTCGGGCAAGCTGGTGTGGGGCATTGCGAACGCCTGCTTGCTGTTCAGAGACATCATCATCATATTTGCAGGCGATCGGGTTGAGGCAAGAGCCTTTTTAGTGAGTTGAGACTCCGCCTCTTCGATGGATGCTGTAGCCCCGTTGCTTGTTCGAGTCGCGGTAATAACTACTTCTCAACAAAATTAAAAATAAAAGACCCGTCTCATTCCTATTTAGAGCATAAACGATTTCCCCCAGGTCTGGGGACCGTCATCCCAAGTCGAAGCAGGTGCAGATTAAGTGTCGCAAGCTTCACGCTCTACGCAACTGACAGCTGCTGCCGCTCAGGGCCGCCTCTCATGCTACGGTTCTTGCAGTCGACGTCTCAAAATATGCTCCTCTTTCCTATCCGAATAATTTTCCAGATTTTTTTTTTTTTACATTCCTCTGTACTTTCGTTCCTCTTAATTTCTATTTTATTTCCGTTGCGGAAGTTTTTGTCTCCTCATGAATGATCGTTTAATTTTATGAAATAACTTATTTCGTCTTCTCTTGGTTTCCCATCTACATGCTTTCATGTCAGGGCGCTATTTTGCAATTTTCCATTCCATCTGAAGCGGATAGCACAATAACCTACATTTAGCGTCAAAAGCTAGGTCTCAAGGCTCTTCCTCGACAATGGTTCAATGCTGCGGGGACTGGGTGCGCTGTTTTCTGATGTGAATTCTCTCTCTCTCTCTCTCTCTCTCTCTCTCTCTTTCTCTCTCTCTCTCTCTCTGTCTCGCTCGCTGTCTCTTACGCTCTCACCCACTTGCTCCGTCTCCTGCTTCACCTGAAAAGCCTTTCATGTATTTATTATTCTTAATAGGCACAGCATCTATGGGGAGTTTGCGCATGAGCAGACCTAGACATGGCATAGTCACTAGATTTAAATTAGCGCCATATGTAGGGTTCGTTTTATTTCTAAAAATTCTATTGATGAAAAAAGATCATCAACACTTGACCAGCCCAACTAACCATGTATTACAACAACTGTATTTCGTTCATTCTTTTGGGTGGATGCACAGAAGCCAATCCGTTGCGCAGAAAAATGACATATGAAGGGCATTCAGGAGGTTTCCTTCCACCGAGATATAGAAATAACTACCACACTCTTCATTTTCCTCTATCTCCATAATGAAATAAATCAAAGTTAAGAGCTTGACTGTCATTTAATTATGGCTCGAATAAAGCTTTTGAGGAAGTGAAATAACACCTCTAAGTAAATTATGCCCTGGCCAGGGAGGGATTATTAGATTGGAATTTCATTTAGCCTCGTGAAACACGGTTTCTCAATATATAATCTGTTACACCTTATCTTATTCAAATGCCTAATTAACATTGATGAATGTATTCATTTTCTTGAGCGTAGAAAACAGAAAGTAGAGATAAGCAATTTGGGGCGACGTTCGGTTGTGTTTTACAAATGAAATGTCACTCGGTAAAGGTCTTATCTTTGAGCTGTTGTATTAATCATAGAGGAGAGCGGATTTCTTCAAAGTTGTTGTGATTTGATTGCAAACTCAATACGATCCTACACTTTTCTGAGTGGATTATTGCCATATCATCACAGTAATTGCAGTAATCCGTCAGATATATAATTAAAAAAACGTATTCTATTCGATCAGATTTCAATTGACAAGGGTCGTCGAAATGTATTAAAAGTATGAGCATTGAGATTGGGCAATTAATACTAATCGCTGAGTAATTTCACTTATGCACTAATGGATAAAATACTTTAAAAATAAACAAATAAATTAATAACGATAAGACAACAAATTATGTGTGCCATAAAAATCGGAAGCTAATTCTGCAGCCGAAATGTGATGCATTTCGTCGATTTTGGGCTTTAAAATGATCTGTCCCGGCAACACAGGTTCTAAAAGAAAACGTTGTCTTTGTGGAAGTCACTTATGCTTAGCAGTGCGCAAAAGAGTTATATTTGAAGCGGCAACATATCTTAAGAGCTTAAATCAAAGCTTCGGTCCTATAAAGCGGCGAGCACGCTATTATTATCATTATTCTTTTACATAAGTTAATTTTATGGGTTCTTTTTTCACTGTTGTAACTGACCTTAGCGGCGCAGGTATATTCTTCTTTTTTTCATCATAGTCCCCATTTCACATGAAAAATGTAATTTTCACGTTCTGACCAGTTCACTCAGGTAAGGATAAGTGATCATTGATCATTTCACTGTACTTTAACCATGAACGAACTACTACGAATTACCATTTAGCTTGGATGCATTGTATTTAATAATTTATCACCGACTCATCATTCTTACATATTGTACATTTACTCAAAAGTACAAGAAAAGAAAAATAATAATATTTAGCTTTACTTGCCGAGCATGATCTCTTCATTCAACCTCTAGCCAAAGGCCTGTTTGCAACAACGTGATATCTTGCCGAACGAAGGTTAAATTCATTTGTTCGGGGGGAAAATGGGCCAAGTGCTCACCCTCAAGCTTAATTAGATAATATCTGATATAAGATATTTATATAAGATATTTTGCCTCTTTAAGCAGTCATAGTCATATTAATTCATCAATATCTTTAATTATATGCAGCGCAATTCTTTTCACGACCACCCGGTCCATTTCAAGATTTAGGAAACGTTTTGTGTGAGACAGAACGCTCAGAGGAATCACACGGAGCCAGGACCACGCCCACGCGCACCCTCTTTAGAAACATCAAGGGGCATCCAGGGTCTCATCATATGCCTGCAGACTGATTTATGATGAAACTTAAACGAAATCATTTATATTGCCCAGAATCTATATCGGTAAATGAAATTTTCATTCGCAACGAAACACATAGAAAGGAAATCTTAAGACATATAAATCATTTGACCCCTCATCAGCCCCGGAAGTGCAAACCCTAAAAAATATAATTTAGACCTTTTTATTGCATTAAGAATATTTAACAGAATGTGGTTCTAAACTTACTCATTTGGTTTGACTCTGATTATAGTCAGATTCAGGATAATAGAGAGAATTTGGGCCGGATTTCTGAGAGCAGTTTCCAAACTTTCAGGACCACGGCTGATTTCATGAGTTATAGTGGCTACTCGTTTTCAAAATGTATAACCTAAGTCACTTCTTACAAACCTCTTTAACAAGTGTTACATTCTCTCACCAATGCGAGGCAAATTATTTTTCACTATTTTTTACACTCTCCTCCCCAAATTCCCTCCGCCAGACCGCCAGTTCGAAATTCTCCAGTTGATTACGAACACTGCGCAATAGTCATATATTATGCAGTACGAGTTGAAATAATTTGAATGAACAATAATTTAAAATTTTCGCACGTATGCTTGTAAAACAATGTACCTATACCAAAGTGCATGGAAGTGGGGAAGCAGAAGAAACTACTTAGGAAAAGACTACTCTCCATCTGTCCCCTAAAGAAAGAGATTTGAACATTTTTTGCCATAGAAAATAAAGTGGAGAGTAAATACTGAATATATTTTCTGTTGTTTTCTTGTCTATCTCAAAATTTCGGTCTATTGTTGACACCATTAGTACCTTCAGTCACAGCGGAGTCACAATGTTGGCGTGGTTGCTTAAATGGAATAAGCTAGTCAGATGACACTTGGGTTTACATTTTGCTTTATTTTGAATTACTAACTTTTTTTATATGATTTGATTACCAAGATCAATGTATTGCAAATGTGGGAGTTCATTTAATTGTCAATGTCTTCATATCTGGAGAGATTATTGAATATTCATTTGACCAGTAATAAAAATCACATTTAGACTCTTATGCATTTGCAGGGAGAACTGAAGGGCACTGCTGAAATCTTAGCCTGCTCTTTCTAAATACAGTCTTTGGTTAGCCATACAGGAAATGGTTAATTGCATGAAACACTTTACTGGTGACATGTTTGAGACCTTCCACACAGCTGATTTCAAAGGGATAAATTCTAGTGCAAGTCCACGAGAGCAAGCTTTCTCACTCATTTGCATAATTCAGTATAGTACATTATTGCACACTTGTTCTGTTCAGAGATGGTTTTGTTGTCCGTTATCTTCACAGTAAAGCACATACCCTTTCAGCATTGTGCTCCTCTTACTGTGGAGAAGAAAATGTGCTCTTGCAAAAATTGCAAATTTGCTATTTTTACATAACTGGCCCATTGAAATGATTATAATATTATAATTATTATACATTAGACAAAGATAATTCTAGTAAACAAATATGCAGTTTTTAAATAATGATTTTTTTATTGAAGAAAAAAGCTATTCAACATTATATGGCCCTAAAAAATTGCCCGTAAGTTAAAACCAGTTAAACAAATATAATCAATAATTGGAATTATTTTCTCAAAACACACCCAGACATGATACCGCCAGCCATTGAATCTAAACATCATTTAACATCCTAATTCCCCACATCCCGCTGGTGGTAACGCTGGTGTTATGGGATATTCAGTGGCGCACAGTGAGCCTCTGACCCTTAAACGCATAATTGCTTTCAAGCTATTCCTGTTTCAGATCACTTGATTAATAATACCACAATTAATTTATAAAAACCTTTTAAAAAAATGTTTTCTTCAGCGTATCAAGCCGGTCAGACACTCATGTTGAGAAAATATTCACCCTTTTGTATGCTACAGGAATTTATAAGCTCTGAATGATGCTGACGTCTTATGTCACGATTAATGTGGATAGGAAAATACTTGATATCTATTGCAACGAACAATAATGTAATATAAGGAGAAATGGACAGTAATTGTACTGACTGATCTTCAAAACTGAACAAATTAACAGTTGCTAATTAAGACATGTAATTGTGAACCGATTTGGTGAAGTACTGCACTTTAAGGTGAGGTGAGAGCAAGGCCATAATCCCTGCAATGGGAGGTCCGGAGTGGAAGGGGTTAAATAGAACGTGTTTGGCAATGTAAACCAGGCACATAGCAGCACATAATGCTGCGATATAAAGAAATTCAAGAACAGATGAGCAACAAAGTCTTTGACATCTATCAGCCTGCAAAAGGTCACAAACCCATTTTTAAAGCGTTAGGACTCCACCAAACCATACTGGGAGCCTTTATCTAGAAAATAAGAAATTTGCCAAAAAACATGCTGATGAAAAAATATAAGGGTGGCGGGCTGCTGAAAAGTCGATTACGCGGGTGACAGCTATAAAAAAAAAGGTTTTAAAAATCACCGCCCTCGTAATCACGTGCCTCAAAGTCAATGCATTGCCACTGTGAACACTAGCTAGCCACAACACTTCTGCAAGCCTATATTTTGCAAATCTGCAATGCCTGTCCGGCCCAGTGCTCACACATTTTTGATAACATTGCCATTCACTGGCCACAGAGTTTAACATAAAATACGTTCTGCTCTGCTTGGTTTTCTGGAATGCGTATGCGTACTGACCCATTCAGTCCATTTTCAGCTTACTCCAAATCCTTAGGCTTACTCCAAATCCTTAGATTCCATTGTCCACTGACACTTGTCAACATATGCTGAGATGTAACTTTGGTGCCGTTTTTTCATGAACACGTCCTGGCCTGGCTGTATCTGGTTTGAGTCCACACATCTGTAAAATGGGTCTGTAAAATGCAGCTGCTGTATTCAAACCTGTGGGACTTCAGGCATATTTAAAATTCTAGAGGCAATCCTAAGGTTTCCCAAATTGCTTAATTCCTTAATTGCTCAATCATCCCCCCCTGTTTAAACTAAACTGTTTCAGTTTAGTTTCATTGTTTCTTGTTATACCACTCCTCTTGTGTTTCCTCCCCATGCTCAGGACAATTGTACCCATTTTGTCCATTGTTGTCTTTATGCATGTAAGTTCCTGTTTTTTGTCTCCGCTTTGCTACACTGTCATCATTGGTGTTTAAAGGCGAGCTGTAAAGGATATATTTATTAGGGAATCTGTTCCCAGTGCCCGCAGTCCTGGCGAGTGGGGCATTGCCCAGTTTCTTTTTCCAATGCCAATAGTGTGCAAATGTTCTGCATGGCCTGATCGATTGGGTTTGACAGCCCGGCTACTGACCTCTCAACCTGTCCCTTCTACTAAGCCTAGCCTGACCTCCAGTGTTTCTGTTCACATTTGCCTGACTTCAGACCATCTTCTGACGACCCTCTTTGTTCATGTGTATTGAAACTCTTACCTTCTACTTATTAAGGATGCCCTTGAGGCTGATGTGTGATTCCTGTGTTCTGAATTTATGACAGCAATGGACTTTTGCTTTTTGAACCTCAATTTAACAAATCTGGCTGCTGGTCTGAGCCTTTGGCAAACACTGTGACTCCATTGCCTATTAGATTTGCCATCTCACTCATCTGTGCACTTTGCAGAGTTTTGCCTGTTTTTTTATCTGGTGTAATAGAATTAAAACCTAGTATCTCAAACGCTATCAATAAAAGGACTATGATTCAATGCTTTTTTTGGGGGAGGGCAGTACACCTTTACCACAAAACCATTAGTATTAACCAAGGTCCAGAATCTGATATTTATTTTCAACAATGCATCCCCATAAAATGTACCTAAATAAATAATAGCATAATCTTATAATCTGGCTGTTGAATTTTTCCCTGATCTGGTACAGAAATTATGAATAAAATGGCACTTCTTTTGGGTTCCTGCATATGCTTACAACTTGTGTAAAAAAAAAAAAAGAAGCAATATTTCTAACCCAAGAGATTGGGTATCCCTTCTTCCAGATGAGTCCCAAATTGTTTGGCTACCACAATCTCTCAACAATGACTGATAATTATTATTTTGAAAACATTCTTCTTCTCTAAGCTCCAGTGTCTGACAGATGATGCATTATCTAAAGGCTAAATAAACATATCTAATATTTACGGTTCAAGTCTCTCAGCACCAATTTTAATTGTCCAAGTTACACCCAGCACTGCATACCTCAAGCACTTGCAAAATTAACAAGGTGTTGTGTTCCGTGGTCTGTGTGCCTGGTTAGTTAACTTTAGGTTATTATTTTGGTATGTCAGTTTTTAGTCCATATCTTAGAGTTCACATTTCATTCCTCTCCCGTGTTAGTCCAGTCCATGTTTTACCCATGTACTGTCTTTGCTTTCTCCCCGGTCGCGTCTTTGTTTGTAGCAGTTTCTGTGTTAATTGATTGTGACACTATTTCGGGTGATTTAATGGATTCTGGGTTTCATCCTTCCTTCTGTTCTCGTTTGCTAATTTCCTCTTGCTTTTCTATATTTACTAATATTACTAACAGTTTGTTGTTTGCTAAAATTACTAACCAATACTAACCTTGCATATAATACTAATCTACAAACGAGCACCCAGGATTGTATAGCTGCACTTACTAATTGACTAATTATCTCTCAGCAGTCGCTCTGTTCTAGTCTCCGCCCCTTGCTTTACTGTTCACTGGCTTTGCTAAAGTTTCCTGCGGAATCTCTGCATTCTTATAATCTGTTCTGGCTCTTTTTCTGTACACTTAGGAGTCTTGTAATCCAGTTTATTTATCCCATCTTTGGGATTGTCTTGTGATTCTTGTCTGTGTGTTAATGTTTATCTGTTTTCATGTAATTGGTTTCCCCCATGTTCCACCCCTTGTTAATTAGATTAAGTTTCAACTCCTGTCTGTGTGTGCCCCTGCCCTATATCTGTGAGCCTTTTCTGCACGCGAGGAGATCTGACTTCGCTGTCGCTGTCACTTGCACTCACTCCCTGCCCTGTGCACTTCTCCTCTGGTCCCTTCAGTTTTTCTGTGTGTTTTCAGTTCAGCCACCTACCCTGGCCAGCCTGCCCTTCCTGCCGCCATCAAGCCCCTGGTGCCCCCTGTCTCCTCCAGTGTCTTCTGTGCCCTTTGGGCCAGCCTGCCCTTCCTGCCGCCATCAAGCCCCTGGTGCCCCCTGTCTCCTCCAGTGTCTTCTGTGCCCTTTGTGCCAGTCTGCCTCCACCATCTCCAGTTGCCCTCTGTGCCAGTCTGCCCTGCCCTTCCTGCCGCCATCAAGTCCCTGGTGCCCCCTGTCTCCTCCAGTGTCTTCTGTGCCCTTTGTGCCAGTCTGCCTCCACCGTCTCCAGTTGCCCTCTGTGCCAGTCTGCCCTGCTGTCCCCAGAGCCCTACGTGCCTGTCTCCCTCGTCCTGCCCTGAGCCCCATCGTTCCTGCCTGCCCTGAGCCCAAGCGCCCTGCCTGTCCTGAGCCCCAGCTCCCTGCCTGTCCTGAGCACCAGTGCTCTGCCTGTCCTGAGCACCAGTGCCGCTCTGCCTGTCCTGAGCACCAGCGCCGCCCTGCCTGTCCTGAGCACCAGCGCCGCCCTGCCTGTCCTGAGCACCAGCGCCTTGCCTGTCCTGAGCACCAGCGCCCTGCCTGTCCTGAGCACCAGCGCCCTGCCTGTCCTGAGCCCCAGAGTTCCTGCCTGCCCTGAGCCCCAGCGTTCCTGCCTGCCCTGTGCCCTGTCTGTCCCCCTCCTAATGTTCTCCCTTACCCTTCTCCTGGCCAGCTGTGCTACCCGAGTTAGCCATCTGCCAGCTGTGCCAACTGTCTTGTCTTGTGAGTGTTCCCAAGCTTCCCGAGTCCCTGTTCCGAGTCTGTCCCTCATTCCCGAGTCTGCCCCCCTGATGTTCTGTTCCTGAGTCCGCCCCCTGGTGTTTTGTTCTGAGTCTGCCCCCTGGTATTCTTTAGAGTTTTTGGATTCCTGAGTTCTCCTGTTTCAGTGCGAGGCACGGTGTTTTTGTTGGCCGGAGTGCCCCCTTTTTCCCCCTGGTTTATTCTGTGTTTATTTTAATAAATAATCATTTTGGATCTCCGCATCGGGCGTCTCGCTCCCCTTTTGTGTCTCCCTTTTTTTTCGTGTAAAGTGTTCCAAGGTATTCCGAGTATTTCTGAGTTTCTGAGTTCCCCTGTGTATTTCCTTCTTGTATCCATAACACAAGGTGTTACGGTTTTGGCATGGAAGACGCCAGGAGCAAGATGAAAAAACATAATGACTATTTATTTCCAAAAAAATAAAAACAGGGCATGAACAGGTTCATGAAGACAACGTGGTAAACGGGTCATGAAGACAACATGGTAAACAGGTCATGAAGACAACAGGTCATGGAAACGACAGGTTCAAGAGAACTACATGGAAGACAACATGGAAGACAAAGTGGTAGGCAACAGGTCATTAGGACTAAAGGTTCCGTCTGCAGCCTTCCTCCAGCCTCTCCCAGATATAGGCAAGGGGGTGGTATCTCAGGAACAAGGAACTCCTCGGCAGAACATGAGGAGAAAAGCACATGATAACAAGACAAAACGCGGACTCAGACAAAGACTAAGCAATTAGACAATGAGGAGCTCATTAAGAGTAAGTGAGCATGTTCAGCATAAAAGTTCCAATACAAGATTAGTACAGCAGTGCAACTTTGAACAGAATAGCACAGAGGTCTGAAAATAGCGAAATTGGAAACTTAACCAGTCAATGCCCTAACTAATTTAGTAGTGGTTAGTAAGAGCCTATCTAATGAAACACCCTCCCCCGCATTGTTAGTAATGGGGTTAGTAATTAGTATTAATAAGATAAATCAATCACTCAGGCCTTATAGCAGGCCTGAATATAGAACAGCTGTGAAGGAAGTAAAGAAATACCAAATGCCACTCCTGAATGCGGGTGGAGTCAGGCTGGCAGACCAGACAGGGACTACTTGAAAAAACACAAACACAACATTACTAGAAACAAAGCAAATACATGAACAAGACACTGGCAAAACACAACGCAAGGCATATATAAAGTGTTTTATTATGTTTAAAAATATGGTAATGTAACTTACATTTGAAACGGCTGATCAATCACTATATCCAGCATCTAACCAGTTGAGAAAGGACGGCTTTTTGTCTTATTCCCAGGAGGTTTTTGCAATGTATCAAATGAACACCCATGAAACCAGGGTTATAAAAAACATGTTTATCAGTAAAAAAGTAAAGGTAAAAAATAAAGCAGGCTTTCGAAACATACAAGTGTTCCAAATGAAGTCACAACTGCTCACAAAAAAAATGTAATTCTGGTGCATGCATAGCCACTCCAAGACATTCAAATGCATCATGCCTCCCGGAAAAACAAACCCAGATATAACGCTAATGACTCTGGATGTAACTTACTGTGAGTTGGCTACGTGATAAGTGATTACTAGGACTGACATGCACATGTTGCAACAAGGCAAATGGGAAGACACTTCCATTATCATAGATCTAATGGGATTGGCTAGAGAACTTATGCATCTAGCAAGCGCAGCCAAAATGCCACGTCTCTTCATGAATTAACCATTTATGTTTAGCAACCTTTTCAGCAACCAAGTGTAAGGTAATGAAGCTCCAGGATGCGGTAAAGTTGGTTCATACAACAAGGAAGGTTGATGCATAATCTTCAATGCGATTTGCCCAGCTTCAGGCAGTTACCTTCAGAAAACCATATTTAGTTTTGTGGATTATTACGATCCTGGAAAGCTAACAAGTCCATGTACTTTTGTTTTAGGGAGAGGCAGCAACCTGCAATAAATAATGGTGAGTGAAGAACCCCGGTTGAAATGTTTTTATGAAGGCTATAACTTGATATGTTGACCAGAACAATGACTTGTCGTCAAGAACGAATGCTTTAAAGGATTCTGTGTGATAATGCTGATGTTTTACCAATCATATATTAGTAAATAATCACATTTTTGACCTATGTAAATAAAATAAATTATGTAAATTCATTGATTATAATACCTCTCAAAAAATTTAGCAAGCCCAAATTTTTCAAACAATCATAAAAAACAAATGAATGCCTTTCATTTTACAAAATCCATCAAACTTACCACCTTAAATTATATTTGCTGTGTACACTCAAATGTCTTTTTTTTTAACTTGGGCAGCCATGGCTATGAGAGTTCCTATTCACTTGTCTGTGGAAAAAGTTTGGTGCTTGTGGTTTGCTTCTCCTTGAACTGTCTGTCAAATAAGTCCCAAACTAGTTTGGTTTTACTTTATATTTAGATGAAACAATTTGTTTGAATATTTATTTAGCCAAATATGACTCCTTTGTAAATTGCACAATTTGGCACTTTCTTCAAGAAGTTGATTTTTCTTTTTTAACTTCTGACCATTTACCTCTTACCACGTGCAATTAGAGGTTAAACCACTGAAACTTCACCTGCATGCAGAATAAAACAAAGGTATGCCCAGATATATCACAGGTGTTGTACATAAGCAGCAAGCACAAGGGTACATATTGTGTTAATTTAACTCTAATAGAGAAAATATTAATACAACAGGAACTGCATGTTGTACACTGTAAGCATTGCCTTAACACTGAACATTTCACTGTGCATAATATACTCATAGGGCTTTATGTGGATCCACTCAAAGCTGGTCTGCAAACAAATCATTAGGCTTGTTGGATTAGTTTTACTTTCTCTCACTATTCTTGATTTAGACAAACACCAAAATTACAATTTTGCATGTTATCCAGCATCACAAAGGTCATGGAAAAGCTAGGCAATGTATGAAGTTCACTTTGGTTTCCCAAGGTTTATGGGTTTGGATGAAATAACAATTATATCTGTTATTTCATCTATATCTATCAGGAGATCTCTTCCTGACAGCAGAAAGCGAGCATTTCCAAGAGATTTTTTCTTTTCATCTTAAATCATCAACGAAGGAGGCAATTTGAGGGCAGTGCAGATTCTGAGGAAAAGCTTTATTTGACTTGGTGACAGGTGCATCAGATCAGCCTAAATTGATTTTGGAAGTATATGACATAAAGGATTGACCTCATCATCTGTTGTCCTGCAACTTTGCTGTAAATTAGTCTCACCAAAGCTGGTGCCAAGTTGAAGGATACCACAAGACATGTGTCGTTTTGAAATCGACATCAGTTTGTCCATTGACCATATTTCTTTCTTCATTTTCTGACTTTCAAATGAACTGTCCTTGTTCAAAAAGTCACATAATACAGCAAACAAAAAGAAGTGAACAGAAACATATTTGTGAGTTAACAGATGCTGTGATAGACTTTTCCCAAGTAAACATGGTAACAGTTCATATACTGCACCATCTTCAGGAGTGGTGTCATTGACAGCACTCTGTTTCATTGTCAGTAAGTTTTTTTTTCTTTTCACAGCTTTGCATATTCTTGTAGGAATTCTGCAGCAATTGAGAACATATGATAAGAATTGTGAAACTGTTGTTTATATTGCATACATACATATTGTATTTATCCCCATAATCAGATTAGTTGACAATTCAAAATTCTGCACTTCAAGGTTGTTCCTGAAAAACTCAAGATTGACACACTTTGATTAATCATGAACATTATTATCCCCCACCACAACACAAAGTGGAACAGGTAATGCTACAATTGTGGTTGTTTGTCTGTCTGCCTATCCAGATAAGTGGAGACAAATTTTCTCAGAAACTACCTAACCTAGATGATTGAAATTGTGTTTGCGTGTGCCACTAGTTATGATCTTCATTGGGCCTGAGAACATAAGTCCATAGTGGTGAGGGATATTGATGACAAAGTCTTCTTGTTTAGTGTTGTTCTGTAAAGAAAAATGTTTGCTGAGTGCAGTGTTTGCAGAGAGAATCTAATTTCATATGAATTGTTCTCAAAGGTGTTTGTATAAAGTGCTCAAGAAGGCATAATTTTCAACATCTTATTTCATGGTCCAATCAAATATATGGGTTTCATCTGAAACATGCAGCACTAATTAACTCTAAATGAAAACATGCTAATTCTAATACACTTCAACTTGCAAACTTGCTGATCGGTTTTAGGAGCCAAAATGAAAAAAGAAAAAGAAAAATTAACTGTGACAAAAGTATCCATAGAAAACTGCAAGAACTAGATGCCCAGGCATGGATAAAATTTAGTCCCATACAAACAGAAACATAAAAATCTGTAAGGGTTTTTTAAACTGAAAATGCAGTCTAGAGCAAATGTTACTGGATAAATACGTTGTCAATGCTTACCAGATAAAAGCCTTTTTGGTGACCTTGTAGTAATAGGATAATTACAATTGTATAGGGTATAGCTTTAGATGAGGTAAAATGATGCAGTCTAAATGCCCAACCATTAAGCAGACAAGATTACAAAATGAATTTTACATTGGAATAGATTCACCGTATCTCAGAGTGTCACCACCCCACCACCAGTTTGACAAAGCCGCTGTCCCGAATGCTACCGAACATTATTATTTAGTTTTTTTTTCTGGGTTTCTTTTTCCATCTGCTTGGTAAATTTGGGGGCCTTCTCTTCCAATTTTCAAGGGCTGTTTTTCCATTTTGGGAAATAACTGTTTTGTTGTTGAATAGCAGGCCAGTTCTGTATACATTGTGTATTTACTGTGCAGATTGAAGTGATGAAATTAACATGTGAAAAAACATTTTTACCAGATACACTTCACCAAACATTGCAGCGTCACATGCATTTTCCCACCATGCCGAGTTGAACGATGCAACGTAGATAGATTGCTATTTAACACTTAAAGAATGCAGAGTAGGGCCTAATGAGGACCAAAAATTGCCAAAATAAAAGTAAATAAAGATTTAAGTAAAATGGCCCAATAAAAAAATACATGAAATAATACAAAAATTTGAAGAAATGAAAGGCTCAATAATCAAATAAATGTGTTATTATTGAATATAAAAGTATGCAAATAAATAGAAAAAAAAATAAAATGCATTTATTAATTGGTCAAATTATTTGTTTTCATATTAATTTATTTCCAGATTTAAAATGCAGTTATTTATTAGTCAAATTATTTGTTTTTGTGTAAATATATTTTCAAATTTATTTCCCAATTTAAATTTTTTTTTGATTGCATTTACGACTGTTTTTATTTATTGCACTATTTATGAATTCCCTTATTTATGAATATGGCGATTTATTGATTTCCATATTTTTTTATTTCTTTTTTTACTCATTACTGTATTTCTTTGCCTGTATGGCTTGTCCATACAAGGGGGGGGGGGGGGGGGGTTGGGGGGAAAAGCTGAGTATGTATTCGAACAAGGTGGTGACTAATGCATCTAGTATTGCAACCCACTATGATCGGCTACTGAGCTTGGCTGGTGACTAGCATACAGAAGCTAGCAACCCACAGGCTACTTAGTTGGCTTGTCATAAGGCTCCATGGCTAGCAATATGTCCCTGCCACAGGATAATGTGTCTCCGTTTCCTAACGCCATACAAAAATTGAGCTAAAATAGACTTCATATGGACTCTACCATCTTGCACATTTGGAGCCAGAGTCTGCACAGGAGTAATTGGGGGTTAAGGTGCGGTATCAAGGTCCGCCCACACTCCTGCCCTACTCAGTTGCAAGCACATCTGAACTTTTTATTTAGTCTGGCTGACTGCCTCAGTGATAGACTAGTGACTGGTAGCGTGTTCACTTTGTATATCAGGCGTTATTGTCAGCCTAATATACTCCATATTGTCTTGTTAGGAAATGTAACCAAACTTTAGGTCTATTCAATGCTCTGTTTTTACACGACTGAAAGGTTGTTCAAGGGTTAGCTATGTCAGATGTTCATGCCGATGTCCAATGCTCCTGCCAGCCTCAACAAACTTGTGCCAACTGTTAGCCATCTACTATCCACTCCGAGTAATTAGATTTTTACCATCGATTTCTATTGCGACTTAACTTTCATTGACCAATTATAGAATCTTGCTAAACTTGCTTGCTCGCTAGCTAGTGAACTGCCTTTACCTATCACTGCGAACAGTACATGACCCTATGTTCAGAGTAAGGTCAATTAAACAGTCAATTTCCATTGGACTTTCAAAATCATTTTGGGTTATATTCAGTTGTACTGGGACCTCGCAACTTATGCATGTGTAATGTAAACTTTGTTTCTTGTCTTGGCAGTTGCATTCCAGTGCCAATGAATTCCTGGAATTAAGCTAGTGGGTGACTTCCTCCCTTATGCCACCCTGACACTTGCACGATTTTTGTTCCCGCAGTGCTACGCAATGCGTCGTGGAAATGAATAAAGTCTTTGGGAATGAGCGTGAAGAGTGTGTGAAGGGTGTATGGTGCGTGCTGTGTCGTAGAGAGAATTTTGAAATGTTCAAAAATTCGGCACACATTCGGCATGCAATGTTCGTGCAATGTGTGTGCTGCGTGCATGAACCATGCGTGAACACTACGCGAACTCAGCGCGAACACTGCCGACGGTGGGTGTCAATGCGTGCCGTGTCAGGATGTTGTCATGAGTTGTTCATGTGATCATGGCACGCCCAGTTCACGTATAGTTTGCGCACCTCACAAACCATTTGCGCATGGCAGGAACTTCTCACGAAGTGTCCACGCATTGTTCGCGCATAGTTCAAATTTTTGGCCATGCATTACGTAGACAGTGCGTAAGTTATGCGTGTGTGGTACGGGAACAGGGTGCAAACAAGGCTCCGCTGCATACCACCGAAATGGCACGCCTTGCCACGACGAATTGCTCAGCATTTCGGGGACAAAAATCCTGCTAGTGTCAGGGTGGCATAAGAGTCACTGTCAATTACATCTGTCAATCATGACTTTTCACACCTTTTTATGGTATCAAATAATTAAATGAAATCTTATCAGAAAAAAATGTACATGTGCATCGGCATGGTAAGTACTAATCAAAATGACAGAAACCATCTTCGAATTTTTTTTTTTAACATTTACTGTCGTCATTTAGTGTGGCCCATGTCCCATCCACAAACATTGTGGGGGCGTTTTTATGACCTGTACTGCAGCCACCTACTAGATGGTAATCAAGATGTTTTTGTCTCACTTTTGGGGAGTTGTTAGGTTGCCCACTGTCAGATCACGCCTCCCGCCATCCAGCTCACCGGTCATGTCATTCATAATTGTTTAATAATCCATGTAATTCTTCCTTTTTTTGCATTTCTCCCTGTAAATGAATGATAATTCCAATTAGGTTGCATAACAATAGCACTTCACTGTATGCAATGTGTTATGTAGTCTAATTAATGATGTCAGGGAGACATAAAACATCAATGTCTCTGGATTACAGAGGAAAATGTACCAAATCTCCCAATTTTAGTGATTTCCTATTGAAATGCGTTCGGTGGACTTAAATGGAACATATTGGGCTTAAAGGGTTCTACATTGATTACTAACAAAATGAAGATGATATTGTCACGGTCACGTCTGTCTAGGGATATGACTTCACTTATGAAAGAAGGCAGGCTGGCCTGGACTGGTGAATGTGGAAGGAAAGCCGGGACTTACCTCCCCTCGCGACGGCACCGTTGCTTTCCAGGGCCAGCTCAAGCTGCCGCTCCACCGGTGAATAGCTCCGCGTTGGTTAGTTCTTGAGTTCAATATAGTGATCTTAGTTCATTAAGCACGGCAGTAGTGGGTGACAAAGTAAAAAAAATATGGCGCATACGGGTTGTTTGGAAGCAGGCGTTTAGTGACGACGTCCATCACTTCAGAGCTCTGGCACATCGCCCAGAAATCTTTAATCGTGGCCCATTTAAAAGGGACACCCCTCCCATGACCAACCACGGCCCAATCAGGACACAAGGCATCGTCCCGACTTCTCCAACCAGTCACCATCACAGTACACAGCCGCCATGCCACTAAATGTGTGTTACTTATGCTTACATTTTCCTACCAAACAGAGGAGCTACTGATGTTTCTATTATGCCTCGTTCCCGGACCCGAGGGCATAACAGTCCTCCCCCCCTCAAAAAGAAAAAAAAACTAATATAATTTTGTAACCACATTTTCCCTCTAATCCTTATAAACATATGTAAGGATTCTACCAAACACATTCCCCCCTTTTTTTTTTTGGTGTTTTTTTTCTTCCCATATTATATTTCACAATCCCCTCTAAAACCTCGAAATGTGTACCCAGAATAAAGCACTATAGATTTGAGCCTACCCAAAATCATGGTATAGTATTAGTCACCATCCTAGGGAGTCTAAATAAGCTATAACCCCGCCCCAATTCCACTCTGCAACTGGCCTAGAGAGTCTACACTCAACCCAGACCACACAGAGGAAAAGACTAGAAAACATTACCCCAAGAAGAGGAGCTCAACACCACACTCTTCAAAGAGATCTTAAAGCAGTCAGAGACGGGATAATGCGTCCGCTACCACATTCTCTTTTCCAGCCACATGCTTACCCACCAGGCTCTATGGCCCCAATCTTCAACATATAGTCAATCTCCTCGTGAACTTTCTCTTTCTTGAAAGGGGGCAAACGGTAAGGAGGTTGCTTTATAGGGGTGGCCCCACCAACATCCACATCATGCTCAACTAAAGAGGTTAAGACTGGCCTATTACTAAACAAGAAGGGATGAGCAGCCACGAGGTTAATCAAATCCTGGGCCTGAGCCTCTGACAAATGTGTCAGCTGATCTGGCAGCTGCTCACATGCTTGAGAGTTGTTCAACCTAGCACACACTGGTTCTGGTGCTAAACACTCCCCTTCGCTCTCACAGGTCGGAGGAGCCTCTACAATACACGCAACAGGATTGGCTGGATCACGCTCCACATACAATTTCAATAAGTTGACGTGGCAAAGCCAAGTCTTTTGCCGCCGTTCGGGTGTACTAATAACATAATTGCAGGTTCCAACCTTCCGAACCACAATATAGGGTCCACTGAAACGTGTCCCAAGCCTTCCCTTACCCACTGGGGTAAAGACAAGGACCTTGTCCCCAGGAGCAAAGGAGCGTTGCACTGCCTTACGATCATAACGCCTTTTCATCCGTTCCTTAGCCCCCTCTAAATTCTGGGCGGCCACCTTCCAGGCTGCACTCAACCGATCATGAAAGGTAGAGACATACTGCAAAATATCACCAGGGGCATGTGGCTCCAGGAGTCGCTCCTGCATAAGGCTTAGCGGACTCCGAACTTCATGCCCATAAACCAATTCAAAGGGACTAAACCCCGTGGATTCATTCACAGCATCACGGATAGCAAACGAAAGAAAAGGCATCGCTACGTCCCAGTCTTTAGGGCAGTCCACACAATAAGTGCGCACCATTGACTTTAGTGTCTGATGACACCTTTCAAGGGCCCCCTGGGACTCAGGGTGGTAAGCAGAGAACAATACCTGAGTGATGCCCAACTCGCACATAATATTCTGGAATATTCCAGAAGTAAAATTAGTTCCGCGATCGGATTGAACCTCCTTAGGGAGCCCAAACCTTGAAAAAAATTTCAATAACGCCTCAATGACTACAGAAGAACGAATACTACGCAGTGGCACTGCCTCAGGGAAACGTGTGGCCACATCCATAATGGTCAATAAATACTCATTACCCTTCTTAGTTTTGGGAAGAGGACCAACACAGTCAATAATTACGCGTGAAAATGGGGCCTCCACCACTGGTGTAGGCTGCAACGGAGCAACGGGGAGAGAGTGACCAGCCTTACCCGCTATCTGACAGGCATGGCAGGAACGACAAAAATTAACCACATCACGGCGAACCGTGGGCCAATAAAAATGTTTTAGGAGGCGGGCCAAGGTCTTCCTCACCCCCAAATGACCAGCGAAAGTGGTCTCATGCGCTAACTGCAACACCTCACCCCGAAAGCTAGACGGAACTACAATTTGCACATGGACCCGCCAATCCTCATCAGCAGGGCGATCTGCAGGCTGCCACTTGCGCATGAGAATACCTTGGTCCACAAATTCCCCAACAGCAATGCTCTCACTCTCTTCCAACGTCACAGCCCGCTTCCACAGGGGAGCCAGCAAAGGATCCTGGCTTTGCTCTTTGATCAAAACCTCCCTAGAAAAGTGTGTGGCATCTGCCACTTGAGACAAAGAGAGACCCAAACTTTTATCAGCAGAGGTCCCTTCTCGGCTCACAGTTTGCGCAAAAACCGTATCAAACAAACTAACGGGCTCCTCTGTCCCAATTGGCAGTGGGGAAAAGCGCACCTCATCTGCAGGAATCAAGACCTCACGATCTTGGGCTTTAACTTTATGTGCCTGAGCACGTGTAACCACACATGCTGTAAACACTTCTGGATGTTCTCGTTCCAACTCCAGTGTTTCTGGGACTTCCAGGGGAGCTGAGACTACCACCGGAGTCACACACACCTCAGACCCTGCTAAGTCATTGCCCAACAGTAGGCTAATGCCTGGCACAGGTAGTGTTGGCACCACCCCAACAGTCACTGGCCCAGTAACCACATTAGATTTTAAATAAACTGTGTGCAATGGAACACAATCGTACTGCCCGCCAAAACCTTTAATGATTGCTGACCGGGAAGAACCCTCACTAGGCAACTCAACCACTCCTTCCAACAAGAGGGACTGTGCAGCACCAGTATCCCGCAAAATGGTAAGGGACACTTCCTCTCCACCCTGGACCACAGATACAGTCCCCACAGAAGTAAAAGGCTGATAGCTCAGCGGGGGCCTCTCCCTGGAACCATTCCAACCTGTTCCTGCCTCACCTTTCGTCAGAGGCCACCAACGCAACCACTTTAGCTCGACTCTCCAGCAGGGAGCGCTGGGGACACTTGGATTTCACATGACCAGGCCGTTGGCAACCATGGCATATAATGTCACGGCCCCTTTTAAGCTGAGGACAACGGGGCTTAATGTGACCAGGTTCCCCACAATGGTGACAAACCACAGCAGATATAGGCTTCCCCCCTCCAGGCTGCAAAGCCCCACACGCCTTACCGCCAGGAGGGAGGCCCTTACACAAGCTCTGTCTACCCTGGCCATGGTCAGTGCGCCCGCCACGGTCAGTGCGCCCGCCACCACCTTGGCGAGTTAAACCCACTGACCCAACATGAATGACCTCATGAGCATCTGCAGCTTGAGCTGCCTCCAAAAGAGTAGTGACCTTCTGCTCACTAAGATAGATTTCAACCGCTCGAGGCACACTGTTCTTAAACTGCTCCAACAGCACAAGTTCTTTCAATTGTACAAAATTATAAGTCTCAGTAGACTTAAGCCAACGCTCACCTGCCACCCCTAATTTTCGAGAAAAATCCAAATAAGACTCCCCATCCTGCTGTTTGACAGTACGGAATCGCTGCCGGTAGACCTCAGGGACACCGCCATACGCAGACAATACCGCTATTTTTAAGGAATCATACTCCAAGCCCATGCGCGGATCCAGAGCAGCAAAAGCAACCTGGGCCTTGCCCTTTAAAACACTCTGCACCAATAATGGCCACTTGGCTTCAGGCCAGTCACATTCACGAGCAACCACCTCAAAAGCATCAAAAAAGGTATCAACATCTTCCTCAGAAAACTTGGGCATGAGAGACATAGCAGACCGTATGTCAAAATGAGGGTCCAAAAGAGGAACCCCCTTAGCGGCTCGAGTTCGCTCCACCTCAAACTGAGCCAACCGCTCCTGGGACTCGCGCTCATCTCTCTCTGCCCGAAGTACATTTTCCCTCTCCTCATCTGCCCACAACTGTTCCAACTCCAGTGTGGCAACAATAAGTTTAGCTAGAGCAGGTTTCAGTATACCCTCTGGCACCTCCACCTCTTGCTCAGTCGCCAGCTGTAACAACTGATCTTTATTGAGCTGCCGAAATTTGCGACGAGAGGGCAATGCCATCTCCGCAGCAGACTGTTCAACAACGTCCAGTCCGTCACAGGACATTTTCAGTTAAGTAGGAACAACCGCACACCGAGGAATCCAATGCCGAGTAATATACAAAAATAGATATATAATAGTATCATATACACTCACCTAATTGCAGAGACTACAAAAACCTAATGCTATGACAAAACTGCAGTGCCACCAATAGGCTACCACAAATCTTATCTTGCAAAACAAGAAAATCCAAAAAGTAGCCTACATGTGCATGAACACTCCAAACATGGGCATGCTGCCCAAAATATTATGAGAGGGCCAATAACGCGACGATTAGAGCGTTTAGCAACAAACGAAGAGGAGACATCTCAACTCTTACACTCGTTTTAAAACACGAATACCACAAACAGCGGCCCACGCAAGAAAAACGTACAAACCTGTGCTTAGCCTGCTCAATCCTTCCAAACAAATCATTAAATTTCGGGGCTGGCCATATAGCAAACTCCCAAAAGCAAAGAAAATTGGCAACACGCGATTGAAACAACGCCAATTTACCCCACAGAAAAGGCATTCCCTCACATGCATTAGCCTGAGGACTCAACTGCCCGCACCAAGAGGCGAACTACTGCGATTCCGCTCACCTGCAGCCAACTTCATGCGTTAATTAACCCAAGCTATCGACCACCCATTTACTCGTCAACCCTGCAATACTAGTTATCAACACAATTATGGTTAAATTTAACTACCATTTTAACTAAACAACGCGACACGGAAAACTTGCGGAAATATACGCCAAACCAAACCTTACTCCTAAAGTTAAGTACCCGAAATCACAAACCCACTACACAGTGACGAATTGAATCAATATCACTAATTAGTTTGCCACTCAAGTCACGACTTGACGCAGAGCGCTAAATTAGCTTAGATACACAAAAGGACCCCAACTGTTTGGCTAACAACTTAACTCAACAGTTTGATATTCAGCTCTCGGACGAAGCTCCCCAATTGTCACGGTCACGTCTGTCTAGGGATATGACTTCACTTATGAAAGAAGGCAGGCTGGCCTGGACTGGTGAATGTGGAAGGAAAGCCGGGACTTACCTCCCCTCGCGACGGCACCGTTGCTTTCCAGGGCCAGCTCAAGCTGCCGCTCCACCGGCGAATAGCTCCGCGTTGGTTAGTTCTTGAGTTCAATATAGTGATCTTAGTTCATTAAGCACGGCAGTAGTGGGTGACAAAGTAAAAAAAATACGGCGCATACGGGTTGTTTGGAAGCAGGCGTTTAGTGACGACGTCCGTCACTTCAGAGCTCTGGCACATCGCCCAGAAATATTTAATCGTGGCCCATTTAAAAGGGACACCCCTCCCATGACCAACCACGGCCCAATCAGGACACAAGGCATCGTCCCGACTTCTCCAACCAGTCACCATCACAGTACACAGCCGCCATGCCACTAAATGTGTGTTACTTATGCTTACATTTTCCTACCAAACAGAGGAGCTACTGATGTTTCTATTATGCCTCGTTCCCGGACCCGAGGGCATAACAATATGTTCACACCAAAATAAAAAATATATATTTCATTATGTCTAGAATCTAAAAATGCTTTTAACTTGGGGTCATAGTTATTTCTGTTATGCCACATCTTCAGAATTATTGAAGGTGTTCTCATACAAGGTTAGCATGTGCGAGCTGCTTTCTGACTCACTGTACCATTTAAGCCCACCTTGAATAAAACACATTTTTTAAAAATATGTAGCTCACCCAAACCATTTTTTGTATTTTTATTGATATATTTATGTAAAATGCATCAGAAAATTTTCAGTTCAGACACTTATTATTTCTAATGTTCCTGCAGCATCACACATGACTTCTGATTTAAACGTTTGATTGGCTTGCTATGCTAACTTGCAAAACTCATCTTTCCAGATGAAACCAAATGGTGCAAATTCACTGAAAGCAACTTCATAATACATAACAATTGAATCATTAATCTCACAATTTACATAATATGGATGTACTTAGCAGGTTACTGGCTGAAAATAGCTGAGAGTTGTTTTTCTTTTGAGGGATCCCAAAACACAAAAGTTTTTAGGCGCCTTACTGTAATCCTCCTTTAGACTGCCTGGATATGGGTGGGCTTAACTCAACAATGACAAATGTGATTGGTGTTAAACAAAAACTGACATGTTAGATTGTTAGATTGGATGAAATGATAAGTCACACAAGGCAAGACCCTTTTTTTTATCATTTAAAGTCAGTTGCAAGTGGGCTTAAATGGTGCCTGGGCTTAATGGGTACACTTACCCAACTATTGGGTAAAAAACACTGGCATACAAACCCCTATTTGTTCTCCCAGGTAGAGCCCTGAAATGTGCCTTTACGTGGGAACTGAGAACCTCTCAGTTCCCAGTACATCTCAAGGAAGCATTCATTTTCATGGCCATTTGGTTGCATTGCTAGTTGTATGAAGCAGGACATGCACAGTTGATCTGCGAACTCATGACTTTTAAAGGACACCACTACAGCTACACCTTTTCATGAACAAGTAGGTGAAGAAAGATTGAAATAACAGCAGAAAATAAATAAATAGGGAAATTAAATTCAATCATTGAAGGAACTCAAATGGCCCCATTTTGTTTTTAGACTCCGACAAAGCTTTCAATACAGTGGGGCATCAGTTCATTTTACTGTCTTTAAAGAAATTGTGTCCAAGGCAATTATTCCTCAACAGCTATTAAAACTCTTTGTAAGAATAGCAATAGTTCCGTTACACTAATGGGTGATGCAACCACTGGATTTGATATGTCTAGAGGCATTCTGCATGGCTGCCTCTTCTCCCTGTAGCTCTTCCTGTTAGTGGCCCAACTTTTGGCTGACCTAATTAAATCCAGTCCTATAAAAGGTATCTCTCTCCTTGGTTGAAAATTAATCATGACTGAGCTGGCAGATGACACCACACTATTCTTAAAAAATGAAAGCCAAATTGAAGACCCCAATGCTAAAAGTGCTTAAGTTACAGAATGTCCATTTTGAGAAAATTGAGAATATCGAGTTGAGTAACTGAAAGACATTTTCCCATCCTGTTCTTACAATGTGTGAAAATGTGACTTAAATACTTTTAGCACAATGTTCTTCGATTTCTGTTGATATCTAAGTAATTAGGGAGTTCTCAATGGCTTCTGGCCTGTCCTTGAATATTAATTAGAATGAACTAATGGCCATTAGGGAATGGTCCAAACCTGCCCTTTATAATAGTCCAATAAAGAAATGAAGTGCTTTATTAAGGAATACTAATTAATAAGGATCAACAGAGGAGAATTAGCTTAAATTTTATTCCTATTTTACAAAAAACTCAAAGCGAAACCAATGGCTCTTGAGGGATCACTTGTTAAGAGGCAAATGTTAATTACTTAGGCAGAGGGAATTTCCGCATTGAAATATCCAGTTTGGAGCTACAGCTGCATAACAAATTACTAAAATCCTTTAGAATTTGATATTGACAAACAGGACACATCATATGAAGAAAATGGTTATCAAGAATTCTGATGCTAATGATGGTTTAAATGTTTTGAATTTTCATACTTGAAATAATACTATGCATCTCCATATATTATCTAAGGTTGGTGGCCTAAACTTTTTTCTTGTTTGTAACTATGTTATCAATACAGCCCTTTAAAAAAAATTACTGCTTTTCCTTGTCAGGCTTTTTTTGTCATGGTCTTTCGTCTAAAAGCAATTCATCACTTCATAACTATTTTACATGAAATAATAATGACACTTTATATAAGCTCAAATCTCTCCATATAGAATATTGGTTTCATAATTATATTGTGTTTATAGATGAATTATTTAATTTTCTTGTTACTTGTGAAGAAAATAAATTGCTTGTTCAAAAAAGTCACTGTTTGGATTTAAATAAGCAAATACTTAAGAGCTCATGATCGAGTCATTATTGCAGTGATGAGTATGTTGCTGCTGGCAAAAATTATTTTAATCCTGATTCAGAGTGTAACTTCTCAATTCTGAATCAATCAAATCGGAAGACGTATTTCATGGTTGTTGAAAAGATGTTACTGTGTTTCAAGAGAGGCAAATTATTGGCCAGTATCAAGCAAAGAAAACAGCTGAGGAGATTACTGAAATCACTGGACTTGGGTCAGTAATTGTCTCACAATTCATTAAAACCTGGAAGGATAGTGGTGAGCTGTCAATGAGACAGAAGGAATGGTTTGAAGAAAAATCATGACTGATCCTGATCGAAGATCACTACAATGCTTGGGGATGTCTCATCTAAAAAAAAGCCACTTTTTGGTGAGGCTTATTAGACAAAAAAAACAACTTCAATTTGCAAGGGAGCATAAAGTTTAAGCAAGACTTGCAGGAGGCTGGACAGCTCCCATCAGCTGCAACTCATAAAGCTTAGTGGGGCAGGGAAAGAGGCGCACGAGGAACCACAGCTACGCCTCATAGTAATTAGAGCCGACCAGAGCTCATAAGAGAGAGCTGGGCAGTTGTGAGGAGGACAGCGAGGAGTGCGCACGCAAAACTGTTGACTTACCGCTTATCTATTTTTTATCCTTTAAGATTCTGATGGTGGGGAGACTTGGCCATGGGGCAGAGACACGCTGGGTCTTGTCAAGATGGCAATGCGCTAAAAAGCGAAACCCTGAAAAGCAGTTTCTGGTTTGGTCCGTAAAACCATGCTGCCCACCTCCCAAGGAAAAGACTTCTATGTCCCTTTGTTTTTTTTTTTGTTAAAATAACCACATATTGAATGCCATTATACATTTGTAATTTGCCCTATTTGAGCTCATTTTTTGTGTTGAAGAAAAGTGAAATAAAATTCCCACGCTGTGGGCTGGTCTTGATCCAGCATCCCACCTGTTTTTCTGGTGTATGTGTACGACAGTATGTGTTTATATACTGTGTATAAAAATATATATATATATATATACACAGCGCCCTCCATAATTATTGGCTCCCCTGGTTAAGATGTGTTAAACGCCTTAAAATAAATTAAATTTTTATTGCAGAAGCATACTCTCACACTGAAAATTGTAGAAAAATGTAACCTTCAACTCAAGTGAATTTTAAGGGGAAAAAAAAATCCCTGACTATGAAATTTTTTTTTTTTCATAAAATCACCTGTTCCACCATTATTGGCACCCCTAGGAATTCCTAGGAAATAAATGTAATTGAAGTATTTCTGTCATTTCTAGAGTAGTTTAAAAGTTGATCAGAGTATATAGGAACATTGAATTAGTAATTCATCACTTCCTGTTTCCCTGGGGTATAAATATGATGTGACACGGAGGCCATTTCTCTTATCCACTCTTCAACATGGGAAAGACAAAGGAACACATCATTCAAGTAAGGCAGATGTGTGTCGACCTTCACCAGTCAGGCAATGGCTCCAAGGAAATAGCCAATCACCTGCACCTGCCCATATCTACTGTCAGAGGAATCATTAGGAGTTTAAAACAACTGGAACAGTGGTAAACAAGCCTGGACGAGGACGCAAGGTTATTTTGCCACCACGCACAATGAGGAGGATGGTAAGAGAAATAAAAAGTTCTCCAAAGGTCACTGTTAAAGAATTGCAACAAATGGTAGCATCTTGGGGTCACAAAGTCTCCAAAACAACCATTAGGCGCTATCTACATGCCAACAAGCTGTTTGGGAGGCATGCACGGAAAAAACCTTTTCTCACTCACAATCATAAACGCAAACGTCTGGAGTTCGCTAAGCGGTACTGGGACTTCAACTGGGACTGTGTGCTTTGGTCAGATGAGACCAAGATAGAGCTTTTTGGCAACAAACGCTCAAAGTGGATCTGGCGAAACGCAAAAAATGAGTATGCAGAAAAGCACCTCATGCCCACTGTGAAGTATGGGGGAGGATCGGTGATGCTGTGGGCCTGTTTCTCTTCCAGAGGCCCTGGGAACCTTGTTAGGGTGCATGGCATCATGAACGCTTTGAAATACCAGGACATTTTAAATCTAAATCTGGTGGCCTCTGCCGGAAAGCTGAAGATGGGTCATCTTATCTTTCAGCAAGATAATGACCCTAAACATGTGGCCAAATCTAGACAGAAATGGTTCACCAGACACAGAGTCAAGCTCCTCCCATGGCCATCTGAGTCCCCAGACCTCAACTCCATTGAAAACCTGTGGAGTGAGCTGAAGAGGAGAAGGCAGAGGAGATGACTCAGGTCTCTGGATGATTTAGAGAGATTGTGCAAAGAGAAATGGTCGAAGATCCCTCTTTCTGTATTCTCCCATCTTGTGAAACATTATAGGAGAAGATTAGGTGCTGTTTTGTTGGCAAAAGGGGGTGAACAAGGTATTAACATCAGGGGTGCTAATAATTGTGGCACACATGATTTGATGTAAAAGAATTATTTCTTAATGTGGATTTTTTCCTACTGAATAAATGCACTTGAATTAAAGGTGGGCTCTCCTCTTTTTTTCATTGTGGTCCAATATTATTTAGAAAAAAACTGAATTTATTAGAAGCTAAAGAACACATCTTTACCAGGGGTGCCAATAATTATGGAGGGATATATATATATATATATATATATATATGTAAGGGAGCTGCTGGCCCGTTACTGACACTGTGGTGATTATTGAGCTCTGTCCGGAAAATGTACGCCTCCCTGTCAGTTATGCGGCAGTGACAGCTATTGTAAGTCGGCGAAAGCTGAGACAAGCGTCTTTTTAATATAATGGCATGCATGTGAACATGTAGATTTTAAAAACTGTTTTAACTTTGCGCTCACCATTAGTTTGGCCAATGAATGGGAGGGGGTGAAGCTATGGTCAAATCAACATCTAGCCACAGTTTTACTTTGTTCCGATTGTTTTAATGCGATGCTAAAAGCAGAGGAGAAATAAGCGCTTGCTACTTGTTTGTTTGGTCAGACATCGGGATGGTGGTTCCGGGGTGGATGGGAAACGAAACAGAGCACTCTAACATGAATGCATATGTAAGCAGTAAACTGTGGGGTGGAATATTCCAGCTCAGGGAATGAGCAGAAAATGCTGTAAATTACTCAGTGTGCTGCAATAATAATTGTTTATGCTTTTGATGCTTGAAATATTATTGTTTGTATGTATGTCCAAATGAATACTTAAATTATAAGTACTGTGCTGTATAGTGGATGGCAAATGTCTTAGTTTCTCCCATTAAGGTAAAAAGTATTTGAAGGGCTGCTAAGCATTCAGTTGGGATTGGTTGGGTGCAAGGTTGGTTCTGCACTGCTTTTGTGAGATGGGAATTCTTGGACCCATTGGAAAAAAAATTACCTGTTATTTGTTTTTTTTTTCCCTTAAAAGTCTACCTTAGTATTTTTCTTTTTTGATCGCTTGTACTGCAAATAGCCCTCACCTTCACCTGCACCTCTGGGGAAAATAAAGGACAATTTTTGCACATATTTTGATTTGGTTGACTCCATTTTTGGATTTAGACGTTGGCTGCTTCGGGTTCCCCCTGCGCTATATAAATATATGGATCACACGCAAGAAAAAGTGGACATCGTTTTATTCATGTTCCATATTGTTATCATGAAAGAACAGCTTGCTGGAGGCTTAGTCAGAATTTGTAATTAATTCTATGCTGTTCTATTCCTAGGTTAGCGTTTTTGAACAACATAAACAATTGATAATTTAATTAAAAATTGCCATCCTTGACATTGACAATGAGGGACCAAAAAATGGCGATTAGATTTTGTACTTTCCTTGAGTGTCATAAGTATTTTATCAATTTAATGACAATGAAAATGCTAATTCATCAAAGTGACTGCTTACGACACTAATGGTTAATGTAAGGAAACCAGGCAAGACTGGTAGGTTTATTTAAAATTCAATTTTACAAAGAACTATGATCACAAACGACAAAAGCATGCATTTTTCAATTTGATAAAACTAAAGTATATGAGCTGTAGATGTCTCCTTCAAATGGAAAAAAAAAATACATACAATGACATGCAATATCAGTAACTGCTCTGTAATGCCAGAAAAGGATGTATGTTGCCCAAGTTATTGGATGTCAATGCCTGTGATCAAGGCATAGAGGTAACCTTCTGCTTCATCTTTTTCATGATTAAGCCTGTGATGTGGCTAAACACTGCCTCCTTAAACTCTTATGGAGTTGTCAACATCAGGGAAGTGAGTGCTTTTATCTTCAGGCAGAAGCACTTCAACAGGCTCCATATCTACCCTGCATGCAACATTTATCAATTATTGACCGCGCAGAAGGGCAACATCAGATTTTATGGACCCAATGAAACCAAAATTGACCGAGGCCAACGGCCCGACTTATGGTCAATAATTGTTTTTTCATAAACACAAACAACTTTATCGGATTTCAAAGTTTAATAAATGTAAACACCAATTCAAATGTGGACACCTTACAATGCCAGACCAATCACCATGTTAATAATATCCCAGACCTAGGGTTCAGAACAGTGACGGCTGGTGAACTGGCGATAGGGGAAGCTTAAACCATCCCAAAAAAATAATGATCAGTCATGACCTGTTTTCAATGATTCATTTAAATTACCATTACAGAAACTCTACAAAATCTAAACATTATCAGGTGTGGTCAGTTTTCATAAATAATGCATACCTGTCAACTCTCACGCATTCAGCATGAGTTTAAGTGGCATATTTACGTTCCCTTGCTGTCAGCAATTATTCAATCAACACGTATGTAAGAGATTCTTGTGCAGAATTGAAGTACTTTTGCATGAAGGTTTAGGAGTTTCATGTGCGATTATGACTCTGGACTTCTCACGCTTTTCTTTACTCAGGAGTTGGAATCATTTAAAAGATCATTTTAAATGTCTTTGTGCAATTTCATTGCTTCCAACTGATAAACCTCCATGCACAATAATTTCAATTATGCATGAGAATCTCTCACATATGCGTTGATTGAATGTTTCACGTGGGTGTTTCTTGAGCATTCCTAAACTTTCCCAGTATTTTGTTGCCTCTGACCGAGCTTTGTTGGAACGTGTCCAATTCAAAATGAGGGAATATTTCCTTCAAAAAGTTTATCAGTTTGAACATTAAATATCTTGTCTATGTAGCGTACTCAATTGAGTAAAGGTCCAGAAGGATTTTAAATAAGCAAATACTCTAGAGCCTATGATTGAATCATTATTGCCAGCAATAATTCCTTTAATCCTGACTAATTCAGTGCATGACTTCTCCTTTCATAAACAATCGGAAGACGTATCTCATGATCGTTGAAAAGATATTACTGTGTTTCAAGAGGGACAAATAATTGGCTAGCATCAAGCAAAGAAACCAGCTAAGGAGATGTCTGAAATTACCATGAACAGTCTAACAATTTAATAAAAGCTGGAAGGACAGTAGTAAACTCTCAACTTCGTGGTGGAAATGGGTTGAAGAAAAATCATGACTGATCCTGATCAGAGATCACTAAAATGCTCGGTGAAGTGTCGTCATGACAAAATCAACAGGGAATTCATGGTTATGTTTAATTATGAAGGTTAGAGCATTTTGACACGCATGATGCTGTCACGGGGAGTGCAGGACCCAAATGCAACACAATCAACATGAGTGAAGTTTTGCTGATTTTTAATGATCTCAGAGCAGGGTAGCATGGTGCAGATCAGGATCAGGCACTCGGAGATCATGAGAGGAGCTCAGCCGGGGACTCAAGGGAGCAGGCACCAATGGTGGGATTCGAACCTGGGTCGTCCACATGGCAAGCAGGGGTTTAACGTTTGGCAGACAGGATAGTGTCCACGCATGCAGGCAGCGAAGCGGCAAGACGGGTGGCTTGGACAGGGGCTTAGAAGACGGCCAACGGGAACCAGGAAGCACACAGGCCGAACTTGGAGTCAGAGGCAGAAGGCTATCAGGTTTACCGGGGCAGGAACGAGAGGACGAAGTCAGAGGCAGGCAGAGTCGATTCCAGGAAGGCAGACAAAAGACACAGGCTGGAGAGTAGTCCATGCTGCAATGACAATCTGGCAATGAGTTTGTGAAACAGAGCTGCTTAAATGCCGGCTGGATAATGCGACTAAGCTGAGAACAATTGCAGAACAAAGGCTGTGGTGAAGCAGAGGGAGAGAGGGCAGCAGCAGAGCAGACTGTGACAGATGCATCAAGAACTTGGAGGACTGGGACTTAACAGCTGCATGATTACAAGAAAGCCACTTGTTAGTGAGGCTTATTGAGGAAAAAAATGAGTTCAATTTGCAAGGGACCGTAAATGATGGACTCAGGAGCAATGGAAAAAGGTCATGTGGTCTAATGAGTCTAGATTTACTCTATTTCAGAGTGATGGGCATGTCAGGGTAAAAAAAGCCCATGAAGCGATGCACCCATCATGCATAGTGCCCACTGTACAAGCCTCCGGAGGCAGTGTCATGATCTTGGAGTTCTTCAGTTGGTCAGGTCTAGATTTACAAAACCCAAAACCAGTGAAGTTTGCACGTTATGTAAATCGTAGATAAAAACGGAATACAATGATTTGCAAATACTTTTCAACTTATATTCAATTGAATACACTGCAAAGACAAGATGTTTAATGTTCAAACTGAGAAACTTTTTTTTTTTTTGCAAATAATCATTAACTTTGAATTAAAAGGCAGCAACACACTGCAAAAAAGTTGGCACAGGGGCCTTTTTACCACTGTGTTACATCGCCTTTCCTTTTAACGACCCTCAGTCAACATTTGGGAACTGAGGAGACAAATTTTTTAAGCTTTTCAGGTGGAACTCCCATTCTTGCTTGATGTACAGCTTAAGTTGTTCAACAGTCCGGGGTCTCCGTTGTCGTATTTTATGCTTCATAATGTGCCACACATTTTCAATTGGAGACAGGTCTGGACAACAGGCAGGCCAGTCTAGTACCGGCACTCTTTTACTACTGAGCCATCCTGTTAAAACACGTGCAGAATGTGGCTTGGCATTGTCTTGCTGAAAAAAGCAAGGCGTTCATGAAAAAGACATTGCTTGGATGGCAACATGTTGCTCAAAAACCTGTATGTGCCTTTCAGCATTAATGGTGCCTTCACATATGTGTAAGTTGCCCATGCCTAGGGCACTAATACACCCCCATACCATCACATATGCTGGCTTTTGAACTTTGCGCCTATAACAGTCCAGATAATTCTTTTCCTCTTTGGTCCGGAGGACACGACGTCCACAGTTTCCAAAAACAATTTGAAATGTGGACTCGTCAGACCACAGAACACTTTTCCACTTTGCATCAGTCCATCTTAGATGAGCTTGGGCCCAGCAAAATTACACCTCCATTCTAAAAGGGAAAAATTTTGACTCATAAAGGGAAAATGTTTATTTTCAATGCAAAAATGGTCAAGTAGACACTTGTATACATATACATATAATACAATATGCTAATAAACATGTGATATATACACATACTCAAACACAGGATAAGCAATCAGCAATCACATTGTCAGTAACCTTTACATGCTTAATTTCCAAGTCAAACTCCTGTAAAATCAAACTCCAATTCAACAATCTCCGATTCTTGTTTTTCATCGTACTCAAAAACATGAACGGATTGTAGTCAGTATATACAATCATTGGCTTTTGCCCTGTAGAAACATAAACCTCAAAGTGTTGTAAGGATAGAACCAGAGCCAACAGCTCCTTCTCAATTGTGGAATATTTCTTTTGGTGGCGATTGAACTTCCTGGAGAAGTATGCCACGGGATGCTCGATGTCATCAGAGTCACTTTTCTGTAGGAGCACAGATCCACAAGCTTGGTTGCTAGCATGGAACGCGATGGAGAACGGTTTGAAGTCAGGAGATTGAAGTCAGGAGATTTGAGCACAGGGAAGTGACACAGCAGAGACTTCAGGCGATCGAAGGCACTTTGGCATGCTTCATCCTAAGCGAACTTTACGCCTTTCTTCAGTTGGTTGGTGAGACTGAGAGCAATCTCAGCAAAGTTCTTGCAGAACTTGCAGTAGTACCCGATCATTCCAAGGAAGCGATGCAAAGCTTTTTTGTTGTCAGGAACTGGAAAGTCCATGATGGCTTGGGCTTTAGCCTTTATGGGTGCCACCTTACCCTGGTCTATGACGTAGCCAAGATACGTGACAGTAGCACAATCAATTTCACTCTTGTTCAGGTTAACAGTCAGGTTAGCCTGGGTGAAGCTCTGGAACAATGTCTCTACATCTTTCAGATGTTTTTCCCAGGAGTCACTCCATGTGATCAGGTCGTCGATGTACGCACCCGTGTGTGGCAATCCGGCGATTGTAGACTGTATCATTCTTTGGAAAGTGGCTGGGTTATTTTTCATGCCAAAGGGTAGGACTTCATACTGGTACAACCCAAATGGTGTGGCAAAAGCAGAGATGCTCTTGGCCCTCTCAGTTAAACGCACACACCAATAACCCTTCAATAAATCAGTCTTAGTCAGAAACTTTGCTTGCCCTATTCTATCAGTTAAATCATCAATCCTAGGTATTGGAAACACATCAGTTTTAGTAACAGCATTGACTTGGCGCTAATCTGCACAGAATCTAGTACTCCCATCAGGTTTTGGAACTAGCACACAGGGTGAACTCCAATCTGAGTTAGAGGGTCTGATAATATCATGTTCTAACATGTATTCAACCTCTTTCTCAGCAATCTTTCTCTTTTCAGGATTCAGCCGGTACGGATGCTGTTTTATTGGTTTGGCATCACCAACATCTACATCATGAGAGGCAACAGAAACTCTCTTTGGAACATCAGGAAATAGATCTTTATATTTCTTAATCAACCTCTCAAACTGGTCTTTCTATGAGCGTTCTAAGTGCTGGAGTTTTACATCAAGATTCTGTACCACTTCAGAATTTGACAATTTACATGAAAGAATTTCAGCTTTAATTCTAGGTTCATCATCTTGAAACTCCCCCTCATCTTCACAAGTCTCGACCATAGGAGGATCTGAAGTGACAGCTGCAACCCTAGCATTCCTATCATGATAAGGCTTCAGGATATTAATGTGACACAACTGTTCTGCCTTTCTCCTTTCTGGAGTCTTCACAATGTAATTGAGATCATTGAGTTTAGTCAAAATTTCATAAGAACCATGAAATTTAGCCAGCAATGGATTGGACTGCAAGGGAAACAACACAAGGACCTTGTCTCCAGGTTTAAACTCACGGCTTCTAGCCTTATGATCATACCAAGTTTTCATTTTTCCCTGACTTGATTTCAAGTTCTCTTTTGCTAGGTCACAAGCTGCACGCAGTCTTTCTTTGAACTTGCTAACATAGTCAAACAGACTGATATGCGGCTCTTTCTCTTGCCATTGTTCACTCAATAGCAAAGGTCCTCTCACTTCATGGCCAAACACTAGCTCAAACGGACTGAATCCAGTAGACTCCTGCACTGCTTCTCTAGCTGCAAACAACAGCAAATGAACACCTTCATCCCTGTCTTTCTCATGGTCATAACAATAAGTCCTCATCATTGACTCTCTGGATGATAGGCACTGGAAAGAATCTGCTTCGCACCTAGTTCATACACAACCTGCTGAAACAATCCGGAAGTGAAATTGCTCCCTAAGTCTGACTGAATTTCCCTGGGAAGGCCAAACAACGTGAAGAACTTTATCAAAGCCTTCAAGATTGCAGTTGCCTTGATGTTACGTAGAGTTATGGCTTCAGGGAATCTGGTAAGTGCACACATGATTGACAACAAGTACTGATTTCCAGATCTAGTCTTGGGTAATGGACTAACACAATCAACAATGACCTTGGAGACGGGCTCCCCAAATGCTGGGAGAGGCTGCAATGGAGCTACAGGTGGGTCTAACTGGTATTTTCCAACAACCTGACAAGTGTGACAGGTTTTGCAAAAGTTGGAAACATCTTTCCGAAGTCCAGGCCAGAAGACGTGTTTCATGATCTTGTCAGCAGTCTTGTTAACACCAAGATGACCTCCTAAAGGCAAACTATGAGCCATTGTTAAGATCTCATTCCTGTAGACCTTCGGAGCAACAATTTGCTTCACCACTGCCCAATCTGTACTGGCAGGGATATCAGGAGGGCGCCACTTCCGCATCAACAGTCTATCCTTGAGATCATACCCAATTGGAACTACATCAATTTTTTCATCAGGAAGGGCTCTCTTCTGTAGTATACAAATTTCAGGATCATTGATTTGCTCCTGAATCAACCGCTTTCTGGACAGAGACAAGTCTCCAGACACATCAGAATCACCAGACCCATCTGGCTGGCTGAACAGAGAACTGATAAACGTGTCTGATAAGTTCTCAAACGGAGAAACCATAGTAGGCCGAACAGAGTCATGAGGTGAACCACTTGAGTTATGATTATTCAATGTGCTGGACAGCACCACATCATCTTCTTCTTGAGCCTTCTTAGCCATAGCATGGGTTACTGCACAGGAAGGATACAGAGATGGGTCTTCATCGCCATCTTCATGTGTAAGGTGGAGCAGCGGCAAATGTGGCTGCGATTGAGGGGTGCTTGTATTGTGGTAGTTGGGAGGACCCGTACATTCATGGGCGCGTGCATCACTGTGGGCGTCATAAGGAAGTGACCAACTTCAGGAATTAGAATAGCTGGGTGCTGACTGCTTTGCGGTAAGAGCGATGTTACATTGGGGCATTAAGAAGCTGAGGCTCTGCTAAATGGTATGTGTCATTGCTAGTTACGCGTTCAGTATGTGATGTGTAATTGTAAAAGACTGATTGTATGGCATGTGCTTATATTGTAAAGGTGAGGCGTTTAGTAACGGCTCGCGGGGGTTGTATGCTGTAGGAGCATCTCCAGACCGGTATGCAGTGTGCCTGAATGTTGTTGTAGATAAATATATGTGTTGAATGTTTGGGTCGGATTATTGACTATTATCTTTGGTATGTTTTAGGTGTCCCGGTGGGCCTATGTCACTGTTTTTAGGGGATTAATGTTTATTAATTGTAAACCGCTCGCCGACAAAGATCTGTTGTTAGCCTGTTGTATAAATAAACGGTGCCTATTAAGCAACTAGCTCCCGGCATTCTTTCGGCTTTGTGGGGTGGGAAAAGTCAGCCTGTGCGGAATTACAAGTGCTCGGCTGTGAAATAAGATGAACAGGGGGAACTACATTGCCCCCAGCCAGGTCATTGCCTAGCAACAGAGAAACACCCTTGATAGGTAGACTTGACATAAGTCCCACCTTTACCTGTCCTGTAACTAAATCTGACTTCAAGAATACAGAGCGCAGGGGTACAGATACAGTCCTCCCTTAAATACCTTGTACAAGTATGAAATCCCCAGAAGCGGTCTCATCACGCAACTCCAAGGAGTCCATCACCAAAAGTGACTGAGAAGCTTCGGTATCCCTTTGGATATATATGGGTACAGGAAGAGAGTGCTCATTCAGAGCCACAAACAACTCTGACACAAATGGAAGAAATTCCTCCCTCGCAAAGTCAGCAGTATCAGGCTTCTTAGCCCCACAAGGAGCAGGAAATTTGGCAAATTGGTCATCCACAACAGGGGTTTCTAACCTTGTCTTCACAAAGGCATTGAGTTTGGTATCCTTTTTTTTTCCTTTCTTAGCTTTCAGGAACCAACAGTAAGTCGTAACATGACCAGAGTTCTTGGCTGAATTTCTGAGCACCAACACCAGATTTGTCTTTGGGTGAGGAATCTTTGGTATCATCGTTACCTTTCTTCTGAAATTGGGACCATCTATTGTTGCTGCTAGACTGAAATTTGGACTTATATGTGAGGACATATTTGTCTGCAAATTTGGCAGCTGATTGCAAATTCAGTGCTTGCTTCGCATTAAGGTAGGTCTTAATATCATCCTTGACACAGTTCTTGAATTCTTCAACTGACACCATCTCTTTTAGTGAGTTGAAATCATCCTTGACCTCCATAGAAGTAACAGCGCTCAAAGCAAACCTTCTTCTCGTTAGCAAATTCCACAGAAGTCTGATTATCAGATTTCTTCAGACCTCTGAATTTCTGTCGGTAAGCCTCTGGAACCAACTCATAAGCTGTCAAAATAACCTTTTTGACAACTTCATAATCAGAGGAATCATCTGCAGACAAAGCCGAATAGGCTTGTTGAGCTTTACCTTTGAGGACAGTTTGCAACATCAGGAGCCAGTGTTCCTTTAGCCACTGACAACTCTTAGCTCCCTTCTTGAAGCACTAGAAATACTTATCAACCTCCTTCTCCGAGAATGGAGGCACCAGCTTTACCTCCTGGCTAGCATGAAATTTGTTTTCAGCTTCCATTTTGATTTCTAATAGCTCCATTTGAGGCCTTTCTTTTCTGTCTAACTTCTGTAAATTGAAATCTCTCTGTCTCTCTCTTTCTGCTCTTTCCTCTTTCTCTCTCTCTTGCTAATTTTTCTAACTCAAACTGCCTTTCTCTCTCTCTTTCTGCCCTCTCTAATTCTCACTGTTTTCTTTTTCCTCTCTTTCAATCTCACGTACTTTTAATTTAAGTTCCATTTCTATATTTGGATTTTCCACTGGAAACTGTTCCACATCTCCTGGTGCAAACACATTTTCATCAATGTAATATTCAACAATCTCTCTAGCCAGTCTTGCTTTTCGCATGGCTGGTTTTACATCTGTCAGCTCTAACTGTCTGCATATTTCTAGCAGTTCTGTCTTTTTAAAAGACTTCAAAACCTCTATGGTTGGTGATGCCAAGAAATCATCCATTGCAGTTGATCAGTCAATATTTGTTGGCACAGTTATATTGGCACAGATGGCACAGTTGGCACAAACCCTGTATGTCTAGGAAAATTCAAAAAAAGAATTTCACAATTTGATTTCACAATTAAATTTTCAATAAATGACTCACACATTGGTCTATCCCAGACTTGAGCCCCTAATTTGTTATGCCTCCAATTTGTTATGACATATTGGACAGCAAGGGATGCCAAACAAAATTTTAAAACTTTAACAGATTTCATAAAACAAACCCTGACCAAGATTGAAATAATAAAGAAAATGAGATATTTACAGTCCCTTGGTAATTGAGATGGGGTTGCTTTGTTGCGATGTCCTGGGACAGGAAAATGCTCCAACACAGGCAAAAATCCACAAAAAGAGCTTCACAGGTCTTGTAAAGAGTGACAAGTCTGGTCAAATGTATCCTTCCACTATTTCTCCTTGCAATTTCTCCTCCTACTTTACTCTCTCAATTTTTCTCTTTATATACTCTTTCCCCAGCCCCCTCCCACCTTCCAGACTTTTTTCAATTCTCTGGGACTTTCCCCTCTGAGGCATGCCCAGGACATGCCCAATACCCAGCTCCAGACTAGCTTCACAGAAAAATTGTCAATACTGCCATCTAGTGGCTGTTCCCCCCCCCACTACAAAAGAAAGTGGCCAGTACAAAATTATTTACCTGGGAACCCACAGTGAGTGTCTCACCAAATACACCGAGACCATTAAAATGACTTATTAAACAATAAAGTGGGTCTACCTGCAGCGAAATACAATGCTGAAACACATTACTCATAATATTTTAATTCTTCATGTAGACTTGCAGGGAATCATTACGTCTTAAACAATGGTAGCCAAATTGGACAAACAGTCGTGTCAAATTTAAAGAAAGTTTAAAACAAGCTGTGGACTTTGTTCTTTTAATGATAGCAGTTTGACAAGAATGGTGTCCCTTATTTTTGTTTCTTTAACTTATCCTCTGATTGAATTAAAACCTTCTTTGCACAGAATCCTGAGACGAAGTCTTCTTTGGTTGGATCAGTAGTCAGCCAGTTTTAATCAATGACAGGTTCCCGCAGGTTTATTCTTGTCCTGTTCCATTTATGTGAAGTGAAAATTTGTTTCTGAAAATCATTCTGTGAACTTTACTGATGATTTATTCCGACAGAATCCAAGATAAGAAACCATTGTAAATGTACGTATACCGATCAGCCATAACATTACGACTCCTGACACATCTTGTTACAATGGCATCTGTCAGTGGGTGGGATATATTGGGCAGCAAGTGAACATTTTTTCCTCAAAGTTAATGTGCTGGTAGCAGGAAAAATGGCCAAGCATTAGGATGTGAGTGACTTTGACATGGAACAAATTGTGATGGTTAGTTCACTGTATCAGAGCATCTCCAAAACTGCAGTTCTTGAGGGGTGTTCCCAGTCTGTAGAGGTTTGTAACTAGCAAAAGTGTTCCGAGGAAAGAAAACCGGTGTACCAGTGATAGGTTCATGGGCAGACAAGGCTCATCCATGCGTGTCGTGTGGTCTGATCCAACAGAACAGCTACTGTAGCTCAAATTTCTGAGTAAGCTGATGCTCGTTCTGATACAAAGGTGTCAGAACACACAGTGCATCGCAGTTTGTTGGGTTTGGAGTTGCGACCACTCAGGGTGCCAATGCTGATCCCTGTCCAAGCATCAGAACTGGACCACGGAGAAATGGAAAAAGGTGGCATGGTCTGGTGAATGATGTTTTCTTTTACATTATGTGTGGCGTTGCTGACCCTGGGCATAAGGATGCGCTATGGGAAGAAGGTAACCCAGATAGCAAGCACCTCTGCTCCGGATCTGTGCCTACTCCAGCTGATCCGGCACAGTGCTGGCGCAGATCCGGAGGGGAGGTGCTTGCTGTCTGGGAAGCCAATGGAGGCAATGTGATGCTTTGGGCAATATTCTGCTGGGAAACCTTTGGTCCTACCATTCATCTGGATGTTACTTTGACAGTCTCATCTACTTAAACCCTGTTGGCAGACCAAGTAAACCTTTTCATGGACATGGTATTCCCCACATGAAAGTGGCCTCTATCAGCAGGATAATGCGCCCTGCCACACTGCAAAAATGGTTCAGGAAAGGTTTGAGGAACACAACAATGAGTTCAAGCTGTTTATCTGGCTCCCCAGTTCCCCAGATCTACTCTATTTGAGCATCTGTGGGATGTGCTCTACAAACAAGAACGATCCATGGAGCCCCCACCTTACAGGACTTAAAGGATCTACTGCCAACATATTGGTTCCAAATACCACAGCAGACCTTCAGAGGTCAAATGGAGTCCATTCTTTGTTGGGTCTGGGCTGTTAAGTTGGCAAAAAGGGTACTTTTACAATATTAGGCAGATGGTCATAATGTTATGGTTGATCTGTGTATCACAACAGCAACTTCATATGATTAACTGCCCTCTATTAAAAATAAGTAGCATGCTCTGAGTACCCTTAGCCGAATTGGATAATTTTTCATTAGTTTTGCATTTTACAGTTAGTTACGGCCAATACCGTAAAATACTAACGGCAGGCGCTTAAGTGACGTACATTTTTTCGTGCGCGGTTAATACAAGGTTTACAACAACAATGGCGCCGGTCTGTGTAAGGAAATAACTGGACGCTTTCAGACCACTTTGCACCAGAAGTAATGTTATCTGACCAACGTGAACCTCGGATGCCTTGGAGCGGGCGGTGACCGCTTCACTTTCGTGCAAATAGTATGGGTGTTTTTGCCAGGATACGGAAGGAATGGTTCATCATTGGAATTGTGCTTGTTATTACCTTTGCGAAACTGGAACCTTCAGTCGGAGTGAAAGGAGGTGAGTTCAGTCGAGTGGCTAAGTTAGCTATGGATTGCTAATGTACAGGCGTGTTTAATTCAGCAATTTTAAAAGTTAGGCAGTTGATTTGGATAAACAAAACATGGTTTTGGCATACCGTTTTACTCTTCCTCCTAGTGAGGAAGTTCTGTCAAACTGACTTGATAATTTACCTGGGAAGCGTAACTCACTGTCACTTCGGCTCAGAATCAATAACCGCATGAAACCAAGTTAGTATTAGAACGCAAACCTGTGACGGTCAGAATATACTTTATCATCAAGCAACCCTTTTGGAAAACTCCTAAGATTTATCTGAATGCATTTACTTGATGAAATCGGCCTAAATTTATTTTATTTTTTTTTTGCAAAGCCTGCTCACTTTGCTTATTATTGTTATTCTTCGTGATAGTGAAACTTAGGTCAGTGAATTGCCTGCCATTCATTTTTGAAAATAACGACTGTTGGTATCCACACTGTTCACGTCCCAAGAATATGTAGATAAATTTACGAGTTACCTTTACGACCGGCTGAATATAAAACAATCATAACTGTCTGGCCCATTGCTTCATCAAAAATGCTCTTGACAACTGCTGAAATACCGGTCAACGCAATCTGTTCGTTCATAGCATGTTTCTGGTGACACGTTTCATGCCAAGGAACTTGCCATCATTTCCGCGTTGTGCAGGTCTTCTAGGATCGAAACCTCCCTCTTCCAGTATTGGTCGCACTAGTGAGCGAGGTACACACTCATAATGATCCCCTGCCACAAAGAGGGACTGGGAGACCATTGAATTTGGGTCCGTCCATCCGGTCCATAATGGGGATAATGGGGATCTCTGAACGAAGTGGCTATTGCCCCGGACGCCGCCTGGTCAATAACAGGTTGAGGCTGAGTAATATTGCCGGCGTCCGGTTCAGTTGTGTCAATGTCCAGTTATTGAGCCGGACGAAGAGGGGGCGCTCGTCTAAAATTAGATGTTGCGTCCGGGTCAATAACAGGAAAAGTTCGAATAATAGAGCCGGTGTTCTGACAAATGTTGCTACCTATCAAAATATGCTACCTCGCGTTTCTGCGCTTGCTCAAACCAATAATCTCGGGCTGTTTCCTCGCCCGTATCTTAAATATCTTCAAAAATCATAGAAATAGATTTTTTTTCAGTGCGCATTTCGACCTGTTAGTGTTCATATATTTGCATGTACATGCAGGGTTTTCCTGAAAATGAAGAAATTAGATGATAATGGCGTATATGGGCATGTATCTTTGAACCAACTTATTCAACTCGTTATAAAATCTGCTTATGTTATAATAAGCTGACAAATAACAAAATTACTACTGTTAACTGATTCATGTTGCAATATCAGGGCGAAAACAAAGACTTTACGATAGCTTTGCATTACGGCAGCATTTTTTGACAAGGGAGCAAAATTTGACAGAACACCGGCGTCCGGGTCAATAGGCCTCACCTTCTCTGAAACTATCGTACCTAGACGCGTGCAATTTTGTTTGTTTAATAAGCAACTCGTGATCTAAATTAAGTTAAAAAAAATTGATGTCGAAGCGTATTTTTTACGGAGTTATGGCCCTTGATCTTGGCGGGGGATTTTGATCACACTATCTTCTTGTTGACGAAACGATAACTACTGTTCGTAGGCATCCCAGCAATGGTCTGCGCAGTAGCCGTATCTGGCTAATAATGCGCAACGCTATTTAAAGCTTCATAATTCAACATATGAGCTGCACGGAGAGAGGATAAATGGCTTAAATGAAACAAGACACTTGGGTCCCTTAGAACCCCATTGTATTTCCATTTTATTCATAATTTTATCACAGAATAAGCAAAATCCCTGTCAAGATAAGTCGATTTGAGAAAGATGATCAATTGAGATACATTACTTTGTGTAACAGTGGTGATATAGGAGATGAGATGCAATATATTTTAATCTGCTCAAATTTCAATTCTGAACGTCCAAAATTTATTAAAAAATGGTACTACTCAAGACCTAGTAATAATTAAATTTGGGAAACTTTTTCAGACTGGAAATGTGAGTGAATTATCCAACTTGGTCAATTTCATAAAAACTTTCTTATCAAAATTTTGATCTCTTTAGGCCCATATCTTCTAAATTATTTAATGTGTCAAATTTTAACCGAATTTTAGGAAATTCAGCAAAACAAAATGTGAATTTGTGGACATTTCCATCCACTACTTTTATGCAAATATTTGGAGTTGGTTCATCGAGTTAAGCAATCAGTGGTGCAATTCTCCAGCCGTGTAACCTGGCTGTCCTGCACCTTTCGCGAGACAGTCGACCACAGAATTTATGAAGACATGCTGATATTTACGTCGTCATTTATGTGCGAAAGAAACACCTCAATTTTGTGAAGCAATGTATGACGACGCTATAAAAATAAATTTGATTGTCGTTTTACCAATTAGTCCGAGAAACTTTCTAATCAAGAAAAGTAAACTGCGTCAGGTTTAGGTTACTCAGCACTGAAGGGTGAGGATTGAGCGTCCCTTTGCAGCAGCCGACGCACCATCTCAGGTACCCAGTGCCCACTACTGTCAGTTATGCTCGAGTGATGTTTGTGAATAGCAACTGGTGAGGAGTGGGACCGATCCCTCGGTTAGTGGTAGGTCGATCACTTTCTCACACTCCAGTTGCATTTCAGTCGTACTCACTATATGGTGAGTGGAGGATAAGTGTGAGTGTCGTTTCTGAATACGGGCCTAAGTCACATTTCGATCTTCCCTTTTATAAGTGTGCCACATGATAAAGTTTAGAATTTTGACCAGTTTTCTTCAAATCCCCGTCAGCCAGCGCACATACGCTACAGGCCAAAAGTTTGGGGCCACCCTCAGATTTAAAAAGAAATCGCACATCAAATGTTCTTTCCTTATTTTTAGCACATGAAATGACTTTGGAAGCCAACAGGTTTTGGGTGAATTCCAGACTTCAAACCATATTTTATAGCTGTCTTAACTGATGTATAACTGACCACAATGTTTTATAATTGAGTTCCAATGCCTTTGTGTTTTCATGATTTTATGTCACTGGGATGTGAACAATTTTATGTAACAAGAAGGCATGCTGTATAAATGCATAGTGACTTTAAGGTTGGCGTTTCTTCTGATCTTTGTATTTGCACTTCTTGAATTATTCATTAGCAATGCTTCTACTCTATTTTTCAGGTCCCTTGAAGCCAGAGATAACCATCACATACATTGCTGTGTCTGCCATATTCTTTAACAGTGGGATATCATTAAAAACGGAGGTACAATGAATGAAAAATATATTTAATTTGCACATCCATACTGTAAGCTATGGCCTGTTCCATGTCAACTGGGTACGAAAAATGAACTTTTGGACTTTGATGGCTCTTAATTTCTTTATCCTTGTTGCTATTTGTTTTGACATGAACTTTTCACAAAAGTCAAATATTTGGACCATCAGCAAATTCCCTAAGATTTTATGGCCATTCTTAAGTTCTACCCCTCGTTGGCAATTTCCCACCCAGGAGTGGGGCATACCATTTCTTTCATTCAATATCTCAGCTGCTATTTATGCCACATGGCTGAAATTTCTAGCACATAACAAGCTATACCCATGTGTTTTTATCAACCAGAAGAGTGGGCCATTAAACCTTTACTTTCTTAATAATATGACCTCAAATGTTGCCTAAATTTAGTTTTTTTTCACATATTTTGGCAATTTGTCAAGGGGTTGAATTCTGGAAGGCCATAAAATCCTAGGGAATTTGCTGTTGGTCCTAAAATTTTGTATGTGGCATTTTTTTTAGTTCCACATACACAGGATTAAAATTGGAATTGAATCGGGGCAATGCAGTGTCCTACCCTGTACGCAGTTGACATGGAACAAGCCCTATCCCATTCATTTCCTTGCAGTGTTTGGAGATAAATCCCCATTTTAATTTGAGAGCAGAGCATGGTATTTCAAAATTCTGTCCTCGCTGTCGTATAGCCCCCACTTGCGCTTGGATCTGGTGCTGCTTGGACAGATGTTTTTCTGTGCAAATGTCAGCCTTTTCTCCTCTCGCTCAGAACTGCCCCTTTGTGCTTTAAACATTTCTGCTTGCACACAGAACATTTCTGCTTGCGCGAAGTTTTTTTTCCGGAACATTCCCATCAAAAATCGCCAACTAATAGTGTGTCAGGTTCCGTGTTGACCAATGAAATTACCACGGCCCATTCTCTCTTATGGGAGAAGTTTTCACAACTCTGATGGGTCACTTGCAACGCAATCTCACCTAAAGATGATAAAACCACACCCACATGACCTCCTTCAACTCGAAGCTGGCAGCTGGGGTTGAGACTGTATTATAGCATAGCTAATTTGTGTACATTACAACGCTACATATGTGCATCTTGCTAGCTGACTAACACAATTTACGGAAAATCTTTGTAAATAATCATCATATTTAAGCGGTGTCATTTGTTTTTTGCCCTAACTTCACTTGCTAATCAGCTGTAACAGCTACTGCTCTTGAGCTAGCTTGCTGGCTAGCAAGCCAACCTCCCAAAAACCTGAAAGTACAGTTTGGATGGACGAAAGTGCTCCAAAACAAATCGGGGAAGTTTATGCCTATTGCAGCTAGCTTGGTTAGCAAAGTTAGGACGTATCCAAATCATATCACTTTAATATGACTATTATTCACAAGGATTTTCCTAAATTGTTAGCTAGCTCACTAGATGGCTATATAATCTAAAGAGTAACATAATTTAATAAGCAATCCAGTATTGTAAGGCTTCAGTATCTTTGGGAGTGGGTCTGCTGAGGAGTCGGCGCCCCCACGGTACACTGTAAGAAGTTCAACAAATGGGCACGCATTCCAAAGACAAAACGAGGTTTGACTAGCAAAAATAAGAATGGCCCCGTCCCGATCAGCGTTTCACTGCATGCTGATCTTAATCTTTCGGAAAACAACGAAAAATATCTTAAGGAGAGATGAGGGGCAGGAACTGCAGGGGTTTTAAGATTACACGTTTCCAGTGGTTCTTTTTATCAAGGCATTTGCGGTGGCCTGATGAGGTCCCAACTGAGAGTGTAAGGTGCTGTTTATTGCGTGACTGATTTGCGCAATTTGATAGAAGCCAATACAATTTCCATAAGTGCCAGAATAGTAATGCCATCATTTTGATAACTTACACTGCGGTCAGACTATCACTTTCACGCTTGAACTAACAACGGTTTGTGTTGATCACTTTCACGTCATCACTTGGGCTATGGGAAAAGTACTACAGGTAAGTGATGGGGAAAAATATGGAACAAATGCTAAATCACGGTTTTCTTCTACAGGCAAGCCATTGCAAACACTATGTAATCAAAGCCGTCAATTCAGTTGTATGTCATAAACCTCACTTTGGATAAAAATGAATGTTCTTCACCTGAATATTAAGAGTAGTCAATTGGTTGGTGATTTTTGACAGGCCTGTATTGCAAAAAAAATCTGCAAGCAACCAAAATGTTCCATGTGCAAGCAGGAATATTTCAAGCACACAGAGGCAGTTTTCTGCACAAGGAGAAAAGGCTGAAGTTCGTGCAAAAAAAATCCATCCCTAGCGCAAGCGGGGGCTATTTGAGGGCTAGAGCAGAATTTTGGGGAAAAATTTTGTAAGATCTACGAATGAAATCGATGTGTGCTCTCAAGTCGTAATGCCATGCTCTCGAGTTGAGATAGGGATTTGCCTCCATAGCAGTGCTACTGCATGTTGGGGTTCAATTTCAGTTTCAAATGCGGGGTATGAGGACCCAATGATACAGTGAACCAGACAAAATGGGCGTTATCTTGAGCTTCGACCCACCCTCGTGATCCGTAAATTGCGCCAATGACTCAGTGGAGTACTTTGGCTTATTTCATCGTGTCAACCTGGTGCGGAATTTGCAAATCCTTTTCATCTTATATTCAATTGAATACACTGCAAAGACAAGATATTTAATGTTCAAACTGAGAAACTATATTTGCAAAAAAATAAAAAATAATCATTAATTTAGAATTTAAAGGCATCAACACATTGCAAAAAAGTTGGCACAGGGGCCTTTTTACCACTGTGTTACATCGCCTTTCCTTTTAATGACACTCAGAAAACATTTGGGAACTGAGGAGACCAATTTAAGAAGCTTTTCAGGTGGAACTGAATTCTTGCTTGATGTACAGCTTAAGTTGTTCAACAGTCCGGGGTCTCCGTTGTCGTATTTTACGCTTCATAATGCGGCGCACATTTTCAATGGGAGACAGGTCTGGACTATAGGCAGGCCAGTCTAGTACCCGCAATCTTTTACTACGGAGCCATGCTGTTGTAACACGTGCAGAATGTGGCTTGGCATTGTCTTGCTGAAATAAGCAGGGGCGTCCATTAAAAAGACGTTGCTTGGATGGCAACATATGTTGCTCCAAAACCTGTATGTACCTTTCAGCATTAATGGTGCCTTCACATATGTGTAAGTTGCCCATGCCTTGGGCACTAATACACCCCCATACCATCACAGATGCTGGCTTTTGAACTTTGCGCCTATGACAGTCCGGATGGTTCTTTTCCTCTTTGGTCCGGAGGACACGACGTCCACAGTTTCCAAAAACAATTTGAAATGTGGACTCGTCAGACCACAGAACACTTTTCCACCTTGCATCAGTCCATCTTAGATGAGCTTGGGCCCAGCAAAATTACACCTCCATTCCAAAAGGGAAAAATTTTGACTCATAAAGGGAAAATGTTTATTTTCAATGCAAAAATGGTCAAGTAGACACTTGTATACATATACATATAATACAATATGCTAATAAACATGTGATATATAACTTTAACTTGCACTTGCAGATGTAGCGACGAAATGTCCTTTACACACTGATGTTGCTTTTTGATTCAGTACCACCTGAGGGATCGATGGTCACGGGCATTCAATGTTGGTTTTCGGCCTTGTCACTTACGTGCAGTGATTTCTCAAGATTCTCTGATCCTTTTGATGATATTACGGACTGTAGATGATGAAATCCCAAAATTTCTTGCAATAGCTCGTTGAGGAATGTTGTTTTTAAACTGTTCGACAATCAGCTCAAGTATTTGTTCACTAAGTGGTGACCCTCGCCCCATCCTTGTTTGTGAATGACTGAGCATTTCAGGGAAGCTGCTTTTATACCCAATCATGGCACCCACCTGTTTCCAATTAGCCCGTTCACCTGTGGGATGTACCAAATAAGTGTTTGATGAGCATTCCTCAAATCTCTGTCTTTTTTGCCACTTGTTCCAGCTTTTTTGAAACATGTTGCAGGCATCAAATTCTAGATGAGCTAATATTTGCAAAGTTTACCTGTTCGAATATTAAGTAACTTGTCTTTTGGCAGTGTACTCAATTGAATATAGGTTGAAAAGGATTTGCAAATCATTGTATTCTGTTTTTATTTGTGATTTACACAACGTGCCAACTTCACTGGTTTTGGGTTTTGTAAATGCATGTCCTAAGTGTCCTTAAAATGACCAAGGGCCTCATTTATAAACAGTCTGTAGGCGCAAAAAGGATACATACATTACTTTATTTGTAGATTGCTGATTTATTAAAACAAACTTGACATTTAAAAAGGGAAATTGTTAAGATTATGCACAATGTCAATAAATTCCAAGTCCATCCTGATTAAATATATGAAAATTCCGCACAGTTGATTTCACCCATAAGTTTATAAATTAGGCTATTTTCCACAAAATGTCATTTTTATTTTTTTGTGCGTATCAATCAGGTATGAAATCCACACAAATTTTTAGAAATGAGGCCCCTGGACGCATCTTGTTGGTTAGTATTCTTTTCAAATGAAGTAATACCTTGGGTGAGCCACTGATTTGAATTTGAAAATGAAGAGCAAAATCTTTGAGTTTGTACCAAGAGGGTTAATTTTGCAGTTAACCAGATGAATTTGTTCCTTAAAATACCATCTCTCTAAGCTATATTAATTTATTTAAACATGTTTCTTTCTGAATTGGCGTTCATGTTCTGTCAATAAAAATGACAATTATGTGCTTTTCAAGGTTCTCTATATCACAACCCATGTAATGAGATATTCGTAGGCAGCCTTAAATTCCAGTATCAGGGTATTAAAAAAGATTATAATTTTCCAAGTACTTGCATCATGTTTAGTTTCTCACAGTGCTACTTTATTCGTAGTTTTTACCAAAGCATGACTTTGTTTTTCAGGAGCTGACGAGTGCGGTAATGCACATTAAACTCCACCTCTTTGTGCAGTTTTTCACACTTGCCTTCTTCCCAGTTGCGATATGGGTTCTCCTGAAACTTCTTGCCTTAACGTCTATTAATCAGTGGCTGTTAAAAGGGTAGGTACGTTGGTAATGTAGCAATGAGAACTTTTCCACCCAGAATTGGTGTCTGTTTGTGGAAAACCATGAATTGTGCGTGTATGTGCGGGTGGGGGGGCGGGGGAGGAGTAAGGCTGAATTTAGATTTTTTCATGATTTTGATGGGATATTTTTTACGGAAGCCATTTGACCTTCCATAACCCTTATTGACAGAAGGTTTAGTGTTCATATGGAGATTGAAGGCTGTATGTTTACAGTATAGCTTCAATCTCAAGTTCATGTGAGAACTCTCAGTGCATTTATATGTTTGTGAAAGTTGTTTTTTCTTTTAAAATGAAGCAAGATGCTGTACTTTAGGAACAGATGTTTTCATTCATTTTTTGACATGTAAAAGAAAAAACATACAGACCTCATTTAAAGGGCTTATTGGGTACTCTGTTTAGCCCGACTGATCCAGCGGGCATGTCTTTGTAAATACTCCATTATTCCTTAATGTTTTCTTGCCTCTTTATAAACAATCACTGCAAATTGACAATTACCCTAATAAATCATGGTTTAATATTTTATTACTTGGCTATTTATTTTGCTGATGGCCTCATGCAGAAGATTTTAAAGAGCACTTGTGTTGGTATGTATTGATACAGAGTAAGGTAAAAAGCTCTCTGAACCATTGATTTGTATGGCTGTCCCATCACTTTGCAAATTGGATTTTTCATTAGCGGTTCATGGATTTACATTGTAGGTCTGAAGCCTTTTTGTCAAGAAATTTCAGGCAAGTATGTCTTGAGATTGTGGGGTTCAGATGTCATGGGAAGACGTATCCAATTCAATAATAAGTGTGTTCCACTTCTCGTTGACAACATCTTACTGGTCTTGTGCAAATCAGGTGTACAGTATTGTGCTAATAGTTGTGTTTTGCCATGCAGGGTTTCCCGCAGAGAATCGGTTAGTCAAGGTGACCGGGGCGGGGGGGCGGCGCGTAACAGCCAGCGTTTATTTACTCTTTATCAATGAACAAAGTAGTTAAAGTGCAATAACTAAGTGACAAAATCAACAGTCTTGTAACTTTTTAACAAAGTTTTTATAGTGTAACACTTTCAAATAAACAGTGTATTTTAGCCTTACTGTAAGAGCTGAGCTGGAAATAACAAGATCAAATAAAAACACTCAATCTTACCAAAATTTATGCTACATGCATGAACACAGGCCAAATTATCAAAAAAAAAAGAATAAAAACTGCGTAAAATGCGCACAACCATCCCTTTGGGTTAAAAGAAAATTAATGTAAGAACGGAAAATATATTTATTTGTTTTGACTTCAATCCCCCAAATGCTTTGCGGTTGTGGATATGTTTGGGGAGAGGAGAATGGTATTGTGTACAGAAGTGCATTACATTCACCGGATTGAAAAAAATATATGCACCTTATCTCGTAATTACAAGATCTTGAGAAAAGGTTAATGCTACACTCACCGTGTTCTGTGCGATGTAGCCAACCTGAATATTTTGGGTCCACTGCCCACTCTGGGTTCCACCCACGACCTCAATGTTTCGAGGACTGGGGCTGTGGTGGGGGGTGGTGGAGGAGGAGGCGGCGCAGATGGTGAAGTAGGCCGGTGTTCTGACAATTTGCTACCTTAATGCAAAGCGATCGTAAGGTTTTGTTTTCACCTAAATTTTGCAAGATGAATCAGTTTACAGTAGTAACTTTGTTATTTGTTCGCTTATTATAACATAAGCAGATGTTATAATGAGTTGGGTTGTTTAAAGATATATGCCACATGCCATTATCATCCAATCTCTGTGTTTTAAGTAAAACCCAGTGTGTACAAATATGTATACGCTTAAAGGTCAAAAGGTGCATCGAAAAAAGACATATATTTATGATATTTGAAGATACCTGAGATGTGAGCGAAGAAATGGAGCCCAAGATTTTAGGTTTGCACAAGCGCAGAACCGCGAGGGAGCAAATTTGGATTGGTTGCAAAATTTGACGAACTGGCTTCTTTGAATAAAGTGCCCTGGTATTTTTGACAGCTTTTCCCCATCCATTACTGTACACTAGAGAAAACCATGTGCAATTGTCAAACATAACAGAAAGCCAAGTTATTGTATATCCGGATAATTAGCTTATTCTCGATACAAAAAACTAGTGTTAGCATAGCAATAGGTGATAGATAGCGCAGTAACACATGGAACCAACAGATGCTGGCCGCTATTGGGCCTCATCGTGATGCGGCGTTATTTTACTGTCTATGCATGCGGGGATGCAGCAGAATTTTTTTATTTTTATTTTTTTGGGGGGGGGGATGTAGTCAAGGCAGGGGGCATTTGTTGTCAAGGCGGTCGCCCTAACTATAAAGCGCTGCGGGAAACCCTACCATGTGATGCTGGGGAGTTTGCATTCTTACTGATACCTTTGAGATGTCACCGGCATTGTGTTCATAGTTTCCACTCTGTCCTGACTAAGTTCACACAATCTGCACTGTGTTCTGTTGCCCAGGTTACAGACAGTTGGCTGCATGCCCCCACCTGTATCATCAGCTGTTATTTTGACCAAAGCTGCTGGAGGAAATGAGGTGAGCGGTGTTTTCCATGTGCTAACCTGGGCTATACTAGACTCCCATCAGCATGTGGGAAGTGTCTGATGGTCTCTGGAAGACATTTTGAGATATTTCTGTATTTTTTACAGCATTCAGGGAAAAATATATGATGATGAGAATTATAATTCTGAAAGAGTGGCGTTAGTGTCCCACAGAGAGTTAAGGGGACATATTATGGAAACTCACGCTTTCAGTGCTTGTGCACATACATTTTGGTATCAGGAGTACCTACCAACCCACAAACTGTTCAATAAAACAACCTAGTCAGTATTGTGTGAGATGCCTTTTTCACAAGACATGGTATTCTGCTCGCCATTCAGATTTGGCTCTCCTTCCTACGTCTCGTGCAGGCTTGTGAGAATAGACCCTTCCAGTTTGAGGGCGTGTAAAAGCAAAATTTGGAGTGCACATGAGTGCTGAATATTTTGTGTGGCAGAAGAAAAACTGGAGAACGTTAACAAGCCTGCAGTCAGCAAGAGGAGAGCAATCTCTCAACTCCGTATTTGTGAATTGAGACAGATGTGCAAAGATTTGGATACCCCTCACTCAAAGCTCTAAAAAGGAGAATTAGTTCAAGCAAGAATTGAAAAATGTCTGCTGTCCAAAGCAAATATTTGCACACGACGGGCGCATCCCCATTTACAGTCCGCTCAATCTGAAATGCAAAATTGAATTTGCTTGCCAGCTAGTTTTGCGGATGTGAATTAATGTCATGATTGGGTCCCACGCCATAATTCAGCTTATTGCTACTGTGTTCCTGCGACAAATTCACTCTGTTCAGCACAACCGGAAAGCACACATGAGCCTAATCTCCTCTCAACATTGATCAGTGTGTAGGTACACATGTAAAATACAAGGCCAAGACATTCCGAAACATCATTACTGTTCGACTGAACACAGCGCATTTGATATCGGATTTTCATTTATGCTGAAAATAACAACATTGAGGAATTACCTTGACAATATTTCAGCGATATAGCCTTTCATGTCTACATTGCGCCGAAAGAGTTAATGCTTTGTTTGTAGGAGAAAACTAATGGAGCCTAGTCTAGCCTATATTGTCAGGGGGAAAGAATTTTGTGTCCAACCTCCAACTTTTTTGGCTTTTTATTTGCCAGAATGATTTTAAAAGGATGGCACAAATATATTTTGAGCATGTTCGTCTGTGAGAAGGGGGTTTAAGAATTTGATATTAATCGCAAAAGCCTATGCTGCGACTACCCTAGCAACCCAGTGTGTCATCAATAACATTGCAGCCACTGTTATATGCAACTACCATGAATAACCGCACTAGAAACTAAACTCTAAATTTTCTTTACTGGATTAACGTGTTTACATACCTGAATGTCCCTCTGTTTTTTTAAACATATTGGTGGAGGTAGAATACAGAATTCTCAATCTCGCCATCCGGACACAAAATGTATGCTGCACACCCTATAAAGTTCCTGAACGAAAATTTTTTCAGTTTTTAGTTTATATCCACACTGTAAGCTCCCCTTTACCTCAGGGAAAGAGAAAGAACTTATGATTCCCCCTTGTAGGAGCCAATGAGCACAACTTGATAAATGGGAAACAATCTTTGTCCGAGCAGGTGCTCTGCCCGGAAGTAAAACAGTTTTTGGCCGCTGAAGAAGCTGGCATTATGAAATGTTTGTTCGCGTTGGATAAATGTTGGATTTTGATTGCTTATATTGCACAAAGGAGTTTTGGAGCAATAAATGCACAGATTATTGCAATGCAAGCTATTGTCTCAAACTCTCTTCCTCAGATGCGGTAAAGTTTGTCAGCGCGTCAATTGGATAAATTCCCGGTGAAGCACCTCAGGGGCTTCAAGCATTGGCTTTAGACCCTGCACCCCTTTTTCAATGCGATTTGTGCATTTTTTGCCATACTTGGTCTGCAAAGAGCATGTGCGTGACCCAAATCTCGCTTAAGCCGATCTGGTCTATTGTTCCGTCCTTCATCAGATCTCCACCCATGATTTATTTTTTTATGGCAACATCCCATCTTCAGTTGGGGAAAACCTATATGTATGTGTGGGGCCCTATGATTTCCGTAATCACGGAATCGCGGAATTCGCTAATAAAAACGGAATCTTTTGTTAAACTTGGAATTTCGCGGAAATCAGCAGAATTTGAAATCCTGTTCGTAAAGCCACATTTCCTCCCAACACGTAACAAAATTTTTGCACATCCAGAGTCTATGCAAAGACATGAATGTATGCAAAAATGTAAGCAGCCTCCGTCAAATTCACCTGCCTCGAGTTTTTGAGCAACGCATCTCTTTGGTGCCACGGAAGATCCATGGGAAGATTTTTTTTTTGTTGTTCTAGATGAGGCCACTGATGCTAGGGATTGCAGTGTCCTAAACATCATCATTGGTCAGCTTGATGTTGACTTAACAACTCGTATATAACCGTTAAATAGCCCACATTATTTCTTTTCACAGTCTGCTTTGTCAGTTGTGTCCATGCAAAATATGACATAACGTCGTCCCCCAGGGGTGATGCATCCTTGTTTCAGTTTGTTCATGTTTAATCATTACTGTATTACATTTTGTTGTGGTATACAATGTATTGGGATGACTGAACAAAAATGCATTATAAATAAATAAATAAATCTGATGCATCAAAATCAGAAATCTTTTGATCCCTTTGGGAAACTGGGTGTCATTACTGCTGCTCTCATACATTCATGTATACAAGTTGAAGGTGTGTCCGGAAGGCCACATCACCTTGCCCGGTCTTCACCAAAAACGAATAATTTCTTCCCTAAAGGATTGTCGCTACCAAATTTGAAGACAATCCATCCGGAACTGTGGCCTGTAGAGTGCAAACCGACCCGCAGATAAATAAGTAAATAAATGCAACAACCACATACACCCATTTCCGCAACATTCCTTGCAGGCAGGGTGAATAAAATTATAAATGATTAAAAAGGTACATTCAGACGAGTGCATGTCAGTACAGCCGTTCTCTGCCTTTTTGACTGTAGCTTGCACTTCGTCTCAAGTGACACTTTTATTTTGTATATTATTTCAGGTAAAAAAAAAAGTGTTTTTCTTCCTCACAGTGCAATGTTATATTGCGTCATTTTGCAGTATTTGTTCTGACTTAAGTTCTGAGGAAAATTGAGTAATGTTGTGTTGCATCAACAAATTTAAGGTTATTTCTATTTAATTAGTAGACATTTTACTCATTAACATAAATGGCACACTATCTCTGATGGTAAAATTGGTGTAAAAGGTAAAAAACAGAATTCCAAAAAATTTAAAATGGAAAAAATGGAATTCGGGGAAAAATAAAACTGAATTAGGGGAAAAAATAAAACTGATTTCATTAGGCCCTATATGTCCTATCTGCTTTTTGTCTGACTGCTTTATAAGTTACTTTCAATCTGGGTCAGCACAATGAAGACCAGGCAATAAAATTTATATTAAAGGGGACCTATTATGCTTTTTAGAAGATGCAAAGAAGTTGTGGCCTCTATTTATTTTCAAGGAGAATATATTGCTGGCTGGCTAGATAAGTTTTTTCCAAATTATGTTAATATTTAAACTGAATTCCAAGTGTTACTAGCTAGTTACTGAATTGAGTGTGAACTTCAAAGCCGTCAATAGTTCAGCCAGAGGCAATGTAGGGGACACTTTATCAGAAGAGATGGAACGGGTGAATGTTTTTCATGAAATTCAGTCTGCTTTTAATTGAGTAGGGCTGTAATCTAAATAAATTGAATGTTGGCTAGTGGTTGCTACCATGCGGATCCTAACAGGGTATCATTGTTAATGGACTGAATTTCAGCTGTAGTTAAAGGAAGACTATCATGGCTGAGAAAGTTGGGTGTTATTATTTCAATATATCATGAAAAAAGCTCCTACGACTTTGTTTTCTTTATTTTGCGATTTCTTTAATTTTCATGAGCTATTTTACAAAACTTATGGACCGCGCCATTTTCACCACAGCAAACGAAAATTCACCCTCGATCCGCTTGGGGCGCCCCAATCGTGACGGCTGTCGGCTCCATGAACTTCCATTGTCCTGTGGTCCTGCATTGAGATTGTTGAGATATTCCCGCTTCCTCTATGGGGCAGACAGATGAGCTTGATTATTACCTTTTTCTATCTGACACAACTTTAATTTACAGGTGAACTAACATCAGAGGCCATTTGAAATGCTTCAGAAAAAAAAGAGTGTGATTTGAAGTCTAATTACCAGCGAGGCTGGACAGCTGCCATCACCTTGGTATAATTAGCACACCTTAAATCAATCAAGCAAGCGCATTCAGGCAAACTGCTTGCTGAACTTAGCAAAGTTAAGGTCTTCAAAATCATCCTCCTCTACTCGACAATTGCTTTCACCCTCTTCCCATTTACTTGGCTCAATTTGCAATCAAATGGTTGATTCGCTCAATGAACAAAATATAAACTGGTTGGTAGTCTAATTTATTTAGATATCCATGTATTCAGACATTTTGACATCGCATGCAGCATGCACATGATTGCATGTGGCAGCCGTAGTGACGTTATGATCTCCCAACTTCCCATGCCACTTACGGCGTTAATGGCGGCCTCCTGGAAACGGCAATTTCGGCTAATTAATGGTCATTTAACAGAACAGGGGGTATGTATGGACAAAAAATCGACCGTGAATATTATGTTGGAGTTAATTACTATAAGATTAAGTCAAAACGTGTAGGTCAGTATAGTCCTCCTTTAAACTTTCATGGTGACTGCACGTTGCATTTTTTTGTGAATGTAGCAAAATAATCTCAGATAAAAAGTACTTGCTATACGCTATACGCTTGCTATACGCTTTTTGGGTAAGGCCCCTGTGGCTGATTAGCATGCTTAAGCTTTTTGCTATTAAAGTTTCAAGTTACACGTGTAACAGTTGTCATAGAAACTTCAATTTATTCATTTAATGGCAAAAAGGGGGGCAACAACCAGCATTTGTCTACCCTTTATAAATAAGTTTTTATAGTGTAACACTTGCTTGTACACAGTGTATTTTAGCCTTACTGTAAGAGCTGAGCTGGAAATAACAAGATCAAATAAAAACACACAATCTTGCCAAAATTCATGCTACATGCATGAACACAGCCAAAATGATCAAAAAAAAAAAGAGAGAAGAATGAAAAGCACGAAAAATGCGCGCAACCGTCCCTTAGGGTTGAATGAAAATTAACGTAAGAACGGAAAATGTGTTTATCTGTTTTGACTTCAATTCCCCAAATTCTTTTCGGTTGTGGTTATGTTTGGGGAGAGGAGAATGGAATTATGTATGGAAGCACATTTCATTCAAAGGATAAAAAAAAAAAATATATAAGTATATATATATTATATATATATATATATATATCTTGTAATTACGAGATCTTGAGAAAAGATGAATGCTACACTCACCGTGTTCTGTGTGATGTAGCCAACCTGAATATTTCGGGTCCACAGCGCACTCTGGGTTCCACTCTCTACCTTGATGTTTAGAGGACTGGGGCTGTGGCGGGAGGAGGTGGCGCAAAAGGTGAAGTAGGCCGGTGTTCTGACGATTTGTGCTACCTTGTCAAAAAATGCTACCGTAATGCAAAGCGATCGTAAGGTCTCTGTTTTCGCCTAAATATTGCAATATGAATCAGTTTACAGTAGTCAATTTATTATTTGTTAGCTTATAACATAAGCATATGTTATAATGAGTTGGATAAGTTTGTTAAAAGATATATGTCGCATACCATTATTATCCAATCTCTGCATTTTATGTAAAGCCCAATGTGTACATGTAAATACGTATACGCTTACAGGTCGCAAGGCGCACCGAAAAAAGACATATATTTATGATATTTCAAGATACTTGAGATGTGAGCGAAGAAATAGAGCCCAAGATTTTAGGTTTGCGCAAGCGCAGAACCGCGAGGTAGCATATTTTGATAGGTAGCAAAATTTGACTGAACACTTGGCTTCTTTGAATAAAGTATCCTGATATTTTTGACTGCTTATCCCATCCATTACTGTACACTAGAGAAAACCACGTGTCAAACAAGCAGAAAGCCACACGCAAACACATCAGTAGCCTTGATAAGAAACTAACGAATTGCATATAGCGTATCTTAATGAAACAGAATATGTGGTCAAGCAGTTGATAGGATACACTATTCAAATGTTCAGTTTAGATGAATGATTATCTTACCTCCACATGTCCTTCCCACGATGACGACAAATTATTGTATATCCGGATAATTAGCTTCTTCCTGATACAAAAAAATAATGTTGGCGTAGCAACAGGTGATGTATGGCGCAGTAACATATTTAACCAACAGATGCTGGCCGCTATTGGGCCTCATCGCGATGCGGCCTTGTTTTACTGTCTATTCATGCGTGGATGCAGCAGAATTTTTTTTTCGGGGGGACTTAGTCAAGGCGGAGGGCATTTGTTGTCAAGGAGGCCGCCCAAACTAAAAAGCCCTGCAAGAATCCCTGTAATTGAAAGAACTCTGAAACCCCTGTTAACCTTCAACAACTACGTTGTATTCCAAATAGATACTTAAGTAATATGATCCTCATAGATAAATTCCTCTCCACCCTCAAATCCCTCATAGTAGAGAGAAGTAAATATTAATATTAGCATCTCCACAGTATCCCATGGAGCAGAAATAACCATGGACATGCGATCAAGATGTTAACCTCAATACATGGACGCATCAGTAGACATACAGGTAGGTATAGAAAGTAACCACATCATACATTACATATTACAAAAAAGGTCTGATGTCAAACTCTTCATTCAGGCCCCTCATGGCTAATGTGCCCAATGTGTATATCCAATAAATTTCTTGTTTAAGAAGCATAGCGTTCAAGTCACGTGGATGTTGAGGGCTTCAATGCCAATGTACCTCAATGCAGAAACATTATGTCCCAATTCCGCAAAATGTGCAGCCACCGGGCTCGAAGCAACCCTGTTTCTCATAGCGCTCCGGGGTTCAGCAATACGTGTCTTTAATTGTCTATTGGTCTTACCTATGTATGACGTACAACAAGGCACTTAAGCATATAAATCACATAGGTCGTGGAGCAGGAAATAACTAATTTTATATTAAATTTTCTTCCTTTGTGAGGATGATAAAAGCAGGTAGTTTTATGGGTAAAGTGGCATTGTTGGCACTGTCCACAAGGATAATTACCAGAGGGGATGGAACTGAGAAAATGTGTTGGTGACTGAGGAGGAAGGTCAGCCCTCACCAACAGATTACGTAAATGAGGGGGTCTTTTTAAAACCACTCTGGGAGGTTTAGGGAAACGGTGTTTAAGAACTTTGTTGGTTTCCACAATGTACCAGTGTTTGAATGGCACATATTACCCTCTGCTCAGATACCTTAGGTCGTATAGTACTCAAGTCTTTTTGTGACACCTCAGAGAAACGAGAAACAGCATTGTCAATCCAGGACTGTTCATAACCTCTTTGTCTAAACCAATTTTGTAAATCCAGTGTTTGTTTCTGGCTTGCATCATCTGAACAACATGTGCGTCTGATGCGGTTGAACTGAGAAATTAGAAGATTTTTTTTTAAAAAAGTAGGGTGATATGATTCCCTATGAAGGAGAGCATTTCTATCTGTAGGTTTACGGTACAAATCAGTTTTCAATCACCAGATCATTAAAGCACGGGGTAATTGTGTGATCACTGCCAAGTAGAAAAGCTCAATATTGCAAAACGACAAATCGCAGGGGAGTATCCAATTCATCACTTAATGAGGCATCGTCTGTGATAACTTTCTGAAGCAAGAGCTGATTTATTAATAACCGTTACATTATTTCTTTCATGATTTTCTAAAATCAGCAACTGTATCATAAAACTTTCTCGAAGGGGGAACACGATTTGACGGGGGAGCAGAATCGAACACAGCACCAGACTGTGAAATCCGCTCCTTTCCTCCTCAAGCTAGCCAGTTACTTATTGAGTCATATGAATTTTGAGGTTTGCCAGTAACGTTAGCCTGGAGATTTTGCTATTGTTGCTTTCCGATGACATAGTGCTGTTACCTGACGAATCAGAACAGAGCTCTTTTCACTGAGTGGACAGATACTCGGAAGAGCCTGTTTTTCATAGGGATGGGTAAGAAGGGAATCAAATAGCCCAGTAGACAATCAAAAAAGAAGGCACTGGCCTGGTTAACGTGAGCCCAAGAACTCCAGCCATGCAATTTAGTGCATTCTGATGCATTCTTGGGCTGAAATTTATAGAAATTAAACAGCACAAAGCTCCTCTTTGATGAGCAATTTGAGGTTACCTTTTTTGGCTCAGGATTGCACTAGTTCTCCTTAGACCTTAAATGCTTGCCAATTATACCCCTTTCATACTGTGACGAGAGATTTTGGCCGCTATCATTCACTCACCTTAACATTTCATTATAAGGGAAACTGTGCACTTAAACTGTCAACAGATTTTTAAAATTGTTGGACAACATGTTAACCAAGAACAATGATTGAAATCGGGTCAATAATCTCATCTGTTTCTAGGGATGTTTTCAGCCCTCTTGGTTTTTTGTCCACCGGACACCAATGCCCATTAATGATGAAAAATTGGCCTGATACCAAACATTAATCTAATGAATTGTATCATTCACGTGTGATGCAACTTTCTCGCGTAGTGATTTCTCAGATTCTGTTCACTGGCAAACGTCAATGTTCGCAAAGCCAATTGCGCTGGAAACATTCACCATAACTTGGCATTAGCCTCTATTTTCGAGTCATTGGGATGAATGATTCGTTAGCTAGCATGCTAATGCTTTTGGCCAGTAAAAAAATGCGTCACACGTATAGCTGTTATTGTAAACACTTGAATGTATTAATTTTATGGTGATAAGCACTAGCTAATTATTCATTCCATTGGCTTGAATAGACTGCCAACCATAAGCCAATGCGATTTTTCCTTTTTCCAAATAATATGAGGCTAACATTCATGGTATAAGTAAGATCTCAAATTTGTGACCATAAAATATCTGTGCAAAAATTTACCTTTCTTCGAACGTTACATGAAAATATACTTAACAGCGTTTATCTTTCCTCGATTAATTGAACATCACCTAGCATTTGATATCACCTACATATTGATATTTACGTAGCGTGCACCTCACCTTGTACATTCTGGTTTATGGGCCACTGAATTAAGAGCGGTATAAACATTCAAGTCGTTTCATACTGCCGCTGAAGTTCTTCTGAAGAGGCCCTGAACCACCGCCGAGAGCGCTCTACCTTCACTCTAAAATTTTAGGGTCTTATGACCCTTTCATTCTGGGATTTAAAGCGCTTCAGGGGCTGCTTCTGAAGGGCTCGAACTCCCAGTATGAAAGGGGTATTATTTTCACTTTTCAGTAATCTTTTGATTTTATCCGCAGTTTTGAGTTTATCATTTGCACCATATCGTTTGCATGTAGACGACTCTTTGCCCAATTCTGAGTTGAGTGTTTTCTTAATGATATGTATGCACCTCAAGAAGTGCTAACCTTTCCATTTTATATTACCAAAAATAATTGCCCGTTACCCACCCTGGGTTTTGTAGATTGATGTGATACTTCTCACTTGTGAGTAAATCACTAGTACGGTGTACATTTTAGGACATTCTCAGGTCTCAGAGGTATCAGGTCTCAGGAAAACCTCTGTCATTTTTCAGGCAAAACGGCGTCATGTCCCAGACAAACCTCCGTCAAACCGAATGGTCTCAGTCTTTAAAATAAATGCCATCAGATGAAACTGCGTCAGATGAAACGGCCTTAGTTTAAACGGCGTCATCAGAAACGGCCTCAGTTTAAACGGCGTCATCAGAAACGGCCTCAGTTTAAACGGCTTCATCCGAAACGGCCTCAGATTAAACGGCTTAAAAATGAAAGTCATCTGACAAAACAGCGTCAAAAAACTGTCTTAGGTCGTAAAACGCAATGAAATTTGATAGCCTAGCTAGCCCAGAGTTTGGTGCACGGATGTCAGTAGAAAATAGCAAAACAATGTTTTTTCAAATTTGTCTATCTCAGTCAGCTAGAGTTGAACCGCGATCATTTATTTTATACCAAATATAGCTGTTCCCTAGTCCTCATTCGCTTGCTTAGCTTGCTAGTTCGTTAGCGATTATGACCTAGACATGACCCAATTGTCTCCATTGTCAAGGAAAAAGATGTTAAAAACATCTCCATGAGTGTACGTGTACACACACACTCACACACATACCTGCATCAATATACATAAAAACAGATGTATATCCACATAAATGGTGCATATCAATCAAATACATCAAAAGTATGGCAAGTATGCAAAAGTTAATCCAAAAGGCCAGAAAAATCCTAAATATAATCAAGTCAATAGGTCATCATCAAAAGGAAAAAACTGAAAAGGTGAGAGCCAAGGTGTGAAAAAAATAAAATTTAATGCCAAAAAATTTTTCTTACTTTAATGATTGATTGTTGTATTTACTAGTGATCTATTGAAATATAGGTCAGTTGTGTCATAATATTTACCCAGTTGCATGCGAAACTTTGTCTACATCATCAGAATGAGCAGCACGATATTACGCGGCAAACAATGGCATTCTTAACACGGGTGATTACTGGCGAGTGCCAAGCAATGTCATCTACAGATTGGACTATTTCCTAAATTGGCATTTTTGCGGAAAGATGGATTTTAGCTGACCTAGCAAGCTAATTTTGTGAATTTGATCAATTTTGATGTTACAACCGTTTGAAAGGTTTACTGACTCGTTTAGCACACGATGGCAAGCATTTCAAACTATAAACTTAAATGGAATCAACATTTTTTCCACATAATGGCCTTAACCAAATACATACAGTAAAACAATGTTTGCTAGCTAGAGAACAAAGCAGACACGATTACTGTTTGCCCTAGCCTGGAATCCAAACATATCAAGTGCTGGTCACTCCCGACGGTCACTGACTGATGTCAGTCTGGCCTCCGTCATCTAGCCAGCGTTTAGCCCTTGCGTCACTAATGAAGTGAATATATTAATATTTATGTTTTCTGCTCTTGGCTGATTGGGTGACCTTTTTGCGAGAACCACCAATCGCGCGGCGCCATTTAATGGCATTCGTGAATGTTATTTCACATGAGCTCAAAAATTAGATTGCGGCTTGCTTGCCTTTTACTCTTGGAGTGGTTGTTAGGTTTTGAACAGGATAATGTTTGGCCATATCTGCATTTTGTTGATTTCAGTGGGATTCCCCGCTATAATAAAGGCTAAATTAAATAATACTCAAATTACATAACGTATTTCACTGTAATTGGCATTAGCTATAGCACGAAGGGCATGATTGCATCAGCTAGATTAAAGTGATACTTTACCCAAAAACTATAATTTTTATATCAATTACTCACCATTAGATGTCTTCAACGGAAGAAATTGTTCTTCACCTGGTGCAACTTTATGGCCACTGGAGAGTTTTGAAAAATTATCCAAATTCTTTTTTTGCTGGAAGCAAATGGGCTCACTCAGTAGCAATGGGAAAACTCTACAAAATGCAGTTGACAAACTTGCAAACCATCGTCCAGTATAATCCAAGTGTGTTTTGTCCACTCTTATCCTCAGAACTCTTGACATGTGGTTATTTTTTGCTAAAAATGATAAAATACCACAGTTATGCTTCAAATAAGCTTGCACATTCATCGGAAGTCCCGCCTCCTGGCTCGATCATTGCCCAGAGACTCTGCTGCCACTCAGATAAATACTGGTATAAACACGAGCCGGGAGGCGGGACTTCAGGCGAGATGTTAAACCGAGATCCTTAATCACTGTGGTCATTAAAGATCCTATGACACTCATCGATAAGCGCAGGGGGTTCCCCGGTGTCATGGCTAAAGTCTCAACCTAGCTCTTTCAACCTGCCACCTAATCATCCCCTGATCTAATTGACCGTGCTAATTGCCATCTCCCTCCCCACCTCAGCGCCCAGGGCTCCCTTGAAAAAGAGATTTCAATCTCAACGAGACTTCCCTGGTTAAATAAGGGTTATATTAAGAAAAAAAGATTTGCAAATCATTGTATTCCATTTTCATTCACCTTCTACACAGCGTTCCTACTTCATTGGAATTGGGGATTGTATGTTTGTGAAACAGGCCTTTCATTTTACAGAATAGGTCACAAATGATCATCTAGTTTGCCTAGGTGGCGTCTTGGAGTAGATGTTACGCCACTTGTAGGTGAACGATTCACCATTTTTAATGCTATGTTATCTAATAACTGCATATTGATGTGAAACTTTAGAATTTTTTCAGATGGAGCACAAGTTTAAGTGGAATATTGTTCCAAATGACTTGCCTGGCATCCACTGCCTATCATGCAGCAGAAAAGTTTTTATGCTGTTATGGAACATTCACTAATCTATATAAAATAATGATTCTATACAGATCAATTGGAACATTCCCTTTTATGTTTTATCTGATTGAGAGATGGGTACTCTAAGATTACCTCTCACATGGAAATGTCTGACTGTTGTCACTTCGGCACTTGAGATTTTATTTTTTTCTGGAATCTTGATTTTCCTCACCAGTGGAATTGCTTGGATTTACTTCAGCCTGAATGTCGTTGTTGAAAAAGGCTATTCTGTGAGAGAGAGGTGGTTGAGCAAGCCTGTAGGAGGGAGCAGGGCACTTAGGTGAAGTGGTTGGGAGTGAATTATATGGAGTTTGTCCATTTCTGATTTGTGTTTTAAATACTAAGATAGAAGATGGAAGAGCAGTGGTATGTCTGCTAAGGCGGGGGATCTTCAACAGTCCACCTTCTCAGGGCTGATGGATTCATTTGAGACCACTGTAGAAGTAGACATCACTAATAATAATATGGTTCTTCAAAGCGTTATTATCCTTGAAATGCATCCTAATGGTGCATTACATCTATGACGTAAGGTACCAAAGCGAGGTACCACTTTATGAGAGAACTGTTCCTCCTGGCTGTTTTTTGTGTTATAACAAATCTCATTCAAAGCAGTAAATGCAGACATCAATGGGTTATGAAATAATAGTGTGCTTTTGGGAATTTTGACATAGAAGTGTATGTAATGGAGCTGGGGCTACTATTCGTACAGACTGGTGCAGAAGTGATATATGGGAAAAGTAATTGATACATGGAACACATGAATACATTAATCACATGGATGGGTAATTTGGCCTCAATCCCTGAAATTTTGTTTGCCTTGCTGCATGAGCAGAAGTGTCCCATTGGAGTGGAGCTGGTTTCTTGCATTTGTCCTACCCATGAATTTAAAATTGACTTCATTTGATCACAGTGTCACCCAGTCCTTGCTGGAATTCTGCTCTTCGAGCTTGTGTGTCGTGCTTCATAATTTATACGGTCTAACGTGGCTATTGACATGAACGTGCCAGAGTGATCAAAGGCAGGATTCCCAAGTTTGGACAGGGCCATGAAGATGGGGGCCTGTGACGGTAACCATCTTCAAACACTTTCTAGTTTTACTGGAAGCTATGCGCAAGTCCCCAGTATCTCCCCTGGAGAGAACTGTACATGTTGCTTGGGTGGCAGGTGTGCCAAAACTCCCCCCTTTCTCTGCCTCTACCCTCATGCTGAGCTAAGACGATCAAGTGAGGAAATCCACTACTGTTCTCCTGTCCTGTGCTGCACTTCCTTTAAAAACATTTCAAACCCTGTGTGCGCATTGCGGATGTTAGTGGACGTGTGTTTGTTTTTTTTTGTCTCAGTTATTTTGTTTGTTTTATTAATCATCTGGCTGGATTATTGTTCATAATATTGCTTTGGTAATCATTAATTGTTATCCCCCCGGCATATAATGCGGGGGGATATAGCGATCAGTGTGTCCGTTCGTCCGTCCGTCCGTCCGTCTGTAATAAAATTGTTTCCGGACCAGAACTCGAAAACTATACCACTTACAAACACCAAATTTGGTATGGAGCTTCTCCTTATGGTCTAGTTGTGCCTTTTGGGGGTTTCGGTCTGTCCGTCTGTCCACACAACCTGTAGGTTACACAACCTACAGCCGGGGGGATCCACCATTGCCAGATGGCTCTTGTTTTCATTAGTCATTGAGCTTGCTCAGTAATTACTTCACTTTCAGTACATCACTTGCCTCTGTAATAATTTTTCATCCTAAAGCATTTTACTTACTTTTGTTGTTTTGCTTGCTTTTGTGGTCATTTTGCTTGCTTGAGTAATCATTTTGCTTGCTTTGTTCACCTGCCTGAAGACAGCATTTATCCTGCTGACGTTTTAATTATGGGTTTCCGTGCCTTAGAGCAAAAGGTGAGTCCTGATTCCTTGAGGAGGCAAGTTGTCTGTCAGTGTGAATTTTTGGCTTGGGCTTTGGGTGAAATTAATGCAATTCTGAGAAACCTCTGATATACCCAGCTAGGGTAGAGATGGACAGGGTAGTGCTCTTTCTAGCTGTAGTTCTACTTTACGGTGCTCTTGTTCAATTTTAAAATTAACCCTCGCACCTCTGACTTCTCTGTGCTGCTAAATGGCTTTTGACTGTGTGTTCAGTTTGCGTGTGTTGCAGACTTCCCTCCCACAGCAACGCCTGGGCACTCGAGTGGGGTCTTGAGCTCTGTGGTGTAATGGCATTGTGCAAAATAAGCAAATAAGAATGCTTGTTAAATTATGGTAGTTTTCGGTTTCCCCTGTCATATATTAATAAACAACAATGGCGGGCACAGAAACTCCTGAAAAACTTGTTGCTAATGATTTGTTTTGTGCGTAAAATTGGAATTGGATCGAAGAATGAAAAAATGTGTGTATATGGAAAAAGCCAACTCAATGTTCCTTCAATTGTTAGCCATGTTCTTTCCGTGAAAACTACTGTATACTCCTCAAGTCAACTTTTGGTGTTCCATACAGGATGCTATCGTTTATTAGAAAAGTTCTAAAGAATAGAAAGCTGACTTGATGAAAATATAAAGGAAATCCAGCAACTTTAGCGACCAGCCCTGCGTCTAACGTCTAACCACCGAAGTGAACCACGCTGCAGCTAAAGAGCTTGTGTTCGGGAAAACTTCTACACCAAAGAAACCTGGAGAAATTTAATCTTTTGAACATTTTCATTAAGTTTGTGTTGGCTGTCCTTCATTGCAAACGTCTTATGTGATTATCTTCCCTCCCCTCCCGTTGCTGTGTGACAGAAGTGAACCACATAAGCCATCTGCAATGGAGGCTAATGTTCAGTGGGTGTAAGGTCGGCTCAGCGTTGATGAATAGAATGGCGTGAGTTGATGGCCATTTCAGTGACTGGCGGATGCTGCCGGGAGGGAAAGCCATTGGCCAGGGCTCGACCTTGCGTCCCTCTATTTCCTGCTGATAGCATTTACTCTTTGTCTCTCTTTGTGTTATAACATAAGATTAACCTGTGGAAAGAAGAAAATAAACTGTATCTTCATCACTGATGAATAATATCTTCATTTCTCCTTGTAACCTAATGCTTTCTATTGGCTCTCACCAAGCTTTGACTTCATTACCCCCATGACGCTCTCTATGACTTCTTTAACTGGGGCACTTTGGGAATGGAAACATGTTGTGACATGAATGGTCATTTTCATACCCCCAGCACATAATGCGAGGGGATATATTGTCACCAGTGTGGTTGTCAGTCAGTCCATCCACCTGTCTGTCTGTGGCCATTCGTTTCTGGGACAGAACTCAAATACCATTCAACATTATTTAATGAAAAAATGTTATGAGTATTAATCAGGTCCTACACTGGTGCCTTTTGATATTTTCAGATTTCTGAGATTAGACTGTGAGGGCCAGGGGAATATGCCCTCTTCTGATGATTCCTGTTTACAGAGCAGGGCTACAGCATTAGCTCTGCTAATGCTAATGAAGACTCTAGCTGTATTATGACGCTTTTCCACTACATGGTACCGGCTCTACTCTACTGTGCTCTTCACCGGGTACTTTTTTGGGGTTGCTTTTCCATTACAAGATAGTGCCGCCTCCGTGGTACCTGCTCATCGAGAAGCAGCATGTTACTGCAGCGATGTCATCCTCAGTCATATTATATATAGTTTAATTTTATCCCGTCGATTTTGTTAAATATTTATGTGTTTAAATCAGGGGACGCACACTTCCGTCACCACATTATGGCAGTAAAGTCTGCGAGTGTTTAATAGCAATGTCTCTGCTTGACATTCTTATGATGCATAGGATAGCAACTGGTGTCCGATTCGGTTGCACATTAAATAACGTACCACCTAAAAATGCAAAGCAATGATATCCGTAAAAAGCATAGAGTATTCATATTCAGGCTTCATGAAACATTTCACTTTCAAATTGAAGGCAAAACACGTAGCAAATGCGCAAATCGCAGGAGATGGCAGAGTATTAGAATTTTATCATCTGATACCTTACATTCGAACAAAATGCTTAATCAGCACCCGTAATGTTATTTTCTGTGCAATTTTCCTAAAATAGGAGCAGCACAATAACTTTCTCAAGGGGAACTGGGGGAACAGAATTGGACGCAATTTCGCTACGAACAGGGTCACCGACAAAGAAACGCATTTCATAAATGCAACAGCTTCGGTGAACAAACGCAACCTTGTTTGAAAGGTAAGGCAACAGGCGGTGTGTTTATCAAGCTGCCTAAAAGGCACGTTTCAAAAACACAATTTGAGGACCTGTTTCAATGATGGCTAGTGAAGCCAGTCTTCAGTGGTTAGCACTGCTGCCTCACAGCAAGAAGGTTGTGGGTTCGAATCCGGCCTGGGGCCTTGCTGTGTGGAGTTTGCTCAAAACATGCCTCATAGGAACACTCCAACCAGTACCAAGCAACTGGCTTTAGAACTGGAATTGGTCCCCGAGCACTGCTCTGTGGCTGCCCACTGCTCCTAACTATTGGATGGGTCAAATGCAGAGGACAAATTACCCCACGGGGTTCAATAAAGTATATCTTATCTTATCTCTTATCTAAAGAGGGAAGGGGGCATTATGTCGACACCATGTCTGTCCGTTAACTTTTCGTTTCCGTGGGATAACTATAGATTCGGGAGTGGCTAGAGGAAGGTTCCTTTTGAAAACCAGCGTCCTGCGGGGGCATATGCCACGCTCTGCTTTGCTCTTGTTTCCTAATGGAAAAGCAAAAAAGGCGAGTTGAGTAGAGCCGGTACCGTGTGGTGGAAAAGTGCCATTAGATGTTTGTACTCTTTGTACTCTTCGAGCGATTCCTCAACTTTCTGTGGATTATGTTTTATTTCTCTGCATTGTGTTTTACTGTCACTACAGTAGAGATTGAATTCTCATTTGTCATCACCTTCTTGCATCTGTTTTCCTGTCCACTAATTTAATTTAAAAAAATATATCAACAAAAGTTGATATAATTGCTGAAAAAAATTGATGCATTTTCACTGTGGCTGGTCTAAATTGATTTTGGTTTGATGTGTAACCACAGCACTAGCCAGCAAATTTTCTTCAGAACAGTTCCGTATCGAGTTGCATAAGAACGCATGTAAATCTGCAATGTCTTAAAAACTGCCACTCTTTTTTGAATAGTATGAATACTGTACATGCCTTTGATTGTTACGCCATTGAAATGTGTTTGTACCACCATTTTTAACTGATGGGGAGGAAACGTCTTCATGTCTGACCAGATCTGTTATACAATTTTGATTGGTTTAGTAAATAAGTACTTATTTTTTAAAACAAAACTTTTTATTGTGATATATTTGTCAGGTAAACCTCCTCGGCAGGTGTCTAGTTGGCTCACAACTCTGTAATGAGCCTGTTTAAGTCCTGAGTTTGTGTGTTTAAAAAAAAAGACAAAAAAAACCCCAGCAAAACCCTGATGGAAGACAGCTCACTAGACCCCTGTTGAGATTTGAGGACCACTTTGGAACTCTAATCCACTCAAAATGAGCTGATAATTTTCCTTGCCAGGACACACTCTGCCTGGTGTCACGAGAGTGGCCTCCTGGGAGCCAATCAGCCAATGATAACAAAGTAGCCAGATGTCTGGTTCTGGCAACGTCCCAGAAGCCAGACAGCCGCGCTGTGCAGCATCCGCTGCGGGCCGGAGATCAAAGATACCTGAGAATTACTTATGGGCACAAAATATTTATTGCTTATTCTACAATTCCCATTAATAACGATCTGGGAGAATTTGTATTTCTAATTAACTCTTTCTTTGGGCGTAAGCGTGCGGCAGGATTTTGCCGGCTGTGGAAAAAATAACAAGGAATTTGCAGAGAGGAGAGTAAATAACAGGATGTCTGCTGCGGCCTGTTCAGGGTGCATTTGCAATGATGGTGCTTTTTTAAGCTGCTGGTTAATATGCAAAACCTCACAGTTTCACAGGTTTTCCTTGCAAACTAGGAAACATGAAGTCATATTCAGTCCTAACCTTCGCTAAAATGGGAGTGTTATCACGTTCATTGTGAGTGTTTTGATTCCAGTCAACATTCTTGTTCCTGCGTCCCTCTCGCTTTGTTGTGTCTAAACGGTCAGCTGAACCAGTCGGGGAAAAATTATATTCTGGTCTTCCTCATCATTTGTCTTCAACAAAAGATGCATCAGTGATGTGTGTTATATGACCTCCGGCTAAAGTTCAACAAATAATATGGTAATACAAAATGTATATTTATGTTTAATTGTACGCGATTAATTGCCCTGAAAGCACTTAATGTTACTGCAAGTGTATGCAATGATGAATGGAAGGGGCCTTTCTCATTTCATAGGTGTGGCTTAGTTCTAGATTAAAGGAAATAAAATTGCCCTTGCACCCATATATCTTAAATGTGTTCATTTATTTTGCATTTAACAGCAGTCACCATTTGTTTAAGTGAGGCCAGAAGAGTGATGAATGTCACAAGGAATGTCAGGCTCTTAACTAAAGTTTCGACTTGTGGTGATGAAGACTTCAGTTTTGCTTCAGATGCTCTGTGTAAAGTAGTCTGATCCCAAATACCAGCACATAGTTTCACAATGATGTCTCGGCGGAAGTATGCGTTTGACCATGTGCTTGGTAATGGTGTTCAGTACTGAGTCTAGGTTTTTAGGGAATGTAATGGAGGGATTTTAGTGGTCATATATTGATGTCATTGTATCATTGACCACTGATTTGGATGGTAGCTTTCATATTTTGGTTTTTCAAAGGCAATTTTTAGTTTGTCATGTTCACATAATCACATTATATTTAATAATCATGTATATTCACGTTTTCAGAGATTGACCAACTGGCCCTAATATTTCCCTGAGTCATAAAATGGCCGTACTCCATTCTATTGTTTCTTCACAGTTACTGACCTGCTGGCCTGCTTCCCATGAATAACAGTGAAGTGTGTTTTTTGATACTTCTGGTTATACTGGTGACTATTAATAACACTTGAATGAGCTGGGCAGTACTGGCTTCCGATGTCCTGCCAAGTGAGTTTGCAGGCTTGCTTTGACCCTGTACTGGGCTAAGCGGCTAATGGATAATGTATGTATTGTCAGCACTCCCTGAAGTACCGGTAATGGCTCGCTCCCTTCGTTATACTGAACTTCTGGCTTGAACCGGAAGCCTCTACCTTTGCAGGCCAAGCCTTGTGTGTTCTGAAAAGGCTCATTTGTAACCCCTCTCTGCACCTTATTTATAATTTTTTTTTTGTGCGTCTTCAAAAGGAGAGTAAGTCGCAAGGTCAAAAAGCCTTCAAGCCTGGTCATGGCTAGAAATAGGTCTGCGTTTGGCAACCTGTGAAGGTGGCAGAGAGGCTAGTATCTCTGCTCATCCATGCTCTTCCAGTGGTAAAGGATTTAGATAATAACGGCCAAGGTCCAGGGGTGTGTATTCCTGGTGGACAACTGTCCACATCTCAACTACCCCTCCTCACAATTGGCAGTAATTGGCGTGTGTTTTGGGGTGGGGAGGGGGTCCTGGGAGAGTTTTGAGCAGGGCGGGCACAGACTCTAAGCTGCCCTCTCCACCAATTAGGAAGGGCTCCCAGTTGGGGTGGAGACCTGCCACTCGGCCTGAGCAGGTTGGTTGCGGAGATGACTCTACCTCAGGGCTGTCATCACTGTTGTTTGCTGTACGGGAGCGCCGCTTTCCGCAGCCCAGTTTGCTCCTTCTACATCAAGCTGGCTGAGCCTGTCCAAACACTCCAGGCGGACAATGTAATTTGTCTCTGCCCTGTTTGGCCTGGTGTATGATAGCCTTTGCAACCCTGTGGGCTGTTTTATTAAGGAGGCTTGTGCATGGAGAGTTCCGCTGGGCAGGGCAATGCACTTTCTTTCCAGGGCATTTGGTCCCTCTCAGGTTTGTGACCGTAGCTGCGACATTGCTTGATGGTGGTGGTGTCAATAACCTGCAGGTTGTTTCTGGCCAGTTACTGCACATACGCGCTGTCACTTCTTGCCTTCTTTGTTCGTTTTCCACCTGTTTGCTTAGTAAAACTGTGTACAAGTGTGTTTGTGCGCAGTAGTGCGAATTTGTCTGCATTGAAAATCCTATTCTGATGAAAACAGCAGTTGGAAAAACATTTTCCTTCTTCAGATTTGTGTAATATTCTCTCGAGTCGAGGGATGGCTATGACTTAATGGACAGTGTCCCTTGCGCAGAAACCAGATGTTACATGGCTCTCATTTGGGCCCATTTTGGCTTTACACCAAACCAATACAGAGAGTCCACGAATAGTGAAGAGGCTGAGTGTTGTGTGTAATTATCACGAATGGTAACTCAAAGAAATGGAGTTAAAGGGCCAAGTCCATACTGACATGTTTTCATTTTAAAATGGAATTTTAAAACAAAAATGATCTGCATCCACACACAACGCAATCCCAGAGTTTCCAAACTAAAGTGGGGTCACTCATGTTTTCAGAGGTCTCGGGCGTTCGAAAACGCAGGAGTAGTGTGGATGCTGGATGAAAACATTGCTTAAGTTATGGGTTTTAAGATTAAAACATATTAGAGTGGAAGTAGCCCAGTGCACAGTCTTTGAATGGTGGCGAAATGTGCTGCCAGAAAAATCTGCTCTTCAAACAAATTTAGGTCTAGAATAATAAAGAATTTTGGGGTTGAGAAAAATCTTAAATAATCACCTCTCTCCAAAAGCTTATGCATGTGTGATTCTTCATATTTTGTTCTTCACATTTATTAGAGTTTTGTAATCACAAGTAGATTTAATTCAGGCCAGTCTAATCCACACCTTTGTGTTCTCTGGATTGAAAGTTTTTGCGTTGCTTCCTAAAGAATTGCTTTTCAAAATCTTTGCCAATTTTGTGTGCAGTCGGTACAGAATCTGACTTGCTCTGAAGCAAGCTCTGAATCCTTAGTTTTAGCTTCTTTTTATATTAAGTTTGTCGTACACTTTTTGATTGGTTGGCCTGTCATGTTATGTCAGCGATTATATTGCATTATATTAGTTTGAATATTGTTTTCACTGAAACAAAATGGTGAATGTTTGTTGCCTTTTTTCTCTGATATAGTTGCCACGACTGATCAATGTGGCTCGCAAAGACTTTCAGTCAAAGTCGGTTGATGGAGCAAGAGTACAATAAATGTAATTGCCTTAATTTCTATGTATCCCTCTGGATTTTGTGGCATCTTGACTCATTTTTTCCTAGATCCACTATGTTGCCCCGCCGCATCTTCCACGACCAAAGGTTTTACTCTTTTTCTAGGCACGCAGTTTCCTTTTATCATCACACCGCAGTTTTTTATTTATTTATTTATTTTAACTAGAAATAATCAAAAACGAGATGGCAGAAGTGTCATACTTTCAGTTTTGATTTTGATTATTTAATGCATACAAAGGTGATTTCTCTGTGGCATGTGATGGAATTTACCTACCTCAGCTTGGACTTATTTGAGAAAATGATCAGATCGCACAGTATTACTTATAATGTTTATGAATTTGCTCACCTGTGATTAGACTTCTATGGCCATTGTGGGGGGAAATAAAAAGAAAAATTTGAATTAACTGACTATTTTTCTGTTTATGATCACCTTCATGTCTATCTTATTTCCCCCTATAATGGAAAAACTTGAGCACGAGCTATACTATGAGCAAACAGATACTGAGAAATTTTTCTTAATGGTGATGAAGACATTTCCATGAATTTGACCTCGGCAGCTCCATGTGTGCAGTAGGTATCTGCTGTGCTTTTGCTGCTTGTGAAAGCGTGGGCTGCAGCATGGTTGGCTACATTAACAGCTTTTGGATCTTCGAGGGCAATTCCAATATGAAGGCTCCCTCGAATACAGCTGAGAAACTCTGCTTTCATCGGCTGGATTAAGAAGCATGGGCAAGTTGTATCCTTTGCAACCATGTAAATCACACAATTCTATGTGGTTGCAGAAACCAGGTGTTCATTAAAAAAAGAAAAAGTGGCGGCTAGCTCATTAGCAGTGGTTCTGGTGGAATTTACTAAATGTAAATTAAACATAAAAATATTATATTTAAAACAGTACCTTGGATGTGTGTTTCAATACCAGGAATCTTTGAACAAGGTTAAAACCCTGCTACTGGCATGCAAAAAATTTGAGCATTGAGAGTATGTCAGCATCAACATTTACAATGACACAAACGTCTGGTCTTGGCTGACTGATTCAAAAGAGAAACTTTCATATCACTTTTCATAGCCTTTGTAGTGCAGTATGCCAAGGATGCGTTCTTCCTCGGCTGCAGCCATATGGCCGGTTTTACTTGTGCATACTCGTTTACTCGCGCTTGTGCAAAAACATCTAGCACATTCCAAGAAAAAAAATGGCCAGTGATTGGCCAGGGTATTTGCCTAGCACCTATCCAGGACCAAGTTTTTACATCTGCATGTGCTCAAAGGTTTTGGCCCGTAATTTTTTTTTTCCATGACCACTGGAGATGGCATATACTCTCCGTCTGCTCTGTTAGATAGAAAGCTGCTCTAGTGAGGTAGTTTAATTATTCAGTGCTTTGCACAGACCAATGGGATCATTCTATTCACAAGATGTCAGCTGCAGCAAGAATCAAATTGCTACAGTATAACACTTTTACTGTATCTAACAAATACAACAAGCTTTGAAACCATGGTGGAGCCTTACACTAGAGAACTACGCGGTGGAGTGCATTCTGCTACGAACTGTGCACCAGTCTTTTTTTTTTTTTTTTTTCCCCCCCCCTTCACAGCCAACAAGAGCCACAGGTTGACAGGCAAATCATAAGACGGCTTCTGCTAGGACCTACACAGGGGGCCTAGCTAATATGCTACGTGGCCTAAGGGCCTATGGGAGCGCAGTTGGATTATTATGTTAATGCATGAGCCCGCTGCCCCCTTCCCTCTCCCAGCTGGCTTCCCTCGTCGTTAGGGGCTGCTCAGTACTGATGGAGGAGAAATGTGCTTTGTGATTGAAAGGGCATGAGATCTGGCTTTAGAAGGAGCAAAGGCCACACTGATAAACATATGGAGGGAGAAGGTAGACTGTATGTTGAGACCCCAAGAGACATCAGGGGATTTAGGATTTCTTATAGATTTCAGAGAGGGGCTAGACCGTTTATTAAGATTTTTTAGCCCCTGGTAAAGTCTAGTTTTGATTACATGTCACTGTAATGCATGGATTTTTGGGAGGAAAAAAAAAAGCTATCGCCATTATGTTACCTGGGGTTTATGCCCATTCTGAGGTTTGAGATTTTCTTGCACAGTTGGCAAATTATGCTTATTGTTATGAATGGTATAATAGTGAGAGAAACAGCACTCACCATTGATGGCCTATACAATTGTCTTTATTTGCACCTTCTTATTGTTTTGAAGAAATTGGGTTTTCGCTCTCTAAAACATACTGTAATTTTATGACATCTTTGCTAATCTCTGAGCTAGTAACGCAAGGTCTTCGGTCTTTGAGTTGACATTCCCCATTGCTGACCTTCTGAGATATCAGTGCTCAGCTGCAGATTATAAAAGGCAGAAGAGAATCCCACTCTAAAATTACCCATATTGGATGATAAAGTTTTTTTGTTTAGCATTAAATTTAAAAGTCTCTGCTGTGGAACTTTGCGGATGTGATTATTTCCTTGCAGGAAAATGTCATGGAGCAAGCAGAAAAAGTTTGTCAGAATCCGATTTTAGAATGGCTGCTTTGTTGTCTTCACTTCACCTCTTCTTGTAGATCCATAGACTGCTGTTTCTTTGCGTATTATAAATATTCTGTTTGGGTTTGTTTGTTTCTCTCTTTGTTTAGCGTTTTAATCAAACTGTATGTTTAGTTCCAAGTGCCGTTGAGAGGCCTGCAATCGCTCTCTCTCCTACTTTGTCAATGGCTCCACGGTAAACCCGCACGTTCGAAGAAGCGAGTTGTTTGTGTCAAAGATAGGGGGGCTGTGCTGTTAACGAGATGAAGGGCACTAGCGGTTAATTGCTGTGTAAATACTCAGCTGTAACCGAACGTCAGGAGGAATGTAGCGCGTCGACTGAAGTGCGTCGTCATCTTCTCTGAACCGCAGATCTGAAGAGCGGGGAGGAAGCCTTTAATGACTGTCGCTTCTTGCAGAAGGCTCCTGTACATGGACCGTGATATCAGTTTGATGTTCTTTTGGAAAGCCAGGTGCCTTCCCTTTGTTTGATACAGGTATCCCTTTGTTTCATCTCGCGGCTGTGCGTTAGGTAATGGAGCCGCCAATGTCTGCGTTATTGTAAATTGCCTTTTTTTGACTTGGTTTGTGCCATTATCTGTAGTCGAGAGGGACTTGCTGGGGGGGCGAATTCTGTTCTCCTTCTAAGGGGCAACTTGCTCTCATAGTCATGGATTCAGGTTTTCTGTGGTTTCCCAATTCGATGTACATTGAGAGATTTATTTAAGGTGGAGATTTCATGTAAATCGCTGTGCTCTGAATTGCTTTTCCCGTTCCATTGTCCTTTAATGTCTTTGAGTTTCTGAGCTGTGACAAGCTCCTTGCGAAACCATTGTCTTTATGAGCTCAAAGCCACGTTAAATATAATCCCACAGGCTAATGAGGAGAGCTTCAAAAACGAGCGGAAAACGAGGGAACTGTCAGACTGCTCGCTGACATAAAAACGTCACGTACAATCCCCCTCACAGAACTAGATTCAAAACGCACCAAATTCTTCGTTTGGAGTCACAGGCTCCATCTTTGTTAAAACATAGGCACCTTAGGGCTGGAATGCTGACGTAAACAGCAGGCCTTGCATCCAGAGGAACTCATGAAGTCATTTAACCTGAACAATGATTTTATTTATCAGCTAATGGCAGAAAGATGGGTCCCGGGTTGATGAATGGCATTCCCCCTGAGTTTTGTGTATTCTTTTGAATATTTAAAACATATGGTTGTATTTTGTTATCTGCAAGTTGGTGGCCTAAGTAGAATTTGTATCATTACAAATGAAGTGAAATGAACTTGGTGCATGGAAGATGGCCATGATTCCAGAACTGTTTGTAATTTGTAATTATTTTTCAAATAATCATTGCATTGCATTGTTAAATGCAATGCAATGCATTGTTAAAATGTTTGATAACCCAGCTCGAAAAAGTGCAATAGTAAGATTCCTCGCACATGTGAAATCCATGGAATTTACTGATGTATCCCATTTGTTTAAATGATGCTCTCCAAGGTAATCTGAAAGATTTTTGGAGTCTATATTTAATGTCATATTGTGGGTCATATTTTTTGTTCCATATATGGCTTATGCAGGCTGAAATTTGACATTTCTGCAATTATGATCTCGGGTTTGATGGAAAAATAGCAACCTGGAGCCTTGACTAGCTCTCTTGTGTCGCGAGGAGACTCGGGCAAGATTTCCTTTCTGTCCAACTGCCTAAATATTTTTTGGGAGATTTCTGACTTGTTTTGTAAAACTTGAGCCAGCCGTTTGGGCTCTGAAAGACCGTGGGTCCAGACCTCACCTGGTGTGGAACGTGGGGCGGAAAGGAGTCCGGTCGCACATTAAACATGGATCATGCGTGCCCGGCTCGAGAAGAGATGCAGGGAGTCGGATTCTTGCTCTCCGTACTGCAAACCAGGCCTGACACTTCCCCAGTAATGAACGGCGCTTGGGCTGAGAGGTCAATAATTCATACTGAGCTAAAATCAACAGGGACTGCAGAGGCGGGGGGGCTCCTTTTGCCTGCACTTCAGTTCACTGATCTTTGTTTCAGCGATTCTACACTGCTCATAAGCTGAGGCTTCGATGGCCTTCTCCTGGGCCTCCCCTCTCTGTTGGGCATACATGAACAAAATTCTGTTTTCTCATTCTGTGCTCAGTATCATCATGGCTGCTGAACAGCACTAACTTAAGATCATTATTATGTTACAGCCATTTTGCTGACGCTCTTTTGTGGACATGACTTTTTTTTATGACATCCTTTTACTCTATTTGGCTGTATGCTGAAGAAATAAAGATTGAATATCTTGCTTATTTGCTCAAATGTGATTAGTCACGATTGTAGCTGTAGTGTCCAGCTGAAAAGCGGTGTTCCTTCTGTTTTTATAACTGCAGTGCCATATCTATTACAAATTCAGGACGATAATTTACTTTTGTAAGATAGTTGGTCTGTGTGCGTACAACCCTGCATGACAGTTAGTTGTTGTTAGCTACTGACTCCATCCATGCTCCTTTATGAAAAGTGTGTGTGCACAACTTTTGCTGTCTTCGACTCAGTGTCTAGCAAGTTCTAGCAATTCAGAGACCCCATTCACCGATACATTTTTCCGGGCTTTACCTCTATTTCTGTGTTCAACACACTACTGACTTTGACACAATTCAAAACATTGCACTTGGTTATATAACGCAACGTAATGCTTTTGTAAAGCATTAAAAATTATGTAATTTCTTTACATAAGGTATCTCCAACAGCATAGTTAGGCACCTCCAGTTTCTCTGGTGGCATTGGAAAGTTGAGAAGAGTTTTACCTTTGAATTTGGCTTCAGTGCTGCATTCGATTAATGTAACATGCCTCGCATTTGCATTGTAGCTTGAAAGCCAAAGTACCTGCATAATTTGCAAGGCTTCCATTTGAATGTCATTGTTTGTAACCATGATTACAAATCCGGGTTAAATGGACTCATTCCTTTGTGTTTTTTTAAATCAGTTGTATTTTCAGGATTGGTGGGATATGATTGAATGCACCCTTGTCTTTTTTTAACCCAGAAAGCACAAAGGTAGTGAGATGTATCGTTTTAACCAGGAAATGGGTGTACAGTTGATTTTTCATGTTCATCATTACTTGGAAAGGAGTAGACTGCAGTATTGGATGCACTCACTGTGAGGATTAGGGCCTGTGGAAGCATTTCAATCCCTGGGAATCCCGACTACTGTGTGATTCATGCAGTGACCCGGGCCTGTGAAACTACAGGACATGCACAAGGTTTATTTCGTTAGCTTTCATCGTCCACAGAATACATGTCTGAATTAAGGTTTAGTAATAACTGTATTAGGGGTTAATGGGTCCCTGGTGGGTTATGGTTGGTGGAGGGGGGAGGGGGGGGGGGGTGCTGGGTGCCAGTGATGCGACAGCAGGTAGACCGTCCCAGCCTATCCCCCCACATCTCCTCCAGTCCTGCAACCATTCATCAACTCTGGCAGGCCCTCCGTCGCCCCTCTCATTAAATATCCCCTCCCATAAACAACTTAATTTTCTTCAGACGACCAGACCCCTGATTCAATTTTGAGTCACGAGGCCCCCAATTTGTTTCCTGCCTCCACCCCGCCATTTGGAGCTGACTTTTCCTGAAAAACCTGTATTAATGCAAAGTGGAGTCTGTGTCACCATCCTCAAACGGGACCCTCTTCTGGTAGCCCCAGTTTGGACATGCGCAGAGTTAGGCTGCGACTCGCATGATTGCAATCTACAGTTTGTTTCTTAAGTTGGCCCTGCAGTTAGGCCTGGGTTGCATCTATATTTTGTGTACTATGAGAGCGTGATCATTTCAACTGACTTTCTTGAAAAGACCATGTAGGAAGACTGCAATGTTTTCCATCTGGGATTAACCCTGGAATCCGTCTGCGACGTAATGACTCTATCCCTGCATTAACCTGCAAATATCTGCAGTTCTTTTCAATTGCTTTCTCCATGCTCTCTTTTTTTTGTTCAATTTCTTTTTGGCTCAAATAAAGTCTCTTCCAATGAGAGAAGAATATGGCTTGGTGCCGTTTTCAAACACACTGCTAAAAGGGGTGTGTGAGTGTCTGGGGGGAGGGAGGGAGGATGGTTCAACTTCATAGAAGTTCTGTTGTGCAAAACCAATGCAAACCAGGCTTGCATGCTGGAATGGGCTGTTACTTGTAATTACAGGTTGGAATAGGGAGTCCATTATTGTCACACAGACGTATCATGCATGCATGTTCCTTTCACCATGAATAAGCTTTGTGTTATACTGAGGTCAACCGCCTTGCATGGCCTGGCTTATGAAGTCAGTTGAAATGAACAAAAGAATTCTCCTATGTACAAAATTCTTATATCAGATACTATAATGTATTCCCTGGCATCATTATTATGCATTTTGCTTTTTTTTTTCTTTCCTGTACCAGCTTAAGACTGATGTTTGCCTCTTCTAAGTACATCATTCATTGATCTGGATATGTATTTAAGCAATACATTGCTGCAGGATTAGGACATCTCTCAAGACTACAGGAGCATTTATATTTAGGATCCAAGCACGCAACACTAGTTAGCCCAGCTCTCTCGTCAGCAAGCCACACTTATGCTTCCAAAAGACTCACTGCGGAAGGAGAAGTTGCGGTCACAAATTCGGCTGAAGTCCTTTGTGTCTGCAAGGCTTTTTTCATTTTGCGGCTGGAGATTTGAGGGCTCAGCATCTTAAGCGGAGGTTAGCTGATGTTTTTAGGAAACACTGGGAGGGCCTATTCCGGAGTCTGCCATCCGAGACAGCGGACGCTTGAAATACCTTTTCAGCGCCTATCGCAGCCCTAGTTGTTCGTTCAAGGCTTTCATCCATGGGGCGTGTGCGAGAGTGTATTTGGAACCAGACGTTTACAAACATCAGGGGGTCATGCATTTGTCATTTAAAGTTTTGCTATCTTTCTCATATTTTTCTGTCTTTGTGGGCCTCATTACTGATAATTACCAAATGGATGAGTGGTGTATGAGAATTTTTCATTTAAAGGAGATTTGCTAATTTTACTTTGTTTATGTTATTGAAGACCAGGGCTGTGATGGCATTTTTGCATGTATAGGTTCTCACACTCCCATTCAAAAAGACTCACAACTTTTCTGGAATGTTTTACTACATTTCAGTGTAGGCAGTCACTTGGGTGTAGGCAGCCTGTGTGAGGCCTGGCATTGCCTGGGTCTTCTGGCAGGCTCTATGGCAGCAGACACTCACATAATTCAGCAGGTCTCATGCATCTAGGTTAATTATGGTTGCGACTACAGAGCCTCCCCCCCTAATTTTTTTTACCAAGCCAAGAAGGTTATGTTTTTGTTACTGTCGGTTTGTTTATTGGCAGGATTACGTAAAAAGTTATGAATAGATTTTGATGAAACTTTCCGGGGGAGCCTGGGAAGGTACAAGTAACAATCCATTATATTTTGGTGGTGATCCGGATCGTCATCCGGATCTAGGACTTTTTTCTGAAGGATTCTTTAACATTGTGAGAGAGCCTTAGTGGAGGTTTGCGCTCTCTGAGTGCTTCTAGAAGATGTAAGTTTGCATGGTTTATACATTCTCCCGCAGTTAATTTTCTATGATTTTCTTGGAAAAATGAAGAAGTACTGAGCATTTATTCCTTCAAAACATTGTTTTTTTTCAGAAGGATTATCACAGTTTGTATCAGTGAATGCTGATTTCAATTACCAAAGAAGATGGTTTAGTCGGCACTAGAATGTTAAATTTGTTGCCTATTTGTCATCTTAAACCATAAATGCTTAAGGAATTGTGGATCCACTTAAAGAGCTTTATAAGTGGACTTGTAGTTAAGCAAACATTTTTCCATGATATTCACTTTTTAAACTAAGGATTATTATCAAAATAATTCTATTAGAAATTGCAACTTATAACACTGAGTTTCTGTCGCAGTGGTTGCCATGGTAACAGCTGTTTTAATGAATATATAGATACTAGAAGAAACACAGGTATTGAGATAAACAGTGTTTGGCTATAATTTCAGCTGTAATGTGAAGGTAAAAAAACATTCTTAATGTCAGTACAGAGATTTCTTCCAGGTTGCTAGTGTTGCTAGTATTGATTTTTACCCCCCTAAATCAATTTCGGCAGGAAACTGCTAACTAAATATGCATATTTTGATTTACTCATATTCAGAGGTACATATTGCAAAATGAGCTCTGTACAGACATAGATCATGACAAAATGAAGAAAACTGCCAAATATGAAGTTAATTGGATGTACAATTGAGAAATCTGTATTTTCTTGTTGAAAATCTTCTCTATTTTTATCATGGTTTTCAAGTGCTTTTTAGTGTGAAAGACTCATTTCAGAGCAATTGTGTCACAAAGATTAAGATCAATTAAGGCAGAAAGTGAATATATCTCCTGAAAGCAGACTATTTGAAGGACCACTTAATGTTCTTACCTCAGAACTAAAATTTTAACCAGAATTGACATTTTGCTTAGCTATAACCTTAACTTCTTCAACTCCGCTAATCCTAAGCAGATTCATCAGATATACCCGCGGAACTTCAGGCCTGTTTTAAATTTTAGTGACGGCAACAAGGTTTCCAAAGATCCCAAACATGTATACTGAATTACAGGGAAATGTGTATAGAACGATGCACGAGATCTAGATATACTGTATTGTATTCAATGTTACGGTTTGTGTATTTCTCTCAATTCACGTGTGATTTAACTTTGATGAAGCACTGCAACCAGCAGCTATGGAATATGAATATGTCCAACAGTATGGAAGGGGGGGTGGGGAAGCTTTTTCTGACTTGAGGGGAAATTCTAGTGAAAATCAGACTTAACGAGAGTTTCCATCAAAGTTTTTCGAACCCTTGGATTATTCACTTACGGAGAGATACTGGCTTGCACACACTGAGGCACAGCCCACTGCCAGACAGATCTGAGGCTGGTTGTACATTACTGCGTGCCACATAAGCTTGATTGCCCTGAACACCTCAAAGGATTTGCCATGACTGAGGAGCACTGGGCTTAATGTGGAGTGCAGGGAATGGTTTTCCGTGGGGTGGGGCGCCTTGGCGAATCTGGCAGCGAATCTGGTCTGTTTGTAGAACTGTGGGAAGGGCAAGGTGGGCTTTTTTTTGGTGAGTTGGAAGCTAGATGTTGAGTAGTCTCCTGCTGTGCTCCACTGTATCAAGATATACTAATCTAGTAAATAACCCATACTTTCAAAATTGATCACTGCCTTGAATGTTCAGTTAACGAAAATCATTGTTCATGACGTTACATTGCAGTTGTTTAGTTGATGTTTTTGTCCAGAGAGATTCTCAGTTCATCAGAAGAAGCAGGGGCTAATATCCTCCAAAGCAATTTGGAGCAAGGGTTTGGGAGCTGAACTCATCCTGTTGTGGCTGCAGTGAGGCTTCAACCGACAACCCTCTGATTCAGTGATCAGATCCTGCGCACATTGTTGCCTTCAAGACGCAATAGTCACCAATGAGTCTTAGCATAAGAATTCCTCACATCTGTGCTAATGTGCTCAGTTGTCCAACTGCCTGATGGAGTGCTTCTCCCTGAGAACAGCCTGATGTATTAAATGAGAAGCTGCTTCGAGTCGTGCATTAGCACAAGTCGCTCTGGTCACATTCTGTGGGTGAGCAGAGAAATAAAGCCTGGCAATCGAATGGCTGATCACAGCCGGCAGCTCTTTGATCAGGCACATCTGTTCAGGGCGGAAGAGATGCCTGGCTAGGGCTAGTTAGCTAGACGCTAACATTTTGCATCTCTGTAGCTGACAGAGTTGCGCGGTAGGCCTGACCCAGGTGGAGTATTAACGATGACAGACCCCTTAGAGGCGAGAATCTGGCTGTCACCACTCCGGGGTTTTTGGGAGGGAACGCTAGGGGCGTGACAAGATCTGTCATCACTTCAATTTATTTCCCCTCCATTCTTCAATGGAGCACAGGACGGTTAGTCATCTCCATTTTTCCAAGGTTGCTGTAGCCATGTGCCCACTCTCGGAGCCCTTTCATTTGAAAGCTCACTGTGGGAAGATATTGGAGCATCTTGAAATGTGAGGAAAGAAGTGTTTTTTTTATGGGCCACCTTCAGCATATTACACATTAATCCATGTCTGAAACATATGGATTTAAACTGTGACCTGCCAACCTTTTTTGTTGCAGTAGTGCCTATGAACTACAATTTAATGCCGATTAAAGTTCTGCTCATTTTCATGTTTTTGGTGTATACTGCGTGTGCTGCATATATTTGGACAGTTTACTCTGAGTAAAATGGGCTGAAATTCATAAATCTTACTCTAGGATGTAAATATTTGTAAATTAATTCTGACAGTCTGCAACTTTGCCTCATTAATTGCTTGTAAATCCAGTGTGCGGGAGTATAAAGCCGAAAAATAAAAGTTGCACCACTGTCCATCTAATTGCAGATTGCAGATTGAGTATAATTTCTGCAAGGTTTTTTAGTTCAGTATTGTTTGGTGTTCTTTATGAAATTCCCTCTCAAAATGGAGCTGTAGTTCAGCTGTGAAAATATAGCTCATATTATTTTTCAATTATTACTTCACAGTAATTATTCTCACATTACGGAGAGTCCTGCCTCTCTTGCCGACAGCTGTGAATATTACTCCTGCCAGGGACTGCGTACGCATTGAAAACATATGAAGGCATCGAAATGGTGGGCAGAGAATCTGCTGCTGTTATGTGACCTCAGATGAAGTTTTGCTGCAGTTGTTAAAAGAAATGGTCAAAAACATCATAGGGAGTGTTTGATACATGGTGGCTAACCTTGTAATTGGCTCCATTTGTCAATTTAGTGGACCTGATTGAAGGTGGAAGAAGTGCACCAGAGTGTTCTCCATCTTGATTGTGTGAAGAAGAAGGAGCCATGTGCTTTTGTTGAGCGAGCTCGGCTGAGGGGAGTTCGCCTTGACATACGCATCCGTCGTCATTAAGTTCCAGCCATCTTCTTACTGATGAATATTTCAGAAGTTATTGCAAGGAGACTCCTCCTTTGATTCCTTGCCCCCCCCCCCTTGCTTTTCTTCTCAAGTTGAGTATTCTTACGAGAGCTGTATTAATGAGGCTGTATGCTCTTATTAAAAGATGGGTGCGCAGTGGCAGTTGGACTTTGTGTGGGAGGATGGCGTACGCAGTCTCTCACCCTCTGTCAGTACATCAGGGGTTGTGTTCACCCTTGAAAGAACCATCAGGTCTGTCCTCAAAGTTTGGAGGAGGTGTGAAATGCAGAGTACCAATCTAAAGGCCATACTTTGAAGTGGACGTCTGTCTGTCTCACTCTGACTCTCGATCTGTCTGTTAGTCTGTCTGTGGCCTCCGTTGGCGGTTGTGCTGTCTCTTTGACTGTTGGGCTCTCTAAGAAACCCCATGTGTACAGGTTATTCTGGTGCCAGGGAGTAGACGTGTGCTCACCTGAGCGGTGCTTGTGTTCTTTTCTAGTGTCTTATATCAGGTCCCTGATGATTATATGTTGGGAGACCCTAGTCGCTCACCGTATGCGTGTTTGTGTGGCTCTTCATTCGTTTCTATATGCGAGTGCATGTTGGCATTTGTATGCTCTTGTGTGTGTGTGTGTGTGTGTGCGTGTGTGTGTCTGTGCGCGCGTACGTGCCTGTGTGTGTGCATGCATGCATCTGTCTTGGTGTGTGTGTGTGTGTGTGTGTGTGTGTGTGTGTGTGTGTGTGTGTGTGTGTGTGAACATACATTGGTTTCTGAATGTGTGTTTGTCTGGTGTCTGCATGTGTGTGTGTGTGTGTGTACGGGAGCAAGGCTGCCCAGAACCAGCGGGCATTATTTATTGATAGGTCTTGGAAACTAATAATCTAATGAAATTATCAAAGTGGCTGAATTAATTATGACGGTGAATAAGAAAGCGTTGCTCTCTGGAGCCGCGGCTCTCATTAGCCAGCCAGTCTCATCTCGCCCTGCTTTGGAGCTGTCGGCACTGGGGTCTGCGTGTCTCCTGGCAAACGCCTCCCGCGTTTGGACGTCATTCAAACTTTCACACGTCGCCGAGGGCAGCGGCATCACCTGTGTACCTGTTTTTTTTTTTTTTTTCTCTTTTTCCTGTCAACAAGCTGAGAAGGTCATGGGTAATTAATTATCATTCTTTTTTCTACTCTACCTCTGTCCATCTCTGAGAGGGTGGTGTGGCTGACCTGTCTATGGGAGCTGACACGGTTTTGTAATTGGAGAATGCTGGACCGTTTCAGATTTTTCTTGGCACAGACCAGATTTTACTTGCTCAAATTAGGGTGGGTGTGGGACTAACCTCTGGGTCTTTACAGGTAAGCAGAGGCCTTGCCGCCTTCTGTTCAATTCTGCAGCTTTGCCTGCTGCTGCTGTTGGTTAATGCTTTGAAATGCTGTTTTTGGCATCACTTGTTAGTTTGTTTTATTTTTTTTAAGTGGTTGTATTTTCAGGCTCTGCACTTGGAATTGTATGTGGGTGAATGTGGTGATCCTGTGTGTTTATTTGATGAAAACTCAAGTCTTTTTTTTTGCTTTAAGAGTGTTGATTATTTTTAATTGAATTTTAGAATGATATTGCAATAGCAGTTAACCATTATTGCTGCTGTGTGGTGGGCTAAGTGAAAACTATGTTGCAGCTCCATGCTTCTAAAGATGAATTTATTTATTTACTATTTTTTTATGTAAATATCTATTTTTTTTTCAGGCTGCTGCAATATTTAACTCAGCATTTGGAAGTTTTTTGGTGAGTAACCACCGTTTTGTCATTTTTGAGAATTATGTGGTATTCAGTAAAATTTTGTGGAAAACATGATTGATACAGGTAAGGACAGATGCTCTCAGATGTTCAAATTCAAAATGAAAGTGACCACTCAGGGTTTAAATGGCCAAGTTTGGTGCAATCAGCTATATAAACAAAAGCCTTTTTGCTGAGTCCATCTTTTCTTATCATTGTATTTGTTTTTTAATGAACATCAGAGCAAAACAGACTTACAGTGCATTGCTCAATCTCACCTCTTCTTGCAAACGAAAAAATGGGTGAAGAGAATATTGCTAAATGCATTTGCTTTAAATGAACAAGGAACCCCTGAATTCTGCTCTTAAACATGTGTTTGAAAACATACAAAAAGGAAACAGTCTGTGTAGGGCCTACATATTTAATCAGTTTGGTAGCCTCTCCTCTAATTGTCACCTCCTATGAATTGTCAGAATTGATTGCTGTGCAAATTAGTCTTAAAAAGAGGACGGGTCAATATATGGATTGTTTTTATGAGGTCCATCAAATAGCCATTACTCGAGGTACCGGGGGGCCCGAGGGCTGCTGGAGAGCGAGGCATGACGGATGACTGGGTCGAGGCTCCTGTCCGCCTTCATGTCCATGCGCCGTTTGCTGTAATTAAAGGGCAGGTTCTCGTAAAGGAGACTAAAAAGATGATGTTGCTGGATGAGTTCCTCAGTAAAGCTTAAAAAATGCTGTTCAGTTATCTGGACTCGACTTCGGCTTTTGCGGTCCACCTGGGAATTGAAAAGATCTGGGAATATTCTGGGTTGTATGTGGGAATGGGCCTTTTGCTTCTGATGGGATTCATGTTCAGATTTTAAGTTTGTGTGTATTTGTGCGCATTGATGTGTGTATGCAGATTCATGTGTGTTCCTAAACATAAAATAAGTGAGTATGAAAGTTGTGTTTTGTTCAAAATGGGTATTTCTATATTCTGTTGTCCTTAGCCTTCAATGATTTTTTGTGCCTGTGATGGTCTTTTGTTCTTTAATTATTTAAGTATGTGTTTTCAGAATCTTGCACTAAAATGGACAGATATTTGTAATCCACACCATAAAATATGTGGTGGTAAGTCAATTCTGTCAGAGTTTGAAACCACTGTAGCCAGAATGGACTCGTCTAAACACTGTGAGAGTTGATTTAAAATGAGGCATTACTGTGCTGCAAGCTCATTTATGCATTTGACTAAAATAAAGACAGGACAAGTTTCATTGCTATGAACAGGAGCAAAAAGGCTATTGTGTTGTAACAAAGTGGTTGAAAAATGTAGTTAAATGTTTTGTTTTTCGCCCTTCTGACTTATCCATGGTCATTAATAGCTCTATCCATTTTTACCCCACAGAAAAGTTATGATTCATGTTTCTGAAAGTAATATATAATTTATTGACTTTCCCCCAAGCCTTCAACAACAGCCACTGACAGCATGTTCATCTCACAATATTATATAGAGACACTTCAAAAATGGGATGTTAGGTTACCTCAATGTTTCTGTAAACAAACGTTAAAGTTATTTTATGTATTAGAGGATGTGGTGCTGTTCAGTGATGTACTTGACAATGTGTTCTATTCCCTTCTCGTCCATCTTGACAGAAGACATTTAAAATTGTTCTACAGCTTAATAACTGGAATGAGGATGAGAACAAATGCTTTTCTCTATCACGCATTCTTGTCATGAACGTCAAAAGTTTAATGTTGTGAAATGGAGGCTCTTAAATATTCATGATGGGCCTATTAGTGTCCCCTGGCTAATTATTAAGCAACATTTTAAGGTCTGATTGTTCAAGAAAACTGTGTTTTTATGTAGCAGCAGTGGTAATAACTAATGATGGATGAATAAAATTTACATAAATTCCAGGCCAGGAGAATATCTGATCATTGTGCCACGGAGAATTGCTCTAAGTTAGGAAGTTAATTCCATTATCTCCTCCCTTCATTTAAGCCTGCTGCTTTACTATAATTGGAAAACAGAATAAAAGATTAGATTTTACTCTGTGATGGGCTGTAATAAAGTCTGATAGCACGATGTTGGTGTTTCAGAAAGGTGGCCAATTACAGAGGAGCTGTTCACATATGCTGACGAGAAAATGGATTCTTTCCTTCGACACGTCTGCAGAAATTGTGGAAATTCTTGTTAGTTGGGGCATCTTTTACATTCCAAAGGAAGACCTGACACATTTACACTCAAGACGGGTGGCTCTGTGTTTCTGAGGTTCAAATTCAACTCTGCTGACAAACCGAAACACTGGCTGACTCGATTGAATTAAAGCAGTTGGTTATAAATAAATGGGGAGAAAAAAGCTGTTTTTGCCGTGGTGTATCAGGTGTTCCAAATGGCGTTCTCTGCTTTCTGCAGAACGAGTGCTACTGAATTCCATCGCCTGTTTTTGTGCGAATTAAGTGATGCATAGGAGCTATGTGGTGCTTTGCCTTAAAAATAGTTGCTGCAATCGCATCCCCCGTTCAGCGTCCAATTACAGGTTTTAAGGGTCAAAACTGAAGCTTTTGTGGGAAAGTATGTTGAGTCCCAGAGAGTTATGTTTTGGGTCCACAGGTGGAAATTCCAAGGGCCAAAAACTCCTGCCATGCAGTTCTCCTGCCAATTCATGGAACCATCTCAATTTTACCGCTACCTCATTTTCAAAAAAAGTTGGGACACTTTTGGAAAATGTAAATTAAAAAAGAATGCAATGATTTTCATATTATTTTAACTCTATGTTCCATTGAAAATAGTGCAAAAATAACACATCAAATGTGAAACTGAGAAAATTAATTGTTTTCTGAAAAATATCTGCTCATTTTGAATTTGATGCCAGCTGCTGGCAGAGTTGGAACGGGGGTATGTTTACCAGTAACAACACTCTGTAAGTGTTTGCGAACTGAGGAGACAAAACCTCAAGGTCTCCTTTGTCAAATATTCATTACACATCAAATATTTTTTGTGGGTGGCAAGTCTGGACTGTGGGCAGGCCAGTTTAACGCCCAGACGCTTCCACACCAAAGCAGTGCTGTTGTAATGCAGTATGTGCACTTTGTGTTGTTTGGCATTGTCTTGCTGGAATAAGCAAGGCCCTCCCTAAAAAAGACATCTAGATGATAGTTTATATTTGCTCTAAAACCAGTGTATATCGTTCAGCACTAATGATGTCTTCACAGACGAGCATGTTCCCCATGCTATTTGGACTAATGCACCCCCATACAATCATGGATGCTAGCTTTTGAACTGCGCGCTGATAATAGTCTGGATGGTGCCTCTTCTCTTTAGCCCGGAACGCCATTATTAAGACCATTAGTCCATTATTTCTAAAAAAAAAAAAAAAACAGTTTTGTTCAGGCAGACCCCAAGACTCTTTGCCTCAGTTTTGCCAAATATGAGCTTGGGCCTAGAGAAGGCAGCAGTATTTCTGAATCATGTTTACATATGGTTTTATCTTGACATGGCAGAGTTCGGACTCACATTTGCGGATGCAGTGACAAGCTGTTCAGCAACAATGGTTTTCAGGGGTGCTCCTGATCTCATGCATTGATTTCCACTTCAGACTCCTGTTTCTAATGCAGCGCCACCTAAGGGCCTGAAAATCACTACCATTCAGTACTGGTTTTCGGCCTTGTCCCTTGCGTACAGAGATTTATCTGCATTCTCTGAATCTCTAAACAATATTAGGTACTGTAGAAGATAAACTCTTTATTCAGAAACGCTTTGTTTTCAAAAGTCTAGTTTATGGCGAAAAAGTTAATTTGAGATATGAACATTTTTACCAAATATTGCCAAGATATGCATCTTTAAGTGGTCAAAATTTCATTAAGCTTTCTTACCATCTACATGGTCAACTGCCACCATGAATGTAGGGGTACTGCAGGCATTTTTTACTCTGTGGCCATTCTCAGTTTTTTTTTTTTTTTTTCACGGAAATATCACACATCGAATGTCTTTGATATTTGGGTCTAGGTGTAAAGCTAACCACACAGTGAGCCATCTGATTTCCGTTCAACCAAAATCCCATATTCAAATGCTCGTAGATCCCAAATGGTTCATCACAGTGCTATGTTGATGCCACATTCTGATGGCCCGGGCAAAGATTAACAAGTGAGGCAATTTTCTGCTTTCTATCTTATTTGGAAATTATTTTACAGCCTTCCAAAAACGTTGCGAGCCAATGTCGCTATTTGTGAGTGCAGAAAACTGTACGTTACCCCAATTGAAGATGGCTCTCACACAAAAACTGTTTGAGAAATTCAGATCAAACTTGGAATACCTTCGTTTGACACCCCTAGGTATTTTTAGGGAAAAAAAAAAGGAAAAATTGGCCAAATCGGAAACGGGCCTCCTGGAAGCCCTGGTTCATTTGGCATGGAATGTGACCCCCTATCCCAACTTTTAAAAAGTGTTTTGGAAAAAAAACGAAACCAAAAAAAAAAAAACACTTAGATGGTGCATACTTCTGCCAAGGTCCAGCAGTCTCCCACGTAATTGCCCCATCTCTCTATAGAATCCTTTAAAACAATTCCTTGGTCCAGAATTTGATCCAAATCTCTAACAAAATGAAATCACTTCTAAGTTGGGCCAAGACACATATGTAGTGAAAATTTCCTTGAAAAAATGTCCATAACTTTTTCTGTAATGTTGTCAACGAACAAACCCACTAACAAACTTACTCACTAATCAAAGGTAAGACATAAGCTCCTTTGCGGCAGTAATAAGCAGATATGTTTTTAAAGAACAATAAAATCTTCAGTTTCAACTCTTGAAATGTTGTCCTTATACTATTTTTAATTAAATATGAGTTTAACTGATTGGCAAGTCATTACATTTGCTTTTATCAACATTTTATATTGTCTCCCAAATTTTTTGGAAATTAGGTTGTTATTGGTTGCACCTCTAAGCTGTAGAACTGGACTGATTAGTATTTTCAGGTCAATGGAGGAGAAGTATGGTGGAGAACTTTTTTACATTCTGAACCTTAGATTTACACATTTGCTGCTTCATGCAAAAATGGCACAGGTGAAAACCATATCAATCTCTTGGGAGATCAACCTTCATTAACCCAAAAAATATGGAGTAAATTGGCCCATCTAAGCTGATCATTCTGTTAAAATGCATCTGTGCATCTAGGAGTGTTCATTTGAGGATAATCGCATCAACTATGATGTCCATTCTTCTCTCTCATTTGTGGCGGCAATTTAATTTTGTCTGTGACCTGCTAGTGGAAAATCTATTTTTCCTTTTGCTCAGACTCAATTTTCTTTTTTTTTCCCAAAGTACTGATTACTGCGTTCTTCCTCTCAAAACATGACGTATGATTCACACAAGATAAAGGCCCTGGTCGGTACCTTTACAGCTCCTGTGTGAGCGTTCTGGCTCCTTCAAAATGCATCTTTCTTGTTAAAAGCTTCTTATGAGGAGAGTGCATGTGCAATGTGCAGATTTGAGGGTTTTTCTGCTGTTGTAAGCATGGGTTTATTGTTATCAACAGAGGGACTGCAGGCATTCCTCTGGTATTATAATTTGCGGCGATGAGTTGCGGTTTTGATGCATGTCTCGGAATATTTTCTGTGCTACTCTTCGTGTCGACATATGAGAAGCTCTTTTAATAATGGCTGCGAGGCGGGTTACTTCCTATGGCAGACGCACGTGTGATTCAATTGACCCGACTCAGCTGTGGCTACGAAACCCAATTGTCTGGAATTGTTGGGGAATATTGTTCCTAGAACATGTCGCTCTCAATGTACAGCAGAAGTTGGGCCCGGCCACAATATTATTCAAAAAGGGGGAAAAAAACTCTCCCCTTTGTCTGTCAAGCCCCCTGCTTGGTTTCATAAACCTTTTTTTTTTTTTTTTTTTTTTTAACTGGGACCTGGGTTCCCATTTAAAATGAATCGTCACTATTTCCCAAATTACTGAGTCACTGTATTTTGGAGGGACATTGAATTGGCTGTGTCGCTCTTTCATCTCTCAATCTTTGTCAGCGGGTGTTCAAAGAGAAATATAAAGTAATATGAGTTATGAATAAAAGCATACAGTATTTTAGAGTGTGGAAAATATTTATGAATTTAAAAATGCTAACAATTCTGATAATTTTTCATTTTAAATTATGAACTTTCCTCTAAAGGATGGTATTGATGACCTGTTGTTTCTTAAATATATATATTCATAATGAATTAATCAATGAATTGTTCTCTCTGTGGTGCTTTTTTCCTAACTTTACTCTGAAAATGACTTGTTGAGTTTGAGGAATTGATCATTAAGTTGCAGCACTGACTGAGCATGTGTCAAAGAGTCCTTTATTTGCTTGATTCAATGAGTTGCTGATTCTCAGGATTGAGTCTCAGACTCATAGGACTTTGTATATGAGTCCCTGCTTGTCTGACCTTGATCAAATGGAAGCACTAAAGGTGCAGGGTGGGTCCATGGGAAGCTAACACTTTTGCAAGTTAGTGTAGTGACAACCTCAAGGTGTTTTCGTAAATGACTGGAAGGTATTTACTAGGAAAAGAGGGTGTATTCAAGCATTTGTTTTTAAGCAGCCAACATATAGCCCAAATATAAATGGCACTGCAGACAAATAATAATCAAAGCAGAAAAAAGTTCCAAATGGAATGTAAACACTTGTTGGAAAGTTAAATTGTCTCTGTATAGCTCTAAACCCTGTCAGTGCTGATTGGTGGAGCATTTCCTCAGCAGTTGTGTGCACAGTTCACATTATTATTTGAGTATATAGCTTGGACACTAAGGGGAAAAAATATTGTTGATCACATTATAAAATAAAGCAACCTTTCTTACTCGGGTTCTTTGGCTCTGTCATCCAAAGGAGTTTTACAGGGAACAAAACTATCGCATCCATCATTTGTGCTCTAAATTCAAATTGCTACATGTATTAATGGCTGACTCATTCATGCCCCTGAGGCACTCAAGTACAGTTTCTGTCGAACATAGGCATTTCTTCTTGGTACAGCTAAAATGACCAACACCCCAGGTGCACCCCACCTTTTCAGTATTAAGTATGTATTTCAAGTGCATTTGCAGTTGAATTGTTTTCCGTGGGCTGCAAAAGATGTAATGAATTTTCTTTTCAAGCTTAAAACACTGCATCGGTACATGAAAATTTTAGCTTTGTTCTGGTTTCTTTCTTAAAATACAGGTTGAAGAGCAAGAATGAATTTGCTTAATGCATATGGCTCTGACGCAAGCCAGCTTAACTCCCACTTTACTCTCTCACTATTCCTCCTTATATACTCTTTTGCAGACCCCTCACACCTATTAGACTTTTTTTTTTTTTTTTTAAATTCTCTGGGACTTTCCATCTCAGACATGCCCAGGACATGGCCAAACCTAGCTCCAGTCTGGGCTTAACAAAAAAAAAGGTCAATACTGCCATCTAGTGGCTTGTTTTCACATTACACGAGTCTGTCCACCATCAGCATCACGTAAAGCGGTACATCTCCGGCGCATGGAGTTCTGGAATCGGAACACCTTGTCTGACCCGCCGATCCAGAACATCCCAGAGACGTTCAATTGGCGATATATCACGTGATTATCCTGGCCAATTGAGAACAGGGACATCCTCCTCATCAAGAATCTCTGAGCAGATCCGGGCAGTGTGTGGCCGGGCATTATCGTGCTGGAATGTCACATGATGGAGTTGCACAAACGGTATGACTGTAGGCCTCAGGATCTCTTTGCGATACTGCTGCCCGTTCAAGTTGCCCTCAAGGAAATGCAGACCTGTCCATGGTATATGCCTGCCCATACCATTACACTTGCACCACCATGTGCCTCCCAACGAATGACATTGGCGTCAGCGTAACGGTCGCCATACGTGCTGTCTGACATCAGTGCGGTACAGTTGGAATTGCGATTCATCACTGCATAACACCGTCCTCCGCTGTGCAAGTGCCCAGCAAAGGTGACGGTTGGCCCAGTCCAGTCTGTACCGGCAACGGATTGCGGTCAGGTTGAGACCTCGGTGCGGTTGGCGGGCTCGGAGGTCTTCCTCCCTTTAATGGTTTCGGACAGTCTGAGCTAATATCCGCCTGTTGCGCAGTCCTACGGTCTCATCCGTTGTTCTGGTGTCTGGTCGGAGCTGGTCATAGAGGTGTTGGAGCCACTTGTGCCAATCCTGTGCGGGCGTGGTCACACGTGGTCGTCGGGCATGTGGACGATTCACAGTGCTGCCAGTCTTTCTGAACCGACTTTTCAACTGGTTGATGGTGGAATCATGCACATTCAAGTGTGTTGACACTGCTGTCACAGATATCCCATCGTTCAGCATGCCAATGACACGCTGCCTCATGACTTGTGACATCTGTGGCATTGTGACTTTGGACAAAAGTGCAAATTTTGAGGTGGCCTTTTATTGACCCTGGTGCAAGGAGTGCCTGTGTATTGGTCACTAGAAAAGGGCAGAGGAAACAGGAGAGCAAGATGGCTGACGTGACCAAGTGCGTAGGTACGTCGCTCGGAAACGGTGACCGGGAAAGTCGAACGGGGAGTAGCGGAGTGCAATGAGGACCGCAGTTCCGCGCACTTTAATGGCAAGATGCGTGAGGCCAGCGGAGCTTCGCTGCCATGAATTCCGTAGCCCACATTCAGGTGTGTGATGCATGTGGGTGTACGAGTATGTAGGTTAGTTAGAGAGAGAGGAAAGGAAATAAGAGAAGGCGTGCGACAACGAGGCACAAGCAACGAAAAGGGTTCTCGCAGCAACTGCGCTTTATCATAGAGGAGCCAGGCGAGCGAAGTGGGGCTCGTTCGCCGTGTTCCTGATTCCTTCGCTGATAAAGTGCAGTTAGCTACCTTTATCCGCTCGGCAGCGGACCACACAGTAAAAACCACAGCTAACAGAAACCTAAGCAGATGGCACAAATAGTAAAACACAGAAGACTCGGCGGTCTGCAGAATCCGCGACAAGAACAGAAATACAAAATGGAACAAAGTGTAATGCGCGCTAATACTAATCTCTGCCTAGACAAAAGCCTCTTGCTTTATAAGAAAAGTCCATGTGCTGTTTAGGGGAGTTTCCTCGGGCTCCAACGTGACGACGGGGCTGGCAGTTGGTGCGTCCACGGCGAGGTGATCCACACGTGGGGCAGAGCAGGATGCAGCAGGTTTAGGCGTTATTCTTCTTGAAGAATAACGGATGCTCCGTATCGTTCTTTTGAGGAAGGCCAGAATCAGAATTGCTTCACAGATCCGAAAGTAATAATAATAAAATTAAAACCGGGAGACAGTTTGCAGCTCTCCAGCTAGTGGGGACTGTGGCCTAAGTAAAAAGAATTGTACTACAAATGTTTGCATTACCAACACCTCCTATAGCGACTCGCGTCACTGTGGAAAGGCAAGGTACGGAGGTTTGTTCGGAGTCTTATAATCCCCGTGACGTCATGGCTGCGTCTTGAGGATCCCCGGGGGTGTCCACGGCTCTTGTTCAGTGGGACACCAGTGTTTGAATTCAGCCCAAACTTTGCACGTAGGTGTGAGGTTCAAAGCCCAATGGGGTTTTGGCGGAATTCCATTGTTAGGCTTTGGACTTTACATGTAGGCCTTTCTTTGTTTAGCCATGTAGTGAGGTCCCAACAAATGAAAAATTCACTTGGTTCCTGTTTGTCAAATTGAAAAATTCAAAGTTGCACTTGGGTGCCAATGTGTGAACTACTTCATCAAAATGAAAAAACAATATGCCCGTTTTGACTACCGTTGCGCAATCGAATCGAATAGCGGTACACGATAGGAGGACACGCCGCGAAGTCCCAAATGACCTAGATTTCCACATTGCTAATAGTTGTTCATATGCCATGATTTATAATCAGCTGTTTGGACACATTCGCTTTCTTGCACTCACCTTTCCTTAAGTCCAATGTCTTAAAATCTGTGGAACTTCAAAATCTAAATTCAAAATCAAATTTCCCTCCAGTACAAAGCTGGTGGCAAAAAGATGATTCAATCGCACCCCGTAGTTCCTATTCCAGCTACCAGATGGCAGCTGATCCGGTTGTTTCCGGTTGTTCCTCCTCCTATCTCTATGAAATGCTTTCCTTCAGCACCAGAACTTGTCGTACGAAAGTAGTAACTATGTTGCCAATTACAGTGTCCACGAGCTTTAAACTGTTGCAAAATGTGGTGTCGGACGTACAGGGTGTCGGACGTGCAAAATTTGACACCAGCATGTTGCAAATACCCAATGACAATAAACTAGTCCATTAGAGTAAAGACATTATATACACATTTAATCCAGGATATCAAGTTAGTTTGACAGTGCAAATTGATGGGACAATTATAAAGAATAATTTTTTGGTGTCGGACGTACATGTGAAAAGTGTGTATGCTTAGTATACATATAATTAAAAAAAAAAATTTTTATACAATAAATATAAGGGCCTTATGTAAAAATCACTCCAAAAAAAATTTGCTACAATGATACTCTTAATTGCATTTTTTTTCCTATCAATTAAATATGCATCAATCAGGGATATCCGGACTCCTATATTCCATCTTTTAAAAAGACTGATGTTTATGTTAATATGCATGTTCCACTTGAGTTTAGTCATTGGTTTTGAAAAATAGGGCTATAAACCTTTAAAATTATGTATTACAGAGATGTAGCACCATTTTGAAAATTCCCCCTATAGATTTACTAATTGGCGGAATTGCCCTTCTGTTAATTTTGAGAGGGGGCATTTGTACTTGGCGGAGGTCTTGCACTCTTAAAATGTGTTTAATCATAGTTTTGATCCCTGATTCAAGGGCCTATCACTCCTACTATCCAACTGAAGCTTCACCAGCTATACCTCAAGACTCCTTACCAGACCTATATCAGTGGTCTGTCTCTGTTTGAACAAATCCAGCTCCTGTCCAGCTATAGAAGGCACAACCTTGCCAGAAAGCTTCTACTGAGAATATTATCTGAACTGTAATTCACTAGCTGCCTTTGGCTCACCACTTCCAGCAATGCACTGTCTTGATTAACATGGGATGGAGGTCTGCAAGCATTGGTAGGAATGACTTCTTATGTCTTGGCCACATTCAATGGGCAGGAGGTATACTATTCTCTGGTTTTTTGTTTGTGTGTGCGTCCATCACATCATCAGTCACAAATGTTTTTTCAGCGCTATATCTACTGATGGAGGAGAGATTTCTGCTAAATCAGATCTAGTAGTGCTCCACTGGGGGTAGCTGAACTGGGTTAGTCTTAAAGGTCATTTAGTCAAAGGTAAAGGTCACAAAAAGTTGTATGTGGGGACTGAAGATTAACTTTGAGGGCGTATGAAGCTATGGCAGACGAAGACATTGCTATCAACACTAAATTTAAATTTAAAATGTAAAACTAGGTTTTGTACCTTGTTTAAATGGTGAGGTATTATGAGACTTCATTTCCATTTGTTCCATTTGAATGAGGCAAAAAGGGTATTCAAGAAAAACTCTCAATTTATCCTAAAATATAATATCTATTACTTTGCCTACTGCACTTTAAAAAATAATTTGCGCTCTTCCCAGATTCTCCAATTTTCGTATATTTGTTTCTCTTAAATCTTTCAGATCATCAAACGAATTTTGATATTCGAGAACGATGACCTAAATTCTAAAAATACTGTTTTTGACTGATGTTTTTATATAAAAAAAAATATTATTACTGCCAGCCCGGTTGAATATTAGCATCGCTGAAATAGAAGCTGTCAGGTAATGTGAAGTAGGCAAAATGCAGAACATAATGCCATAATCTAAGCAATTTAAGAAGAGTCTGGAAGTCTGAGTCGGGAAGTAGTTACAGAGCCAATTCTAAGGCTCTGGGACTCTAAGAAAACCACGGTGGCAGCCATTATCTACTAATGGAGAAAACTTGAAAATGGTGATGAACCTTCCCAGGCGTGGCCAGCCTACCATAGTTCCTCGAAGAGTGCTTTGGCAATTCATCCAGAAGATCACAAATGAACCCCGACTGACATTTAAAGAATTTCAGGCCTCCCTTCGTTTAATTTCAGTATTGCTGACTCGACAGTAAGAATGAGACTGGGAAGAAATGGAATCCATTGGACAGCTGCAAGACAAAAATCACTGATGATCTGAAAGAACACAAAGGCTTGTCTCTCGTTTCCCATTAAACTTCTATATCACCCCAAGACGTTGGGGATAATGTTTTATAGACTGATGAGTCTGAAGTGGAACTTTTTGGAAAACAAAAGTCCCATTACACCCAGCTTAAAGCTACCACGAAATTCTAATATGAGAACATCATACCAACAGTCAAACACAGTGGTAACAGTGTGATGGTCTGGGGCTGCTTTGCTGCTTCAGGACCTGGGCGACTTGCCATGGTTGATGCTATCATGAATTTTGTCCTCCTCTTGAAATTTTTGAAGGATTATGCCTGGCCTGTGTCTTAAAGCTCAAGTGCAGCTGGGTTGTGCAGCAGCATAATGATCTGTAACACCAAGCAAGTCCCAGTGAAGGTTTTGGAATGGTGTAGTCCAAGTCCTGACTTGTCACTCCACAGCATCTGAATTCCTTAAATAAGCATGTCATGCTCAAATTCCCTCCAGTGTGGCTGAATTAAAAAAAAAAATTCTGCAGAGTTGGCCAGATTCCTCTATAGCCATGTAAAATACTCATTGCCGGTTATCGCAAGCATTTGATTACAATTGATGCTGCCAAGGTTGGCACTACCAGTTATTAGGTTTAGGGGTCAGTTATTGTTTTGTCATGGTTGATGTAGGTCTTGGAAAAACTCAAGAAATGAAATGATCATTTAAATTCTGCATTTTGTGTTTGCTAGTTGATGGATGATCTGAAACATTAAAATAGGCAATTAAGGAAAAATGGAAGAAATCAGGAAGGGGCAAGAACTTTTTCACAGCACTGTAATATCTATTTAAACCATCTAAATCACGCAAATCGGTGATGAAAGCTCTGTACAAAAAGCCTACAGCCTTGCTTGTCTGGCTGGCATGTTGAACCTTGAGCATCTACCGGCCCCTTTTGTTCATGTTTGGACTGACCATACTGGGTCCAGTGCTTCTGCAGAGACCATATCAACCCCCGGCATGTTGGCCCTAACCTTGCTCAGTCGGCCTGTGGGCAGCCCCTCTCTGCCTTGGTTCTCAAGACAGGTGTTCTTCACATTTGCTCAGCATTAGGTTTAGCACCGGGCTTATTAATGCTTGCGTAGATGGGTGAGCATCGAGTCCTTTGAAAAGAACTTTTCATGCAGTTGTTTTCAGAATTCTTTGTCGGTGTTCTTGAACTCTCTTGCTTTCGATTCCTGATGATGTCTGTTACATCAGTGATGGGATAAGTGCTCACAGAAGAACCTTGCAATCAAACTTGTGATCTTGCTATTGAAAAGGTTTAGGATGGGGAAAATTTTTTTTATTTTTTTCTCAATTTTGAATTATTGTATGAAAAAAATTTAAAGCATGTATTTCATGAAGAGTATAGAATTTTAATATTTTCATGACCAAGGAGTACTCTTCACTTTTTTGAGAGCGACTTTAATTTTATTGTGACGTCAATGTGGGCGAGGCGTTGATGAATGCATCGGTCAGTTTTCAGTTCCCCAATTAACTGCCTCTTTATACTGCTCAATTTTTTAGCATTTTGGAATGAATGTTTACTTTTAACATCAGTGAGATTAACTTCTCCTTCTTTGAAGACTCAGGGTCAGGGTCAAAGCTTGGCCTATTACCTGGGGGTTTTTAAGTGCCCTTAATGCTTTTTAGCCACCCCAATAAAATACATTCTCCGTTTAAGTCTTTGGTAGTTGGGGACAGTAGCCAGATCAGACCCCCCATAGTAAAGTCTTTGGCCCCCAATTCATAAGTAGGTAATGGCGCCCCTGACTCAATTGGACGTCATATTGACAAAGTTTGTTCTGCTGAAGCCTGCTTATCGCAGTGTATTTGGAGGCAAGAACCTGACTTGCCTGTCATTGAACATGCGCATTCGGCTGCAGACTACAGCTGCCGTCATTTGTGGATTGGTTAACTCAAACTTCCAGCACAGGAGCCCATAACCTTTCAGTTAAACACATGATTCTACCACTCAGGGTCTTTAGCAAAGGCTTTGAAGGTCGATTAGCGGAATCAGGTGTGTAAGTGCATGGCAGGAAAAAAGCCTGCACCCACACCAACCATTTCTGGATAATTTTGAGACCTCTCAACTTCAGCATTTTTAAAACCTTTTAACCCACAAAACTGACTACTCAACTGTTTACTGTGAAAAAGCACAGTAACTAATTATTGGTCAGGTAATGCTCTTCACGTGTGGTCAAAAGTGTTTGCCTGCGTGAAAGGCCTCTCTAAATCAACATCACAATTGGAAGTTATGAGGGCAATTATTTTAAGCTCAGTTTAGTGGGTTGAGAATGAGAAGTAAACGACACATTGTACGAAGACCTGATATGCTGGCAGATCAGATTGCCATCAAACCTGTGCATTCAGTAAGCCTGTTGATTGGATGGTGGTGGGTTGGTAATGCCTGGAGTCTGAAACCTGTTGTATGGAGTTTGAGCTCTTTGGTTTCGCGATACGAAAAGGCTGACGTGACAAAAGGAGAAGAGTCAACACAGCTGCGCTCACTTTCTACAGTTCTTCGGGAACGAAGGGTTCCTCCCTGTTGATTTCTGTTTAGCCCTTAAGAATTTCTGTTTTGCTGTATAGATCAGCAGGTTCATTACTGAACTGACTGCAAAGCAATGCCCCAAGCATTGATTACTGATTTAGGGTCAGATCTGCCGTTGAACTAGTAAAGGGAACAGGAAACTCAAAGACCACAGAGAACTGATCTTGGATCAGCTGTACTCTGAGAGGTTTAAGGTCACGCCGTGCTGCAGAGGCGTGAGGCTATTCCTAGCTGTTCAATCATGCTTCCACTCACTCGTCTCTTGATGGCAGCTGGTGCTAATAAGGCTTTTATGCTATTTGATGTTCTTGTGATTTTTTTAGTTCTCATGTGTTGCCAGTGAAGCCTGTTTGGAGGCTTTTCTTTTCAGGGGCTCCTGCTGCATGAATATTTTCCATTGATGCATAAAATGACTACGTACGAGGCTCCATATTACCTACATTTGATTGATATTCTTCTTTATGGCCTAGAATGAATGAAACATATTTAGGTTTGACCCTTTGGCCAAAAAAATTTTTTTCTCAAAATGTTTTACAACACATTCTTTTAAACCATGAACAAAATTCAATTTTTTTTTGGTTTTACACATTATTCATTCAAACGGATTCTAGGCCTATGCAGTTGAATGTAAGTTGAATGAGGGCCACACAACTCACTTTAACTTATCTGGTCCTTTGGTAGCTGACTTCAAGTGGTGCGAACTCCTTTGTCAATTGTACGTAATCTGTAAACAATGCAACCACTAACCTCTGACGGTCATAAATAAAGATCAAATTTTCCAGGACTTGGTATGCAACAACTTTAGCACAGAAACGACAGTAGTGAGCACTGTAGATGATACAGCGCCACTTGCGTCTAAGAGGTCCTAATACTGTATATTACTTCTCGATATTTTTTTTTTGGTGAAAATATATTATTGAAAAATAATACTGTTGGTGATGAGAACAAAAAAAATTATTCCCACACGTTTATTGAAAAAACTGAAAACATTTTTTTACTTTTTATTTTTTAATAACGTTGGAAAGTTGTCACAAATATTTTTTTTTTTTGTTTTTTACTCTTGCATAGCATGAATGCAGGTTTGAAGGTTCATTCCATGGTTATTGATGCTAAAACAATTTTGTTTCAACTGGTTTGAGGCAATATTATTTTGCAAAAAAAAAAAAAATATATATATATATATATTACCTCTAATGGTCAGTTGTTATGGTCTACAAAGTGACATGAATTTTAAACATTGTCAGAGCGTTAAACATGATAGCACAACGGTAGTTGCTCTGAGATTGTTTGTAGTCACATTGTGGCCTTGCTCCCCTCTCCCAAATGGGCTCCCAAATGGGCTTGGTGGACGTACACTTTCAGGTTCACTTGAACCTCGGTTGTTAATTTTCATTAACAACCATTCATTAACCATTTCAAGCGTTTTCCCCCTCTAATATTATTAATAGTCTAATAATGTCTTTGGCACTTGTTTGTATTAAATGGAGCTTGGAAATGGTATCTCTAAATATGTTGTAGGAAGCAGAAGCCGTATCTGAAGCAGACTTTAGCAGTAAATTTTACAAAAAAGTGTACGTTCTGCCTTTGTCAGCTATATTCTCATTGTTTTTGAATTTTATGTCGTACTGAATTTTTGTCTGAGGCTGTCGGACTTTGGAATAGAGGCAGCCAGCACCTCCTGACCCTGCCCACCTAGGTTTCAAAGAGCCTTGTTTTGAATAGAGCTCTGAAAAATGGATTACTGTGTCCTGCTAAGGCAAAAATCCCTATTTTTGGTAACTTGGCTCTAACTCTTGCGGTGCCTTTCTGTTATGACATGACCTTCACCTTAAAACAATCCATGGCTCATACTGAACATGCTAAAAACCGGAGTCTGAAAGAAGGGGGCCATTTTTGTAGGTTGCAGAAACAACACTTTTCTTTCTCTCTAACCTGCTGGTGAAGTGTTTATCCTGTTCAACAGGAAGGGGTTTTCAGCAGTTCCTTAAACAACATGACCTGCGGTCTGGGTTCGAAATAGCTAAGATTTCTCCTTTTTAATTGCTTAATGTTTAATGCATGCGGGTTCAGATCCCAACTTATTGCTTATTCAGGAATTTCTGTGGAGCAGCCCAGGCGGAAGTCAAAAAAACTGGAATGCGTCAGCAAGCCTTGTTGATTTTTTATTATTTTTTTCTTCTTCTTAAATCCTTTTTTATAAAGAAAGCTTTGCTGGGTATTGTGTATAAGAACAATGTTTTAGATGTCTGAAAGATCCAAGAAAGGTTAACTGCAGGTAGAGTAGAGGAGGGGAGGAAGAAGAAAAAGGGATAAAGAATGAAGGGGGGGGGGGGACAGCGCATTGAGCTATCAAATGCAGCCTGTCCCGGTTTCTTGGTTGATAATGAGTTCTTGGAACTGTGTGTTTTTGTCCCAGAAGCAGTGAAAAGATGAAAGATCGTTCCAAAATCATACTGTACTGCACGTCTGACTCAGGCAGGTGCCGGTGATGCAGATGAATGGGGGAGACTAGAGACGATACAAATTTGAAGTGAAAATGCTAGTGGCGGGCCTCCTCTGTTCTTAACATGTGAAGCCCGTGGACTATTAATTATTCATCTTATTGTGTGTGTGTGTGTGTGTGTGTGTGTGTGTGTGTGTGTGTGTGTGTGTGGGCGCGCGCGCGCGTGTGTGTGAGAGCGAGTGCGTGTGCACTTGTTTGGTCTATGGGAAGGGGGGAGGGAGGTGTCGGTAGGTCTTAAACTGCACGCTTTGGTTTATGTGGCGTAGGCTGGGTGGCTGCTTTGCCAGGCTTACGCCCCCACCCACGTCTTTTTAATGATGGGACAGGGAGCGTGGCTAAAGTGCAGCTTCAGTTATTTGAAGGAAAGAAGAAGAAAAAGAAGCGAGGGGACACGGAAGGGGGGGGGAAGAAAGGGTTTTGTACACTAGGGGTATTTTTCAAAGAAGCATGGACTCTGAGCCATTGGGGGAGTCCTTTGACTTTAATCTTGCGCTGCTTTGAAAATTACAGCCGAAGACAGTGGTGCTTCATTAAAAGACGTGTTCTCCTTCTTGTGTTGCTCAGCCAGGATCCAACTTTATGCTGAGTTCTGCTCTTGCCCACTCGTAAATCCACTCCCTCCCGAAGTTCCTTATGCTTGGCCTATTCACATCCATACTGGTGGAGTAGTGTTCTTTGCCCAGTGAAGACCTCTTTTTCTTGCATGGTTTTAGGACTTGTTTCAAAATGTATTTGTATGCAAAACAATACAAATTGCAACAGTTATTTGCAGACATTATCTCTTGGTGTTGCTATTCTTTCAATGAATACCTACTCAGTATTCCTGCTTTCATTAATAGTTAATTATTTCCAAATGACTCCAAGCTCCATATAACTGTGCTGAACTTAAATGAGCAGAAACAAAGGCAAAAACAAATCAGGGAAATAGACCTGCTTTAAGTTTGACCATTACATAATGGGGCCCCACACTGATACAATGGCTCATTAGAGGAGTTTAAGATCATTAGGCCTATTTATTTAAGATATAGATTAGTGGCTTGGCCTTGAAATCCCTGACTCCTTCTCTCTTTGCCAGAGCAAGACTTAATGAGTTTTTCAGGGAGCTGAATTGTGCTAAGATTTCATTTGGTCTTGCTTATAATGTGAATTTGGCCCCTTGACTTACACTACCGGTGAAAAGTTTTAGGTCACCCCAATTTTCCAGTTTTTTTTTATTGAAAATTAGGCAGTTATAGTCCAATGAAATGGTACAAAGGTAAGAGGTGAACTGTCAGAAGTTTTAAACAAAAGCTAAGGTTATCCAGGTTTTTTGTACGCTGTTGAGTAAGTGAAAGGATGGTTCCTCAGTGTGTGACACCAACTGTCAAACATGGAGGAGGAAGCATGATGGTCGGGGGCTGATTTGCTGGATCCAGGGTCAGTGACTTGCAGAGTGAAAGGCACCCTGAAACAAAACTGCTAACACAGCATTCTGCAGCACCATGCAGTACCCCCTGGTATGCATCTAGTTGGTCTGGGGTTCATCCTACAGCAAGATATTGACCCAAAACATTAGTCCAAGCCCTGCCAGAACTACCTTAGGAAAACAGAACAAGATGGTGAGCTTGAAAACATGGAGCGGCCAGCACAGTCCCATCGAGAGGGTTTGGGATGAACTGGACAGAAGAGCGAAAGCAAAGGAACCTACAAGTGCCACACATTTATGGGAACATCTGTAACAGAGTTGGGAAGAACTTTCTGAAGAATAGTTGATTTCCATTGTAGAAAGAATGCCATGAGTGTGTTCAGCTGTTATATCTGCCAAAGGTGGCTTCTATGAGACAAAAGTTTAAAATACATTTTGGTTATAAATTGATTCCATAATTTGTTTTTTAACTTTGATTGTTAATTTGTTCTATCATGTCTGTGCTTTCATTCCAGTGTACAAAAGTACAATGAGACATTAAACTGCATAATTTTTAATTAAAAAAGTAGAAAAAATGGGGTGTCTTAAAACTTTTTACTGGTAGTGTAGTTCACCTCATTAAACCATTGTATTTTCTCCATTTGACTGTTCTTCAGAGAAGGTGGATCATTCAGAATAGTTGGCCAGTATACACTTGAGTGAGGCCATCTCTGGCACTCTCCTAATGCAGTGAAGGTCAAAAAATGGAGCCACTCTCGCCATTGGGCTGGTTGGATGATGGAGTGTTTGAAATCCAGTTGGATGAGCTTCAGTGAAATGCCACACGAGAGCAAATGGATTCCTCGCTGTGTCTGCTCTGCGAACGCACACATGGGGTCACGGTCTGCGTCCTCTAATGACTGCGGATTAGTCGCCACAGTTGGACATCTTCTGCCCTTTTTGTTTCTGGTTGCATTTCTGACGGAAGTTTACTGTGGACCAAAATCCTGCCTTTAGTGTCAACCAACACATTTACTTTATTTTCAATTAAGCTATTCTGTTTCTGATCTTTTTCTTCCCTGTCATATCTGTAAATTGGTGATTCATTTCAGATTGCTGCTTACCTACTATTGAGAAAAAAAAAAAAAAAAAACCTTATCTTGTCCTGGATGCTGTTGCTCCAATTCTTGATGTATTTGCTCATAAAAGTGGATGCGTGATGAACAGAGCAATATGTTCCACTGGACTGGGATGAGTTAATGTGCTCCTAAGTTATTCCAGTTGGGAGCAACATGTAATCTTCTGAAAAAAGATCGTTGGATCATGGTGTCATGCAGTATCGGTGTAGCAAGTGTTTCAGTACATTGTTATGACTTGTTTTGAGTTCTAATTGGCACAGATAAACTAGCCAATCGTGGTTAGAGAGGATCTGGTTAATTTCTCAAGCTTCTCAGACAATAAGAGTGTGTTGTGAAAACTGCTCTTTTTCCACACAAACTAGCAGTTTTATTATTGCTGTTAAACTGTAATCTTACGGGTTATTTCTAAAAGATGTTCCTCATCCTTTGGCTTCAAAAATGTGAGAATAAAACCATCAGTGATAATTGCATTAGAATGAAGACATTTAAAACAGCCGGAAGCCAGTGGAGACTTTTCAAAAGACTTGTAGCACTGACATGACTGGGTTTACGGAGAACCATCCTGGCTGTGCGGTTTTGTATGTATATTTTGTCAGAGAAGGTTGCTTTTTATGAGGCAAGATGGTGTTTACACTGTTGATTTTTAACAATTAGCTCAAAGTTAAATCCTTCATGTCACTGATAGTGTTATAGCAGCACTCGTCTTTGAAGTCTCGGTCATGCCCATTTTGGTTTATCCTGGGAGGTTAAACCGTTCTATTCTGTCCAGTTTTTGTTGTAAACAGAGCTTCGCATGCCTGCACAATTAAAAGTTTTCTTTTACATGCACTGCACTGACAAGCCAAGTTTCATGTTTAGAAAACAATGTATTGTATCATTTTGTAAAAAAAAGAAAAACTGGACAATTTTGAGCAAAAAAGCGAACAAAGAAATATGCATTTGATCAATCAGTTTCCAAACAGATTACGGTGGAGTGCTGGAACACATTACAATGGAGGGGAGGAACAGATTACTGAAGAGCGAAGGAACATGATGCGGTAGAGCGGAGGAACATAATATGGTGGAGCGGAGGAAACCATTAGGGTGGAGTGGAGGAACAGATTACAGTTTTACCTTTGAACTGATTACGGTGGAGCGGAGGAACAGAATATGGGGGAGCAGAGGAACAGAATACGGTGGAGCAGAGGAACCGCTCACGGCAGAGTGGAGAAACCCATTATGGTGCAGAGGAGGAACAGGTCATGGTGGAGCAGAGGACGAGGTTACTGTGGGGCGGAGGAACAGATCACAATAGTGCGAAGGAGCAGGTTTCTGTGGAACAGAGTAAAGGGTTACGGTAGAGCCGATGACGGGATGAGAGTGCAGCAGAGGAACAGATTGAGTCAGATAAAATAGAAGCACAAGCCATCCCTTTAAACTAATGTGTCTGTTGACCTGTTTTCTAGAATAAAAAAAGTAATAATAATAATGACATAAACTGCGTGGACACAGTCAGGTGTAGTCAGTTCTTCCCATTAAAACAAGATGTAAAACGCTTCATTTTGATGCAAAATTTTATTTCAGTCAACATTCATGAAAATTGTGGACTCTTCTCGCTAATTGTCATATTCGTTGTCGCAAATTAAACACGTATGATGCAGAGTTTTGATGCCTGCTTTGCAGGGATGCAGAAAGCAAACAAACGTCGACAGAGTAGTTTCTTTTTTTGTCAAGAGAATAAGCCATTTGTCTTTGGAAAACTTGGTAATCAAAGAAAATGACCGAAAACAGGTCAAGACTACTTACAAGTTTCAAGGATCTTTCGGTGCCTTTTCTCATTTCAGCCCAGAGGCCATTCATGCTCTGTGGAACCTTCTGGAGTTGCTATGTACATTATTTTTGATGTTATTGACTCTTCTCTTCTAATTGTCTGAATTGATATTTTTTCTGGGGCTTCAGTATTACTCCACTCCACAGGCTCAGATGTCATGTCTCCTTCACTCTATACTGCATGTGCTGCTCAAGTCTCAGAAGATCCACCTGCTTTCCGATCTTTTGGGAAGTAATTACCTTCGCCAGCGACTTCGCTGACGAAGGTAATGTTTTTATCCCCGTGTATTTATTTGTTTTTTGTGTCTGTCTGTCTGTGTGTATGTATGTGTATCGAATAACTCAAAAAGTACCAAACGGAATTTCATAAAATTTGGTGGGTTGATTTGGCATGACCTGAGGATCAATCGATTAGATTTTGGGAGTGATCGGGTCAAAGGTCAAGGTCAAGGCCACGAAAAGGTCAAAACCGACTTTCGGGCCATATCTCGGTCAATTTTTATCCGATCGGCATGAAACCAACGCCAGTGGCGAGGGATTCAGTGGCGTCGGCGAAGGTATGCGCTCTACCGAGTGCCCGTTCTAGTTAAACAAAATGCGTTTATGCCTTTGTTCTTATAGAATTTAGCAAAGAAGATCAAGGCTTTTAATCATTCATTTTTTTGTATCCCATTTAAATGCGGGCAAAATTTTCCTTGTTTCTTGTCTGAAGGCGAGAGCTTGTGTTGTTCTTTTGCTTTCCAGCCCTTTCCTTGAAAATGATCACTCCACACACACAGTTCTGTTAAAGAGGGAACGTTTGAAAGGAGAGAACTTGTTCCCATACAATAAAGCAAGAATGTAATTCTTCCCATGAGGCATCTACTGTACCTACTACACTGGATTTGTATGTAAATTTATCTCTTCAAGTCAGAGTATTTGGAGCAGTTTGCAGAAATGGGGTGCTAGTGTGCACTTGTGGTCTTTTAACCACCTCTCTCAAGTATCCCTGCCAATTCTCAAAGAAGCGTGATGCCGTACATATTCAGGATGCCGGTGAATGCTTCTCAGCAAAGCTGTGTAACCGATTTTTGCGGTGATCCTAACCGTTGCTCCCTCCTGTCTTCCTCACCCAGTGCGGCATACCCTCTCTCGGAGGAGCGTGAATTATTAATGCACTGGATTCTGGGTGGGAATTCTACAGATATTCTCACTCTTATTGACGCCAATTTTCAATTTTTCTTTTTTTTTTTATTTGCAAGAGGTCTCATATAACTGACACGCTGGTCTGTCGGCTAATCTACAGAACGCCGAGGGCGCTTCCTTTTTAATAAGGGGGCCTTTCGTGGCCTTGCCCTCTCCTTGATAGGTGGCTGATGAGACCTGGCGGTGACTGTGACGATGGCTTTATTGCCCCCTGTAGCTGCCTGGAGAGGCTCGCCCCAAGGAGCCTCTAATTACACAGCCTCCATCCAATCACAGCATTTAATGACAGCCCTAAGTCTTGATTCAGGCAGTCTCTATCCACTCACATTGTTTAATAACAGCAAAAAAATCAGTTTCAGGCCTGCCCTCTAATCACGCAGCCTCTGTCCAATCACAGCGTTTCATAACGTCCTGAAGTCCAGTCCAGTTCCAGCCTCTAATTGCGAAGCCTTCATCCAACCACCATTTTATAATGGCTAGAGGACAGACTAAGACCGACCCACGTGTCTTTGTGTCCATTTCTACAGGGTCCTTCAGACTCTCACCTGGCACAGCACCCTCAAGCAGGTGGACACAGGCAGCTTCCACCTGCCTCCTGTCATTTTTCAAGTTCGAGTTGCAAATTTCCACTTCTTGCTTGTGCTCTGTCACCCTTGCCCAAACCAGATTAGAGTTCAGGCTTTAGCCTGCTAGTTTTGAAAGACTCTGAGGACTTGTGTAACCGCATCTTTTTTTGTATGGAGTTTTTGAAGATCAATAATGGGGTGATTGAGTTCTGCATTACTCGGCTGCTTTAGTATTTTTTAACAACCCTAATATTGTTTTAAGGAACTTGGACTTAAATGCTCTATACATACAGATGGGTGACAAGTTAAAGGAAAAACCACTCAGTGTATGGCGAAGGATGACTGTTCTGTCAGTTTCTTTTTTTTCTTTGATATTTTTCACCACAGAGTTCTCAAGTGTGCAATATTTTAGCTTCCAGAAAGAGTTGCTCTTTTGTGTTTTTCGTGTCACACTTATAAACGAACATCAAGGTAATCACGTATTCTTTCGGCAACGATTCCCCCCATTTACTGCGGCCGTTGTGATAAATCGCATTGCACATGTCATTTTATTCACTGTTCCTGTTGAAATACTAGTTAATAGTAAAGCGATTGTGACTGAAGCTACTGCCATCCATGTTACAGTGACAAACACTCTTTCAAAGCCTCTTGGATTTTATCCTCTCACAGTGTTGATCCCCAGTTGAGGTCAACTGGATCTGTTCAGCATTTTTAGACTTATCACACTACATAACGATATGTTCTTTGCCTCATTGTGTCATGTAATGTGCCTGTGGCAGCGTCTGCTGTTGTAAAGTTTCTCCACTAGTCCAATTAATTTGCAGTTTTCTTTTAATTTGTCTACCATCTGTGGGCCACATTATTGAATTTATCATGGCTTCATTACAATCTTGTGCGAAATGACACTCACCATGGGCAAACTGCATTTTATATGGAGTTAATTTCAACATTGCTAAAGTATATGAGTCAGATTGCTGCATTTTTCTTTTGATGTCTGTGTTGTAGTTTGAGTGATCTCTTAACTTTAAAAGCCTGTGGGGATTCATTGCTGATGTTTATCATGTGTGCTGCAGTCACCTCGCATATTCATGGTTTACTTCCATTTGCCATTTTTAACAATTTAGCAGGCTATGGTTTTTAATATGACGTGGGCCTTTTAATGTGGAGTTGGTATGTTCTCCTGATACTTATGCGGGTTTTCTCCAGTTACTTCCACAGACCAGAGACATGCATGCCAGGTGAATTGGAGAAATTTTTCTTCGGTGTGAGTGTGTGTGAATGGTGGGTGATCCCTGTGATGGATCGATGGACTGCGTGTTCCTGTCTCTCGCTTACATTATGCAGAGATCGGCTCCTGCCCCTCATGATCCATACCTATTGAAAGGGGGTCAGATAATGGATGGATGGATTTAACCCTTTTCCACAACTGTTGAATAGCAAATTATGTGAAATTTTATGAAACTTTGGGGTGGATTCTGTATATTTTCCAAGTGTTTTATTTCAAACATATTCCTTTGTGCATGGATAGTTTATTCCCTGCGATAGCAAGCTAAAATAGCCGTAAGTTAGTCAGTCACGATCCTTTCAAACGCAATATCTCTGTAGTGTGTGTACCTTCCTTTGCTCCTGTAATATTGCAGTTACTTTTAAAACTGTCCATGAGGACAATGATATCTCAGGTGAAGGTAACACTGAGGTGACAGCAAGACGGTTAACAGGTCTGCTGTCAGATTATTTACATTTTTTCAATCTAACACTGTGGCCTGGTTAGGTCTGTCTCCTTCTCATTATCTCTTCTTAATCATTATAGGACACATTTTGGTTTTAATTGGTCAGTTGGTTGAATAAATGCCTTGATTTTAAGTTAGTCAAAGTACACAGGAATTGATTTAAGGCAAGCTAATTATGCCAAGGCGATGGAGGCTGTCCAACCTCGCTACTAATTAGCAGAGTTCTAATCACAGTTTTCTACCCGGAAGCATTTCAAATGACCACATTAGGTATGTGTCATAGAAAAGGTAATAAGCAAGCTCGTCTGCCTGCCTCTTTGTGGCTGTAACTTTTATTGCTTAAAATAATAATAATAATATTTTATTTACTTAAAATAATCACAATTCGATTAATTGACCAGCCCTAATCAGAGGTCATGTAAATGCTTCTAGGAAGAAAAAACTGAATTAAATGAGAGTACTTATTGGGGCTGTGTTGAACCAAGCTTAGCAGAGGTCTGCAGAATCATCTCCTTTTAACAAATTACTCTCATCCTGTTCCTGTTTATTTTGCACGATTAGCAATCAAATGGTTAATTGCTTAATTTATTCAAATCTGTAGATAGCCCAATTAAGATGGCCTGTTTTTGTTGCATTTATAAACTTAAATAGTCATTGAACAGCACAGAGTCGCATGAATGCGATTTAAGCATTTTTTCTTTCCAGCAGTGCATCCTGATTTATTTTAAGACATTTCATCAAAATGTTTCTAAAAGAATAGGCTACTTTTGTGGGGAAGCACAGCTGCACACTATGTCGCAAAGAGATAACCAATCAAAATGCAGAATTCGTTGGAATGAATGGTAGAATTCGGGTTGGCCAGTTGAGCCTTAAAAGGTGATGGAAGCTGCCCAACCTCGCCGAGGAGTTCTAGTCTGAAATATCTTCCCGGAAGCATTTCAAATGATTGTTGTTTATTTCAGACCGCTTGTATGTTTCAAGAAGAAATGGAACGCAACTGTGTACACACACCCCATAGCGGCAAGTTGTCTCATTTTGCTTTACGATCATTGCGATTCAATAATGTCTCACCCCGAGCACAACCTTTTTTTATCATCAACCAATCTGCGATGCATGTGCGTACCGAATCGTGAAGAGGGATTCGTACAGATTACAGATCAACGATGATCCGTTGCGCCACTCATATGGTATGAGGTAAAGGATCATTTCAATATAATGCAAAGGCTTCATATAGTCCTATTTTTTAAATTTTATTTCAATGCAGTTAAAATTTTTGCTAAAAATAGTCCCCTTAAAAAAGTCTCATATTTCAGTTGGTTTGTTCTAAAACGTGATGATGTCATTGCGGTACATAAAATTTTGGTATTTGATCTGTCGCGGGCATTTTTACCCATAACTGCTGCTGTGGAGTGAAAGTTTGGGGCAGGTCTTGAGGTAGGAGCAATGATGCATAAGCATCCAGGTTAAGTAGTGCTCGTTCGAGCGTGCCATGGGGCCATGGGGGCCCTCGTCTCAGTACGTGGCCTGGGGACGCACTCCATAATTGCTGCTCTGCTTGGCTGACCAGTGTGGGCCAATGGCTTGAAGACAACCAAGTCACCGTGCAGCCAATGGGGATTTGAATGGATTGGTGGCCAGGCCTGGTGCTTGAGTTATCAGCTCTATACAGGCCACATTTATCAAGGCCGGGCCTGGACTGGTGGGGCTTCATTTATGAGGAGACTGGTTTTACCCTGCCATGTGTAATAATGTTCGTGCATGACCGCACGCTCAAGAGCTATCGTCCTCGCTCATGTTCCCTCACACACAGGCCTGGTTGAACTCCTCAAGCTTTCACGCGCAAACTTGATGATGATCAGGCACTCGCCAGAGCTTCTGCACATAATTACACGCTCTCTAGAGCTTGCACATGCACATCACACTAAAGTGGAATTGAACTTGTTGGGCATTCTGTCATGTGATATAAAGTGGGAAGAAGGTATGAAGTTGTTTCAAGATTGCTGTGAGGTTTCAGATCATCTGCTTGCATTAATACGGCTGATTTTTAGAATGCAAATATTTTACGAATAGCAGATAATAATGTGAGGAACAGTAGCATTGCAGTGTAAGGCTGCGGTAACATTTGTGTGGGTAGACTTGCGGTGAAGCTGGGGAATTGGTCTTGGAACTCTAAGGATTTTGATGTGATTTCTGGCTGGGAAGCCATCGTTATTCTCTTTAGCGAAGCTATTGTATTATCAAGCATTTCAATAAAATTGAAATGGAATTTGTTTAAAGAATTTAATCTGCGAAGAAAATCTTATTAAAAAATATATATATATATACATGTGTGTATATATATATATATATATGTATATATATATATGTATATATATATACATATATATGTATATATATATATATATATATATGTATATGTATATGTATATATAATATATGTATGGTTAAAATAAACAATTCTGTGGCCCTGAATCTGCAAGTGGAAGAGGTGGAGTGATCGTCACTGAGACTTTCAGTGCGAGTGAGCGAATGCCCACGAACGGTGTCATTTGGACACATTAGCGGGTCCGCGCGCTCTAAGCGCTTTACGCTCGTAATTTGACGTTTATAGTAATAATGTCGGTGCCGGGCTGAGACAAGGGTGTGACCCCTGTAATGAACCCTTTCATAGGCTTTCATTTTTCCTTCTCCCCTGGGCCCCGTGATGGATGGATCTGGCGCCCTCTCCCCACCATCTGCGCAATACAATTCCTCTTTTGTACATTTCTCCTTTTATCCTGTCAGGGGGGTGTGTAGCCCTCGGACAGTTACACCTCCAATCGCCGGTGCCTTATCTCTCCTTATGGAGCGGACAGAAACATCTTTGTTACCTCCCGTCATGTCCAGCTGATAGGAACACCTTTGAAAAGTAGTTTGTTTTTTGGAATGTTTTTCTTTTAATGGTCCGTTTTCAGTAACTTTGTTTCAGTCGGTAATAGTGGTGGCTGTTACAGTCAGCGCTGGAATGCGCTGGTAAGGACGTTCTGATCACCTGGTTGTAATCTCACACCTTATTGTGTTGAAACAAAGATGGATATTGTTTTCATGACTGCTACACTTCCTTTAACAAATAGTCTTTTTGGTAGCTGTTGTAGTGTATTTGTTGCCATTATTTCTCAGCTCTTTTGTGTTGTGGAACATTTCACTGTATTTTCGGACAATTTTGGTTGAGTGAGCATAAATCATTCAGCACGAACCATAGGCCACCTCATTTCAAATTCTCAGGTTCGAAACGCATTTTCCTACAGGCAGTGGGAAATTAGTAACAAACTTTATAGTTTAGCTCCCATCACCTGCTGATTAAATGACCCCTCTGCAGCAGTGACCAAGAGAATCAATTATTCTGACAGCTCTGAAAAAAATGAAACTGAAAATATCATGGTTATGTTTTCAATGTGGTATTTCCCCCCCCCCACACCGAAAACATTAACTCTCATGTGCTGTTGGGCATCTCGCCATCATGGGATAAAAAGTGCCTTGTCCTGCCTTTTGTAGGATCAGGAATGCAGGAAACCACAAGTGTGTATGCGTTGGGTGGAGCAGTAGGACAGTGTCTCAGCTTTAGTTGTCAAAGGTGCTTTCAGCTTTCATTAGCACAGGTGCTTTCAGCTTTTGATGGCACAGTTGCTTTCAGCTTTAGTTAGCACCGGTGCTTTCAACTTTCATTAGCACATGTGCTTTCAGCTTTAGTTAGCACAGGTGCTTTCAGCTTTAGTTAACACAACTACTTTCACCTTTAGTTGGCACAGGTGCTTCCAGCTTTAGTTAGCACGGCTGCTTTCAGCTTTAGTTAGCACATGTGCTTTCAGCTTTAGTTAGCACATGTGCTTTCAGCTTTAATTAGCACACGTGCTTTCAGCTTTAGTTAGCACAGGTGCTTTCAGCTTTAGTTGGCACAGTTGCTTTCAGCTTTAGTTAGCACCGGTGCTTTCAGCTTTAGTTAGCACATGTGCTTTCAGCTTTAGTTAGCACAGATGCTTTCAGCTTTAGTTAGCACTACTACTTTCACCTTTAGTTGGCACAGGTGCTTTCAGCTTTAGTTAGCACGGCTGCTTTCAGCTTTAGTTAGCACATGTGCTTTCAGCTTTAATTAGCACATGTGCTTTCAGCTTTAGCTGGCACAGGTGCTTTCAGCTTTAGTTGGCACAGGTGCTTTCAGCTTTAATTAGCACAGGTGCTTTCAGCTTTAGTTAGCACAGGTGCTTTCAGCTTTAGTTGGCACAACTGCTTTCACCTTTTAGTTGGCACAGGTGCTTTCAGCTTTAGTTAGCACATGTGCTTTCAGCTTTAGTTGGCACAGGTGCTTTCAGCTTTATTTGGCACAGATGCTTTCAGCTTTAATTAGCACAGGTGCTTTCAGCTTTAGTTGGCACAGGTGCTGTCAGCTTTAGTTAGCTCGGGTGCTTTCAGCTTTAGTTGGCACCGGTGCTTTCAGCTTCAGTTAGTACAGGTGCTTTGAGCTTTGCATTATTCAGCAAATGGGCTATTTTACTGAATTTGGCTTAAGGGCTGGGATCCCTTCAGTTATGTGGGGCCATTGAAGACATTGCTATATTGAGGCCTTTGTTGACGTGATGGATGTGCGAGATGGTGGGTATGAGTGAGGGTTTGCGATGGGTGTTTGGGAAACGGGGAGGTATGTGTTGGGTGTGTGTGTGGACTTTGGATGGAGGCTGTGCTTTTATTCCAGGTACGTCACCTGGGATCAGATGAAAGGCCCTTTATACCTCACCTCAACCGCTTCCACAGTCATTCCCCTCACCAAACTCGCACCAAACTCACACTGCAGTGATAGGCATTCAAAACTCGGGTGAAAGTCCTGTCAGTAAATATTGGATTGCTTGAAGGTGGTGGGGGAAGAGGTTTGTGTGTGTATGTAGGGGGGGTTAGGGGTAACGGTATTAAGGTAGGGGGGGAGGTTCTTTGCCCCCAGATATTTTCTAGTCTTGTATTTTGAAAGCTTTTATCAAGGCTGTAAACCCTGCCCTAAATTCTCGATCTGCACAGCTCTCAGGATCTCGTTATCCTGGATTCCGTTGTGGGAGGTTAGTAAAGAGCAGGCATGGGACTCGGCATGCAAACCGGAACGAAATCCTCGGGACCGCTTTTTATTTTAGAGAGGGATTCGAAACGCGAGCGGAAAATAGCGGGAACGCGAAAAGCACTGACAGATCTCCGTCACTCAGAGTAGACATTGGAGTAAGCAGGGCTCATTCTCCTTACAGGCAGTCTCTCCTGCGGTGCTCTAAGAAAGGCACTCTGTCAGGCTGCCAAGTTTAAGCCTGAATCCAGTTCTCTGGGCCCATGGTTGTTATTCTCGATGAGATGATGCCCCATGGCCTGCCTGCATCACATAAAGACCCATCTGTCCTTGGTAGAATAATCTTAATTATGGCTCATTTTTAGAGGAAAACTCGGATAGATGCTCACTGTATATCTGTCACTTTTTTTCATTACACATCCTTTATTACATGACTTTGGCTTTACATTACTTAAATAGTGCTGTATGAAGACATTTAAAATTCAAATTATTGAGCCCTCAGTTTAACAATATTGCGGTTTATTAATTTTTTAGTGGCCTCTTTGATGGTCTAATAACCACGAATGTATACAAAGAATTTAACCACCATATTAAGTTTTCTACATTACTGCATTGGGCCTGAAACCGTTCATGGTTTGGATGCAGTGTATAAGCCATAAATTTGCTGATTTTATTGATTTTGTGTGAATTTCGTGTCCAAATGTTGCATTTTCAAATGATTTGCTTTAAAGGGCACAGGGCTTTCTCAGTTACTTTGTTTTATTGTTGTTTGCTAAGTTGGCTCTTCTTCTGTCACTGTGCTTGAAAAATATGACCTTTGTTCCACACAACTGAGGTTATAAATTCATGGCAAAGTGGGTGATGGCCTTATCCTTTGATGGAGGGACACTTTTTGCAGGCTAGTACCTGCGTGTCAGGGTCAGCAGCGGTTGGATGGGCAGTGTAGGTTCCTCTGCTCCGGATGCATGGTCGTCCAAATTAATGATGATATCACTGCTGTTGGACGCCATGATTAAAAAATACTATGGGCTTCTTCAACGTTAGAAGGTGTTCCCTTGAGTGCACCCTTGCGAAAAGCCTAACGGCATTGCAGCAGTGGCCAGCAGGGCCCATGTTTTGAAACATGAAACCCATTGGTGTAAAAAGTCCTGACAATTGTATAGAGTGGGAGAGAGCGAGTAACTAACGAGGTAATTGTCAAGATATATGATCTTTTATGGACTGATGAGTGAGAATTGCTGCTTGTTGTTGATGAGTTAGTAGAACTTCAGAATGCTGTTGGTGGGAAAAGTTGGGAAATCATATCTTTTGTGCCTGTCTTTTCTATATTTATTTTTGTAACCCTGAGGCCTCTTTTTGACATTGGATTCTAAAGAGCTATGCTGTACAACAAACCTCCCTCCGGAGCTGCGAATGATGGCAGTCATAGCTCCAGTTATTTATATGTTCATGCGTCTTATGTGAAGTCCATTTTACGCCCTGGAGGTTAAGCAATGTGTCTTTTGTTTTTAAGGGCCGCAAATTGGTTATAATCTCTTTCTGACTCTTTGGAGGGAAAGCGTTCCGTTGTTCAGTCGTGTTGTTAAACCCGCCCACTGGAGTCAGCTGTTTGCCCTTGCTGCTTGGGTCCCATTGCAGAGTGAGACATGTACACACTCATGATCACACTCTCACAAACACACGCATGCTCTTGCACTCACACAGACACGCACGCGCACGCGTGCGCACACACACACGCATATGTGCATAGCTAATCTTCTAAAGCCATTGTATTGGCTTACATTCATTCTGTTTAACCTCTCCCAAACCCTAATGAAAACCCAATAACCTGACTGTAACCGTAACCGTATCCCCAACTTTCACTAAGTAGCTGTAGTCCTCCAAAATTCCCCATGAGGCCCATACAAAATGTCCTCACTACGCCAAAATGTCCTCACAACATATGTGGTTTCTCAGGTTTTGTTACAAGTATTGCTATACAAACTCGGGCACAAGTACGCATTCACACACACACTCTGTCTTTTTCACGCCCATGCACTCTTGCACTCTCGCGCCCATCACTTTCCGTGCACGAGCTGCTGTCAGCCAGCAACAAGCAAGATATTTTCATTCGCATTGAGAATTTTTTTTCTTGCCAGGAACTCATGCCTGTTACCTCTTTTGCAGTTTTCGTCCTTTTGAACTCTTATATTAACAAGTATGCCCAAGTCTTCAGAACGCACATAGAACATGTTCTCATGACTTCTGTGTTTATTTGCAATTTCTTTCCAACTGTGTTACGGTTATTAATATGCCAATAATAACTGTGCCATTTCCTGTATACTTACATTATGCTAGTCCTGTTTCTGGTCATTGACGTCACAGTCACTTGCCTAGAAACACCCCACCTGCCTATTTCCCGCTTCCACCAGATGGAGTTGTGCTGTCTGTCTCCTCCTAAGGGACAATTGATTTAATGGTTATCAATGAGGCGTTTCAGAATCAGCAGGGCAGAAAAAAGTGCAACTGATGTATTTTTTTTCCTCTGTCGTCTCTTGCTCCTCCCTCTCCATCAAACCTACTCTCCCCTATCAATTAAAGTTGTGGGACAGGCCAGAGACATGGGTAGTAGAGAGCAATATGTTCTGACCTTAAGTACCTCCCCTCTGTTTGCCTTTTGGCACGAGAGCCTCTCCTGGCAGACCCAGGAGCTGACACTGCCCTCCCTTTACATCTTTAAATCAATAACGGACTGACAATACAAAAGATCGGGAAGCGGCGCATGAATCACGCCGTATATCACAGAGTCAACACAGGTACGAGCCCGGGAGAGCTACGCTCTGATTCTGTACCAACGATCTGCTCAACGGAGAGGTGGCGTATGAGTTGATGTTTTAAGTATTATTTTCTGGCTGTCTTCCTTGCAATCTAAAAGCTACGTTTCCCCTCCTGGTCACTCCCTTATTGCTCCTATCACGCGACCGCACCACAGGGAACGCGTGATTCCCTCTGCTAAATCGGCATTGGCAAAAAGCGAGTGAATGTCTGCATTTAGGAAAGATTAGCCATGTAATGTCAAATAACTGCCTGGGACTATTCGCTAGTCGGCCGTGTGGCTTTGATTTCTGTAGCTGCACTCAGCCGTTGTTGATTTGGTTTCCTTTAGCAAGTTATTTATGAAATTAAGTGCATTTGAAAAAATTATAAATTGGTTTTTTACGTTTTTTTCATGAACACTGTCAGTTTTTAGTCTTAATGTGCCTTTATAAAATGTAAAAATGTATTAATTTACGTTTGTGCAATTTATCATTGTTGTCGATGTCGCTCATCTCTCCAGTTCATTTCATATTTGTTTTCAGATCCCAAAATATGTCAGAAGAAATACAGATGTATGAATCAAACATTTCAGACAGGAAGCCTGTCTGGAGTCAGAATAATTTTGTCTCGGTAATTTGCATTTCACTCTCTGGATGTTCTTGTCGGCAGTGTGACACTGGATACCATAAACTGGCCTCTCTGCTACATCACCTCAGGTGCTCACAACAGAAATTGAGAGATTCACAAAATGGCCGCGAATTAGTGGCCGGGGCCTCAAATTTAGGATTTTGTTTAGTCATGTCGAGTAAAAATCGCCATTAGACTTTAGCACGTGCTTCTATAGTTGGCAAACAATAGTGATGTCCGCTCAGGTGTTTGAGAGCTATGAGGAACCTCTGGATTTGGGCGAGTAGGCTGCATTGTTCATATTTTAAGGTGTGTGGGGGAGTCTAGTTGAGCCTCAAAGACAATCCATATCACTGCTACCTTGAAAGACTTGAGGCTGTAATTGCCACACCCATGCGTCCATATGCTTGGGCTATCCATGTTTCTGACTCTTTGACTTTAGTGACAGAGCCAATGCAGTTTTTTTTTCAATTTCCCTTTCAGAATACCATCAGCATTCAGGTGTAAAACGGTTTTGTTTCCCAGAACTTTAGTGACGTAACTCCTCCCCAAAAATACATTTATCTTGACTGGCTTTAAACCATTATCAGTATATTTTCCAAAGACCTGGCAGTTCATTTTTGTGTGCTGAAGGGAACATGAGTCTCTTTTCTTAATCTCAAGAAACATAATACATTGCGTAACACTGAAAGGGATTTGAAAAATGAAGACATTTTCACTGCAAATATATCTTTTTTATTGAAGAGAATTGTGTTGCAAAGCCATATATAAAAATTAAATCCAGATCTGTTATATTGCCATATATCTAGGTATGTACCATGTTTGGTTGCCAGACTGCAGTGTAAGACATATAAATAAAACATATGCTGAGCAGTGGCCATCCTCTTCCCCCGCAGCCATTGGAAAAGATGAAGTGAATCGGGCCAAATGAACTTGAAACAAAAGGCTAATAACGCCAAAAACATAAATAGTGACTTAACAACATATTTACAGATCTCCGCTGAAAAACATGGCTGCTAAATGTGCGGAGCGAGTTGGGGGTAAAATAAAAAACAAAGGCAGTGGAAGAAAGGCGGTTTTTGGGGGCACATTTCTTTGCCATTAGATGTTCTTTTTCAGCTGTCAACAGAAGGCGCATTTGCCTGCCAAGTTCCCCCCCAGCCCCCCCTTGCTGCTCTCAGCGCCTGCAGCTCGCCTGAAGCTGCTCTTTGACTAAAAGTGTTGATTTCACTTCTTTTAGCCCTCGTTGGCATGCTGTCCCACTCAGAGGGATCCCGCCGCTCTCTTGCAGGCGTGCGGGCGAGGGAGCGATGGAGGGGTCCCGTGAGCTCCCAGCTCTCCATAGCTACATGATTGGTGGCAGGGCAGGGGTATAGTTGAGATTGAGCTGGAGGGGCGGAGCGAGGAGGAGCCTGGCTCCACCCCCTCTTTCTGAATGAATGTCCTGTGGTGGTGTTGTGATAAGGAGGTGAATTGTCTTTTATTTCAACAGAGGGTGCTGCTCAATTATTGATGTGTCTTGTCGTCATTTGCAGTCGGCCTTGTTATGCGTTTGCTTGTTATGTTTTCATTAGTGTTGTAAACCCTGGTATTTCTTGGGTTTAGTCTGTAATGTCTTTCTAAAATTTATATGATAAGTGGTGGCGATGATGATGATGATTATTATTATTATTATTATTATTATTAATAATAATAATACTCATCCATCATTGTATGAATAAATGTCTTACTGGTATTAGTATTACTTATCATTATCATAAAATTGACTATATGAGTGTCTTTACTATGTGTATGAGTGAATATCCTCTGCTGGCTGTATGTAGCCAGCACAGTCACGCTGCTGGAGTGGAATTGAAAGTAATGGCTTTTGAGTGGCACATGTTGCATGCCTGGCTGCACCATTGATTAAGTGTTTCGTTTGCTAAATCACTGACAGGCTGCACAGATCGGCAGCCTGGCGTCACAAGTGTGGTCAGCACAGCCCTTGGGGAGAGAGAAGTAGAAGGAAGAGGGAAGGGCCCGATTGACTGCTCCCAGTGTCCTCCTCTTGGCTCATTTCCTCTGAGAGGATGGGTTGGCTGCTTGTAACCCTTTGAACAGTAGCCTTTCTGCACTATTCTTTTCCCTCAGATTTCCTCACTGGTGTTCTTGAACTCAGTGACTTTCAACTACCGGTTGCAATTTTGTGTATCTGCTTTGGTCAGTTTTCAGCAGAAAATTCTTGAAGCATATTTCTGATGTCAGACACACATCTCCAGGATATGGAGACAAGTTATGGGATTAATTTAATTTGTCACAGAATTAATGACTGTCATGGCATAGGTGTCACTCAAGTACCGTGGTATGACTCACATTGTGTTGTTCCTGTATTGAAGTATTTTGTATTAATGTGGAGTTACGGTCTAGTGTGATGTGCTTCTTCAGAACTGATTTCCTTGTCTAATGTCTGAATGAAAAGATATCTATTTATTTCAGTGTAGTATTTGTATAAAGTTCAGTAATCAAGTCATCATTCAGTGCACGTGTGTCAATTTGAGAATATATCGAAATAAAGCTTAGGCGGTGAAAATAGTTACCTCTTTTGGACACCGACTTGGTTAAAGAGGACTGATGAAAGTTCTGGTATTCATTGTTTCCCAGTGATTAGATGGTATTTTTTTAAATGTGATGCAACTTCTCCGTCTTACATCTTTTTTTCTCTCACTCTATTGCCCTTACAAGTACATTGTCTGCTCAGCTTTGTAAAGCTTGGCTTTAATTGGAAGTACTTTGCATATCGTATGAGAGGTAAATCCCTGCTTACACAGAATGATGGCATCTCATGGTGATACTGTAATGGTTTGTCAGTGTTGTAACATTGCCATGACATTGTTTTGAGCAGTGTTTTGAGAACATGTTGCATCATCTAGGTTCCCTGCTGTAAACTGGGGAGCAGTGGAGTTCAAAGGTTGCCTTTCAAGCCTTTGTGAAGAGCATCAAGGCAGTCACTCAGTGGGCACCATCACAGAAGAGTTGAATCTGTGAATCGATCAGAGTTTAGCCTGAGTGATAACTTTAGAAGGTCCAAGATCTCAAGATCTGGTGTGTGAAAACCAAGACTTTGTAAAGCTAATTAAACTGTTATAGGGCAGAGCTTTTCTGAGAAGATTTCCTCAAATTGCCTGTTAGTCCAGTGTGTAGTGATCATCAATGAATTCAGCTTTCCAGATAGGCCAATACTATTCTGTAAACTATCAGCCAAAAACACAAAAAGTGACCTTTGATGGTATTTTTTGTTGAAAGCTGCCAACCATGCCAAAAGTATTGCTAGGGCATTGGTGATTATGGTTTGGGTGGCTACCAGGATTGTAAATATATTTGAAGGTCACAGAGGTCACAAAGTTTTTTAAGGTAATTTAGCACTCATAATTGCCTTAATTTATTAGAACAGAAACGTAAGGACTAAAAATCATCAGTTTCATCTTTATTGTGTTTAGTAGATATTAATAAGAGTGAGCTTGTGAGTTTTTGGTGTTTATGCCATATTCAGCCATTTTTCAGTTGTATGATGCCAGTATCCGCTTGTAACGGGATGTGTTGCCAGTCGCTCTTTATTACACAATATCTTCCCACTCGGTCACATTATACTCACCCTGGGCTGACCACTCCCCCTCTACCAGCTAATGCTGCATGCCAATCAGGGGAGCAGGATATAACATTTAAAAAAATCTTTGGTTTGACCCAACAGGGGATCGAAAACTGAATCTACTGCTTGCGAGGCAGACACGATGACCACCTGGTATTAAGTAACACATTCAAGAGGGAAATGGAACATTTCAAAGGAAATTTACTTCTGAATTTGGAATGCGCTATGAGTTAGGCCTATTTGCATAAAGGAAACATCAAAGTACTGAATGCTGAATCACATCTCAGTTGAAATAATGTTTCAATAATGATTGCTAATGTTAATTCTCCTCTTGTATTTATTGTGAAATGCAAGCCATTTCATATTGTAAAACAATATACTGACATAACTTGACACATATTTCAGAGACCACAGACATTCAGGTATTGTTAATATTGCACTGTAAGTATTTGTCTCAAAACATTTTAAATGAAGTGTGAATGAAGTAATTGCAAAAAAACTGTACATTTATTGTTGCTAACACGTTCATTTTCTTCCCTTGTACCATTCATAAAACTACTCCCTGATCTAAACATTTACATCAACTCAGTTTACTAAAACAAACACTTGTTTCCCTGTAATGACTACATATGATGCCAGTATGTATATGAAGACCACAAAGGAAAAATGAGTCAAATTTTTATATACTTATAAAATTATATAATATTTTATATGTTTTAGATTTTTTGCATATTATTTCAGTGCTTTTTTTTCTAAGATTGTTTTGAATTTTTAATTTTAATAAATATTACTAATCATTTTTCCACTGTGGTCTTCATATCGATGGACCTTTTCCCAAGCCTCCTGATATGTCATCTTTTGTAGTCATTAGGGATAAAGGGTGGAGGAAGTCTGGGAAAAGAGTTGATAAACGAGGTTGTGAGCCTACATATGTTGATATTACTGAAATGAAATGTCTCCCTCAGCAGTTTCTAGTCCGTCGATCTGTATGCGCCGCAGTTGCCATGAAAACAAGGAATGCATGTATTAACGGTAGTAACTTTGGCTTAATATACATAAACTCCTAAAACAGGCCTAACAGAAGTGGTAAAGTATCAGGGGCGGATCTAGGGTAGTTTACATAGTTTCCGGAACTCACTCAAACACCTCATTGATTTGCTGGAAACACCTTAATTGTGTTGGAACTCACTCAAACCTCATTTTGATTGGCTATTCATGTTCCAAACTACTCATGGAAACTACTCACTTAAAAACCTGGATTCACCCCTGAGTACTGTTCCAGGCAAAAAAAAAAAAAAAATCTGATTCTCACTTTCAGGTTGCCACCATGTGGCTGAAAGATTGACAAGTGTGGAATAAAACCTGGTTCAATCGATCAGTAAATCCTCTTTGAAGCGACATATTGGACAAATTATCCATAAATAATAAAATTTTCTATTTAAATTAGAGCGACCTGCACTACATCCATTTAAATTGTTGGTACACTTTTGAAACAATAATATTGTATAATTTTTTTCAGATTTGCACGTTTTCACCTCTATATGACCTTGAAACAAACTTTTAGGCTTGCCAGCTGCCCAAACCATAATCACCACACCCAAAACCGAATTATCATCATGGCACCCAGCTTTAAACAAAAAATGCCAATTCTAATTTTTTGCCATCTTTTCACGCCTTGGCTGGCAGACTGCATTTCAAAAAGAATAAGAATTGGCCGTTCAGCTCAAAAATGCTTACCACATTTCATCACCTAAAGGAAGCCTTGTGTTCAGTTTCCCTACTTACTAAATGGTTGCACCTTATAATGCTCCCAGAGTTTTTGCCTGGAGTACAACCTTGATTATTGATCAACTACGTGGTTGGGGTAAATTCCATTGCAGAATAAGGTGATAATGAATTGATAGGAATCTTTCAATTCAGAAACTGAATTTTTAAATTGATTTTTGGAATTTGAACATGCATTTGGCTGGGCTATAAGGCTGTTTGCTGTTTGTTGGCCATACAACCGTCAACCACTGTAACTCTTACATTAATTTTTGATTTGAGACCTTCAACTGGTTTTTTTTTTTTAGCTTTGGAACATGAGTTAGCCCTATCATTATGAGAACTTATCTATCGGTGCACACATTTAGTGTTTGTTTTGCCTGTAGAGGCTAAAGTACAGAGCTTATTCATACAGTGAGGCTGCTCCAATGCAAATCTGTGGTACCGCAAACACATCCAGGATGCTTACAGGAAGTAAAACATAAGTGACTGTTGGACTAAGAAAATGTGGGCTACAACAGAGCATGTGTCCTGCAGTCCAGAAAGGCATTATGTATGCAGTGACATGCAGCATGAATGCTTACCCAGTGTGTTGCTTAGCAACAATAGTGATATTGACCTTTCAGAGATATCAGTGATCCTGTTTTTTCTTCAACATTGCATGGTACCTCCGTGACTTTCACAAAGAAGTGTGTTTTCAATCATCGTTTCATAGCCGCAAGTGTTGTCTCGGTCACCTCTCTGGAATTGAAATTCTGAAGCGTGTGACCAGAATTCCTTAAAATATTGCATTTAACTATCTTCAGGTATGTTTATAGGAACTTTTGTTTTAAATTAGACCCAAGTACCATTCAAATATTCACTTCATGTAATTTTGAATCATATGGTTGAAAATAAATAGACAGCAATATATACAGTAGTAAAAACAATAATAATAATGTGTTTTTGAGAGAAAAAGTCAATATCTAGTGTGGCCACCCTTTGTTTTGATTACAGCATTAAGGCCCTGTCCGCACGTACTCGGATATTTTTTAAAAAGGATATTTTTCTATGCGTTTTGGCCTATCGTCCACACACAAACTGAATTTTTGGTCACTTAAACAACAATTTTTTTCTAACTCGTTCTAAAGTGGAGATTTTTTTTTGAAATTCCGGTTTGTGTGTATCAGTGTGGACATGCAAGTTGGCGTTTTTGTAAAACTGTGATGTCATGGCTCATTTCGTGTTGTGTTGTGTGATGTTCTGTGGCATGACATTGCTAAATGTAGACCTTATCGTCACCTACTGGCCGGGAATACTCTATTTGGGCGTTTTTCATTCTCATGTAGATGGAGATGTTTTCTAAAATGGGGTTATGTGGACAGAATTTTTTTTTTTTCTACAGTGGGGAGAAAAATATCAGTTTAAAAAAAAAATCTGGGTACGTATGGACGGCGCCTAAATCTTTCAGGTATAGTGTTCACATATTTTTCATTTCCTCACTTACAAAACCATTCCATATGATTTGAAGTTCATACCAAAGAGTTTCTTTTGATTTTACAACAGATTTATTTATCTTGGTATGAAGCGAATCCCAGATTTGCGAAGTCAGATTGAGGTCGGGATTTTGAGCAATCATGAATTTTATGTAACGAGATGAATCCTTCTGACTGAGATAATTCTCGCACAACTTAGAAGTGTGTTTATGGTCATTATCTTGTTGAAAATAAGATCCCTGACCAATCAGTCTCTTTCCAGATGGCACTGTATGCCTCTCAAGGATGCTTTTATTCTGCTTTTAATCCATGATTCAGTTGATTCTTACAAGATGACCGGTTTCTTTCGGGCAGACTGAACCCCAAACCATAATATTACCACCACTTTATTTTACTGAAGGGGTTATATGGTCATTTTTTAAATGATCTTTAACTCTATGGTGCACATAAGTCCTTTGTTTGGATGAGAACATTTCTAATTTTGATTTAATGGTCCAAAGGGATTGTTCCCGTTCGTTAGTGTCCAATCCTTAAATTTATTGGCACACTCAAGTCCTTTTCTGATATTGCCGACTCAAAGAAGTGTTTTTGTTCCAATCGGACCATTTTCACTCCGGTTTCTGAAAATAACACCAGCTGACCGTGCGACAACTCAAAGATGATATGATATTAATCACACCAGAAATGAACAATGAAAGTATCAAGATAATTTTATGTACATTACATGTCCATTGGACTGTAGCGTTTACCCCCAGAATGGCCAACTTTGACCTGGAGAAAGGAAGGGAAGAAGGAGAGAAACAAAACTGAAAACTTGCAATAATGTAGCTTATCAACAGATGAAACAGGGTTAAAAACTTGGTTAGACTGGGTACTGTCCCACAAAAGGGGTTTCGGCCCTAGTTAGAGGGGCCATTTTTGGCAATTTTCAATTGCGGACCCTTTTTAGACCCCCACCAATCCATGAACACACTGTCTGGGGTGGTTTATAAGCCTTTTACTCATAGATCTGTACCTGTATTTCATATTCCTGTAAAGAAATTGATGTTATTTCACACTGAGGTCTTGGGGTCCCTCCAATCCCCCAGGGCCCTTAGGTCCGCCTTGCGACGGTTCCCTCCTTGGAGAGCCACAACTGCTAAATGGTGCAAGATAATGTAAATCTAAGCACAGATTCTGAAAGACTGGGCCAGAATTGGCTTCCAGTTGACTACCAATTTTCAGCCATCTGGGACTCTCAATTGTGGAGATATTGACCTCCAAAAACCACCTTGGGTATTCGCGCTCTAAAAAGTGGGCATGGCATCCAAAATTTGAAGAGCCATAAAATCCAAACCGGTGGGAGTTGGACCCTGAAATTTCAGGTGTTAATTATACACCCTAAGGTTTATTTTAACAGATTTTAAGCAGAATCTGAGATGGTCACCTGGGAAGTTTTCAGAAAATTTGATCAGTTGGCATGGAATGACCCTTGATGGTGTTTCTTACAGTGCCAAGGCAGTATTTAACGTCCTCAGAAATATTTCTAAGGGATCGACCAGCATCTTATTTGGTCAAAAAGTGGCTACAAGCAATCTCAGAGAGCTCCTTCCTTTGTGCCATCAAATGTAACACTGTGACACTTCTCAAAGTTGATGTCACCTTACCATCAGAGGTAATTTTGTGGAATAATGTTGCCTCAAGCTAGTTTAAAAATTTTTTTTTAGCATTAATAATCACAGAATGAGCCTTCAAGCATGTATTCGTGCTATGGAAGAGTCAAAAAAGCAAAATTTCCAACACCTTTTCAATTTTTATGAAAAATTTATGCTCTCTGTGTTTCTGTTTATTACCCATACATTCATCCCCGTATACTTGTGGGATTTTTTTTTTTTGGTTCTCATTGCCTATAGTAGTATTTTTCAATAAATTTGTACTAAAAGGTTATGGAGCAGTAATGTATTTGGACCTCTTTTAGACAAAAGTTGTGGTCTAAAATCATCACTGCACACTACTGTGCTCTGTAAAATGTATTATCAAACTGCCATCAGTTGCGTGAATCACTTTGATATACTATCTTTGTTCGCAGATTTGCTTGATGACTATCCTTTTTTGATCACCACCATGGGGTAAAATCTAAACCAATGTAAAGGAGAGTTTAATATTCCGTGTGGCTTCTCAACTACTGTTTCTCAACATTCTTGGCTGATTTACAAGGTCTGAGCTTCATAGAGGCTGTAGGTACAGAGAGCGCCGTGATTCACTGGACAGTGGCGCATTTATACCTCTGCCATGGAGGCTATATTTTTGGTTTGGCTTCAGGAGTGTTAATGATTAATCAATGATTGATTTATTACCATTAAGAATTTGTTCTCCCAAACATATACAGTTAAAAGCATATGCACTGCCCGGCCAAAAAAAGTCACTCTCTTGTAGTATATCTTGTTGGACCGTCTTCAGTTCTGATTAAATAACACAGTAAACAGCAGCCTAATTGTATGCATGTTGTTTTCAGTGTGCGACTTTTGTAGACTAGGGATGGGACAAGTTTGTGGACGTTATGGGACAAGTATTCGGTTTGAGAAAATGTGGAATTTCTGCACCCCAAGTGATCATCAATCATGTTCATTGACAAAAAATTTTTCTGACACATTCCTTCCACAAAGTTGGCAGTTCACAATTATCCTTCTAGGTTTTAATAATGCATTGGACAGTTTTAACTCAGTTCCAGTAATTTCAGCAATTTCAATCTCAGCAATCTTGTTCCAGTCTTCCAAGTTTGAGCAATCTCAAACTTTGCCGACATGGTTGTTTTAGAAATGAGAATCTACATCCGGCATCAATCAGGATTAAAAGAATTGTTGCCAATTGTAACATGTTAATCACTGCAATAATGATTCAATCGTAGGCTCTGAAGTATTTGCTTCTTTAAATTGGAATGACTGCTCTTTTTTTTTTCTTTTTTCCTTTCCCTTTGGCCTGGCAGTGTATGTATAACAGGAGCTGACTTTTCTACATTCAATATGACAGTCTGTACTTCTACTTCATTGTCATTGTATTATTTGAATCTCAAAATACTATAGTACAGACACAAAATAAAGAAATGTATCACTGTCTAATAAATTGAGGTGCTCACTGTATGTAGAGAATCTTAATGATATGGCATATTGTTTCTTTTAATTCTTCAGGCTTTACTTGGGTAAATATGCTCTGGTAAGCCTATTATTTGTTAAGAATATTTCTGTGAAATACAGCTGGAAAGGTTTGTGTTGTGGTACTATTTTATTTCAGTTCTCAAAAAGGAAAGAAAAATGCAGAAAAAAAAAGAGAACAGCTTGACACTGCGCCGTGTGCTGCAGAAACTTAGCCGACCTGTCTAACAATGGGACAGAAATCAAAGATTCAAAAGGAAGTGAATGCTTGCTGGGGGTGCAGGGGAAGAAGAATGGATGGATGGGTTGGGGGAATGAAATGTTTGTTCAGCTCCTGTCCCGGGAATGCATACAGATGGCAAACCGGTGTTTTTGTTCCTTTTAAGAAACCCTTTTACAAGATGGTGACGTGCTGCCTCCATGGCGGCAGCGTCTATATCCCTATCCATAATTGATGGGCTGAGCCCAGGTAGACGGCGCAATACACATGTACTATGGATTCCACTGTAGTTTCAGATTCGGTGTTTCTGCCTGGTCCTCGAGCCTCCTCGCCTTGCTGTTTACACGGCCGCGTACTGTGACCTTTGTTTTGAAGGTTCTGCCTTTCTTTTTACCGGGCTTGTACGGTCCGGGGACAGGAAGGAAAAAGTATGGCCACATATTTCTATTTTCTACAAAGTGACTTGCAGTTGATTAAACCTCATTTCCATCAAGCAGTCTGGCTCATTTCAGTTCAGTTTGTTAAAACAGAACTGTTATTTTTGTATTTCTGTTGCCAAAAGTTGTGAATGGTAGTAAATGAATCGTTCTAATCCCTCTTGGATTTGTTATCCATCTGTTGAGGTGCCTGGCACACTGATTTGATACTAGCAGGTGGAGATAAAAACACTGCAGTCCATTGATTGGTTAAGAGAATCGCCACTTTTGCTCAACAAGCATTAAACACAAACATACCTCTTAAGTGGCCATTACTAGTTGGTAGCAACCCCAACTACACTTAAAAGTACCATCTACCTTGGAAATATGATCCAGCTCTAGGTTTTTGGGTTCCTGTCTGTACAGGTTCTAAGAGTAGTATAACAAAAAAGGTTTGGTTGAACTGCAGCTTTAGACTAGTCCGGGGCCAATGTTCTAGAGGCCAGTGGGAGTCCAACGGCTGCACTAATCTTATTGTAATTACACACAGCCTTGAATCACAGATCTTCTGAGTCCCTGTTAAATGCCCATTTCAACTAGAATATAAGTGTATGAAATCAGCTGGCTGATTTGAATGGGTTCTGCCCTCGAGATGATGAGTTGAGACAGCTGTCCTGTTCAGATCATTTGAATTAAATTCTGAAGGGGACTGTTATTCTTTGAACCTAGATTTCACTCCTCTAATTTTTGCTGTGAAACTGCATATGGTCTCCCATTTTATTTTGTGTGGGAAATTGGGGTCTGAGCTTTCAGCTGAGCAGATTCCACTGTGAGAGTGTTTTATTTATTTTTATTTAACCCTTATTTAACCAGGGAAGTCCCGTTGAGATTGAAATCTCTTTTTCAAGGGAGCCCTGGGGGAATAGGTCGGGAGGGACAGAGGTATTGCACAGCCAATTAGATCAGGGGATGATTAGGCGGCAGTTCGAAACAGCCAAGTTGGGACTCTAGCCATGACACTGGGGAACCCCCTACTCTTATCGAAGAGTGTCATGGGATCTTTAATGACCACTGTGAGTCAGGACCTCGGTTTAACGTCTCATCCGAAAGACGGCGTCTTCTTCAGTACAGTGTCCCCGTCACTGCACTGGGGCATTGGGGTTTATTCCACCAGTGGGACGATCGCCACCTACTGGGCCACCAACACCTCTTCCAGCAGCAACCTGGTTTTCCTCAGTGGTCTCCCATCCAAGTACTGACCAAGCCCACACCTGCTTAGCTTCAGCCACACGGCTGAAGCAGATCGAATTGTGGTATGGCTGCTGGCAAAGTGTGACATTATTGGCCTGCTCCTCTAATTACGGTCCAGAGCAGCTGGTACGGCCACCCTCCTCTAACTGGAAGGTTTGAAGCCTGTTGGTGCTAATCTTTCGCACTGCTTATTCAGTTAATTTTGTGGGAGTATGGAGAACCTGGGCTGGATTTGGATTTGATGGCCAAATTTGAGGACCCTTGCTTTAGTGCAGGAGTGTCAAACTGTCCCGTAAAAGGGCCAAGAGGCTGCAGTTTTTTAATTCTATGAAGCAAAAGCACACCTGAAACCACTGATTTAATCAACTGATCTTGGCCTGCACAACTGATTAGTTGTGTCAGGTGTGCCTCTGCATTGTTGGAGTAAAAACCTGCAGCCTCTTGGCCCTTTTACAGGTCAGTTTTACACCCCTGCTTTAGTGCATTGCGATCTCCTTACTAGTCAATTGGAGCTACCCGATATCCAATATGGCGCATTGCAAGGTGGATATGATCGCGAATAATGACGGGTCAAAGTTCAAAATGTAGACTAGTAAACTTCCGCCCATGCTCGCACGTGGTCGAACGCTAGCTAATATACTTGCGATTTACAGCGTTTAGTTCCAAGACATGGCCCCAGCTTTGAATGTAGCTTTTTTTTCTTTTCTTTTTTTTAAATTATGCAGTGTTTTTATGCAGTGCGAAGCTGCACAATGCTCATCGCATTCCGACATGCATGCATTGGCTTGGGGAAGCTGGCAACCTACCCCCAAAAGTTGTACAAGAACACCTTCGCTCAAGACGGTGCCCCACCTGTGAAATTCATTTCCACATCAACAGTGTGGCTCCTGAGTCTCAGCTGCACAACTCATCTGGGCCTTTGTCCCTCTCGTACATCTTCAGTGATTGCTTGTGTCAATATTGTAGTTGATGATGGCATTCCAAGCTTAAATTGCAGTCATATGGTAGTTCTTTATGGTCAGTCTCTGTGGATATTGAGTAGTTAACAGTATCACAATGTAATGCTTAGGGCAATGAGTTGAAAAGCATAGCATTCATGCTTTACTTGGTAATCCACGCCGCATTTAGTTTTTAGTATATGTATCTATCCTTAGTATTGCACACAAAAAAATCCTAAAAATGGGATTTGACTGCACCTTTTGTGTAAAAAAAAAAAAAAAAAAGTCTGTTCAGATAAAGGTTGCAATTAGAGACAGTTGACGTGTGGTCGATCTGCTTGCAGGCTGAGTGATTCGTCCTGTATGTGTACTTGAGTGACAGGGGGCGAAAGATAATTATTGAATGCAGCGAGAGAGGCCAGGGTACTAGATTTCTTATATCTGCCCATTCTTACCATGGCGGCATTGCCTTCCCTTCCCACCTCCGTGTGTGGCAGCATGTATTCTCTCCCATTCTCTCTTATTGATTTGACTCATTAACTTGCCTCTCTACATACCTCCTCTCTCTTCCTCTCCATCTCTCTCTCCAGCTTCCGTCACCTTGCTATTTTAACAGGAAATACAAATGTGAAATATTGCTGAAGGATGTTGGATTCAGATAAAATACTACAATAACATACGGTATAACATTGCATGAACACGGGTTAAAGGTGAAACTGCAAGCGTTTGAAAAAGGAGCGTCTCGTGTTCGTGAGAATGGCTGCTCCATGTCCTTCGAGTAATGGCAGGCTGTACTGTATACCTTCATCTCTCTTTACCTCAGCCCCCCTATCACTCTCTTCCTTGTTTGATTTCTCTCATCTTGTTCCCCTCCCCTTCCCACAATGCAACTGCCCCAGCCCCCCTGCAAGTGAAAATCAGGGCCCTGAAGCACTTCCCGCCACGCGAGTCCCTACATGCTCAAACACAGGGTTAACGAGGCCCGTTGAACTGCGCATATCGGCGTGCAAAGGAGCATGCGCACCACACGCTGCTCTGCTCCCTCACGCCTTTAAACCCTCTCTTGATCAAATTTCATTCTTAGCTATTCATGGTAATAACAAACAGGGCATGTTCCTTGACAGCACGGATGTAAATGGTCTCTAATTAAGGCTCATAATTTTTCCGTTTGACCTCGCAATCATGATTTCATTTCAAAGCCCTGAAATACTGTGCTTAATTCAAACTTACAAAAATTTTGTCACTGTCCAATTAGTTACTGACTGCACCGCATATTAAAACGCCCTCTTTTTCAGTCATCAGGGCATTTGATTTTCCTATTCTGGAATATTTGTAAATATTTGATTTGTAAACGCCTCTACAGGGGATCCCTTAATTCTTGGAGTAATGGGGTCTGAGGGAATCTCACGCCAGGTACAGGGATGGCTAATCAGGGCAAGGAACACCCAAGCAGTGCACAGTAACCAAATGAAGCCTCTCCTCACTTTGCAGCTACGTATTTGCCGCGCCTGGTTTCCTTCACATCAATTCTAGTCATTACATTGCATTGCAGTTATTTTGCTGATGCAGTTACCCTTAACAGGGTACAGTTGATAAGAGTGAGCGCAGGTCAGTTTTCCTTGAGCTAAATGGGGTGAAGAACCTTGCTCAAGGGCCCAACAGCAGGGTTGAACCGTTAAGTGGGGTTGAACCACTAACCTGCTGCCACTGCCAGTCAAATATACCAGCCGCTAGACTAAGGGCCCGTGTCCACAGGAAGCGTTTTTTTTTTTTTTTTGCGCTGGAAGCACCCATAACTTCATTTTCAGAGTGCTCCTCTCCCGTGCGTACTGTTGCTAAGAACTTTCATCTAGGCACTTCCCCAATCCTGCAATCCATCGTTGCAAATGTCAAGTCTCTATAGTTTAATGTTGCGTTACCGTAGAAAGGTTTGCGAATGCGATTGAAAGAAATCGCTTATAGTCAGCAACTGAGCCAAAGTATGTTCATTTCCCGAAAGTGTAACTTGAACCGTATACAGTTTTGTATGGTTCGGACCATGTTGCCAAAGCGGCTCGCAACTATGCTTTGGGAAAAGTTGCTACCCCTGTTAAAATACATGGGAACCTAGGCGATAATAATGCACTTTGCTACAGCTGGCTGTAGTAGTAAACATTGTTGTAGTAACCATTAATACTAACTAACTTGTTGACAAACCTGGAGTCCCTTGAACACAGCATATTTAGCAAACCTAAGTGTTACTAATTGATTTGGAACACCATAGCTGTTAATAGTGCAAGGCCCTACCTCTTCTTGATTTTGATTTGTCAGTGAGAGTGAAGTGACATTGACGAATCCTGCGCTGTCCAAAAAGCGCCGTGAGCGGAGCGGGAAAAAAATTCTGCGAGTTCAGGCCTTTTTTTTTTTTTTCGCGTCGAGGATGCTGAGCACTGTCAACGCTGATTTTCATAGAATTTATATAGAAAATGTATGCTTCCAGCACAAAAAAACACTTCCTGTGGACACAGGCCCTACAAGTCCTAGTGTCCTTCACTTGTCCTTGTGAAGTCTCCCACTTTCAAACCCAAACTGCCTTATGTTCTGCTGTACTTGTGCTAAAGAGCGCTGCTCGCATCCATTTTTGGAGTTTGATGCTGCCCCATGATTTTGTTTTCAATTCAGTAGAGTTTCCACAATTCTGTACCGAGAGAGTAGGCCTCTCCTTTAAAGCAGAAGCACAGGTCCACAGCCAAGTCAGTGTCTTCTTCTCCTGGTCTTGCCAGTCCATTTTTGTCAATTAAAGCTCTTGCCCCCCTGGAGTGCATGCGCTGGGTCAAGGTGGGTCTTTTAGTACAGGTAGCTGGGTGGGCGGAATGGTCAAGGCACAAGGACCCTGGAGAGGTCACTCCTGGGTAGAGGTGAAAGCTTAGTGACGAGCGACGGCAACTCTCAGAGCTCTCAATTGGCCAATGGAGCATGAACAGCAGGCCAGTTACTGTGGCGATCTCATGACAGCCAGTCAGAGCTCAGCCCTGCTGCTTTCCTTAATAATAGGGTAATGTTACCAGGGTGCCCCATAACACTAATGTGTACTATTACATCACCTAAACCCCTCTTCTCCTGCAGTGCTGTTAATGATATCTCAATTTCAGTCCAGATACAGTCTTCCTGTTATAGGTTTTAACCCTCAATTTGATTATCAAAATTTAATCAATGTTTTCCTTACTGTTACTTGAGAAGGTTAATTAAATAGTTTTGTCTTATCATTATTATTAAAGATTACAGAAGATTTTTGGCTGATTACCTAGCTACAGGATGTTAAGTTTCCTAAGTTATACCAGCTTCTGTTATACAGTGTGGGCCTCAAGTACTTACAGTTTTTTTTTCATATTGTTGCTCATCAGATTTGACACAACTGACACACTGTTTAGACAGACAGTCACATCTAGCTTGCTGGTACTCGCATCCATAATGTGTGAACCGTTGATGGTCTACTGCCCTCAGTTAGCCAGTCTTAATGTCCAAATACCTATGGACTTCAGTATATGGCACCATGCACTCAGCTTTTGTATCGAATGTAAGGGGTTTTAACCTTTTGTCGCGAAAAAAATCATTTTCAGCCGCATCTGTTTCTTCTCCAAGGAATTCGCTCGCTAATCCTTTTCGCGTGTGACCCGCTGTCCTAATAATGGGAGGGGTCATGGGTTTGGGGGCCCTCACAGTGTGGTAACGAAATGGTGCAATTGGTCTGTCTAATTGCCACGGCTCGTAAAGGCAGTTGTCCCCACACGGTTCTGCCTGGTCGCTCTCTGTACTAACTGGGTCCTGGTTGGGCAGTCAAGCGTGGTGTCATTATTTGGCAATGTTGAAAGGGCCGATGCTGGCTTCTTAGTAACTGCTCCAGGCACGTGTGCTCCTCCAGTGACCCCAGTGCCCTGAACAAAGCCTCTTCTGCTCAGTGTTTGCACATGAAGATGAGCTCACAATTCACAAGACCTGCTGCTGCTTTTCGTAGAATGCTTCACCTACAGGTTAGCCATTTAAAATAAGAGCTGCACAAGTCCTTATTTTGCCTCCCTTAGCCAGTTTCATTCCATTTATTCACATAAAAATAACAGCATTGGTAGACTGTCTTTGGTAACAAGCTTTTCTCACAGTTTACATGTGAAATAAGAGCAGCACAAGTCATTTTGCCTCTTTTCACCAGTTATATTCCGTTTATTCACTTGAAATAACAGCATCTTTTTTTAAAGAGCTATTCTCACAGTTTGCACATGTTAGATGAACTTCACAAGTCCTCATTCTTCTCCTTTCTGACCCTTTCACAAATTTTATCCTTATGGAGCAGCAGTATCTCAAGACACTGCTTTATTCTTTCTTAGAAAGCTTTACTCACAGTTTATTCAAGAAAAATAAGAGCCTCGTTGCTCCTTATTCTGATACTCGTAAATGCTTATATTCTGTTTACACGCATAAAATAATGGTATCACAAAACCTGCTTTTTTCTGTCTTGGAAAACTTTTTCTCATTTCCCACCTGTAGTATAAGCTTCCAAAGTTCTTGTTTAGTCTTGCAGGCTTTAATCACTTTATGCACATGAGAGGACCATCATATGACCTGTACCTCTTTTTCTTGGAAAACTTCCTCTTGCACAATGAGCACGTCTTTTGCATGTTCTTATTTTGCTTCCCTTAGGCATTTTTGCTCAGTTTACGCATGAGAAGACTGTCTCATGACCTGGTGCTGTCGAAAGCTGTACAGTTTACACATGAAAATAGCATTGCGAGTCGTTATTTTGCCATTCTTTGACACTTTTATTCAGTTCACACACGTGGTATGACAGTTAAAGTACTTATGGTTTTAGACATGCAAGACGAGAGCCGCACGAGACCTACTATCTGCTATGGTCTCCATCAGCTTTGCTATCAGTTTACACACATGATCACCGATCATCAGGCATATGAGTGCAATTCTCAGTGTTTGTTCTTATGTGGTCTTATGTGTACAATTAATTTATTTTGTTTTCACATTGAATGGATTGCTGTTCAAAATTGCTCTGCATGTGTTTACTGCCACAAGTGTATTTTGGTGTCCAATAACTGCTTCTGTTCTCTTGAAGACTTTTTTGGATTTTTGTGTCTGCAGAGGAGTGGTTCCCAACCCAGTCCTCAAGGACCCCCTGCCCTGCTGGGTTTTGCTCCAGCTCTACTCTTTCACACCTAATCCATTTAAGGGCTTCATACTGATTGGTTGAAATAAAAAATATAACTGAACAGGGTGTGCATGAAGGTGCATTGGGCCTGAAATGGATAAGGTGTGCAAAAGTAAAGCTGCAACAAAAACCTGCAGGACAGGGGGTCCTTGAGGACTGGGTTGGGAATCACTGCTGTAGAGAACAGACATGCAGACAGAAGCAGCTGAAAACTATGTCCCGTGCTTCACATTGATAATGCATTGGGGACAATTAATCTATTTTGTAGTCTCCCACCGTGATTGGCAGGTCTGGACTGCATGCAGGCCAGTCTATTGCCCGCACTCTTTTACTACGAAGCCGCATGCAGAATGTGGCTTAGCATTTTCTTGCTGAAATAAGCAGGGATGTCCCTGAAAAAGACGTTGCTTGGATGGCAGCATATGTTGCTCTAAAACCTGTGTGTACCTTTCATCATTAATGGTGCCTTCACAGATGTGCAAGTTACCCATGCCATGGGCGATAACACATCCCCATACGATCACAGATGCTGGCTTTTGAACTTTGCACTGTTAACAAATTGGATGGTCCTTTTCCTCTTTAGCCCGGAGGACACGACTCCATGATTTCCAAAAACAATTTGAAATGTGGACTCGTCAGGCCACAGCACGCTTTTCCACTCTGCGTCAGTCTATCTCAGATGAGCTCAGGTCCACAGAAGACAGCGGCTTTTATGGGTGTCATTGATGTGTGGCTTTCGCTTTGCAAGGTTGACTTTTAACTTGCACTTGCAGATGTAGCGACGCATGGTTTTAAGTGGCACTGGTTTTCCGAAGTGTTCCTGCGGCCAGATGGTAATATTTTTTGCAGAATGATGTCGGTTTTTAATGTAGTGCTGCCTGAGGGACCGACGGTCATGGGCATTCAATATTAGTTTTCAGCCTTGCCGCTTGCGTGCAGAGATTTCAATGGATTCTCTAAATCTTTTGATATTATGGACTGTAGATGATTGTACATTGAGAAACATTGTTCTTAAACTGTTGGATCGTTTGCTCACACAGTTGTCAACAAAGTGGTGAACCTTGCCCCCATCCTTGATTGTGAACAACTGAGCCTTTCGGGGATGCTCTTTTTAGCTCGCCAGGACGAATGTCCAGAGAGCTATTGTCGTACCCCCGGCGTCCGCATCCGCGTCCGTCCGCGTGCAGAAAAACTTTAACCTTGCCCCCCGGCGAGCTTTGTTGTCTTTCTGACTACTCTTGTTATACCTAATCATGACACTCACCTGTTTCCAATCAACCTGTTTACCTATGGGATTTTCCAAACAGGTGTTTTTTGAGCATTCCTCAACTTTCCCAGTCTTTTGTTGCCCCATCGCTCTTTTTGAATGTGTGGCAGGCATGAAATTCAAAATAAGTGAATATTTTCAAAAAAAAGTGTATATTAGTTTGAACATTAAATATCTTTTCTTTGTAGTGTACTCCATTGAATATAGGTTGAAAAGGATTTGCAAATCATCGTATTTCGTTCTTCTTCACGTTTTACAGAATGCCCCAATTTCATTGGAATTGGGGTAAGTAATAAATTGTAGTTTTGGTGTAAAAACAGTGTGTCAAGAACTTTATAACAAAATTCAGTGATATATGGTACTGTGGCTGTCATCAACAATGCGCAGACACCAGTGAATTGTGGTGATATTCACCTATTTATACGGTTCATGCTAGCAATTGACTGTTTGTGATTAGGGAACTATTTAATGGGTTTCTCTCCTATTTGGAAGTACAATATACTGTATATTGATCAAGTGCAGATAAAGGTCTCCTTGAAAAAATATTGAAGGTTGAAAAGAGTGACTGCCCCCTACCAAGGTTAGTTGGCCTGTTTAGTTTTGCCTTTAAGCCAGCCATTTCATTATCAAACTGTATGATGCCTGGAAAGCGGTCACTCTGTAGAATTTGAACATGGACAATTGTGCCAATAGCACCATTAACCAACATACGTGAAGTGTTCAGGTTCTTTGTCAGCATAAATCATGCTTAAACCGCAGTAGTCAATTCCAATGGCAAATTGCCTGTTTTATAGATGTAAAAATCTACTTTTGTTCTCCCCCTGTTAAAAGGAAGGGGACCCAAGTGTTTTAAATAATAATCAGCCAATTTTCAAACTCCCAGTTTTAGCTAAGATTTTGGAAAGTGAACGGTTTTTTTAACATTTCATTTAATTTTCAGTCCGGTTTTAGGAAGTAGCATGACTACAGTGGCTTTGAAGGTTGTCAGTGATTTTATTTTTATTTTTGGATTCATTGGATTAGAAAGAACACTGTGCAGCTCTGTTCATAGACCTGTCAAAGGCCTTTGACACTGTGGACCATGTGATCTTGAGACGCAGACTATTTAGTATAGGTCTGTCTGAACAGTGCCTCACTTGGTTTGATAACGGTCTATCAACAGATCTCAGTGCATGCAGGCTGAGGGCCTCACTTCGAACCCTTTAAAATTAAGAAATGGTGTGCCTCAGGGTTCAGTTCATGGACCGTTATTTTTCACCATTTATATTAATAATATTGGGCACAATGCTCAAAATGCAAACTTTCACTTCTATGCAGATGATATTGTTTTTTACTGTTCTGTTCCAATGCAGCATCAGGCTCTGTGTCATCTGCAGGATGCTTTTAATTCTGTACAGGTCACGTTTAGGGATTTGAAATTGTTTTTAAATCCTGAAAAAACAAAACTCATGATGTTTAGTAACTCAAAGATAAGACCACTGGACCTGGCTTCTATAATTACATCTCAGGGCGACGTGATTGAGCTTGTCTCATCTTACAAATATTTGGGTGTCTTAATTGGTGATGCACTGTCTTTTAAGCTTCACATTCAGCTGCTTGTCAAGAAGCTGAAGCTGTGTCTGGGTTTTTACTTCAGAAATAAGTCCTGTTTTTCATTTGCTGCAAAGAAGACTTGTTGCTGCTACCTTCCTGCCCCTGATGGACTTCGGGGATGTTTTGTATATGCATGCATCTTCACAATATCTTCACTCTCTGGATACTGTATATCATGGAGCATTGAGGTTTATTCCAAATCTTATACTTAACTCATATAAATCTCTGTTATCTCAATAAAATCTCAGATTTATTTAAAAGAATTCTCGCACCAATGCCATGTAATTAATAGGATGTGTGCAACGTTTCAGTTAAAAATCTTCTTTTATTTTGACAAAAAAAAAATTAATAAAGATGGCAACGTTTTGCTGATTTTCACACTCCTTTTTGCAACGTCAAATAAAAATTGATTTTTAGGAAGCAATATCTCTAGTTATATCAATGCCATGGGCTCAAAAATGTCCACAGTGCAGCGTCTATGCCCAGTACGCTTGTGGAACACATTTTCAATGGCAAATATGTTTTTATTAGGGAGCTGTGGCTGTTTGAAATTGCTAATTTATTTGACAATTGATTTTTTTGGCCTGATGAATGTTCGTGTAAATTTGCCATAACATACTACTATACAATGTCTCCATAAGTCCCCCCCCCCCCTGGATTTTTGATTTAATCATTTTTGTCCATTTTATGGGCCCTTGAAATTTTGGCCCCGATGTTATAGATAGGACTGAGAAATTAAAAAAAATAATTTCTGAAAAACTGCAAGATAAATTATTTTTAAATCAGGCAATGAACTTACCTTGGTACTGTCAATGTACAGTGCGAGCGCCATTTTGATTGAATCGACGGAAGTAGGTTTAGTGGGGGCGCTGTACTTTATGAATATGCAAGATGGCCTGTGGAGGCCAAATGGTTACAGATAGAGATTAAGTTTGTATTATCGACATATAGGAAGTCATATATAACCATTTAGGCTATATTAAATTTGACCACAGATTACTTTGAAAGGTCAAACTCGGGGTCAGGGAAAATATAACCATGTTAAAAGATAGGATTTGGAATTTCAAAAAAATTATTTCTCAAACTGTGATAAATTTTTTTCTAAATCTGGCAATAAACTCACCTTATACACTTAATGGGCAGTGCAAGTGTCATTTTGATTGATTCGACAGAAGTGGGTCTAGTGGGGGCTCTGTACTTTAATATTAGGTCTTAAGGAGAATGGGCAAAATTGCCTGTGAAAGCTGAATGGTTGCAGACAGAGATTAAGTTTGTATTATCAACATATAGCAAGTCATATATGAGTATGACCTATATTTTGTATGTGGTAAAGTTGACCTGAGAGGACCTTGAAAGGTCAAACTCATGGTCAAGCAAAATGTAACAATTTTCATAGGCTTCTAGGCTTGAAGATTAGGAACGTATGTGTATTGAACAATTATAAGTCAATTTTCAACGATATTCAATGACTTGTATCACCAAAACTACCTCAGAGCTTAGGATTGTGTTTTTATTACAGGAGGTCTTATAAATGTATGTGAACTTTTATTTAGTTTATTTTTTGATTTTCATTGATTCAAACGTCAACTTCACATGAAATTTTCATAATTTGTATCATCACTATAAGACTGCTTGCAGGTAAGCTACAGGACCCTTGGTCCTATTTTTTATACTTTTACTTTTCTACAATGAGAATTGGTAATAATTAGAATAACCTCATCGATACACATGATTATGAAAATTGTGTCCCTTGTAAAATTAATGTTAAAAGACCCCAGTAGATGCTCAGATCATTGAACAGTGGTTTTATTCAGGACATTTTTCCTGTAATCACTCACACCTCATGGGTTCTCCTAAAGATAAGACTTGACATAGTTAGAGAATTTCAAATGTGTCTCAGGACATAACATACATGTAATCAATGGTACTGTCCCACCCTCACACAACTGCTTGAAAAACTTTTTACTCTTAATGAAAGTTGACTGAAGCTGCAGGTATGATAAGACTTTACCATCTTTTTTGTGAACACGTCTTACGGTTGCCAATCATTAATCCCCATAATTATGCTCCTGGCAAAGCAAAGGACATTCTGTATTCACCTCTTTAGTCCCGGAATGCCATCCTTTTTTTAAATTTAGCTCACCTGACGATGTCATGGCTTGTTTGTCCGTCGTTTGTCGTCGTTTGTCGTCGTTCGTCATCCGTAAACATCTTCTCCTCCGAAACCACTGGGCCTATGAAGCTGAAACTTGATAGGTACCTTCCTACCCATGAGGACACCAAAGTTTGTTCAAATCGTTCCGATCCGATGTCAAACATGGCGGCCACGGTGGCCATATTGTAAATCACATAATTGGCCATCTGAAAGCTATTTATGCACATATTCAGCTGAAATTTGCTGTGTAGTTAGTACGTGGCAAGATACATCACATATCATACGGCTTCTTCCGTATTTTGAATTTTGACCTTGCTTTGACCTTCAACTTTTTACAACTCCTGTGAGTTACATTGAAATCTTTCAAAATCATCTTCTCCAAAACTACTTGACCAATGAAGCTGAAACCTGTAAAGTATCTCCCCACCCATTTGGACTCTAAATTTGTTCAAGGCGCTCTGATTCAATTTTAAATATGGCCGCCATACCGACCATATCGAAAATCACATAACTGGCCATCTGAAAGCTATTTATGCATATATTCAGCTGAAATTTTTCATGTAGGTAGTATGTAGCAAGATAGATCACATGCCTTTAAAAGGTTTTTCCGTATTTCGAATTTTGACCTTTGACCTTCAGCTTTAAACTTGCCTGAATAACGTAATTTTGTTGTAACCACAGCTGATTCAGGTGAGCTACAGGGCCTGTGGCCCTAGTTTTGCTTGTATCTCACAAATTAAGTTATATTTTTTCAGTTAACTTCGCAGGCACTTAGAACGAATGTTGTGTACTGGTGCCTTTTACTTTATTGGTCTAGTAGAAATTTTTATTTTCCTGGTACCCAGGCAAACCTCTTGAAGTTTTTACCCCTCAGTCCGACAAGGGCACGCTAATTTTGTCAGGGCTATTTCTCTGTAACCACTTGGGTTAGGAAGTTCATATTGCATATGTGGACCATGGGGGGTAGGTATGCGTTTTCGATGTTTCGTCCCAGTTTGACCTTTGACCTTGCAGCAGTGACCTTCGGAGCTGAGGAGTCTTGCCTGCTTCAGCGAGGCCCATTTTTTTTTTGGATAATCTGCTTCTTTTCTGGCCTGTATCCAAGACAACAAGCATTATTTTTTTCTCTGTCTGTTGCTTTTCATGTTTTCTTATTCATATGGTATAAACATGCAGAAGGGGACATGGCCACATTAGTAGCAACTGCTTGTTGTTTTCATATTGAATAGATTCTTGTGCAGAATTGCGCCGTAAGTTTTTGTCCACTCGTATGTTTGTGTCCCACATGCTTTTATCTACTCCTGCGTAACCTTAATTAGGGACACTGAAAAGTATAGGTGTGTAAGGGGGCTTTTTTCGTAGACCTGTCTTTTTAGCCAGTATGGGCTGGTCCAGGCTGATCTGCTTGTCTCTTTACTTTAGACACCACCAGCTCTTTGTGGACGTGCCTTTAGTGGTTTCTCCAAACTCCGTTTTCTGCGGGTCTACGATTACAGTTATCTCACCAATCTCACATTTCCTCGAATGCAGCAGCCTCACCTGCTCACTCAAACTGTGTTTTACAGACGGCCCTGCTCAGTGGGTACTGTAATGGTTCAGTCTGTGTTGTCTGTTTCTTGAACAAACTCGTTGAAGTCAGGTATGAGGGATATATAGGCCGCATGAATTATTTAATGTTTTTGATGTGTTGATTTTTTTTTTTTTTTTTGGGAATGTTCTTTTTCTCTCAAAATTCTTGGTTAGTGTTCAAGTACATTTGTTTCTGTTTCTAGGAGTGATTATCAGCAATAGAATGTAAGCAAGTAGCACTTGTCTTGCAGCAAGAAGGTTGTGAGTTTGAAACCAGCCTTTTTGGATGGAGTTTACATGTTTTCCATGTTTTCAGGTGGGTTTCCTCCCACAGTTTGAAGACCTACTTGCCAGGATAATTGGAGACTCAGAATTGCCCGTGGGTATGACTGCATGAGTGAATGGTTTGTGAATCCCTGTTACATTGTCCTGAATGGATTTCTGCCTCTCACCCATCAGATGCAGGGATAGATTGCAGCCCACTTTGCATCCCCACCACTGTGACCAGGAATAAGCAGAGGTCAGGCAATTAGTGGCTGAAAATCTTACTCATTCTAAGCATCTTCAGAGTCATCATTATTAACTGGCTCGTGCGTGTCAAACATCCTTACTGAATATCCCACATTTTTGACATGCATTGCCATGGGCTAACACTGACTGGAGTACAGGAGAATTTATTGTTTGCACGTGCATGTCAGTTTAAATCATAATTTTTTACTGAAGAGGAGCAGATGCCAAATTTAATCAAGGCCGCAGAGTTAAGGGTCAAATAAAGTCTGTTGGAATGAGGGGGAAATTAAACTTGCATGAAGGCCTGTGTATTATTTTCACTAACATGGCCTCCCAGAAGAAAGGCTAGGGTGGTCATCTGGGCTGCTCGCTTGTTTAGTGTGGGAGCATGGTAGGACATGAAGTCAAACTAAAGGACTAAAGCGCCATCTAGAGGAGAGATTTATGAATGGCATGCTTGGAATCAGAAGAGTACTAAAACGGAAGTGCTGCGATTCTCAAAGATCACTCATCCAGGGCGAGTCAAAAATTGATTGTTTCTTTATTAACTATCAAGATTTGGGCACATTACCATTGAACCCCTTGTAAATTGCACTTGCAATTCAAGGCCTGAGCTTTTTACTCAGGGCGGAAATAGTTTGTAAACGTTGAGTGAACTTTTCATTCACAATGGCTAATATTTTTTTGTTTGTTTCCTTGGGTTTGATGATGATTTTCTTCTTTAATTAATCATTTGAAACATGCATGTGAGTTTTATTAAAATAATTAACTTCATTTTTTTATTTGAAAACTGGTGGTTCAGCAACATTTATTTCTAATATTTTAAATTAAAATCATTTTGGTGACAGAAAAGTTAGGGAACAAATAAATTGTTTTAAAGGGATCAACATTTTCAGTGTTGTAAAAGTTAAACATTTTTTACATTATGAAGGTTGTGCCATCTGCTGGCTGAAATGGCTTTTGATTTATTTCTGACTCTCTCTCTCTCTCTCTCTCTCTCTCTCTCTCTCTCTCTGAATCACTCACACACTCGCTTGCTGGCTCAGTCACTCACTCAGGCATGCGCACACACACACGCGCACAGAGAGAGAGAAGAGAGACTGTTATTCTTCATTATGATCCCAAAAATATTTACAGAAACAGCATTTCAAACCCCTTTATTCCTTATGTCATACACCTAATCTTAATCCAGCATGTAATGCATTTATTTATTTATTTATTTGTATTTTAGAGGTCCGTTTCCTATCCATTGATATATTTTAGTGTATCAATTAGTATACCGCTTCGGAATTTTCTGGCTTGTTGAAAATTAGGGAAGCAATGCCATTACTTCTAGGTCTAGTATAACCTGTTAAAGCTGTGGATAGTTTCTTCTTTAAATCTTGTAGCACTTGTATAATTATGATGCCATGCATGTATACAGTAATGGATAAGCTATACATAATTGGTAATTGTATGTTTCATCTTATATTTGATTTGGCTGCTGTGGAAGTTTATATTCAGAGTTGCTATTTATAAAGATATTTATTTTATGTGTTCATTTCTTTCTTTCTTTTTTTTTGCATTTGTGTTGCATGGTGTTTACCATCATCATAGCTTCTCCAAATCATCCAAATTTCTCACTTCGAGTTGTGTTCAGAGCATAGATATGGAGCCGTTCCACGCCCTCTTCGTATGGAACATTTATCGAAAAGGTGCTGTGTTAAGCTAGTATGAAACTACAGGAGCAAGATTTTGCACTTGATTGTTATTAGTAGTCTGAGGGGGTAAAGCTCCACAACTAGCCAACTGGCTGAATCCCATCATTACCATGTTTTTAACCGTTGTACTGAAGCTGCCCAGGTTAAAATTAATGTCCACGCCATTATGCAACAAGCTATTGTTGGGGTCAACTCCTCCATGAGACTCCAGTTCAATGTATTCACCATTACTCAGACCCTTAAATCAGTCAGTGTTTCTGGAATATCTTATATAATTTGACATAGGGAAGAATTATGTAATTTTTTGAGACCACAGCATGGGTTCAGAATTCTCACCACAGCCATATGTCAAAAGTCATCCCATTCTCAGTCAGAGATGTAATATTGATGTGTAGTGTATGACAAAATTGAGTTTAGAAATTCTGAAAAATGATAAACTTGTAAAAACCAGGTCCACATTCTTTGTTACAGGGTTAATTAGTTTATTGTACTAATGGATACATCCCAGTTACCTCTATTTGGTGGTTATCAGTGGACCCAGTGAGTAAAAAGTGGTAAACCTTCAAAGCCAGTAATGTCATGCCTTTGGACATTGCTTTCATCAGACGCAATTAAATTTCGCTGGGATATTGGAGTCCAGATTGAGGTTCAAGGCTATGGAGTGAATACCTGTGCCTGGAAACCACTCCAACAAAATTTGGCTAGAGGAAATGGAATGCCACTTAAAAAATTATCAGATGTCTGGCTTTGAGAAAACAATGCCTTTGATATTTTAGGAGTCGTCTTTCACGTGGCATTTTAATAAAAAATCCATGACGCGGAGGGGAAGAACTCTTAAGTAAGTAGGAGGTATTCTGAGGCGATGTGACAAAAGTCTACTTTGATATGCGTTCTTATTAACCTCTTTGTGTGTTAAATGCACCTGATGAGATGGAATTGGCAAAGAGGCACTGAAGGCTGTCTCCTTTTAAGTAGTGGGGAACTGTCATGCATAAATGAGACCGCAAGGCAAGCCAGCTGTCTTCCTCTACCTTTGTTTTCTGAAATTTTGCGGTTTCTTCCTTGTGAATAGTTAAGTTTTCTTGTGGAAACTGTTTTTGAGACTTCCCTTGGGTTGTGACACCAGCGTGATACTGTTTGAAATGCGCAGGGCTGACAATGTTACGAAAGTCCTCTCCTTTCCATGGGGAGTTTTGGAGTGAAACTGTATTGAAGTTGTTGAACTGCGCTTTTGGAGCAAATAGTTTTTCAGACTCTGTCTGTGATAAACAAAGTGATTTCTTTGTTGTAGCTGCATGGTAAAGTTGACAAATGTTCCCTATTTATTGGTCACGTAGTCGTTGAGTGTGCTGTGTACTGTACCCCATTTTTTTCCATTCAGGGAGCCATGTTAGCCCAGTGCAGGTGGGAATGAAGGTTCAGCATACCCTAAAACCGCATAGAAACCGTGACTATGCCACAACCTTTCATGCTTGGTCACATGATAACAGGCCAGGTTGTCGTATCGGTGTTCTGATAGGTGGGAAGATTTTGCTGCATTATTGGGTGGTTCAGCTGCGCAGATTTAGAACGACGCCTATCTTTGCAAATTCCGACAGTAATTAAACACAGGAGCAAACTCACTAAATATTTTCCTCATTATAGATAAGATCAGTGGATCGCAAGCATCTGGCGAGACAACAGCAACAGCAAGTATCTACTCATTTTCTAGTAACCTTTGTGAGGGGAAGAGTGTAATACTTGAGAGAAGGGGTTCCCAAACCTGGTCCGAGGGACCCACTGTGTATTCTGGTTTTGGTTCTAACTGCACTTACGATCCCGGAATTTAGTAGCTGTTAAATTTTTTAAAAATTAATTGCTTTTCAGGCCAGAGAGACATTATACCCTCTTCAACTGCTTTGACAAAAATGGCTGTGCTTTTCATGATGTGTAAAAGCCCAATGTTAATATTGTGCATATTTTGTGACATTTCTCGTAAGGGAGCCAAGGTAGCAACAAGTTTTAAATGATCAAAATCAAGACTGTGGTGAAACAATAAGTCGCTAATCAGGCTTCTAAACCTAGGTGTTCAGGTTCTTTCCAAATGATTTTCCTGGAACCAATAACAAAAATAACATCACACAAGTTTGACTCATCGTAGTTTGCTCTGTCAGCGGTTAGTTTTAGTACCACATGTCCGCATGAAAGTTAATTGAGTCTAAAATTTCAAGAATCACAATTTTCCTCACTTTTTATGCAAAGAAGTAATTTGTCATATAGTAACATTTTAATCTGCAGCTCTCCATCTCCTCAACGATAGCCTGAATAACTATTTCTGACAATGAGGCTCAAAAGTGTAAATAATCCATATGAGAATGGGTTGCGCAGTGAAGAAAAATTAGCAGTTCATTAAAATTCTGGTATTGCAATTGTGGCTGGAACAAAAACCAGCAGACGCAGTGAGTGGGAACCCATGCTTTAAAGAATGATTTGTTCCTTAAATACCTTCGGAGCACCTGAACAGCAAGATGTGCATTTTATTTCTAGGGAAGCTAGCACATCTCTAAGATTAAAGTGGCATGGCACTGAGGTGGAAGTCCTTGCCCTCAGAATTCTCACTCCAACCGCAGCTGCTAATAGGATGGCACCAACCTGAGAGCAAACCTGTCCGAGTCCTGCCACACTATTGCAATGTCCCGTGTACCTTGACAGCCTGCCAAGACTTTTGAGGTGCTTAATTTAGCCACTGAGAATGGTTGCCCGGAAAATGGCAACAAACAAACAGTTGATGATACAAATGACCTCATTACCAAGCATGACAAAAGATATAACAGGGTTTTATTTTGCCTGTTGGCTCAAAATGGTTCCGCCTGCGGTAGTTTTCCCCCACTTAGACACTTCTCACCAATGGGCAGCTATGTATTGGTAGGACTGAAGATTTTCGTATGTGTGAGTGTTTCACCTCATGAACTTGCTTGCTGAGAATAATAAGTGGTTTACTTTGTCTGAAAGCTCGATGTTTGGCCATCTACTGATGGATTGGGAAAAAAACTTGGCATTCACTGAGTTGGGATTGATTTATGCTGTAAATTAAATGTCCTCAAAGTTGCGGTAACCATTCAAAAATGGCAATTAATGGCAACTGCCATGTTGTTCAGACCTAGTAAGTAACATGGCAGTGTGGTTACGGTGGTTATGGGATCACTTGAGGAGTGCAAGTCCTCTGTTGATGGAGTCTGTAAATGGTAGTTCACCTCACCTTGCACTGGAGTCCGATATGAAGTTTTAATACCGGTGTATAATTGCCTTATTATTACAATGTTATTGTGGTTGTCATAGCTGCTGTGACTGATCCAGATTTGTGAGAAATTTTTCTTTCTTTCTTTCTTTCTTTCTTTCTTTCTTTCTTTCTTTTTCAGATGAACAATGAATTTATTGTAAATTACAATATTAAACGAGAGTAGGAGGCAGGCTCACTGACAGAGGCACTGCTGGTCTGAGTGCTCAGTAATGACGCATGTATTAATAGTCACAATGTCAGGTGGAGGACTTACCAGCACAAAAGTGTTTAATTTTGCTTGGGCCCTCCTTGCCTCATACAGTTAATTAAGCATTATTACACGAGAGGGTGTGCTTGCCTGTCATTCTTGTCACAACAGTGATACAATCATGTTGTAACTAGAATGTCAACTGGAAAACAAAAAAAATAAATAATTTTTTCATGGACTGATGGTCATACTTCTGCCAACATCTCGTCATTTTTAAGTTAACAGGTGCCGTGACATGGACTCAGCTGATCTATATCGAACGAACTTATAATAACGGTTATATTTAAATATAGGCTACGGCTTTCCAGTGTCGGCACCGGAAAAAAAATCTGTCTTTAAGTAAACTCACCAGCAGATGTTTCATTTCAGCTGGGGTGTGTCACTCCAATTTAACGTTAACGCTGATTAATGTGGCCAAGCAGCAAAAGTAACCAGTAACATTAAGGCTGAACAGAGTTACATAATTTCAACCCCACCTTTCGGGGTCTTTCGCTAATCACCTTTTCAGGCAATTATCAATTTATCTCTGAAATTAAGACAACAGTTTTCACAGAAAACTATCACAGTGTTGATTTATTAAATGTTCATTTCAATGCACAAATGCAAACAAATTGACAGATTAATTAAATCAATGGCCTTCGCAACTAAGATAGGCGGAGCAATATTTTCAGTGATGAGGTATTTTTCATTTGAGCACAGGCTAGCCGTACTGTCTTGCTCATTTGAGAACATTCTGAACGTCTAATTGACCAATCAGATTGCTCAGGCGGATCTACATGTTGTATAATATACCACAGAATGCCCCATAAACACAGCCAGTAGTATTGCGGCCAATGTTGTTTGAGTCAAAAGATTGGCACTAAGCTCCCCAGTTGAGCAAGGGCAGAATCAGTGCAGCTGTTAGGATCTTGAACTCAACAGTGCTCTTGCTTAAATTTGTTTACTTATTGACTGTTACATAATATCATGCTATTATTCATAAGTTTTTTGTAAAGTCAGAAGAGGTCGGAAGGAGCATTGAGTTTGCTATCTTATCCACATCTCTGCAAAAGTGGAGGATTCATTTTGTTTTTGTTATTTTCAACTCCCAGGCTCTGTGGTTATTATACCAGGATGTTAGCGCAAGGTTTTAATATTTTAAGGGAATGAAATGTTTGGCTTGTCAATATTTGGCTTCACTTTTCATAAAATTTGTCTTTAACATCTTCTCAGTTTAATAATGCAACTACAATAGCTGCTGTAATTGCCTCATTAATGTTTATTAAATTATCTACAGGAGCTACCGTAATTGCAGACCACTTAAATCTCTTTATTTCCTGTGGCCTATAACAGAAACTTGAATTACCCCAAATTAGCAAGTTGAGTATTTTTGAATGAGAAATGGGAGTTCAGAATCCCCATTCCCTGATAATTTATCTCTTGCATAGACAACTTTATCGATTAAAATTCGGAGGTATGTAGCCTTTTGACAACAATGGGTGCAGCGCGTGAACAGATAATTTTGTATTGTTTTGTTGAGTAAAAAAAAAAAAACTGAAATGCAGGCTGTAATTAAACTTGGTGGTTTCCCAGTCTACATGCACGTTTACCTGTCCTTTATTCAGCAAGTTGATTGCTTTCTTGCTGACTTTAGATGACCTTTACGACCGAAATTTCCTGGCAGGATTGCCTCGATGCCGAGCATCCTCAGTTTTCACTCAGTCGAGTTTCTCCAGTTCTTTGAAAACGCGGGAAAGCCATCTTCCCTGTCAGCGGTACCGTGCCAGCACGCATCTGATAGCCTACAGAGGTGCAAATGTATCAAAAAGGCAGTATCAGCCTTCGTTTGTGAGGATTGTTGTGGCAGCTCGCAAATGGGATCACTTGAATGTTTTCCCGGCACAACGACTCGATTTTAGCTCCGCTCCTCCTCACTCTTCCCATTTCCTCTCTCCCACCCACAAATCCTGACCTAGATAGGTTCATTCCCTGCCAAAGAATAAAACAACCCAATAAGACAGAATCAAGTCGCATTTAAACGAAAAGTCGCTAAAACGCGCTACTGCTGTTTTGCTGTGGCCTGTGCTGACTTTTAAATTTAATGAAAGGACTTGCTACTTGCCTCTGTCTGGATTTACACACCTGGTTTAAATGAGGTTATTTGGAATTCAGATTTTAAAAAAGCCCAGTTTTAACTGTGTGTTGTAGCTGTTGTGTGCTTTTAATTAAATGGTATTGATCTGTGTTTTTGTTGTTTTTCAGGGTATAATTGTCACCCCGCTGCTACTCCTTACATTTGTAAGTACTCCACTCCTGCAAGAGCTGAATGTTGAGAGTTTTGGTCTTAAAAATTAAATTGCCTGCCTTGCTTTTATTCCAAACATGAACTCAACCAAATGCCTTAGCTTGAATTAATGATACCATCCCGCTTGAAGAATTAAGCCGATAAAGCTCCCAAATATATGTGACTCAAACAGTTGACCAGTGACTTTTTTTTTAAACTGTTTGACCTCTGATTTACTACCTCTGATGGCAGTCACGTAGTTGCTGTGGTCAATAACTGTGAAGCCACAAATGATGTCTCCAGCTTTACAGAAAAGGTGGTGGCCATCTCATTTCAAAGAAATGGTGCCTTCATCACGGGGTCTGTTGCTAATACCATAAGAGTGGTCTAGCACGGAGCACAGTACGCTCCATCCGCTAACATTTCATCAAAGTATCTGTAACTTACATCACTCCCTAATTATAATCTAGTTAGCCGTCCCGACATCTCCCCGATTGCCGTTCATTTTAATTAGGCAAGCTTCATTAATCTCGGTGAGGAGGCTGAGGTTGTCGTGTCGAAAGGGGCCGTGCAATGAATTAGCAGCATATTAGCTTTTACACTTATCAGCCAATTAATTATCTATGACAAGCCTACTAAGCTGTCAAGGCAGTTCATTAATGTGGAAAAAATATATACTGACAAATATACAGTATTTCCAACTTCACTGCTTGTAACGTCCAGATCTGCTAAAGTGGAAAGCAAGTATGTGAAATAAGAGGTAGCAGAAAAAATGCACACATTTTTTTTTTTGATTTTATGAGGCTATAAAGCCACATATTTTTATTATATATCTGTTTTGCTGAACTTTCACAGTAATACTTACAGAAAAAATGCATATAGTTCATATTTACAGGTTCATGGAGTCGCATTCATTATGCCTCCTGTTTTCTAATTAGTTACCTCTCTGACAGAGCTATTTCCCACAAGGAATTTTATTTGGCTTATTCTATTGTACACCATTGCATATCATCCATGTTCACGTGCCTTCATCATAATTGGCATGTCTTGGTTTGTGCAGACGCAAATTGTACCTGAGTAGACAAAAGCTATGCATTTTAACTATTTTTTCCCTCGACTCTGTTCTCTCTGTTTTTTTCACATGCAAACTCGTGTCCGCTTGGATGTTTCGATTAAACAAAGTTTTCCTCTGATCTTATGGGGGGGTTATCAAAAAATTCCGAAATTCTAGTATCTGAGTAACAAAGAGCAAAAACATGTCTTCTGATGAATGGAGGCATGAACCATTTTTGTAAAAAAAAAAAAACAAACAGATTGTAAGTGGACTTTTACTTTTTACTTTTTTTATTCTTTTTTTTTTTTTTTTAATAAAATATCCACCTTGTAAACCATGAAATTCAGCACTGGTATAATGTGGTCTGAGGATGCCCCTGAGGACTTACACCATCACTGTTCCACCGATACCCAATTCGTACAGTAATGCGTTCTGAAATAATGCCCGTCCTGACGAACGATTGCATTTATGTTTATGTCCCAACCACGGCCTGCGGATAAGTGCTGAGACAATTGAGAGGTGGGTGACCTGAGGTGCGAGTGAACGGTGCGGGGGCTGGGGTGGGAGGGAGAGTAGTATGGGTGATGGACAGGAACTGCCGCTGGAGCTGGAAGGGCTTGACTTACTCAGTGCGTCATTAATGCACCTCCGCCTCTCTGCACAGGACAGGTCAGCATTTTCCGAGGATTAGCTCTCATTCTGCCGCGATGGCCCTCAGCTCAGCGCGCCCAGAATGGGGAAACCATTTGGTTCATTGCAGTCTTCGCTTACCTGCACCAAATTACTGTGACCTCTCAGGTCAAGTGAGCACAATGTTATTTGTGCTTCAATTCTTTCTCTCGGAAACGTCAGCGCTGCATTTTTAGTTTTTGGTTTTTTTTTGTTTTTTTTTTTTGTAACCAATGTGCACACAGCAATTCAAATTGTAGCGCAGATGCAGAAATCCACAATTCTCATAAACAGGTTGTCAGGATTTTTATGATTTTTTTTTTTTTTTTTTGCTTTTCTTGAAGCTGAAAAATTACCACACTAGTAAAGTGCAAAATCTGTGAACCCCAGTTTCCTTCATTATCTGAGGAACTCGGGGTAAGAAGAAAAGACTGCTGCAAATTGCATTCCTGTTAAAATGGATGGACGTTTGGCAGCTATACGTGTATGCTCTTTGCAGTAAGCTTGTGGGATGAGATTTAAGATGCAGGCACATTTTATATGCCCACCACCCATCATTGTTTCCCTTCTTGCTGAAGGAGTTTTTTTGATCGAAATTTGCGTTAGACGCACTTAAAAGTGTGGCCAAGATGCACATTTCTCCAATGTCCACACTTATTTTTAGTGTGTCCAAAGTTAAAAAAATGTTTTCTTGGCCAAACTTATTTTAAGCGGTACTTTCTATATGCGGCACTGGAATGGTCATCAACTGGCGCACTTACAAGTGTGGCCAAGAAAAAAATTCAGCATTGGCCACACGTGTAAGTGCAAATAAAATCCGCCTTAATAAATTCAATTGATAGATCCGTGATATTTCATGTTATATAGCCTACATAATTGACAATCCAAATGCTTTACGTGTAGGTAAAAAAAAAAAGTCGATTTTAAGATCGCGCTCAGGCGCAGCAGCACACGGACCGGTGAAGGCCAACCAGACTGGAACCTCCAGCTGTCACCATTCAAGGAGCGCGTGGCAGCAGGGCTCCCCCGTACATCGTGGGAATACGAGGCAGTGGGGACACGAATGAGTCCCCACTGCCTCGATTGGAGCTGCATGAGCGTAATTGTTAAAATGTAGTCTGCAGGGATCACTCTTCTTGTACTTTTATTAGTATTACTCCATGGTATTTTATTGGATGCCACACAAAACGAGCAGCCACTTGTCACTTTCCCGGAGGTGATCTTGTCTCTGCCGAAAGTTCCTCTCACGTTGGACCGAAGTTTATTCCTCTAACAGTAGATCTGCCATTGTCAAAATGTGATTACGGTCAAAGTGTCCATAGGCTGAGCAACAAAAGAAATGCAAGTTAGCTAGTTAGTTAATGTACTCTTATGGTTACTCAGTCAAAGTGACCGCAAAATAAAGAAAAGTTTGATGAAACGAGTGTAAATGTGCACGCGCTAGTAATAAATTTGATTTTTTTAAATAATTACGTGCAAACTTATTTTCCAGTTGGCCTTTAATTAACTTGCGTTTCTTTTGTTCAGTATATATCTGACTGGATGAGCATATGACATACCACACTGCATATCTGCCAAGCCGCGCATTGCGCTTCATCAAATTGATTGCAAATGTCAGCCGTCTGGCCTGACAAGCAGGTTCTCTCAAAATATAAGTTTAATTAATTTCTCAACACAGGTTTCTTATGTATTTATGTATTTATTCATTCATTCATTTATCTACTTAGCCTATTTATTCATTTTACTAATAAGAGCAACAGCAGCATGACGGCAGCATCTCTGCTTATGGTTTGTTACTCATTTTGACAGCTGCACTCGTTCCTGCATATTGTTTGCTGGTTTCAAATCTGCGCGCACCTGGTCTGACCTGGCGTGAGATTTTTGCGGACCGTTCGCTCACGTTCAGATTGATAAATGCCAATCATTGCGGGAGAGTTGGTGCACGCCCATTTTTTTGGTGTACGCATGTTTGATAAATGAGGGCCAATGTATTTTCCAGAGAGATTAAAAGAGAACAGAAAGAAATTGAATAGGTCGTCTGGGGCAGTGCCTCTCAAGGTCAGTCCTGTATACTGCTCCTTGTATGCTGGTTTTTTGTTCCGACCACGAATGGAATCCCAGAATTTTAAGTTGCTAATTTTTCATAGTTGCACTATTCACATTAAGGAGGATTATGTACCCTTTTAAGCCATATTATGTCAGCCATTGCCATTCCTGGTTCAAAGACTTACTACTGTACTGACTTGCAGATGATCTATTTTTCACATACAGGGAGGAGACCATTGTTGAACATAAATACATCACATAAGTAAAATTAATAAATCAGTTGATGAAATGTGGACAGTAGAAAATATCCATTGGGATAGGAATGACCGATTTAAAGACTAGGCAAATGATAATGAGCCAAATTTTGCATTTTATAATAAGTCTTGTACAACAATGTAATGAGAACGATATTGATATACCATCATCATTAATTTGGTTCGTAAAAAAAGTGTAGTTTTTTTAGGTCACCTGAGACGAAGTCTCAAAGTGACCTATTCTAATCGCCTTTCGTCCATCATCGTCCGTCGTGCGTAGTCCGTCGTGCCTCCATAAGCAATTTACATTTTCAACGACTTCTCAGAAACCACAGATCTGATTTCACTAAATTTTGCAGGAACCTTCCTGGTCAAATATGTACCAAAATTGTCAATTATACAGTGTCCACCCCCAGGGGCTCTGAGCGACGGGGCTAAAACTGGTCAATACATTTTCAACTTCTTCTCAGAAACTGCAGATCCAATTTCAATAAAATTTAGCAGGAACCTTCCTTGGTCAAATATCCACCAAAATTGGGAGTTATATGGTGCCTTCCCCAAGGACTCTGAGGGGCGGGGCTTAAAGTGGTCAATACATTTTCGAATTCTTCTCAGAAACCTCTGATTCAATTTCAATTCAATATTGCTGAAATCTTCTTTTGTGAAATATGCACCAAAATTGTCAATTATGTGGTGTCCACCGCCAGGGACTTTGAGGGGCAGGGCTAAAAGTGTTCAATACATTTTCCACTTCTTCTCAGATACCGTTGATCCAATTTCAATAAAATTTTGCAGGAACCTTCCTTGGTCAAATATGCACCAAAATTGTGAGTTATATGGTGCCCACCCCCAGGGGCTCTGAGGCGTGGGGCTAAAAGTGGTCAAATTTGCTGAAATTTTACAAATCTTCTCTCCAGACCCAGATATGCTGGAAAACAATACTCTTCATAGATGGAAGGCTCTTGAGGTGCTTTATCAAAATTGTGAACTTCATGATCCTGCAGCTCCATGTTTGCCCATGGGAAGTGGGTGAAATTTTTTATAGTTTATATAGGGAAATGATACTTTTGGGTATATTTTGTTCATTTTCTAATGGAAATCATTCAAATTTGATTACCATTATAACTATGAGATGACAGTTTGATACTTTGACATTTTTGACCCTGTCTCTTCCCCAGCGGCTGAGGGGTGGGGCCCAAATAGGGTCATATTGCCAAAAATTTCAACATGTCTTCTTCTGCAGACTGAGATAGGCTTGAAATCAATAGTCTTCATAGATGGAAGGGTCTTAAGGTGCTTTATCAAAATTGTTAATTTCATGGCCCCCAGTCTCCATGTTTGCCCCTGACAGTGCCCTAACAGTGCTTCGTGGCATATCCAGTTGTTTGTGAATCTTCTTGTAGCTATTTCCACGTTTATGAAGGTCTATGACTATCTGCCTCTTTTGAACTGACTGTTGTTTTGTTTTCTTCATGATGCTGGATGACAAAGGGATATTGCATGTGTTATACCTCATTTTATTTACCCTAGTGGAACGGGAAGTAATGTCATGGCTCAATATAGTTCCTTAACGCTTTGATGAAACTTACATAAGTGGACTTTAGCACATGGTTTAATATTTCCAGATGTAGTTTACCATATTCTTTATGGGTGCCTTTAATTGTGATGCCTGAATTTGGAGGAAATAGATTTTTAATTCAATCAGTCAATGATATTTAGAATTGTTTAAAAGTATATTTTTGTGCATTGCCACTCAGGTATGTTAGTAATTTTTGAGTCCACTGTATAATTGCATTTGAAAAGAGAAGCTTGAACTGAAGGGTACTTAGCTCAGGCTGTTTTGGCAGCTTTTATTTTCTTTATTACAGCACTGATGATAAAGAGCAGGATTTGGACGTGATTTTTGTTGTTTGTTCACCAGCTTGCCTTTATTTTGTATTAGTATTACAAAGACAGTTTTTATGGCTTGGATTTGTTGCATGTTTGACAGCTGAGATAATGGTCTTGTGACTGTAGTCCCATTTAATTACCGCTGACCCATAAGGGGCAGGGGTATTTAGTATATACCAACGAATTCCGTCTGTCCTTTCTTCTGACCGTCTGTCCGCATCAGTTTGTGCAACCGATTTCTCAAAAACCGCTTATTAGATCATTTTCAAATTGCAGGTATGAAGATGTGTTGATTTTTTTTCAAAAAATTACGTTTGTTTTTTATATTTTGAACTTAGAAAATTTACCATGGCAATGTTGTTCAACCAATTTCTCAAAAACTGCTTATTAGATTCTTTTCACATTTCAGTCATGCGTTCTGCACTTGCAGAGATACAGTGCCAATTTATATGAAAATAAGCGGTAATCTCAGTGCAAAAGGGTTGGGATATTAGTGAGCTGTGCTCACTTTTTCATTTGTTTTGATTGAGACGATTTGTGGGGAAGCAAGAGAATGTGATGCAGATTTTTGTATCTCCCCGACACTGTGGTTTAGTTCCAAGGCCGCCGCTGCGCCCGCTGAGATTTTCTGTTCTGGGCTCTGGAAGTCACGATTATAACAGGAATTTGGTCTAATTTTGCACAGGCAAAGATATTTATTTGACAATGCTCAAGACCAATTTTCGGCAATCTTGGATGTCCAATATGGCTGCCGGTGGCCATTTTGTCCGAAATTAGGGTGTCCGGGAGATACACGACAAGTTAGATTTTGTCTGAGTGTTTGAGACAGTGAGAGAAATTTGGGAAGAGTGTAGACTGTACTGTATTTGTGTGTATTTATGTATGTGAGAATGCAATGTACGTATGTGCGCGAGTGTGAGTGTGCACATGTGGGCTGTATACTCAGATGTGTGTGTGGGAGTATATATGCACGTGTGAGCAGTATACTCAGATGTGTGTTTGGCAGTACAAGTGCTGGTCAACGAATTAGAATAATTTGAAATAGCGCAATCGTTAAATTTTCTTGATGCATTTTTTGTGCAGAAAGCAAATCAGGTGTTCACCGCGGCTGTCCTACTTGTTAGAGTATTCACAGAACTTGCTACCTGTAAAACATTTGCTCAGCTGAGCTTTCCAAAAGGCACATTTAGTCCATTTAACTGTGACAATGTTGTTTTCTTGAATTAGAATAATTGAGAAACCGTTTCGCTGAATTAGAATAATTTTTATCATAATTAGAATCATCACTTTCTCGGTATTTTGTGGCTGCCCTCTTGGGTTGTATGACTTCCTGAAGTCTCTGCGGCATCGATTTGACCAGCTTGTCACAAGTTTCCGCACTCACAGCTACCCAGGCAGTGGCAATGTTCTGCTTCAGTTGGTCCTGCGTAGTCGGCTTTCTGTCGCGAATTTTCCGCTTGACGATGGCCCAATGGTTTTCAATAACACTGAGGTCAGGCGAGTTGGCCGGCCATGCCAAAACTTCAAGCTGTTTTCCGGCGAACCAATCTTTGGTCGACTTTGCCGCATGAGCCGGTGCAAGATCCTGTTGAAATATGAGGTCTTCTTCGCCAAACTGTCCCTCAACAGTCGGAATCAGGAACGTTTCCAGAACATCTTGGTATGCGGCAGCATTGACAGTCTTCTTGAGGAAGCAGAGTTTCCCTACGCCCCGACCGGACATGCATCCCCAGACCATAACGCTCTGGGGAGACTTGACGCATCTTTTTACGCACTCGTGAGTGTAGGTTTCGCCACCACAACGCCAGACACGAGGACCTTGGTCACCGAAGGAGATGCAAAAGCGTGATTCGTCACTGAAGACCACTTTCTGCCAGTCTTCAGCAGTCCACTCGCCGTGTTCTTTGGCCCACTTCAGCCGTTTCTCCATTTGTTTCTTGTTCAGCATCGGTTTTTCCTGCTGGAACGCGAGATTTGAAGCCGAGTTTGCGCAGACGATGGTAAGTGGTTGATCTCGAGACGTTAGCGGCGGTCTGCTCGTTCCACAAGTCGCTGAGCTCAGAAATGGACTTGAACCGGTTGCTGACTGCGATCTTTCTCAGCTGCTTGTTGTCACGAGCAGAAGTTTTTCGGATGCCGGAACAGTTGGTGCGCTTGCTGCAGTCTTTCTTTAGAGCTTTGCAGATGGAAAACTGGCTGATGCCGAGCTGCTCAGCAATTTTAGTTTAGGTCAAGCCTTGTAAGCGAAGGGCTTGAATTTGAGAGGTCGCGCTGCTTACCCATGATTGATTTTACTACTTAGAAATTCTACTCAACCCTGACTTTATACTGAACAGTGAACACTCTTCACAGAAAACAATAATTCGAGCACTTATTCTAATTCAATGAAATGACTTATGAATTAATCTAATTCAATGAAACAACAGTGTCACAGTTAAATGGCCTAAATGGGCCTATTGGAAAGCTCAGCTGAGCATATTTTTTACAGGTAGCGAGTTTTGTGAATACTCTAACAAGTAGGACAGGCGCGGTGAACACCTGATTTGCTTTCTGCACAAAAAATGCATCAAGAAAATTTAACGATTGCGCTATTTCAAATTATTCTAATTCGTTGACCAGCACTTGTATACATGCACATGTGAGCTGCATACTCAGATTTGCGTGTGGGAGTATATTTGCACATATGGGCTGTATACTCAGATGTGTGTGTGTGTGGGAGTATACATGCACATGTGAGCTGCATACTCAGATGTGTGTGTGTTTGTGTATACATGCACATGTGAGCTGCATACTCAGATGTGTGTGTGTGTGTGTGTGTGTGTGTGGGAGTATACATGCACATGTGAGCTGCATACTCAGATGGGTGTGTGGGAGTATATTTGCACATATGGGCTGTATACTCAGATGCGTATGTGGGAGTATATATGCACATATGGGCTGTATACTCGGATGTGTGTGTGAGAGTATATATGCACACATGGGCTGTATACTCAGATGTGTGTGTGTGTGGGAGTATACATGCACATTTGAGTTGCATACTCAGATGTGTGTGTGGGAGTATATATGTATACATGGGCTGTATACTCAGATGTGCGTGTGTGTGGGAGTATACATGCACATGTGAGCTGCATACTCAGATGTGTGTGTGTGTGTGTGTGTGTGTGTATACATGCACATGTGAGCTGCATACTCAGATGTCTGTGTGGGACTATATTTGCACATTTGAGCTGTATACTCAGATGTGTATGTGGGAGTATATATGCACATATGGGCTGTATACTCAGATTGTTTGTGTGGGAGTATAAATGCGCATGTGAGCTGCATACTCAGATGTGTGTGTGGGAGTATATTTGCACATATGGGCTGTATACTCAGATCTGTGTGTGAGAGTATATATGCACATATGGACTGTATACTCAGATGTGTGTGTGAGAGTATATATGCACATATGGGCTGTATACTCAGATGTGTGTGTGTGGGAGTATACATGCACATTTGAGTTGCATACTCAGATGTGTGTGTGGGAGTATATAAGCACGTGTGAGCTGCATACTCCGATGTGTGTGTGTGTGTGTGTGTGTGTATATACATGCACATGTGAGCTGCATACTCAGATGTGTGTGTGGGAGTATATAAGCACATGTGAGTTGCATACTCAGATGTGTGTGTGGGAGTATATAAGCACGTGTGAGCTGCATACTCCGATGTGTGTGTGTGTGTGTGTGTGTGTGTGTGTGTGTATATACACATGCACATGTGAGCTGCATACTCAGATGTGTGTGCGGGAGTATATAAGCACATGTGAGCTGCATACTCAGATGTGTGTGTGGGAGTATATAAGCACGTGTGAGCTGCATACTCAGATGTGTGTGTGGGAGTATATAAGCACATGTGAGCTGCATACTCCGATGTGTGTGTGTGTGTGTGTGTGGGAGTATATAAGCACGTGTGAGCTGCATACTCCGATGTGTGTGTGTGTGTGTGTGTGTGTATACATGCACGTGTGAGCTGCATACTCAGATATGTTTGTGGGAGTATATAAGCACGTGTGAGCTGCATACTCAGATGTGTGTGTGGGAGTATATAAGCACGTGTGAGCTGCATACTCCGATGTGTGTGTGTGTGTGTGTGTGTGTGTGTGTGTGTGTGTGTGTGTGTGTGTGTGTGTACATGCACGTGTGAGCTGCATACTCAGATGTGTTTGTGGGAGTATATAAGCACATATGAGCTGCATACTCAGATGTGTGTTTGCTGTCTCCTGCAGCTGGGCTCCTCCTCCTCAGTGCCCTTCCGCTCCATCTTCTCTCAGCTCTGTGCGACGGTGGTCGTGCCTCTCCTTGCGGGCCAGGTGAGTTGCTGCCTCCACGATAGTTACCCCGTGATCATACCTTTCCCGTAACTCTGCAAGATGCAACTTTTAGCACAGCTTTAATTGCTATGCCTTTGCCTACCATGACTTCATCAGCCCTAAAAGTTGATTTTTGGCCCCCCACTTTCAGCTGACATCATGGGGCCTTGACCTTGGACTCAGTAGCCTCAAAAACCTTCAGCTGTTCTTTTTGGAGAGTCGCAATGTCTGTTTTGGTGAAAATTCTTCCATTCTTTCAGTAGATATAGCAGACACAGGCTATTTTTGAGGGATGGAGGCATGGATGTTCGACCCGTTAACAGTATGCCTCCCTCCCGCCCACTCTGTTGTGGAGGCAGTAGGATAGTGACACAACCCACAAAACCACAATTGGGCTTCGTTTTTGAGGCTTATTTCATGCTCTTTCTTCGAGACGTTGCCAACTAGCCCACCCCGGCTGGCTCTCAGCCTCGTGCTCCATTCAGCGGTCACTTCAGTGTAACAATACAAAGTCAAGAATTTTTTCCCCACAAGAAAATAATGGCATTTCTCTATGCTGATGCAGTTTTCACCATTCCCTTGAAAACTTAATGACTGACATCACTGTGACTTAGTCATAGTTTTATTTTTTTTTATACAGTTTATGGTCCTGTCCCTAATATTGTGACCAATATTTGTGGGCTTATAATTACCAATTGTTTTTTCATCAGCATTACTACTGTCATTGATCATTTCATTGATCATTTTTGCCTTAACCCAGTTGCTTGTGTAACTTTTTATCCCCCCGGCATATAATGTGGGGGGATATAGGGGTCTATTCTCCCATAAGCGCATAAGTCCTTTTTTACGCGATTTGAGTTAAGCGCTTTTGAGTTACGCGTATTCTCCCCTACTCGCTTCGATCACGCCCACAGCGCTTAACTTCAGAATGTAGGCGGCCCTATGAAAGAGGTGTAACTGATCCGAAAGAGAGGCAGACTCTGTACAAAGCTCATTGATTATGGCTATCAGGAAAACAAGGAACAAGGATTTTCTGATTAACCATGAAAATGCAGTTGTGGTCCATGGAAAACGCAAACCAGACTTTAAATTTGAATATTGTGGGCCTGCTGATAAAACCTCGTATCTCCAAACTGATGAGAAACAAAAACTCGTTTGTCCACTATTCTTACACGCAATTAAACATTTTTTTTTATTTTTAATTATATTTATCAATTTATATTATTTTATTGTTATTTTTAATTATATATATATATATTCCTGTGAAGTTTATCATTTTGAAGATACAGGATTTTTCTCAGAAGGCCGACGATATGCCGCTGTAATAGTAGGCCTATGTAGGCTATGTCTGTGCCAATTACAAGAAGTAATGCAGGCATCTCTTTTTTATTTCTTATTCTAGCCACCATGACATTAAAGCTTTGCAAACAAACAAATTGCCGCGATAATTAAATAATAAATAAAGAATTTAGCGCTTTAACCAGCGTAATCAGAGCATTGAAAATGTGCCCCTCCTACAATAGCCTGTTTGTTCTGTGAAAGACAGGAAAGAAGCGGCAGTATGCTTTTGATTCACAGACAGTGATAAACACATGTATGTCGCTGCAGAAACCTCGGCTCTGCTCTGAACAGGGCAATAAATTCTACACATTGCTTCAAAGGTACTCGTTTGTTAACAAAATAAAGTGGGGAAACCTCTTTGAACTGGAGGAAATTCCTCGTGCGATTCGTGTGCGCTGGAGCTGGAATCGATCAGATCAGAAAACTGCGCATGCGGCTCCGCCCCAGGAGCCGGGTGAAAATCGCGTAGATGGAAACACTTCATATAAAGACAATGATATGCGATTTTTGACGTACCCGTGTCTGCACCGGCGCCTGACTTCAGCCGTATAAATGGAAACATACCTTAATGCTGTGCCGACGTCTACGGTATCTGTACATATTCTTATTAGTGGAAGGGGTTCTGATTGCAACGTGAGTACAATTAATGGCTCCCACAACACTGGGGAACCTGGCGACCCGGTAGAACCCCCTTAACTCTCCGTCTTTCAGCTGGTGTGACGGGGAATTTTAAAGTGGTTGACGTGGTGCAGTATAGCGTCAACCGCGTCAGACACCTTGACACAGACGCCGTGATATGTGCATGACATCACCAGCCACTCTCTGGAATGACCCAGATGCCAGGACCGACAGCGCAGTTGTGACCTTGATGATCACCGGTATGTTTGTAATGCGTTTGTAATTGAACTAATTGGAGAAAAGGCTGCTGCGTAATGTCATGTGATGATTTTGTTTGATAATTTATTATGGCTATGAGAAATGTAGTTTAGAAATAAGGAAAAACAATCAAATATTGAATGTCTCAACCTCTACCATGTTAAATAAAATAAAATTTATGTTAAAATTTGGCCGAGAACCGACATCAAACGCAATATTCCATTTCGCCTTATGTTGGCGCTTGACCTTAATACAGCCCTCAAAAGCGCTTAACAGAAAAGGCGCGTAAGCCAGGGGGAGAATACGCGTAAGTGTTATTTACATAAGAAACGCCCGGAAACGCCCTGATTTTGGCCTTGCTCCGCCCCAAGCGCGTAAATGCCTTCGGAGCGCGCAATGCACAGACTTAAGTCGAGGGGAGAATACGCGTAGGCTGAAAAGCGCTTAGCTACACGCTTTTTTCGACTTACGCGCATGGGAGAATAGACCCCATAGCGATCAGTTCGTCCGTCCGTCCGTCTGTGTGTGTATAATCGTTTCCGGATCAGAACTCAAAAATCGTTCATGATATCTCTCTGAAACCGGTTCAACCACATCCTCTAATGGTGCCTTTTCATAATTTCAGAATTATGATTTTTTTTTATTTTTTCCGTTTCCATGGTTTGGACTTAGGCTCAGGGACGGTGGGTTTAGTTTCCGGAGCAGAACTCTAAAGCCGTTCAATATTTCTTCACGAAATTTGGTGTGTAGATCTGATATGCCATGTAGATGTGCCTTTTGGCATTTAGGAATTTCTGAAATTTTTATTTTTTCTGTTGCCATGGCAACAAGTTGGACTTCATCTCTGGGGAGGGTAGGGCTCGTTTCCGGACAATAACTCAATAACCATTCAATATTTCTTCACGAAATTTGGTTTGTCGATCTGATATGCCTTGTAGATGTGCCTTTTGGTATTTAGGAATTTCTGGAATTTTTCTTTCATGTGTTTTAATGGCAACAAGTCCCATCACACTGGTGTGTGAAATTGCAACTTCTGCTTGTTTTCTGAGGGTGTTATGAATCTTTGATGCATGTACAGTCAGGACGTTTTCTTGGCATGCACCTTTTTATCCCCCCGGCATATAATGCAGGGGATATAGCTATTGCTCTGTCCGTCTGTCTGTCCGTTTGTAAATATGAGTTTGTCCGGGCCATTTGGAAACTATATGTGCTAGCTTCACCAAACTTGACACACGTCAATCATGATGTGTAGATGTGCCTTTTTGTATCGCTCTGTCCGTCCGTCTGTAAACTTGACTTTGTCCGGGCCATATCTCGAAAACTATATGTGCTAGCTTCACCAAACTTGACACACATGTCAATCACGATGTGTACATGTGCCTTTTGCTATTGCTCTGTCCATCCGTCTGTCTGTCCGTCTTTAAACATGAGTTTGTCCGGCCCATATCTTGGAAACTATGTGCTAGCTTCACCAAACTTGATACACATGTCAATCATGATGTGTAGATGGGCCTTTTGCTATCGCTCTGTCCGTCCGTCTGTAAACATGACTTTGTCTGGGCCATATCTCAGAAACTATATGTGCTAGCTTCACCAAACTTGACACACATGTCAATCATGATGTGTAGATGTGCCTTTTGCTATCGCTCTGTCCGTCTGTCTGTAAACATGAGTTTGTCCGGCCCATATCTCGGAAACTACATGTGCTAGCTTCACCAAACTTGACACACATGTCAATCATGATGTGTAGATGTGCCTTTTGCTATCGCTCTGTCCGTCCGTGTGTCTCTATGTCTGTAAACATGACTTTGTCCGGCCCATATCTTGGAAACTATCTGTGCTACCTTCACCAAACTTGACACACTTGTCAATCATGATGTGTAGATGTGCCTTTTAAAGGTTGTTACACAACCTACAGCCAGGTGGATCCGCCATTGCCAGATGGCCCTTGTTTTTACTATGGCAGGTCAAACTTTTGTCAGTCAGCATGCGCTTTTGGCAATTAAAGGAGAATTCCGGTGTGAAATTTAATTTGGGTGTATTGAAACATGATAACGAGTACTAACTTTTGTCGAATACCCCACCTCTGTACACACACAACATTTCGAAATACATGGCTTTTTAGCCGAAGCTCCCAACAGGCTTACAATGGTAGTGAATGGGGAATAGCATTGCCATGCAAAGAAATCGCAGTTTTTTCATAATTAACAAGGCTCAAAGAGCTCCACACTTCATTGGTAGAATTGCGAGGGCCCTGACATTTAAAATGAGGCACTGAGAACTTTGAAAATGCACAAGTAGTTTATTAAAAAAGACTGTTTATGCAACCAGTACCTTGAGGTAGTTTCTAGTCACCTCCATCTTGAAAGTCATGATAAGTCGATTGACGAGCACGAACGAATAGGAAGGATAGGGGAACAGACTGCAACCTATTTGTTCATGCTCGTCAATCGACTTAACGTGACTTTCAAGATGGAGGCGAGTGGAAACTACCTCAAGTTAGGTTTGCATAAACAGTCTTTTGTAATAAACTACTTGTGCATTTTCAAGGTTCTCAGTGCCTCGTTTTAAATGTCAGGGCCCTCGGAATTCTACCAATGAAGTGTGGAGCTACTCTGAGCCTTGTATAAAATAGCAATTTCTTTGCATGGCAACACTATGCCCAATTCACTACCATTATAAGCCTGTTGGGAGCTTTGGCTAAAAAGCCATTTGTTTCGAAATGTTGCATGCGTACGGAGATGGGGTATTCAACAAAAGCTAGTACTCCTTATCATGTTTCAATACACCCCAAGTCAATTTCACACCGGAATTCTCCTTTAATTAATGTACGGTCATTGCAAATTGTCTGCAGTCTGCTGCTGTCTCTGCTTCCCCGTGCAGTTTGGTGCACGGAAGTTGACTCCATCTTACTGATCGCTAACGCAGTGCCACTGTTGCCTGGGTTACAATTTAAACAAACTGGGTACCCAGAGAACTGCTGACAACGGAGTTGCGATGAGAGGCTGAAGACTGTTAACTGGGGACATCCACTTCTGCTGGGGCTGCCATACTATGATTTTGATTATCAAACCTCATTGACATGTAAACAACAAATGTCTGTGAATCGAGATGTGAAAAGCATAGCTTTGTGCACCCGTGTTAAGAAGGAATTATTTTAAAAAGGGGGGAAATAAGGTTGTCGCCGTAAAGTCATGTTTGTTATCAGTGCTCTTCTGAAGCCGCCCTCCCCTGTCTGGAGATGTAGAAACCATTATAAAATCATGAGAGGAAGGCTGCATTTCGATACGCAAAAGACCACTGTGGCTCAACACGCACTCACAGGCTAACACACCAGAACCTTCACCTTCGTAAGAAGTGCCAGTGCCGCCCCACAACCGCCCACCCCAGGAGGTCTCCAAAAAAGCACCAGAACAGCTTTTGCTGTGCCTTAGCGTCGCTTTTGAAGCAACGTCTCCTTTTCGCGGCGTCTGCATCGCGAACGTGACAGGTAGAAGAAACAGCCGACGTATTCCCCATCCTCTTTCCGCCCAGCCTTCAGCACACTGGGCCCCTGATTGATTCTGACAGTCTATATTGGGTGCTTCATATGAAAGAGAATTTTACGTTTAAATGTTAATGAGCCAGAATTCTTCTCAGTGCTCTTATTACAGACAGCCAGTTTTGAACATTTTTCAAAGTAACACACCCAAATCCACTGTTTGCAATTAATAAGTAATATGGCCTTGTCACTGGAGTATCAAGTCTGTTTTAATTAGCACTGCTGCATTAAAACCTCCTTGAGTATGTTTTGTTAAGATCAGAATATTAAAATTGGAACCATTTGAACTTTTTGCTTTTCAATTATCAAAATGGGGATGTTGCGATGCATCCGGAGTCCCCAATTCATGTCAACTTTCTGTGTAAATAAAAAGCAAATGATTGAATGCAGAAATGGCAGCTCAAATGACATAAGATATTGTGAAGAGCAGAAGATCAGAGAGGAGGCTTTATGCTCAGGTCAAAGATCAACGCAACGGAGCTCTTTTATGAACTGGTGAATAGGAAAAAAATAAAGCTTTCAACAGTCAGCACTATAATATTTCTCGCGGATGGTTTAAACTGTTTTCTGTGGAAGAATCACATTCATTCGTCTTGCATTGTGTGGCCATTAGAAATGGCCAAAGCCCTTGCAATAATTACCATATCTCAGTCACAGCCAGCCGCAACATTAAGTTTAGAGTACGTTACTCCATCCATACATTGTGGTGGTCTCTCCCCTCATTAAGTAGCCTTCTCCATGAGTGTACAATACTACTATACAATCTAAATGAACGTATTTATCGAAGGGAAACTGGCACTCAATTTAAACAAAATGGTTTCTCTGTCAAAATTGTCTATTTATCTATGTTATTTCTAGAGTTACCTAATAAAATTCAGAAGTCACTGAGGAAAAATAATCAGACCGAATAAAAATATTGGAACATCGACAAAATTATTATTTTAGCTGCAAAACACGGCATATTGGGGTTGAAACAAAATACGAGCTCAAAGTATGATCTTTCTTCTTTAATTTCGATGATATTACATCCAACTTGGCCTGCCTGTTGCCGATAGTCAGCTATGATCGGCTCCAGCTCCTCTGCAGCCCTTGTAAGGAAGAAGTGGTAATGGATATAATGGATTGATGGACGTCCAATTTGTGTGAATAATGAAGGAATCATGGCACTTTTTATTTGTGTTCTCTCCTTTTTATGGCACAAGAAGCAAACTGGCTATTCCCTGCTCATTTTTCCTATACCCAGGTGTGCATTATTCCCTATTTGTTTCATGTACAGGTAAGCAGATGAGTGATTTAGAATTGATTTCAGGCGTTTTGGACCTTTACTTGTATTGTGGTCTTTGCACCTATGGCGGCCAGTGGAGCTGGTTTCCAAGTTTTTGTTGGTGCTGTGGACAGTGGTTCACAGTGCAGTTGGACAAGGACCTGAAGCATACTGCAAAATCCACATCAGACTTTTCTCAGACAAATGACTGGAATGTTTTACAATGGCCAAGTCAATCCCCTGAACCTGTCTAGGAGTGCACTTTCATTTCACTTGCTGAAGGCAAACCAAGCTGGAACTGAAGACCTGGCAAAGCATCATCAGGGAAGAAACGCTGCCAGAGTGATATTGTTAACAGTGACAAGATTTTAAGTTTGTCTAAGAGCCTGTAATACTGTATAAAAATGTTGGTAATACCCAAATGGTTTGTATGGAATTTATGGAAAAAAAAAAACCCATGAATAAATGCTGAAAGTTTATACTTCTTGCGATTCTAGTTTGATTTCAAAGCCACTCTGTGGGCATATAATGCTAAAATGATGAATTTGACATCAAAATCCAAATACCTATGGACCTGGCTTATATTTGATATCTGATTAATCTGTATATATGGAGTTCAACATGGAGGCGAACGGACACAAAAGCATTTGTGTTTTACTGTAGAAATGGACCGGACACCATTTTCTTTCAGATGGATGCATGTGAGAGCCTTTTTTTCATCCTGCATATTAAGATGGTGTCAGAAGTAAACCCCAGCTCTCTTGATGGTGACCCGTTGACCACTGTGGACATCCATCAAGAGAAAGCTACATTTACATCCTCAGCCCAGCTCTCAGCAGTGCTGTTGAATTTCAGGCGAACAGCGAAATGAATTTTCATGAAATATGCATTTTTCGTCTAAAATAACGCCGGAAGGGTATTAAGTGGTCAGAGGGTGTCTTACCTGGTGAGAATTAAATGACTAGATCCCATAACCTGGAGGTATGTTACATTAATATATCCCTGATGTAATTCTGGTATGATGTTGAGTCAAAAGTTTTGTTAAAAAAAACCATTTGACCTGATTAATTTCTATTATATATATATATATATATATATATATATATATATATATATATATATATATATATATATATATATATATGTATGTGTGTATGTACTACCACTCAAAAGTTTGGGATCACTTGGAAATTTTCTTGTGTTCCATGGAAACAAACGTGAAATTAGTTTGAATTGGAAAGATAGTAAATGAACAGAACATGCTGACATTGTCTGAGTTAGAAATAATGATTTTAATGGAAAATGATTAATATGTGCTTCAAACTTTGCCTTCATCAAAAAAAAAAAAAAAAAACACCTTCACTGTTGATACCGAAACTGGTGTTTGACGGGAACTATTTAACGCAGCTGCTCGTTGACAACCTGTGAGGCGTCTTTGTCTTAAACTACACACTCTCAGATATTTGTCTTCTAGCACAGTTGTGCATCGGGGCCTCCCACTCCTTTTTTCTGTCCTTGTTACTGCCAGTTTGTGCTGCTCTCTGAAGGGAGTAGTTGACAGCATAGTAAGAGATTTTAAGTTTTCAATTTCTCGCATTGAATAGCCTGCTATTCTGAGCACAACAATAGACTGACGGGTCTCTGAAAGAAGTTCTTTCTTTCTGGCCATTTTGAACCTGTAAACAAACAAACAACTGCTGATGCTTCAGATACTAAGCCAACCTCAAGAATGCCATGCTTCCTTTTGCACTCCCTTGCTAGTTCAACAGTTTTCAGCTGTGCAACACATTTGCAGGAGGGCTTTCTAGTAATCCTTATAATATATAATATAGTCCAATAATATAATAAGGCTTTTCTAATTAGCCTTATAAAATGCATAAGTTGGATTGGCAGCATTACCGGGAGATTGATGCAGAAGACTGACAGTTGCTGATAATAGGCCTCTATGCAAAAATGTAGATCATTATTTGAAAATCATCTGATTAATTTTAATCGTTTGTGAAATGGTAAAAAAATGTTTTTGAAATGCCTGAAAATGTATTTTTCTTTGGAAAACAAAGAAATCTGCAAGTGATCCCAAACTTTTGAGCAGTAGTGTATTCACACACACACAAACACACACACACACACACAATGCAATTATTTACGTCTGCACATTTTCCACATTTTTTCACATTTGGAGAGTTTAGTTTAAAAAGCATATTGATAAAAGGTGTTGGAGATTATTTAATATTTGCTTCTTTTTCATCATTTAATTAAGTCCCCATTTTTAAAAAGTTGGGCTTGATGTAGCTTCGGTCCTCTGGGCTGCATGGAGATCTAAATATCTGCGATCTAACCGTGGCATTTGCAGAGAAACCCATTTTCCACAGATTGTGTCTTTTATCACTGTAGAAAATATATCAATGTATATTTTGACAGCTAGAAAGAGGATAAAAATGTTTAATTTATTTGTTAAAATCTGAATGAGATCCTGTTATGTTTCTCCAGCTGCTCCAGTCTGGAAGTTAGCTGGCTAATGCCATTTGTCCGCAGGTTAACAGAGAGACTGGGTATAGCATGGATGAATAATTCAGTGTCCCACAACACATGCACTTTTGCTTTTCAAGCATGAGTTATAATTTAATTAGAAACTTCTGGTGCGTTGCCGGCTATTTAAATATTAAATCGTTCCGCCGATCATTTTCGATTAGCCCACCCCGGTGAAATTCTGTAAGATGTCAGTGGGAATTGTTCGTGGAGTTGTGTTTGGAATTGTTGTGGAATGCGGTGGGGGACCCTGGTAATTACACGCATCCATTAAAATCGACAGAGGACTTCTCCCGGACTTCTGGGTGGTCTAATGGGGGAGCGTCCCTGTGACAGCTAGCAAAGAGCATCTGAAGTGTTTAGCATCTGGTCAGGAGCCCGGGTGAAAATGTACTCTCATTTTGAGGACCCAGCCGGGGAAAGCTGTACGGAAAAGGCACAATATCCACACGACAGAAGAGGCAGGATGAGGACATTCCCAAATCTCCGGGGGGTGTCATCCGGGCACCGCGTCACTCTGCTGTCCCCCTTCATGTTCCATTCCCTGCTTTGCACAACAGACCTCCCACCTCATGTTGACACACCAGCCTCACTCACTCAAAACATTTGCACAATGTTGCGGCAAAATAATAAATGACCGAAGGTTTCATTACACTCTTTGTACTGACGCGATAAAACAAATCCCATTATGTTGTTTCTCAACATCCTAACTCCAGCAGTGTGTCATCCCACACCTGTTGTAAAACAGTCAAGGCAAAATGGTACACAAAGTGTTCGCTTGAATAGTGTTAAAGCAAAAGGGGTTTTGTTTGTTATTGCATAATATTTTGAGCGTATTATGTAGGAAGGATGTTTTGCGTTTGCTTGATGTACCCCTCTACATCTCTCTCTGTGCCTGCAGGTCTGCCGCCGTTTTGTGAAGGACTGGTTGGAGCGGAGGAAACCACCATTTGGGGCCATCAGTAGCGGTGTGCTGCTCATGATCATCTACACCACCTTCTGCGACACCTTCTCCAACCCCAGCATAGACCTGGACCGGCTCAGTATGGTGGCTGTAGTGTTCATAAGTGAGTTTCCTGTCGCCTCCTCTCACCCTGAACGCAAGTGTATCTGTCAGTGTGGAAGTGCCTGAGTAAGTGTACTTGTGCTTGTGCCTTCATGTTTCAGTAGTGTGCTTACAGGCATCAAGGACCTGAGCTCTTGCACACCTGTAGAGCGACGCGCGTAGGAAAAAATCGTAGGCGGACTGTAGCGGAAGGGAGCATGCATTGACACTGTATAATTCACTTGGGACTAGAAAAAAAATTATTTGGAACATTTAGGTACACAAACCTTCATCAAGTTATGTCATAAGTGTTTGGACTTAGGGCTCTAATTCCTGCTCTGTTCCTTCCACATAAATGTACTGCTTGATTAATGTACAGATTTTCAGCTTTAATTTAGCTGAAAGCATTTGGTAGCATTTGCAACCATATTGGGATCACAGCCCCTGAAATGACATCCCTGTTCAAAAATGTATGGACCTCACTTTATTTGCGCTTATCTGTTTAAGTAGTGGTTTGTAAACATCGTTGAGGTGTGGTTATGTGTGTGTGATTTTGAGTTAGTACTTGCGCGTGTAGTTGGGTTTGCGTGAGTTGGTGCATGTGTGATTGTGTCCATACATGAGATTGTGAATGGGCATGTGCGTGTGTGAATGACTGTGACTTCAGTGCGGGTTCAGCCTACACAATATTTTTGTCTGTTATGATGGTCTCGGTCAGATTAGGGGATTACAGTGCTATGAATTCTTGACCTCACTTGGCCAAGAAACATGACAGCCTGTATGCTAGTCTTTGAACAATCATTGCTTGCCATTTTCACGACGTCCGTGAGTTGCCAGGAGCAAGAATGTAAACAAATAATGGTGTCCACGACAATGCAAATGATACTAGCTGTCGTGTTGGGGGAAAAACATCAAAAATCAAGAAAAATCTACTGTGAAGTTGATAGTGGGTAGCACAAAGACAGCAGCATGGGTTGTCAATCCTTCATTGAGAACTTGAGTAAAAAATAACTGAATTTTTTACCCTGTAGTGTAACCAATTGGGGCTAGCTAGCTTCCATAGGGTATTAACCCTCTTGAGCAGATGTAGACCCCTTCAGACATAGAGCTGCTCTATTTATGCAGCCAGTTACACTATACTATCAATAGGTTGTACACCCGAAACAGTTATTGAATATTCACGATGCCTGTAAACGATTTAGAATATGGACAGGTTAAGTCCCATCACTCTTTCCCTGGAATTGTATGAATGAAACCCCTCAGCCAAGCCTGATATGCAAACTGACTAATATACTTGCTCATAGCATCTATCCAGCAGATAATAAAAATGACCTCTTGCAGCAGAAAAAAAGTAATTGTCTTTTGCAGCAACTACTTCAGCTCTAATTAGCCAATGGTATCCCAAATAAGTAGTGAAAAAAAATCAGTTTTCTGAAGCAAGAATTCAACATGGTATTGACACAGTGTAATTCTACTATCAATTATAGTCATCAGCTATTAAAAACAATCAATTCTTTACCATTGATTTACATGTAGATTCGTCCTTTGAAGAATTCAGAGCTCACTGATATCCTCATACAATCTCTCACTGAAATTGAGTCACTCTAATGCTTGCTCAGGCTCATCTGTGTAAAGAGCAGTTATGGTTCAGGCCTACATGAAACTTTAACCCTCTCCAGGATCATGTTGCAAATTTGCTACAATAAATCAATTGATGACTGATTATAAAATGTAAAGACAATATAAATGAATGAAAGATTTTTCATATCTCAAAATAATTAATTGGGCTGGAGAGGGTTAGAATCTATTGATTGACATGTTTTTACCCCTCAGCCCTCAAGGCTGATGGGGTATTGCTATCCTTCGTGCGGTTGGGCGGGCGGGCGGGCGGGCGTCTCCCAAAACTTCGACATCGGGCTGAGGGGTATTCCATGTATTGCACGCCTATTTTTTTTTCATCCAATTCCAGGGAGTATAAACTTTCCACGGTGGTTGAAAGACATTGATTGGACCCTCAGAAAAAAATATTTAAACCCTTTCATAACTGCATGTTAGGTTGTATTCTCTCAACTTCACGCAGTTGAAAATGACGTGATTGCAAAGAAAAAAGGACTTCCAAATAAGCCCTCAAGTGCCCAGGTTACATTTATGAGATGGAAATGTAATGTGTCCATAGTCAATGGGAGTTATTCCAAATGGAACCAGGACTGAAGAGTTCCTTCTGCAGCATAGTTCTGTGTCCCTGGAGTAGGAATTCAATAATGGAAAATTTTCCTTTGTTGTATGTGGCTCGCTGGCTAGCTGTTTTTATTTTTTTCAGTTTACGATGGCTATGACAATCACAGAGCTTGTTTGCATATTGGTTGATAATGAACAAAATAATAATAATAATTGGTTATTGTTAGCCTTCGCTAATAATACTGCATGTAGTGGCATTTTGCTCAATGTGACTATTTGTTTTAAAATTTATATCACATTCAACAAAATAGAACGCCAACGTTTCACTCGTATAAAATCTGAACAGGTCAAGCACTTCATTAGACACCCCGCTACATTTGTTATGGCTATTCTGTTTAATCTAGGCTAGCATATTGCCTGCTTTTTACTGATAGTGGAATGTCTGTTATGTTAAAATAAGGTATAGTACGGATATTTCTGCGATAATGAGTTACATCTGCTCCTTATAGGGAGTGGAAAGCATTTATACAAGCTTGCATTTTGCTTGGGCTCTTGGAGGCACTCGGTTGCGGGGTGAATGTTCTGACTGTAAACTGAGCAGTTCCTTTAAAGAGTATGTGTGTTGGCTGATGGGGTTATGAATAAAAATTGACAAAATTCTCAACTTTATCATGGAAAAAAGGCATGTATTTGGTTTGGAGTGTTTACGGGTGACCAGTGAAGTCCGTCTACATCTATTTTGATAAATGCTAAAATCCAATAGAAATTCATTCATTCATATTTCACTTCATGAATCGAAAGTTGATTTGTGTTCAAAATATGATTGTTTAATGGTTTGACAGTGTGCAATTTTGAGAGCTCTTGAGATCTTGGGGAGCCACATGGGGGGCTGTCATATTTGGCTCAGAAACTGTAGATGATTTTGAATAACAAACTCAGGTGAAGTATATTTGTGGTCAAGGAGTTTATGATCCCAGAAATGCAAAATGCCAATTTTGTCCAGGCTGTTTCTCTGTAACCACTTAAGGTTAGTTCATATTGCATATGTGTAGACTCCCCATGGGGGGTAGGTGTGCCTTTTCAAGGTTTCGTCCCAGTTTAACCTTTGACCCTGCAGCAGTGACCTTCGGGGCTGAGGGGTATTGCCCACTTCAGCGAGGCCCATTTTTTCCTCTCTGTGAAGCTCAAATCTTGAATCATAAAACCTTTAATAAGGTATCGCATAAATGGCCAAATTTGGCCTATGCACAAACGGGTTAAACAGACTCTGAAAGCCAATATGCTAATGTTAGTTAAACTAGCTATGATATCTATAAGAAACATAGAACAGAGTAAATAAGGATCATTCTGTCCCACTGCATTAACAATGTGGAGACAAAAGTGCGAAAGCTAGGAGCACCATATACAGTAACCTAATAATCAGACGTGCAAATTGGCGAGCAGGTGTAAGCTAGTCGGCCGTCCTTGTCAATGAAATTCTGATTGTGAATGACAAGTTAACGTCGTTGGCTGGATGCTATTAATACAAACATTTTGAATTGAAGCAACAATCAGGCTAGCTCACACTTGCAGCATTAGCTACATTGGCAATCTAGCTCACAGGATATGAGATAATTAAATGAATGCTAAATGATGATGGCAGTTACCTGGAAAGCTAGCTTGCAAGCTCGTATACAGACCGAACTACAGTCCCTAGAGTTATGACTAGTAAAGAGAAGGAGCCATTTTCTTTCTACTGCGTAAAACCAAGGCATTGCGCACAATCAAAATTTCTGGATTTGTTTCAGTCTTTTCTCAGAAGGGAAGTCTGTTAATAAGGGGAAAAACAATAAACCAGCAGGCAATGGTTTCGACAAAAATTAGAGGAGAAAATGATCAGACATGAGAAAAGGGAAAAAATGGAAAATAACTGATTACAACCCCAATTCTGGAATAGCTGGGACATAGTGTAAACTGTGAATAAAATCAAAACACAATGGCAGGGCTTGAAGTTCTCCGGCACCCTGCCGGATTTCCGGCGTGAGGAAATTTTTTAGCACGAGCCAATCGGGATTTTTTAAAAATTTTATTTAATGTGAGCTGAGTTTTCGATATGTAACCGTTTATCCAATGACATTTAACGCTGATTAGAGGCAGATAAAAGCGATGTAATTCTAAAACAATTATATGTGAGTATTGCATGTTACTAGACGATAGAGGCAGAGCTGGGCACGTAATTTTTTTCCTGGCGAGTACAGGGCTCATTACGACGAATAGGCGTGTCGATCGAGCTGACACTAGTCGCGGCTGCGAGATATAGTTATCGGTCTCACTCATGGAATGTATATAAATTATATGCAGTTCAGTGTTTCTTACATGCTCAACATACAGATGGGGGACAGATATAAGTATAGGAAAGGATAATACATCCCCAGGGATCTCAGACGCAGCACAACTCCAAGCATTTTGCCATTTTGGGCAGACAGACATGACAACTTGGCAAAACTCGGGATCACCCGTCTTGCCAATGCAGAGCAGGAACATTCGCACCATCTAAAGCTATACAGTTCGAGCTAGAAAAAAAGGGCAGGAAGTATTTGCTGACGAGTTAAGTTCTTCAACCTGAACACCCCAGATTTTTTGACGGATCTTCTGTGGCCTGTAAACTGTCAGAGGCGGGGAGCTTTCGGTTTTTTTGTTTCGCATCATTGCGCTCAACGGGTTATAGCAAAAGATCGCCTGAGTAACTGTTTTTATTTTTTTATTTGAATAATCAACACGGCTAGATAGCCCTATAATGTTTTAGAAATTATAATTCATGTGGAAAAAATATCACCGATAGGTGACACTAACAACGAACATAATACTCTACACGCGATCTTGTAAGGATGCATTAATCCAGACAATTAATTAATCCAAAAATTTACCATGAATTACAGCGCTCATTTCAGAATTTCCTTGGCAGCAGTATTATTTATTTTAAGATGGCATTTCAATATTCAAAATGTCCTCAATGGTTAAAAATGCAAAACATCTTGAGGGTATCAAATTGAGAATATTAGCGCAAAACAGCTTTCGCCCAGCTAGACCTAAATATGTACCGTCTCACGAGGTAGGCTACAGGATTCAGGATATTCAGCAGACAATTGTCGTTTAATGCCCTCATTAAGAAAAATGCCTTATAACTTTTTTTGATGAAATCAACAGGAATGCAAGCTACGAACAGATTTACCAGTCGATAGGCATACTGCCCAGTCCTCTCAAATGAATGAATCCATGCTTGGTTACGGAGTAGATTTGGGGAAAATGCATGAGCATAATCGCCGCCACAACACATTAATAATATAGCCTATACATTTACCATAGTTTCGACACAGGTTTTCGGGACTGAAGACTGTCGTCGAAACAGCTGGTAATTAAATGCATGAAATGATCGAATAGTGGCTTTGAGTGTCCTCGGGCTAACACTGGGGAATCAGTATGGTAGAACGCAACTATTCTATACGGGCGTTTACTTTATCATCGCCCATGGACCAGCCTCCCACCAGAATTAAATCTCATCAATTTTTAACATTGAAGACATCTTTCTTTAAAAAGGATATCAGCAATGTCTGCCCGTTAGACACCCCTTCTTTTTTAGGACGGCATGTTTTGACCAGCTGCCGAATGAAATTCAAATATTTTCAGAAAATACGACGATATTATAATGTGAAGAGGATGGAAGTAGAATTACTAGAGTTCATATGACGCGAACAATGTTATTGGATGTTGAAATTGTTCTCGAGTAATCACTGCGTGGCTTAAAGCAACATTTCAATACGTCGGCAAAGAGAAGGCCATTAGACAAACTCAAAAGCGTTTATCAAAATAAAACGCGTCTAAACTCGCCTAAAAACTTGTAATAAATTTGCGGGAAAGTAGCCTGAGGTAGAGGACAGAGTGGTCAGCGAAGTCGCTGACGTGAACGTTAATCAGGTCACTGCTCTCATCGGCCGAAGCTCATACCTTAGTGAATGTTTTTTTTTTTTTTTTTTTTTTAAACAAATGTCAGGCAATGTCAATGTGTTAGAAGTTCTTGTATTTTAATTTTATGTTGGCCTATTTCTACTTTATGACGGGCAGGCTACTATAAAGTACCTTAGATCGCAACTCAATTTAGCAGCAGCAGCAGCAGCCCCCCCCCAATTTTATGAAATATAAATCATCACATCCGAGGTGGAGAAAAACAAAATAAAATTATTTGGAAGACTTAAAAGTGGCATAAAGGGAGCCCAGAAGGCTGCAATTTGGAAAACTATTGCTGCTGCGGTATACACTGTTGGGGTGGAAAACTGGAGAGCAGCAGAGGTTTGATTTAATCCATAATTAAATTCAATTTATAGATCCATGATATTTCATGTTATACAGCCTACATAACTGACATTCCAAATGCTTTACATGTTGGTAAAAAATATGGTCCGAGACACAACAGCGCATGGACCGGTCGAGGCCAACCAGACTTGAACCTCCAGCTGTCACTATTCGGGGAGCGCGTGGCAGCAGGGCTCCCCCGTACATTGTGGGAATATGAGGCAGTGGGAACACGGACAAGTCCGCACTGCCTTAATCGGAGCTGCAGGGGATAATTGTTAAAATACAGTCTGCAGAGATCACTCTTCATTGTGCTTTTATTAGTATTACTCCATGACATTTTATTGTGTGCCGCAGAAAACGAGCAGCAACTTGTCACTTTCCCCGAGATGATCTCTGCGCCGAAACTCTTCTCACGTCGGACAGAATCGTATTCCTTTAACAATAGAAGATCTGCCATTGTCAAGATGTGATCATGGTATTTAGCTAGTCAGTTAATGTACTCTTATGGTTACTCAGTCAAAGTGATGGCAAAATAAAGAAAAGTTTGATGAAACGAGTGTAAATGTGCACGCGTAGTAATAAATTTGATTTTCTAAAATAATTTTGCGCAAACTTATTTTCCAGTCCTTAAAGTAAGTTGTGTTTCTTTTGTTTTTAAATATATATCTGACTGGATGAGCATATGACATGCCACGCTGCATATCTGTCAAGCCACGCACTGCGCTTAATCAAATTGATTGTAATTGTCAGCCGTCTGGCCTGACAAGCAGGTTGTTGTCTCAAAATATAAGTTTAATCAATTCCTCAACACAGTTGTCTTATTTATTTATTCATTTATTTATTTTACTGATAAAAGCAACAACAGCATGACATCCAAATCGCTGCATGTTATAAATAATATTGACAGCTGCCCTTGTTCCTGCATATTGTTCGCGGGTTTCAAATCTGTCAGACCTTGCGGAAGATTTGGTGTACACCCATTTTTTTGGTGTATGCACGTTTGATAAATAAGGGCCAATGACTTTCAAATCACACCAGCCAGTATTTTATTCACAATAGAACAATGTCAACATAGCAAATGTTGAAACTGAGAAATTTCACAATTGGGTCATTCCAAGTGAAAGGACCAGATACTCTTTGGGAGTGTTGCTGCACCATTTTCAAATTAGTCTTAAATTTGTACATTTGTACTTTCTATGCAAAATTGTAGGCCTGTAGCTCAAATAGTTACTGAGTTGTGGGGATCCGAAATTTTCAGTAATTGGGCTATAAATAGCCAAGAAAAGCCTCGCCAGGGTTTTTTGCATCTTTAAGTGGTTAATTCTCAGCCTCTAGACATATCAGAGAGCTGTAAGTTGGTATACAAGGCCTCTGCATGTAGCTAGTGCTCCATAGTACTGGACTTTTCAGTACTTTAAATACTGGCAACCACCGTCTTCAGGTCTTCAGGTCAAGGCAAGGTCTTCAGTTTCTCTGAATCTTTTGATGATGTTATGACTGTCAATGATGAGACCCTCAAAGCCTTTGCAATTTGACATTGAGGAACATTGTTTTTAAAGTATTCCATAATTTTTTTTACGCAAGCCTTCACAGGTTGGAGAGCCTCTGGCCATCTTTACTTCTGAGAGACTCAGTCTCTCTAAGACATCCCTTTTATAGCCAATCATGTTACACACCTGATGCCAGTTAACTTAATTACTTGCTAAATGTTCTTTCAACTGATTCTCTTATATATTAATTGTTTTCCCTGTGTCTCAACTTTTTTGAGGCCTGTTGCAGCCAGAAAATTTGAAATAAGCTCACTTTGTGGATAAAAATGTAAAATGTCTCAACTTCAACTTCAATTTGAAATGTTATCTATGATCTATTGTAAATAAAATTTCGGCTCGTGTGATCTGGAAGTCATTGCATTTTTTATTTTATTCACAATTTACATTTCGTCCCATCTATTTCAGAATTGGTGTTGTAACTTTGAGACTTTGCCCGATAATGCAGTGGATACAAAATAGCCCCTTGACCAGATTATCCAAAACCCTCACGTTGCATCTCTCTCTGTGAAGGAACTCTGGGCTGAGCTGTATACAGAATACATTTGCTTTGCCATGTAAGAAGTTGCATGCAGTAGCACGCTCTATGCTCCTATTCGTCCATATCACGGATGTGACAGGGCTCGTTGTGGCAAGCAAAAAAAAAAAACATTCTAACATGCTGGTCTTTTTGTCTGGACGTCATGAAACATCTCAGATGCAGTGACCATTGTCGTCCTCTATGACACACTACACCGCATTAAGCAGTCAGTTGTCGCTGATGCCCATTGTCATTCCCAACCTGCCTGGATGCCCTATGTTTTGCTATAATTGGACAGGTATTGTGTTGTCTTAACCCGGCATGAGTGTCTAAGTGTCCATGCCAGTGTCTGTTGGTGTGTGTGTGTCTGTCTGTGTGTGTGTTTGTGTATGGGCATGTGTGTGTATGTGTGCACTAGGGCTGCACGATATTGGAAAAAAAACTGACCTTGCTACTTTTTTTTCTGCAATATAAATTGAGATGTGATAAAATTGAGCAATGAATTATTCAAAAATGATTAGAGTAGAATTAAAGGGTAGTGGGTATGCAAAGAAAGGAAAAGTCAAAACAAAAACCTGGAAATTGACTTTTTTGAGTGTGAACCATCCTTCCTTGAACTTTGTTTTGCAGTTGGTTTCAAACCACTTTGCACAAAAGCAGCTGAGTGCTGTGACAACTCCGCTGAGGTGATACTGGTGAAGTGGTAGGCCATTTAATACACTGGTTGTTTCACCATGACACGATTGTAATCATATAATACTCAATATGAAATTATATAATTCATATAATAATGGTATGTATAATTTAATATACAACAAAAATAATAATAATAATAATAATAATAATAATAAAAATCAATCAAGGCTGAAGTAAATAATTAAAAATGTAATGATATTGATAATTAAACAAATGAATAAGCTTTACTACCACATTAGGGAATTAACACAAGTGTAAAATATGTCATTTAACATTTTATTCCAAAAATAAAACTTTTTTTTTTTTTTGTCATAAACAGATCAGCGGTCAACATTTTTTTTTTAAATAAAACTGCAGCTTTACACCAACCCCTGTGAGGTTTACAAAAATGTAACTTAAGTATTATTGGTTCGCTGTGCTGGCACGCAGAGTGTACGTGCCACTCCAACAACAAACTATTGTATCCAAGAAACTTGAAATAGAGTAGCCTAATAGCGCTTTTCCACTATGCGGCACCGGCTCTACTCTCCTCTACTCTTCTCGCCTTGGTACCTGGTAGTTTTTTGGGGTTGCTTTTCCATTAGAGGACGCATAGGATAGCAGCTGGTGTTGAGTCCGATTCGGTTTCACAAAAACGCAAAGCATAGAGTATTCATAAAAAAGGCAATATATTTTCAAGGCATTTTTGTACCATCAGTATTCCATAATGTATCTACATCTCCCGGCAAAAAATATGGAATCACCCCACACCGAGGATGTTCATTTACCTTTTTTCCTTCATAACAAAGAAGCAAATAACACACATGATAAAACAAGTTTTTCAGCTTGACATTTAGTATTCATGAAACATTTCCCTTTGAAATTGAAGGCAAAATACGTAGCAAATGCAAAAGTTGCAGGAGATGGCAGAGTATTAGAATTTATCGCTTTACAATGCGTCATCTCACCTGATACCTTTCCTAAGAACATCAGCACCCGTAAAGTTATTTCCTGCGCAATTTTCCTAAAATAGGTGCAGCATAATAACTTTATGGGAATTATGGGAACAGAATTTGACACAACACCGTCGCTTCTAATTTCGCTACGAACAGGGCCACAGACAAAGAAACGCATTTCATAATGCAGCAGCTTCAGTGAACAAATGCAACCTTGTTTTTAAGGTAAGGTAACGCACATTACATTTATCAAGCTGCCTAAAACAACGCACGTTTCGAAAACACAATTTGAAGACCTGTTTTAATGATGGCAAGTGGAGCCAGTTTCCCAGCGATAATGCAGAAGCGAGTTGTCTTTCGCAGAGACAATTCTCTCTGACCAATCAGTGGGCTGCTGTTTTGTCATGTCACACTTTTGTACCTGTTAGCCGAGTGGGTACTTTTTTTGGAACCGCAAGAGAGCAGGGACCAGAATATCTGGTACCAGGTACTTTTTCCTAATGGAAAAGCAAAAAAAGGCAAGTAGAGTAGACCCGGTACCGCTTAGTGGAAAAGCGCCATAAATTCACCCTCCAATAAGCTCCGTCCCCTTTAGTTACTGCTGCTAAGCCGACAAGCTGCCGAGGCTTGCCTTGTGCTTCCACACTTTCCCAACAACTATCAGTGAGTGAAAGCCTCAGAAAAAGATAACATTTTGGAAAAACCTCCCCAGCATGTGCTGTGGGCCACCTCCTTCCTGTGAATGCAAAAAAGTGGGTTTTTATTTTGAATCACGCACCAAAAAAAAAGTTGTAAGTGTAGCGTGGCATGTTTGATCAAATTGGCCTTATACCATTCTCCTGCATTGCGACTATTGCGCATGCACACATCGTGATGTCGTTGCTGAAACGACATATTGTGCAGCCCTAGTGTGCGCGAGTGTGAGTAATCTGCCCCCTTCCTTGATGGCAGGTTCCTCAATCCTCCCTTGCCGTCCTCCGACGTAGCCGTTTAATCAGCCCTGGCAGAGATGTAATAGTGATCCCTTGCCATGGGCGACCTGGCTAATTATAAGCCTGCATCTTCCTTAATCTTGTCCGGACTCATATTTATTCCTTTATGTATTAAAGCAATCTGTTAGCTTTGGACGCCCTGTCGCCCGGCTTTTAGCCCGGGTTAAGAGGCAGAGTAGGAGAGCAATAGCTCACCTGTCTGTACTTCAGAAATAGCTCCAGCCAATTTTTCAGTCTTTCAACTCCAACCCGGCTGAGCATGGTGATGCATCTACCATATCACTGCCCGATCAGTTAAAGACACCAGGACGGGGACAAAGCCTCCAAACTGAGCTGTTAGAGCTAAAAATATATTTTCTTTGACTTCCTTTGAGAGTCCTGTGGTAATGAGGCATTTTGCTTTTCTCTCCTTTTTATTTCATCTTGACATGTTAAATTTATTGATCTGTAGTGGAACATTGCTGTCTGACTGTGCCAGATGTACAATGTTACATCCAATGTCTTAGCTTTGTAATAGTCATCCTCTGTTTGCATTTTACTTTAATCCCTCCTTTACTTGAAAATAACCAACTCCTGTTGGGTATAGAAATGTTTTAAATTTTTCAAAACGACAAAATATAGCAATTCACTGTTGTGCTATTGGAGTGTGACCGTCCTGCAGATTTTCGCTCCGAGAGCCCAGACCATATTAAATCAGTTTCAGTGAGTGGAACATTAGACAGCACAGATTAGTCAAATTGGAATTGAGGTGAAAACACATGAGTAAATATACTGGAATGATGTTGGAAACATTAGCCCAGAAATGGCAAATTTGTTTTCAATATTTACCCTGCATTTGGCTTCCCTTTTTGTGGGTGGAAACATTAAGTTCTTCATCTTTTTATGAGAAATCTTACTGAATTTAAGAAAGGAAAAACTGTATCGTGGAACATTGCGTATTGAGCGCCTCACCTGCTACACTCATAACGCTGACAAAATTCACTTAAAGGGTCATTGATGTGTTTGCTGTTGTCTCCCACAGTATTCTCCATCCAGCTAGGGTTCTTGATGTTGACTTTCCTCCTCACTTCGCGGTACGTATTGCCGTGCCCACCGAACATGCAAATGTCTCAATAACATACAGTTTCTTGTTGTTCTGTAACGCCTTATATGGAGGTGCTAGATTGGCACCTCCCTTTTTTAATAGAGGTTTGGTATTTCTCCCATACAGGAAGAAGTCTGGATTCAAGCCGGCAGACACTGTAGCTGTCATGTTCTGCTCCACACACAAATCCCTCACTTTAGGTGAGTAACTCTTTCCTGTTGATGCAATGACACCCGTATCTGGGCTTTTACCATTATCTCTGGTCATTTGCGTAGTGTTTGAATAAGATTCCCTGGTAAATGATTTGGTTCTGTTGGCTGAACTGACTCTCACTTACTTAGTTTCCACACTGGAACTGAAATGTTTAGCAATTATTATAATGTTGTTACAACGTAGAGGCAACATTGTGTGAATGTTTCGCCTTCACTGGGGAGGATTGGTTTTCACAGTTTAAGTCTGCCGTCTGCCGGAAGTTCAAATGAAGTGGACTTGTTGACAGGGAACGGCAGGCAGAATGTCAGTGCAGCATGCTAGAAGATGCATTTTCATGTTTTTGTGAATTTTTTTATCGTGTTTTTCTATCACGTTAATTGATACACAATTAACTAATTTACACAAGCAATGTACAATAAAAGATAAGATTTAAGTGTATATATATATATATATTAGGGCTGTCGCTATAATTAATCGCGATTAATTTAAGCGCAATAAAAGTAGCTGCCACTATGAGGCAGACAGACGAGCTTGCGTATTATCTTTTCTATGACACTCACCTAATGCGGTCATTTGAAATGCTTCCGGGAACAAAACTGTGATTTGAAGTCCGCTAATTACCAGCGAGGTTGGACAGCCTCCATCACCTTGGCATAAGTAGCTCACCTTAAATCAATTGCCGTGTACTTTGCCTGACTTGTAATCAAGCCAGTTATTCAGCCAACTGACGAATCAAAACTAAAATGTGGCCTATAATGATTAAGAAGAGAGAATGAGAACCAGAGAACCAGACCTAACCAGGCTGCTGCGTTATCTTAAAAGATTTTCAATATCGTTAACAATTTACATGTCACGTTCAATACCCGTAAACAAAATGTTTTCCACCTTCACTGTTGGTTATTTAGATGCTCAAAAGTAAATAAAATGAAGTGCTATGAGTTACATCATTTTAAATTACTCTCGTTCAATTATCTAGTAAAAAAATGCCTCAAATTTGCGGCAAAGATTCGCCTGAACATTAATTGCCAAATCTTCGGTGCATTTGACTATTGCCTGCAATGCAAACGTATTCTCTCTCACATTCATGTTCGGTATGCTTCACAAAATGTTTTACACTTCACAAAGCAGATATTTTTAAGCTCTTAAAACCAGGGCCATCTTTGAATAACTTCATTTTATTTTTTAAGAAATATCTTTAATAATGCATTAAAAATTCCTTGATGAAAGGTGGAATTCTGAGGTCTGCTATTTATTCAGATTATTGAAATTTTTTCAATCTAACACTGCAACCTGGTTAGGTCCGTCTGCTTCTCATTATCACTTCTTAATCATTATACGCCACATTTTGATTGTCATTTGTCAGTTGGCTGAATAAATGGCTTGATTGCAAGTTAGGCAAAGTACGGGGGAAATTATTTAAGGTGAGCTAATTATGCCTAGGCGATGGAGGCTGTCCAACCTCGCTGCTAATTAGTGGACTTCAAATTACAGTTTTCTTCCCGGAAGCATTTCAAATGACCGTATTAGGTATATGTCATAAAAAAGGTAAAGAGCAATCACGTCTGTCTGCCTCATAGTGGCAGTTACTTTTATTACGCTTAAATTAATCGCGATTAATTATAGCGACAGCCCTAATATATATAGATACATACATACACACAAACACACACACACACAAACACAGAGTGGGCTCCAAAATTACTGGCGCCCCTGACGGGCAGTGCACAAACAATACAAAAAAAAAAAAAAATACAAACAATATAATTATGGAGAAACGGAATGTACTGACATGTGAAGTACTTTACTTTATTAATGTTCCAATGGAAACATTATCCAAAATCATAACAACCATTTAAAGGTCAAATAGACAGGTTCCTGACTTTTTAACACCTATCTGCAGATGTAGACGCCTGCGGACATCGAGCAGCTCCTTTTATGGAAGCAGTTGCACTACTCAATCACTAGATAGCACCCACGGATCAGTTATTGCAGAGCCAAATATAGAGGGAGTCTGGCCAACTCGAATCATGGGCGCTATGTTTGCTACCAACGGCAGATGATTCTACGGCTTAACCCTATGGGCCAGATACCATAGTTGCATCAAAATCGCTAGTTTTAAAATACAAAGAAGACTCGACATAACATGACACTTTGCTTGTAGTATTATCAGCGTCCCTACACATGAACTCGAACATTGACAACATTGTTTGTATACAAAGAGTTTGCTTAAAAGACGTTTTTGCCAGCATGGGACCTACCCCGCATCTTCCGGGTTGTTGCCTTAGGTGAGACCAGTGTTAAAAGTGGTATTTAAGTAAACTCCTTGAACACAAACAATGTTCACAATGCTCGAGTTCATGTGTACAGAGCCTGGTGATACCACGAGCAAAGTTTCATGTTATTTTAGGTCTTGGTGGTTTAAAAAATAGCGATTTTGATTTGATCATAGCAGTGCCCGAGCGCTCCCATTCGAAAGCCAATTGAGGAAAGGTCTCGTGTATTCTTGTCTTCACATTGACTTTGAATGTAATCTGTCGTGCAAAAAATTTATTTCCCGTCCAGTGGGAAAGCGGCTCTATGGTGGCTGATAGTCTGGCAATTTCAGTAAAACAGTCGTCACATTTGCCAATGTTGTACTTGATTAAAAAAAAAAACCGCTCCACGTTTTGTCACGCTATTAATATGTGGCTAAGTGTAAAGGATTAGCGCAATGCTGCAATGCCTGCGAATTAACTAACGTTTCCATCAAGGCGCTGACAGAAATTACATTTGTCTTCTATTAAATTATGCTTCTCTGTTATGTGATAAACAGAACCTTACTCTCTTGGGTACAAGAAATTTTTGAAAGGAGTTGAGTAAATTTTACGTTTGTTGCAAGCTTTAACTTTCATGTGACACGTCCACTCAAGGAAGATCTCAATGCCGCTGGCGTTGCAGTAAATGAGCATTTGCAATGTACTCTCTATTGAGTGCGTTTACTTACATGAACTTCAGTATCCCAGGTATGATTGGGTTTTTGGAGAATCCCGTTTTTGCGTTTGTGCATGTAAACATCATATCCTTATTTTAGAAACCAGGATAAATAAATAAATAAATGTCCAAATAATTGTATAATTGAGTAACTTATTGAATTTAATTACCACATATTCGACACTTCCCTGCGGGGATCGCTGGATGAATATTGCTTAATGGTAGCAAACATGGCGTCCATAAAACACGTGACCAGCTCAGAACCAATCAGCATAGCGGGATAGCTCAGACGCACGAACCCCGAGATGGCCCGGCCCTCGCTATATACGGCTCTGAGTAATTGAATATTCACAAGCAAGCAGAGCTGGAACACAGTCTAGAATATTGACGAGTTCACTCCTATCCCTGTTTTTCAGGAGTTGCATGAATTAAAATCCTCAGCTAAGCCTGATGTGCAAACTGCTCAATATCCTTCCCCATAGTATCTATCCAGCTGTTTAAAAAAATTATCTCTTGCAACAGAAAAAATGGTTGTTCTCTCTAGCAGCCACTTCGGTTTCATTGACCTAATGGTATTCCAAAATACCATAAAATACCATAAAAAAATCAGTTTCCTGTGGCAAAAATTTGCCATGGTATTGACACTATGTCATTCTACGATCAATTTTAGTCATCACATATTAAAAACGCGTATTTCCTATCGTGGATTAACTCGTAGATATGTTGGTTGAAGAATCTAGCTGTCTTTTTGAGCCTCATACGGAAATCACTTTAATGGTGACTCAATGGTATCTGCATGAAAGCTCAGCTGTACTTCACGCACTTGTGAAATTCTCCTGGTAATTACCAGTTGGTTGACAAGATTTTTAACTAATTGCAGACAGTTTAAGCTTTCCTCAGTAAGTGAAAGACATTGATTGGTCCTTTAAAAACATATTAAAATATTTGCACAATAGGAGTATGTTAACTTTACGCAGTTCCCAAACGTTTACTGAGAGTCGTTAAAAGGAAAGGCGATGTAACACAGGGGTAAAAAGGCCCCTGTGCCAACTTTTTTGCAATGTGTTGCTGCCTTTAAATTCTAAGTTAATGATTATTTGCAAAAAAAAAAAAAAGTTTCTCAGTTTAAACATTAAACATCTTGTCTTTGCAGTGTATTCAATTGAATATAGGTTGAAAAGGATTTGCAAATCATTGTATTCTGTTTTTATTTACGATTTACACAATGTGCCAACTTCGCTGGTTTTGGGTTTTGTATATGACGTTAAATTAGTCTCAAAACTCGAGCGCATGAAAACCGAGAGAGCGCGTGAAAACCGTGGGTGTACGGCCCTCAGTGTCCACTCTCAACTTCAAAATGCACTCACAATATCAATAAATGCTCGCAATCTCACCGCGCTCGCAATTTCAACATGCTCTTACAATATCAAAAAATGCTTGCAATATCAATAAATGCTCGCAATCTCACCACACGCGTGATTTCAACACGCGCTCACAATGTCAAAAAATGCTCGCAATCTCACCACGCTCGCAATATCAAAAAATGCTCGCAATCTCACCGCGCTTGCAATGTCAAAAAATGCTCGCAATGTGAAAAAAATGCTCGCTTTTCGATTTGTCTTCTGAGACTTTGGAGGCGGGACTTTTAATGCGGACCATGAGCTTTGATTGCCTGTTTGATTTTATAACTGATTTTCAACTACGGTGGCTGCGCTAAGCGGGGTCTGCCTGTGTACGATTCTCGGATAGACAGCCAACCGATTGTTGAACAGTGACAGCGCAAATGACGTACCACCTCTCGGCGGCTGAGATCTGCCCGAAACATGCCAAAAGCTCTTTTTCTCTCTCCTGCGTCACAAGCCGTTCCATTTTCTTGATGCAGTAGCATTCTTCGGTTATTTTTTTTTTTTGTTTGTTTTTTCCTTTTGTGTTTATGTAGGCTATTGACCACACCAAAAAGAACAAGTCAAGTGCCACTGTACACATCACGAACGGCTCAATGTTTGTTATTACTGAAGTGCTTGGCATGAGCACATGGTGCGCATCAGGATTACAATACCACACGCTTTTCTTTATCTCCTCTCGTTCCTCACTGGAAAAGTAATAAAAATCAATCTACTCTTTGATTTGCCACAACTACAGTACATACCTGTGCGTTTTTCATGTCGCTGAGTATATATATGTGTGCGTGTGTGTGTGTGTGTATGTGTGTGTGTGTGCAGGACTTGGAAAAGGGGTCATTTGGGATTTTTTTCCATTCTCAGATTAACGGGGTTAAAGGTCAACCTGTTCAATCCCAGCACGACTGTACTGTCAATTTACAACACTGCTGTGCACAAATTCACCCAATTTTTTTCTCAAAATGAAAAACTTGGATCACTCTTTGATTTTGTTGGAAAATCTCAATTTTCATAAAGTGACCAAGTGACCCCCTTTCCTTGTCCTGCACGCATATAAAGATTTTTTCTTTTGAAAATCTCATCTCTTAAAAGTAAAGTTGATCACCAAGAAGTCTGACAGAAGGTTTCAATTTTCATTCTGAAAACAAATGTCATCCAGCACGACTAAACAGTTTATTGCTTTGATGAATGCCAAATTAAAATGCTGAAATCCCTTCACCACAGATGTACATTGTTCATTTTGTGTCGTACATATGGAAGTACTGTCTGAGTGTGTAGATGTAATTCTCATCAAGCGACTTGTCTTTGGTTTTCGAATATGCAGTCATCTTCATTTGAATAGCCATCAGCCATAAGTAGCTTGTGCATTTTTTATGTAACCATTGTAGTGGAGTCTCTCGTTATTGTATGACTGTTGCGTAAGTGGCAGACTTGAGTGAAGTGAATGGTTAAATATTAATCACATCGCAAAACACCACTCTTGTGTTAATTAAGTCTTGAGTGTCCAATGGATGGACTGATGGATTTGATAATCCATCAGAAAAGTAATTAAAGTGCACACAAAATCTCCGTGATTAAAAGACTTTTCATACTGTATGTAATGGATTTTCGCAGGGAAAACGCGACTGATGAATTGCACCATGTTTCTTTTTTTCCCCATTATTCTTTTAACATTCTCGACTAATGTTGCCTGGCATAAGTTTGCAAAAGCACACATACAGCATAGCTGTGTTGATTCGTTGTTTATTTGTATATGTGCATTGTACTGGGTCATTTGGACATTGAAAGCTCTTTTGAGCGATGAGTGCTTTCAGCTGGTTCACAGTGAGACTCCATGCCACCCATACATTATTTTTCACTCTCCAAGAGCATCCAGTCATAATGCCATGTCATGGGTTTATGCTGATTAACCTTTGTGTTACTGTAACTGGAGCATAAAAAGCTCATATAATATTTATGTATGCACTAAGCAGCATAAAAAATTAAGCAACCCTAAATTGTATTAACCTGTAATAATAATAAGACATCACCTTCTCATTGTGGACTAATGCATTCTCTTCAGGTCATATTTGTCCCTACATACATAACCTGATGTGTATGAAGCATTACTGAGTACGAAGAGGCAAATTGGATATGTTTGGCTGATATTAAATAAAAGCATTTAAACTTGTTCTCCAGTGATTTTGGACTTCAGATGCCCCTGTATTCATGTTTAAAGTGAAAAGTAAAGAGTTAAATCAACTCTTAGTGTCAAATCAAATTTTACTAAGTCTTGAGGCATTAAACACACCCAGACAGTCAGCCGTCTTATAGAGTTGCGGCCATAGCATTTAACTATAATGGCGCTCTGTGCGTATATGGTCTTGTGTACGAATCAAAAAGGTTTATTGCAAAAACACCGTGTGCAAGCTAGAATGTTATTAACTTTATTTACGCAAGTGAATAATGATAAATCATAAATGCTGTCATCTAACAATTTGGAATAAAAAAGGTCTACCAAATAGGTGTCTGAGATATTGGCTCTTGCCTTCAAGATCTGCACATGGTCATTTTTCTTTAAAACGCATTTTACGAGTGCTGTTGGACTTCGACTTTCCACAGTAGCGTCATATTGATGCCATAAATGTTTTAAATTCCCTTTTCTAACAAGTTGGAAGTTCTTAGTTGCCAGTTTTACTCCTGTTGCCGATGGGCTTAGCTTTCACTTGTTTCACCGTCTCTCTGCTTTCTGGAAGGCGAGGAAAGGCTGTGCTTTATTGGTGATCTGCTGGAGGACCCATAAGCACGGAATGGAGTGGTTTAAATGTTAATGGCACACTGCTGTTGTTGGCTTTGTTGGGATTGCACCAGCCGCTCCCACCTCCAGAGCAGAAGGCCATTTTGTTATCTTTGTCCCGGAGAAATGATGAGCAGCCACTTCGCACAGAGGAGCGCGGGATGCATTACGCGTGCAGCCCTTCTGTCGCGGTGCTGGCCCCCGGCTGGTGGAGACAGCCGCGCTGATCCATGATTTAGAGGTGCCTGTCAGGACGGCTCTCACCCGATGCCCCTGACAAGTGTTTCGGCACATTTCGTCATGGTTTCGTTACTTGAGGTGCCTGGCTGTTGCAATTGGGACCCTTGAACCTCAGGAGTCTCACTTGTCCTGGCATGGGCCACAGTGCGAGGCCTCATTCTGGAAGCTCCAAAGATGGCTATGCCAACTGAGCTGCTCTTAGCGCCACTGTCCCATCTACCTAACATTACAATGTTATCCAAAGCATCCTACTGTTTATTGCACTGAGCAGGAGTCAGTCCCCCTTGGAGCAAGTGTAGAGCAGCCGGCATTGTGGCTTGTCAGTCGGCCTTCATTAGATCCATACAGCTGACCCTCCACACTAGCTGTTGTCTTGGTCAGCACTGAGTCGAGAAGTTTAATGGCAAGGTAGTTTTTGCGTTCGTATGTATGACCTGAAGCAAGGCACTATGAAAATTTACTCGGTATACCAAACTTGTTTCTGATCGACTGGCAGCTTTATTGGTAGATGATCTTTTAAGAACTTGGTGCAAATACCTCCCTACCAAAACTGTGTTTCATGTACATTTCTTGTGTACATGGTGACGTTCCCAGGTAATATGCTGAGATCTGTGGGTTATGTCTGGGAGTATAGCAGTCTGTTTGGGATTTACACTGTATGCCAAGCCTGTATCTTCTTGATGGGCGGATTTTTTCCTGCGGAAAGACAGATTCTCTGGCTGATGATTTCTTCTATCATCCATTTTTTATTTATTTATTTTTTTGCTCACCATTGCATCAGATTAAAGTTGCCAGTCTTCCTTTCAGCGATATCAGCACATTTAGATATTTTGCATTTTAACATTTCTGTTTTATTTGAGGAGAAGATTCCTTTCATTTGAACATACTCTATAAATCTTACATACGGTTTTAAAATGTTAACTTTTGCTTTTTTTTAAATGCACCACGAGCATGTACCCAAAAATTCACCAGAAGTTCTGATATTGGCAATGATTTCGTAGCTTCATACCATATTATTGCTCATCTTTATTGCATTTTTTTCTTGCTCGATCTGAACCGAAGGAAAAGTTAGCTAGTTCTGTGCCTCGGCTGTGCTGTGAGGTACATTGAATGCGTTGAATGCCATTTCTTCAGCAGGCGCAATCGGTGGGAGTTGAGAACTGAATTCCGGACTCGGCAGCATACTGGAATTGTTATGGTCCCTTAGGATTACAGAGCCTTTCATCTGCCCCCGACCTGCCCTTCTGCTTAGCCTTAATGATACCGCTAATACCTTCTTTAGCAAAATTTGATTCATGGCTTTCATTACAGCATGTGCCAAGGTGTCTCTACTCTTTTTTTTTTTTTAATGACTGTCTGTGAATGGGGGGGTTGTAGTAGCACCTCTTAATCATGGGAGTGGGGCACTGGGTGGGTGAGATGGGGATGGGAGGGTGGGTCAGGGTAGCAGGGCACAGCCCAGCTGGTACTTCTTCATAATCCCAGTCCCACAGGACTATAGCAATAGAGGGTCGGAGTCTGGGGACCATGGGGGCAGCCAAGGGAGGAGGGGAGGGGAAGGGAGGGTGGCTAATTTATTAGGGCCGTTCATGCTTTTGCCCCCCCAGCACACTCACGCACACACGCAAACACACACACAAACAAAGGCTGCCTTATCTTCATTAATATCTAACCCTCACAACAGTCTGCTTGTCAAAAAGGGGTTCGCTGGGGTATTAAGGGGCAGACTGACACACACTGTAGGTCTGAGACGGGCCTGACAGTGTGTCATGGTTTTGTGTAAGCCGATCTTCTTCAATAAATAAATGAGAGGCCAGTCCTGGTGAGAGGGTAGTTCACAGATTGGAGTCGAGCGGCTTTGCATTTGTTTACAAAGTAGCACCTAGACTACCGGTGTAGTGCATTGCTGTTGGGCGATGTCATTTCCTGAGGTAATTTGAATAATTTACCGTCCAGGGATCCCAGTAACACGGAATGCACCTTGTGTCATGTTTGAAAAATGCAGGGGCAAATTCAGCCTGCCCTCTGTTTCTCTCCTCTCATCTTTTCTCTCCCCTGACTATTCCACGCATTCTTTCTGTCTCTATGACTTCTTAAAATCATTCTCTTTTTCTTTGTACCCTGCACTCTCTTCTCTTTCTCTTTATGTTCTTCATCCCTAATTATTTCCCACATTGTTACTGTCCTGTCTCAGTTGCTTTTTTCATTCAGTCTCTCTTTTTGAATCTTTCTCTCTGTCCTGCGCCCTCTCTCTCTCTCTCTCTGTTCCCCTGATTATATCACTTCTCCGGTTCTATCACTTATTTCACTCATTCTGTTTCTAGTTTTCTCTTGCTCTCTCTCCCATATGGTTGCAGGCAGCCTACCTGTTCAGTTTTAGAATTGATGTGTCTTTTTACCTTTTAGCTGATTGGTCAGTCTATACATTTGGCCTCCATTGTCAGACATGATGAGTTTTAAGAGGTGGGAGTTTTCACCGGCCTGCACTGGTCCAAGACTTTTCCCGTTTCATTACTCCGACTAAACATACCTGCTCTTCCACGCACAGATCATTTGTACTTCACTGCTCGCAACACTGACCATTCTTCTCTTCCTGCAGTACCTCGACAGAAGATGAATGTTAAATGTGGAGTGAGGCTTAGTCATGAAATTGAAATATTCTGCTGATATTATGGTAAAGCTTTACTGAATTACAAGGGGGCAATGTTGTCCCAGTCTTAATGAATTGCCTCAACACCAAGAGCTGCTTATGAAAATTGCACATCTTGCCAGATGTTACCGCTTGAAGAAATGTTTCTTCTTGCCCTCGGCTGCACCATTTAAATTAGGTAAATCTTAGTACCTTTTCTGCCTATCGGGCACATCAGACAAAGAAGTGGCTAAATTAATATATGTCTGCCGCCTTCTGTCCACAGTTTTTTTTTTTTAATCATGTCTAATTTGCAAGTAAAAGTAATTTCTGGAATAAAATATTGCTTCATTTACAGTGAATTATATCAGCTTGTTCTAATTGCAGTGGTTTAAACCGTCTCATTTGAGTGAAATAAACAACCTGAGTTGTTATTAATCCATTGGATTGAATTGGCTAAAATTAATTTGTGGGACATATAGTTAAATTTATATTCAATTACTATGGCATTTTTCTGTTGGGGAAAGGATGAAGGATAGTTTAATCAATTTGGGTAACCCCATGTTGTGACAAGTGGGCGGCAGTGGGTAGCAGTGGGTGGCAGTGGGTAGCAGTGGGTAGCACTGCCACCTTACCGCAAGGAGGTTGTGGGTTGGAATCCGGCCTGGGGCCTTTCTCTGTGGAGTTTGCATGTTCTCCCCGTGCTTGTGTGGGTTTCCTCCGGGTGCTCTGGTTTCATCCTGAAGTCCAAAACATACATTTCAGGTTAATTGGGGACTCTAAATTGCACATAGGTGCGAGTGTGTGAGTGAATGGTGTGTGCACCCTGCGATAGATTGGCGAGCTGTCTAATGATTGTTATATTTCCAGGCATGGAAAAAAGTCAACGCCTCAGACAAAACTGTGAGTAAGAAGACTGCTTGTATGTAAACGTGTATTACAATACACGTCATAAAGTCCGTTTATGGCTACCTGGTGTATTTAATTAGCCGGTGTTATTACAAACTAACCGTTGCATTTCTCAAAGTAATTAGGAGTGGGTCTCCTATGTCTTTTAGAGGATTTATGAGATTCTTTACTCCCTGATGGCTGCGTCTCACGAGCTGCTGTGTAGAAAAGGCGACTTCGCCTCCAGCGGTACAAAAATGCGCATCAAAGAGAAACGGTTGTTTACTTTGTTTGAACTGCGCAGTCGCGCCCCTTGGGGCTATGGCTGAATTGAAGTGCGGCGTTTTCCTTTCTCCTTTCGTGACAAAGAGAAGAAAGAATAACAACGCCTCTTTCCTCCCTTCTCAGGGCGCTCAAATTATTCATTCGGTACCGTTAAAATTTCAGCTCGGAGTTGACGAGACGCGACATGCATACTGCATTATGTTGTTTCTTACGGGCGTTCAGCTCATCCTTCTTTAATATCGGTGGAGTGACGGTATGGTGGTGCAACTGATGCGCGGAGGATGACTCTGTTGCGTAACCTTTTCGAACTGAGGAGCTTTCAGATCTGTTCCATCGACGATGAATGCGGGCGACTGTTGCTGTCAGTAAGGGCTTACTGGCAATTTCTCATTTGACTGAACCCTGTTATTTTCAACTGAACCTCATTGTAGTTCATCTTCATTTACATTTGTTGTAAAATAAATGCATTTGCCTCTATCTCATCAGAATAACGATATTGTCACCAGTGTTTTTTTTATTATGCCCCCGCTTTGAATGAGCGGGGGGCATTATGTCAACGCCCCTTCTGTCTGTCCATCCGGGTGTCCGGCCGTAAACTTCTCGTTTCCACGCAATAACTAAAGAACGCCTTGTCCGATCCATCTCATTTCAAGGTGGTGTATGGAAGGTGGGTAGAGGAAGGTTCCCTTCGAAAACCAGCGGCGTGCGATATCCAATATGGCCGACATGGCAGCCATCTTCATTTCAGTTTCCACGCAATAACTTAAGAACGCCTCGTCCGATCCATCTCATTTCTTGGTGGTTTATGCGGGGTGGGTAGAGGAAGGTTCCTTTGGAAAACCAGTGCCGTGTGATATCCAATATGGCCTCTACGGCAGCCATCTTGATTTCAATGTCCAGTCAATAACTAAAGATTTCCTATTCTTCATTTGAAATGTGTAACTTTCAGTATTAATCACTCTCACTATTCACCATGCTGAACTAGCAACCAATCAATCTTAACCCCAATTAAACATACGGGCGGGGGCATATGCCACGCACAGCATTGCTTTTTTTTTCTTTATTTCATAATCGCAAAATATGGGCTTTGAAGTGATGCCTAATTTATTTCAAGCTCCTGTATGCATGCACTAAATCCTGCTTGAAATCCAGAAACTCGATGTGCCTAATTCTTAATTATGGCCCTTTTGTTGTTCGGCAAAAAAAAACTTTTCCACACTTTAATGTAATGCTGTAGGCATTCCAGTGCCTGCTGTATGGTGGCTGAGAAAAAAAAGATTGTAGATGAGTTGTCACTTATGTAAATTTAAGCAGAATAATCAAGACTTTTTCTTTTTCTTGTACAACTCTTTAAGTGTAGCAGTCAAGTGAATGTGTTTTTCATAAGATGCTGTGGATATGAATGGTTTCTATAACCATCACAAAAGTAATTCTTAGGCTATACTATTTCATTTGCTTTAACAATTATTTTAATCTGCAGCACTACAACCCTATTTCCAAAAAAAGGTTGCGACACCGTGTTAAATGTAAATAAAACAGAATGCAGTGATTTGCAAATCAATTAAAATCTATAATATATTTGAGGTCGATGTCTGTCTGTCTGTGTACACGTTTTTCTCCTACATTTCTCAACCAATTATCACCAAATTTGGTGTGAATATCCACTTGGACACCAGGAAGGACTTGATCTCCCCCGATTTTTGAAAAACGGTCATGCACGCAAAAAAATGGCAATTTCACTCCGGGTAGCGGGTAAACTTATATAGCCTGATGCACGTAGCAATATCCGGTTGCACCGCTAGGAGCCGCAGTGTCCTTACGAAAGCGCATTGAGATAACCTGCGAGCAGGCTATCTTGTTTGCGATGCGGCCAACGGAGTGATAAGACAGCCAGCAGGACAGCCAGCCTTTTGAGAGGGCACCGCGTTCGTCCACGAATGCAGCATTCTGATTACTCGAACTTGACAGCTCCCAAATTCAAATTTGACAGTTGAACACTCTCAGGGCTTGCTTTAGACCTGAAAATTCGGCAGCATTTATTGACAAAAATTAGTCCTGGCTGATTCTAGATGGTTTCCCTTGATTAACACGTTTTCCAATTCAAGAATAATCAAGTGGCAATTGAAGACAGGGCTTCTCTCCCTCATGCGATCTAAAAGCGACAAAATAATGAGCTACAAAGCGGGTAGCAGCTAGTCCTATATATAATTGAAATAGGACAAAAATATTGTATCAAATGTTAAAACTGAGAAATTTTATTGTTTTTTGAAAAATATCCACTCATTTTGAATTTGATGCCAGTGAAATTTTTCAAAAAAGTAGGGACAGGGCAATAAAAGACTGTAAAAGTTGTATGATACAAAAAAAAGACAACTTGTAGATCATCTCACAGCCTATTGGATTTTATAGCAACAGGTCAGTAACATGATTGGCTATCAAAAGTCTTTCATAAGTAAATATGGTGAGGGATTAACCTTTCTATGAAAGACTTCCTGGGGAAATTGTTGTACAATTTAAGAAGAAAATTTCCAACTTAGAATCCCCAAATTCTTTGCAATTTTATCCTCTATGGTACATAATATCTTTAAAATATTCAGAAAAATCTGTGTACGCATGGGACAAGGCCAAAATCCAATTTTGAATGGGTGTGATTTTCAGGTCTTCAGGCAGCAAAAACTGACAGGATTCTGTGGCGAAAATAACTCCATGGACTCAGGAACATTTCTGTAAACCATTGTCGGTAAACAAACATTATACTTTGCACGTATTACAACATCATGGCTCTGTAGGGAAAAAGAGTCTGGGTGCTAAAGTGGTCGACTTACAGTACAGAATTATCACCCACTGCCAACATTTGACGCATTATCAGATGAAAAATATTACAAAGGAAGAAGAATGGGAAAAATGTTCTTTTCAAAAATACAGCAGTTGGTCTCCTTAGTTCCCAAATGCTTACAGAGTGCTGATTGAAGACGTGATGCAACAGAGTGGTGAACATTCCCCTGTGCCAACTTTTAAGAAACATGTTGCTGGCATCAAATTCAAAATGAGCACGTTTTCCAAACAGCAATAAAATGTCTCAGTTTCAACTTCTGATGTATTATCTTTGTATTATTTTCAAATAAATGTAAAGTTTAAATTATTTTTATTTACATTTCGCACAACATCCTAACATATTTGGAAATGGGGTTGTACATTACGAAGCACTGCTTTCAGGCATTTGGTCATCGGATCTTGAGCATTCATGTTTGGTTTTTTTTTTTAATGTGTGTTTCAGTCTATCTGGCTTGACTTGATGGTTGGAGGACTTAAACCTTTTGGGTCAGTTGATATTTGATGATATTTGGCCCTGGCTTTATGTAGTTACTAATCTGAGTCTCTGTTTGTCTTTTTGTGTATGCCTTTCCTTCAGTTTTCTGAACGATTCATCCGAACTTCAAACTTGGCGAGTGTCTTGCTGAGGATGTAAGAAAGTGCGGTGTCACATCTGAGCAGTTTTTGAGAAAGCTGCAACCAGCAAAACAGGAAGCTAAGCTACAGGCCCGCTCCAAACAGGCATGTTTTGAATAGGCACTGCACTAGTGGTGACTAATAAATGATAGGCAGATTTTGCTTACCAATTTAGAATAATCTCTGTGACCTGCGTAGGGAACCCTGCTCCTGGAGAGCCATAACCCTGCATGTTTTAGATGTTGCACTGCTCAAACACACCTGATTCAAATGATTTTAGTTTGTCAAGAGCATTGATAATGACCGTTTCTCAAGGCATAGGCTGCATCCTTCGAGGGCTGCAAATTTGGGCTGCTATGTCATCGCAGGATGTTCCGTTCTAAAGGAACCTTTGAATTCAGCAGAGAAATGCAGCCTTCATCTTGGCTATTGTATGATGGAATTGATTGCTTATTTACCCTCCGTTTACTTGTGGACAATTCCATCTGATATCGGGTGAGATGAAGGCTGCATTTCTTGGCTCTATGCACCTCTGTCTGTTCCATTGTGAAGAGCCTTCACAATGGAATGGCTTGCAATGATGTGGTTGCGTAAAAAATTTGTTTTCAAAGGATGCAGCTTACGCTTTGAGAAACAGCCAATGAGACAGATGGTAGTGAGGCAGTCGCTTGAATCAGGTGTGTTGAGGAAGAGACCTCTTGAACATGCGGGGCCATGGCTCTTCAGCAGCGGGGTCCCCTCTGCCATAGATGCTGTTAGTCCCCTGAAAATCTCATGTTGTCGTGGCCCTGCCCTGCTTTAATTATACATGGCACTGGAAAGACATCTTCTTTCATCAGACCAATGCTACTGATTGACTGATGTGGTTCGGAGGGCCAGTGTAGTCTAGTTATCTCCACGCTTCTGAAAAAGCGAGGAGATCTTGTTATGCAGATTGGCATCCATCTGTCCATCTGTCTGAAACAGTAACTCCTCCCAGGCTGTTAGACCAATCAACCTGAAACTTTGGAGTGTGTAAGGTAGTGACTCAGAGGGGGGCACCACCCGTTTAGAATTTAAATTCATTTCCTCTTCTGGCCACCTTTTTGTGAAAAAAGAAAAATGGCCATAAGTTCTTTATCCATTGAGCTAGGACCCTCAAATTTTTACGGGAGGTGCAAGGGATGACCCTTCATCACATATCCGATGGGTCTTTGTTTTCACCTCATTTTAACCGTTTTCTAGGTCAAATGACGTCAGGTGTGCCAATCGCTGTACCGTACGTCCTCTCCTTTCATAATACCCTCATTTCAAAATGAAGAGTAATTTTTGCCCTCAACGGACACTCAAAAAGTACTTTATCCAACTAACCAACTATATCACATTGCTATAACTCTGGTCAGTATCAGTGCTTTGTCACTGCAACAAGCAGATTATCATTTGTACAGCAGGATGCCAGTTCAGTGAATTGCCCTGTGACACATTACTACCACTCCCATAACATTCGTCACGGAGCGCGGAGATTTTTGATGGCGCGCCATCAACATACGTCTAGTCTCATATTGTTGTGTTGAGTTAATATTTATATAGTACTGACTGGAGAGGATAGAGATGGGACGTGCCTTTGCCCCCCCCCCACATGCCCCATAGTGATCTCTCCACAGAATCCATCTTGACTTAGGTTGCCTCAGAGCTTTTGAATTGAAAGCTAAGCCTGCTTTTGGGCGTTATGAATGTGAGAAAGTCTTTGGCTTCAGCAGAATATATTATAATTGATAATGTTGTTTGTTAACTTGGCCAATTAGTTAATATCTGAAATTGTATTGAAGGTTTCTGTAATTCTCTTCCCAAACTTTTATTTTGAATCTATTAACCCAATTATTGCCCCTGAGATAAGAAGGCGAAGGCCTAGCGTGATGGTTACCAGAGTTAAAGTCCAGGCTGATGAATTAAACATCATCTGGGTAAGAGCAAAATGCTGGGGTGGAATTAACTTTCTGAACTTGAATTTTATGCACCACTCATGACTACCCACCTGCAAGTGAAAATTTGTTAAAAACTAAACTGGACGGCCTCTCAGAATCCATAACTGACTTTAGAATCACTAATTTATGACTGTATCTTATTTATTTGAGCTGCCGGTTTCTACAACCCCAATTCCGAAATAGCTGGGACGAAGTGCAACTTTGAAGAAAATCAAAATGCAATGACTTTCAATTGAGCCAATATGTTATTTACAATAGAACACAGAGAACATTTCAAATGTTGAAACTGAGAAATTTTACATTTTTATCCACAAAATGAGCTTATTTCAAATTTTCTGGCTGCAACAGGTCTCAAAAAAGTAAACATGACTATTGCTAACTTGGCAGCGCTTTCTAGCCTAGGATCCTTTTTGCATGTTTATATGGGGTTATGCAGCAAAAGAACATATATTAAATCTGCGCAGTTATGTGGAATAAAATTGATTTGAGTGCTGAAAGCTCAATTTTCCTCCGGTTCTCCGTGGCTCAAGCTTTTAAAATCAGCTTCAGTGGGAATATGTAAGGATTACTCTGTGGTATTGCGCTTCAGAGGTGGAAGCGATGATCACGACATGGGCTCGCAGCCTTACCCTAATATTACGAGCAGCACCACGTCTTTATGGTTTAACCAACCTCTGCCGCGGGGGTTGGAGGATAAAAGTTGGTACTTGGAGACATTGTTGGCAGATGTCACTTGAAAACGCTCCTTTTGCAGTGCACTGGGATGTCAAAATCTGTTGGGTATTTTTATTTTTTTTTGACATGGAAATGTAGCCGGGCCGTACATTAAGAGATCTCCCCAGTGCTCGGAGCAGGTAAGTAATGCGTCTTCGGAAAGTGCTCCACGTCTCCCCGCCGCCCTCCCCCTCCATGATGTGCTTGTCTTAGTGCTGGAGTGAGCCCCCTTGCAAGAAATGACTTTAGTCAGGAGAGCCCATTTACAATATGTGCTTTATTTCATCTCAGACAATGTGCGGCAGATTAGAGACTGTTTTTGATTAATCTTTCATAAACATTTTTGAGTGCCTTGGCATTAGGACTCTGCGAATGCGTGCGCCCAGCGACTGTACCGTGAAGTCGGATGTCATCTCAGAGAGGGCCCTCGTTGCTGAAATGACACGAAACCTGCAGAGGGGCGCATTGAAAATTCATCGGCGAGCTGCAACGCTGCCATGATAGCACCGCCAAACTTTCTTCTGAAATCCCCATCTCTTGTCCTCCGCCATTTCTCCTCTGAAACGTAGAATCTCTTTTTGTGTCCTCATCAATACTTCACCGTGGCTTTGACATGCATTTAATCCATTTGCGCAGCCATCCTCTCTCTGCGACTCGCAGTGTAGTTTCCCTCAACTTCTCTTTAAAATGCAGTTTTAAAATTGATGCAGGCCAAAAATATATAATGTATAAATACATCAAATCTTGGCCTGATGTTGTTGTACATTATTCCCTTTGAAAAGGGATTTTGTTCGTGTTTTAAATGTACTTGGAAATAACACACATGAATGTAGTCACCCAGAGGCAAACTTGTCTTAATGTTTGAGGGTGGTTAAAGGCGCACAGAGAAACATCAGAAAATATTTACCGAACATCCGCACTGGTGTACGCTTGTGTCAGACATGCCATGACTCATGGCTTTGTGCAGAATTGAATATAGGTAGGAAAATATGAGACACGTCTGGTGAAAAATGGCTGAATATACATATCTAATTACGCCTAGTTTTATTGTCTTTTTACGCATTGACAATGAAAGTGAATGGCTCCTTTGCTGTGCAGGGGCTGGCCCTACTGAAAACCTATTTTAATTTGTATTCCCTGGGCAAGTGCTAAAATAACACTGCAGTTACTCATGTTTCCCAGATTCATTTGATTTTATCCCATGTATTTAAAAAAAAAACAAAAAAAACCTGATATAATGGTGATCCTCTGCTATTGTGGTGTGATATATTGTGAGACTGCAATTTTCTTGACACAGAGCAAACATTTAACGATGAATAGCTTAAGGTAAGATGGCACTGTCCACTAAGTGTAAATTTTGAATTGATGTCAACACTGATTATCGGCATTAAATACTTTGTATCTCCTTGAAGTCGGGGTAAAAAATGTGGATCACAATGCTCCTCGACATTAAACTCATCATTGATGCTTGACATCCTGCTACGCCAGTTGATTATGGTGACCTTGGGGTCATTTCCAAGGTCACGGTGCAATCACATAGATTTTGCCTTTGTAAACCTTGTTATTGCAAAATTGATCACTCTTGTTTTTCTTGCACATGGTTGTATTAACAGTGATACTTAAAATTTGATATAGGTTGGATAAGAATTGTTCAAAGATACGACATGTGGCAGGACACACAGGCACGTCAGTGACAATTACTTGTTTGATTGAGTTTTAAACACTAATTTTTCATCGGTTAAGTGCGTTTTAAAAAAAAAATCATATTGTAAACTTTGACCTCTAAAGTGACTTCGTACTGAAACTATTCCCCCTGGTAGTTCTAGGAACCTGTTTCAAACCAAAACAATTTGCGGCCGCGGGTCGGCTTTTTCCAACCCTTGTTCATGGAGTTCATTAATGTGCTGGATATGGTCTACTTGGATTCCATTTCATTTGCTGAAATGTCCTCTATTGTCCATTTTTGATAAGAGGAGGTAATGCATATAATGCATTAAAAAGAATTAAAAATTGATCAAGTTCCATTTAAATTCAAGGTACGTGTCACATTGTGTGAGCATCGCTGTCTCTTTAAATAGTAAGACCTGCCTGTTCTGTGCCTGTCTGTTTACAAAATAGGTGTCTGCAAATGAGACCTGGCCCCAGCAGACCAACCCCTTGTATGAATATAAATAATAGATAAATATTAGATAAATAATTCCTCTCGCTGAATTATTGACTACTTTTGGAATCTATGTTAAGAGAAGGGGGAGGGGTGAACTTAAGTATAATATTATGGGTCTTATCGTGAGTTTTTTGAGACTTGAGGGACAGTGTGTGGACAGGAACGTGACCCCGGCTCGACCCTAAAGCAGAGGCGGTGTGGGTTCCTGGCTGGGGCAAGCCCGCGGCAGGTGCCAAAAGGGATATGGGTTCAAAATTTCAAACATGCATGTGGCGGCAGCGGTAGCATTCCACCAACCCTTTAGGGAATAGAAATGTTTCTGGCGTGAGAGCACTGCTGGGGTTTGTCTACAAAGGCTGTATACTACGCACAGCCTAAGCCAGCTGAATAAAGCGCACACACCCATGCACAGGAGCATTCAGGAGGCCAAAGGGGTTGATCATATATTTTGTATATGTCAATTGATGAACAATATAGACAAAGCCACTGTGACGTTTGCAGAGACTTCCCTCAGGCTCTGCCGAAAGCATCATGGCAGTTTCTAGGGCTCTGTCATTGCTGTGTGATTTAGAGCCATAGTCCCCTTTGTATGGTCGGTAAGTCCACGTCATACATTACACGCAGCATTTGGAATAATGTAACATGCTCCACAAAGTGTTTCTCTCATTCAAATACCACACACACTTAATACAGTGGCTCACGAGCAGATGATAGACGAAGGAATAACATACGAGTGTGTAATTATGGGGAAAGAATTATTAACTTCCGTTGTTTTACACTGAATTGACTTGGATGGCGTTTGTGGTGAGGGCAGCTAGCTCTCTGGTGCTAGTGAGCCCCATCCCTCATCAAGGCCTGGAAATGAGCCCCTAAAACAGAGCTGGTTCCTGGCTGCTTGATACAGAAATCCAGGTGCTGGCTTTGCTTGAAGTTGGTGAATCAACACACCTTTACTGGAGCTGAGTGTATATGATGTGGTGTAAGACATGCTTGTATTTGGTCTTAGTGGTTTTTAATTCTGTGTGTCCCCCCTCCTCCAAATTTTCATCGATCTTTGTCACATTAAACTAATTTGCTTGAATTCATGAGTCGACGTTCGCAGTTTTGTCCAAAGCAGTTTTCTCCCCTGCATTTCAGTCCTCGATCAGCTTGGGGGCAGGAGAGCCAAGTTTACGCATCTTCTGCTGTCTTTCTGCTCTCAGGTATCCCTATGCTGAAGATTGTATTTGCGGGATACAAACACCTGTCTCTCATCTCCGTGCCTCTGCTGATATACCACCCTGCACAGATCCTGCTTGGCAGCATTTTACTGCCCACCATCAAGTCCTGGATGGTCACAAGACAAAGGGTAGGGATGGAGCTGCCACACACCAATACACACAGAAACGCGTACCTGCACACACTTTTTTGATCATGTGTAAACATGTTGGGGCTCGATAAAGTATTAATATTATCTCCATGTCACAATACAATATTCAATATCTTCAGGGGTTTTTGATGCTGTAGTAATGTAATATGACATACAGTAACTGTTGCTTGTTTGATTTTAAATGGTGTAAATATTTTGTAACAGCACGAGTATAGTTGAATACAGCACGAATATCTGTACAGTATCGCCACGCTATTGGTATCAAGGTATTTAGTCAAAAATATTGTGATATTTCATTTCATCCATTTTGCCCTGCACTTAAGGATTTGCTTTCTTCCCTTAGTACTCCTATGCATGTATACACAGAGATGCACTAGTGTACACTCTTTCACTCAACTGAAAGTGTCCTAATCACTAAATTCCAATTCAATTTTATTTCTTTCCTTAGTTTCAAAGTATGCTTTGCTCAAGCATCTTTTAATATGTGAGTTATTTTTTAACACGTAGTGTAATTACAGCGCGGGATTAATTTGTGTATTATTCAGTCAAACATGAATGCGGCTGCTTTACAGTTTGGCTACGTGGGTACCTTCAACCTGACAACCATTCAGCAGGCCTATGTACTGATGATGTTGTACTGTGTTTACAGCAGTGCATGGTGGGATAAAATGGGGGTCATTGAGGCACAAGCCATTCCTGCTGTTGAATGCTTACTCAAATGAGTAAACGGACACAAACTTATGATTATCTCTGTTCGCGAACGACAGCTTTTTTTGTTAAAATTTTCTCTCTAAGTGCTTAAAACAAAATGTTGCGTCATGTCCTCCCATCTTATTTCTTGCATACAGTGCCTGAGTAGTCCGCACACACCATGTCAATAACCTCCAATTTATCCCACCATGCACTGTGGTAAACACTGTGCCCCAGTGCAGTCTTCATATTTCCTGCATGCAAACAATGTTACACAGTATGCACTCAGCGACGGAGAAAAACACACTTTGCCACTGAGTTCAATCGGTTGAGCAAACGGCTGTGATCACCTTTGAAACAGGAAACGGACGGAGCTCAGGCAAAAGATTTCAGATACGTCCTCTACAAGAAACCATCTGAGTCACGTGAGGATGTGTGGTCATCTCGCTCGTGTGAAGGGGCGACCCTCAAACTGAGGGGGGGCCAAACCTGTACCTCTCTCACTATCACTCTTTTCTCTTTCCTCCATATCCCTCTCTCCTTATCCATCCCCAGTCAAGTATCTTAATGCGATAGGAATGTATTTCAACCCTGCAAGGAAGGCTTTGTAAGTAAAGTTGTCCACTATGAGGCTCTTTTTTTTCTGAACTGCCACCACTTAATTTAGCCAGCTAATATGCAGCATTATGTATGCAGCCAATCACAGGGTTTTGAGATTACTTCCTTGATTACTTTGAGGTGTTGGGCTTCCGGTGCTGGAAGACTTGTTCGCTGTTTTGAAATACTGTTGGGAGATGGTGGTTGCTTGTCATTATGGCCATGTTGCACAATCATTTTGAATTCAGGATTGCATTTTCCACTGCAGTGTTTTCCTTTTCACTTTTGGTCTTTGGTGGTCAATTCCGCAATAAAATGACATTTTGAAAAAAATCCAGTCCATCCTTCTGTCTGAATCCATTTTTCTTTTCAGTTTTTTTGACTAATCTATCTGAAACTGCACATGTGCATTGAGCATTGGCATTGGCAGGGTCTGACTAACCTGGCAAATTTTTCTATTTTTCCAAATTTAAGCTGTTTCTTAGCAAATTTAATGTGTTCTCAAGCATTTTTTGCGATCTACACTGAATTGTGGCAGATGCAGCGCAAGGTGTGGATTAGTTCAAAATGTATCACCTCAGACTCATAGGATTTCAATTGTTTACATTTTTTTTATAAGTATTTAATTACCAGAGGTTAGATATAAAAATTTTGAGTTTTGTTCCCAGTATTTCGACAAAGTTTTTAAGGACTTCTCTTCTCTAAGCTTTCAAAGGATTGCCTTCACCAAATAGCACCAGAGGAAATACTGGAGTGGAACCTCCATGCCTGAACTCAATGACCTGTTCCAGAATTTTCTGCGGATCGTTTTGGATATTCAGGCTGATTGATTTGGTGGAGGTTTGCAGGTGTGCGTTATTGCTTGGGGGGCAACTGTATGCATAGTCTGAGTTGTTATGTGCACAAGTCTGCTTGGAATACATAGGGACTGTGGTTGGAACTGACACTGGAAAGCCCTACCGATACCAAACCCAAGAAAGCCAGCATCTTATTTGTTGCTTTACTTGCCTCCTGACAGGCCATCAAGTTGACCAATCTGCAGCCTATTTGATGGGACCTTGGAAAGACTCTGGTAAAGGACTATACCAGTGGACCAAAAGGGGGCGCAAGACCAAACCTTTACTGTGCCCTTTTTCCCCCCCACCCTATCGCCCGTATCGGTGTCCTCCCCCACCCCCTCGCCCACTTCTGCTTCTACCCCCACGTTTACTTGCACCCCTACCCCCTCCCCCAGTCCCAGTGCTTCTCATATCCTCTCCACCGAGTCCACACTCAACCCCGCTGCCTCTTTCCGCCCAAACTCCAATTCTGTCCACACTTGGAATGCCACCCCCATCCCCTCCACCACCTTTACCCACACCACCCTGGTCACCACCCCCACTTCTGCCTCCCCCTGCCCCACCACCACCAAACGAACCCGTACCACCACCCCCAGCCCAACATGCACCCTCCATTCCATCACCACCCGCCCCCCAAATTCCACCCAGGCCCCATTTCTACCCCTCCCCCCACTTCTACCTCCACCTACGACGTCCTACACCCAACGGCCCTTCAGACGCAGAAGGAACCTGCCATTCAAGTGCCTTAATCCAATTTCCTTGGACCCCCGTCAACCTGGTTGATTGCCACGGTTACAGAGCCATGTTTTCTTCATTTTCCAAATAAAGTAGTACTTATTTTTTTTAAGTAAACAAAAAAAAAATCTGTTTTAAAATGCAACGAGAAACTGAACCGTTACTGCAACACCATGGGAAACCTTCCTCCTGATCTCTCTACCTTTACAACTTGGGGAAAAATTCCACTGGCCTCCCATGGACTGACTAGGAATGTGGCCAGCTGTTTTATTTTTCACTTTTCAATTTCCATTTACCTCTGGTGTTTTTTTTTTTATTAAAGACTGAACAATGCACATGAAAATCTGTGCAAATCTCTGTTATTTATTAGTCGTCAGTTGGCTGTTTCTAACTGTGACATTATTCAGCACACTCTTGAAGGGGCTTGAAGCCTCATCTGATTGTTACAAGAAAAACATTTAAAATCCCACCTCTGTCCCTAACTATTTTCTCAACATACTATCACCGTGTCCACCCACACTGTTCTGTGCCAGAATGAAACTAGCATGCGAAAGCTGAACATTTCTAACACCAAAATTACCCCAACCCTGAAAGTCAGGAATCTGTTAACTCTTATTGTAAAATTGAAGGCATTACCTCCACTGCCCCCCCCTTCTCCCGATGTTCTAATAATACCAATAGACTATTGTCAAACTTGCTAGTTCAGGGTATCAGAGTTGTGGTGGTTGGGGTGGGGGTGGTTATTAAAGGTGGCAAGAGTGTCTTTAATAATGTAATTTAAAATTTGCCACATCAAAATAGGCTAATGCAATCTTGCCTGGAGGGCTTTGTAGAGCTTATGAGAATACTCTCTGGGTAGCATTTCATCAGGCAACTACAGCACAAACCATTGAGGAGGTGAAAGGAATTGTAGGTGCTCTCTTATTGAGAATTACCCTCGCTTCCATTGAACTCTCAGTGCTAGATTGCCATTGCTGCCTTCTTGCAGGCAAGTCAGAGGTGGCTATGTTGTTTCAAATCGCTCCTCCTTTCGGGTCTTTCACTTCCTGACTTTAATTGTGCCACCCTTATTCCTGGAGATCCCTGAAGTTTACACTTTATTTCAGCTTCCTTTCTTGATAATGGTCTCGACAACTGAGGTTTTTTTTTTTTTTTTTTTTGAATGAGCTGTACTTTGTTGTGGTTGGAGTAGAAACCCACTGGATTAATATCTGAGAGCAGATCTGGGTAATCCTAGTCTAGATTTAGGGCGCTTTCACACCAGGTACGACTGTCTCCTATACCCCTGCTAGTCCACTTTCCACTTTCGTTCCGTGCCTGAGTACACTTGCATATGGATTCCGATACAGTAGGTGGCAGTATGCACCTAGTTAGCTGTAGATGGAGCAATATACACAAAGAAGAAGCAGCAAACCCTCGCGTTTTTGGCAGATTATGTTGTCCGCTGCCTCATACAATGAAAATGTATCTTTCTCATAACTTGAGCTGCTAAGACTTTTGCACCACATCCCACACTTCAAAATATCGATGCCACACTTTATTTTGTCCTGGCACTGTTCTATTGTTCTGTGATAACCCCACAAATGTAAATACCAATTATTCCTTGAATCTCTGAATTTTGGTGTGTAGTATCCAGTCATGATTGTGTTTTCATCTGCCCAAATTTTGGGCAAGCATTTAATTTCTTCATTTAAATGGAGAGACACTTTCACATTTGGTACGAGTACAGATGAACCGTTCCGGAGGCCACCTCTTCAAAATGGACTCGCGTACCCTGCCTGAGCACGGTACACTTCCGTACACACTTACCGAATGATCTGGACTTTGGGGTCAAATGTAGTCGGATCCGTGCGTGAGTTGCTGCTGAGATTATCATCAAACTGTAATGCAGACAAAAATGAAGAAGCTGCCAGTTTAGGCCCCGGTGCAGTTCAGGGAATAGTGCTCTACAGGTCCACTAGTTGTCATGAAGCATGTTGGAACCAAAGACGGGCAGTCAGGGGAGGCAGTAACTTCACATTTTATTGTTGAATTTTGTCAACCTGTTTCCACGTACTATGCCTGATTGACAATCAATTTTTTCTTTTTTTCTGAACAATTAGGACCGATCCAATTTCTATGATTAATAATTTATAGTGACAAAAAGATTCATTTACGTTAATGCTTTGATACGGGACTGTAAGGATGGAAATCTTTGAAATTAACTAGACTAGAAATCAGGGGTAGGATCGAACGTATCAATATTACAAACCACTTTCGAGTTCAGTTTGCCAGTGAATATTCATTGACTGATCCGGGTTTGCCATGTAGTGACAGAATAATGTAACTGCGTGCATAAATAGAGCAGCTCCATGTCTGCTGTCATCAACATCGGTATACACCGGTTATGGATCGGATCGGAACGTATGCTTAAAAAAAAAAAAAAGAAAGAAGGGGAAAAGGCCATTCGCAAGTACGAGCTCGCGCCATGAAAACCACAATATAACATACAATATGAGATAGAGTTGTGAATGATTGAAGGTATTTCAAGTGTTCATTTGATGAAATTAAAGTAAATACATGTCGGCGTTTGGTGATGTGCCTCTAAAAGAGCTCAGTCGACAAGAGCTGCTATCGCAAGCAGAGGCAGCCGGTGGATAGAGAGCTCAACGCGAATATTCCTCAGAGGTGTAGATAATCTTAATGGTACCGCTGGCAAACAGATAGGCCTACTGTTGACGTACAGAGCCTGTATTCTAATCAGTGAAGACATAACGTTTGCGAATTAACGTGGTGGTAGACAAACACTAGTTTTGCAAAGCAGTACTTCCATTTAATGTAGACTGCAAACAATGCCGTATCACATCATGAACATGTTTCTCTTTTTAATGTTGCATTTGTAGCGAACATGTCGCTGCATTTGATTGTTTGACACAGAAAGCAACGTTTTAAAATCGTGGCGCATTAGCTGAGACCTGCAAATAGAAATAAGCAGCGTGGAGATTGAGCTGCAATAATTTCCCTAACCGAAAAATAGCTGGCTCGATTCACTTCGTTCTTATGAAGACTCCTCTGTTCTAACGAAAGCATCTGCATGGAAACTCAGCTGAGCTCACTTAGATTTAAAATGAGAAAATTTTCATGACACGGAGGGCAATGGCTGGAGCAGTGACCTATTACCAGTGACTCGAGCCAGGCATGTACAGACAAGTGCACACACAGGCCATCGCTGAGTCACTCAGCCTTGTTTGCGCGCACCTCAAACTCCTGCTTCTCACGCAAAAACTATTTGTCCTGTCAGCAATGTAACCACATCATTCAATGCGTGAGACTCTGCTGAGCGCGCGGATGTCTTTTTTTATTTCTCTGAGTGATATATTTTTGGAATAACACCGATTTAAGAACTCAGGCCATTTTCTGTTCTCCCATAATTTTTTGGGTGATTTTTGAATGGAACAGATGCCGAAGTTTGACGTGCCTCCTGTCCTTTGACTGTTCCCTGAGCCAAAGCTATATACTTCACCGCTACAAAAATAATACTGATGTAACAGGAACAAATTTTCCTAAATTTTTGTGAAATTACATGAAGAGGGATGCAAATTTATTGAAGTTAGCAATAGAGAAAGAGCTTTTTCCATTCTGTCTGCTCTCAGCTCCCACTCTAGCTGTGACAGAAGAGTTTGAAGACTGTTTCAATGCATTTCCATGGGCCAAAAAAATGTTGAATAATTTCAATATTTTCAAATGTATAAATAGTATGAAAGACAAAAGTAGTAGCTATAATGTCCAGAAAACGCTGAACGTTTTGATATATGAATTGTTGAAATAGCACAAAGTATGTAGGACTAGTTTAATCGGGTAGAAATAGGGTAGAACGGCGGAAGAAGTAAGAATAATAAGAATAAAGAAAATGGCCAACATGTAAAACAATAGTATGAATGCTGTCAGCATTCACACAAATTAGAAAAGTTTTGACCTTTTGTTTATCGGATTATGAAAAAAGACTGCAAATTATCTCCCTACTTGTTTTGAATGGCTTTAAAAAGTACGTATTTAAGGGAGAGAACATCATTGTGAACATATTGACCAAGCATTGAACGCGGCATAAGAAAGGTTTTAATATTTAGCATCCTCTACGCAAATAAGAGCAAATGATCTGTCTGGTGAGCATTTTAAGTTTGATGCTTTGAGCAATAATATTTAGGAAACTGATTTTGGCATGTCATTCTGCCGTTTAGTCTTCCTAAATTAGTTAATCAGTCAGATTGAAGTAATGGAGGGCAGTGTTGGGTTCAATTACTTTTTTCAGTTACAATTGATTGTAATTGTAATTACAAGTACAATTACTTTCCGGACAGAATGTACAATTACTATTACATTTACTTTTCCATAAAAAAATCAATTACAATTAAATTACAATTACAAAAGTAATTGATTACAATTACTGTAATTGTAATTGACAAAAGTAATTGAACCCAACCCTGATAGGGAGTTATTGTTTTTTTTGATGGCGAGGGTTCTGCCTCACCTAACTTACCACCGACAGCACCCTCTGGTTGGAACCATCTTTCAGATGGGAAGGCAATATATACTCAGCAACAAAAGTTTCTGTGACACCATTTATGTGTATGTTATAAATGACACGCAAAGATCTCAATGCAATCAATATGTTTATTTAACAGGAGAAACACTGACTTTTCAGTGCCAACGTCACTCAAAACGAAAAATGTCATTTTCATGCGTCATGAAGCACTTGTCTGACGTCTAACCAATTGTGACCTTCACACTTCAATACCGGGTGTGACTTCCTCGTGCCATGATGCAAGCAACGCATCTCCGGCGCATGGACCGAATCAGATGTGCCAGAAATTGCTGTGGGATGTCATTCCAAATCTGACGTAGACGTTGTCGCAATTCCTGGAGTGTAGCTGGCGGGTTATCCAACCGCCGCAAACGTCGATCCATTTCGTCCCAAAGATGCTCGATTGGGGACATGTCTGGGGATCTGGCTGGCCATGGCAGGACATTGACATGTTGTTGCATCAGATACTGCTGTACAATCCTTGCAACGTGTGGTCTGGCGTTATCATGTTGCAGCGTTATTCCGGTACCATGTTGCATCAAAAACGGTACCACCAATGGCCGTAGCACTTCATCGCGATATCTTTGACCTGTCAGATTTCCATCAATAACAAGCAAATCTGTTCTGTTTCTAGCCGTGATCCCTCCCCAAATCATGACACTACCACCTCCAAAACGATCAAATTCCTGAACACAGTTGTTGGCATAACGTTCTCCACGTTGACGGTATACACGTAAACGACCATCACATCGGTTAAGCTTGAATCTTGATTCATCAGTGAAGAGTACAAGATCCCACTGACGTTGGATCCACCGTCGATGTTGTTGTGCCCACTGTAGACGCAGTCGTCGGTGTTGTACTGTGAGTATTGGACGTCTTGCTGGCCGACGTGGGACAATGCCAAAATGACGGAGACGGCGACGGATTGTCTGTGCAGACAGTCGCCTCAAACCAGGTATCATTCTTGCAGTTATGGTTGCAGGTTGGAATCGATTTCGGAGATGGGTTGTTCGAATCCAGTTGTCCTGTCTGGGAGTGGTTACTCGTGGACGGCCGCTGCGAGGACGGTCTCTGACATGTCTTGTCTGCTGATGACGCTGCCATAAGTTCCAAATGGTGTTTCGGTGGACATTCAGGCGATGAGCAACTTCCCTCTGCGAGGTTCCGGATTCAATCATCCCAATGGCCCTCCACCGATCATTTTCAGACAGTCTTGGCATTTAGAGGGTAGAGTTCCTGATTCGAAATGGCTGTGTTTTCGATAAGTGATGCTTCCGTCGTTCATCAGGCACAATGTGAACATTCCAAAAATTCTCCTCTTTTATTGCCATCCACAAGCATGATTTACGCACATTTTCACGTGCAAAGTCATTTTCTCGCATTTTCATGATTTCTATTTCAATGTTGTGTTTACGTGTACTGTTTCAGTCTGATATCACCATGTATGACAATTTCATAATTGCGTTATGAAAAATAATTAACAATATTGGTGTCACAGAAACTTTTGTTGCTGAGTATACTTTACCAAAGAGAAAATTTTACTGAATGATCTTAGATAATTTCACAAAGGCTATTTTATTTTAATTATCTGGGGTCCATCATGGTGTATACTCCTGTACAAGTTGACCAAACAGAAACCAAAGTCGTGAACTGGTTTTGGAAACCTAACATATGCCATCATAGGCCATGTAGGTTACCGTTCTGCTAAACTTCTGCAAATTTCCTTTAACAGTTAAATTACCTTGTAGTTAGGCATTATTAACATTTTCAGGGTTATCTTTTTTATCTTCATATGACTGTTCATGGTCATTAGGGTTCAATGAGTTTTCCATGTACTATAATGGCCTTTTTCTTACGTCATTCAACCAAGGTAAGTCCGATTACATATAGCACAGCTTACCATTTTTCTAGTCTTTTGTGTGAGTAAAAAAAAAAAAAAAAAGAGCAGCTTTGATTCCATCCTACGTGAAAGCACCGTGTCAGTTAATGAAAAATGCCAAATTTTTTTTTCAGTGGCTTTGTAGTAGTGTAGACACCTCTGGTAGTTTTTGCCCTCTTGGATCAAGTTGGTGAAAACTCAAAACCATGTCTCTGTATTTAGCACTGTTTGTTTTACTTGTCAATTTTGAAATGTTTAGGCTGAGATGACTGTTCTGGTTGCATTCCATTCAGAGACTCATACTGAAGGTCCAGAAAGGAGATTTTGCCATTTATGTGAATTTATCTCCATAATGCTGTTGCATTGTCTTTCTCAGTGTTAGTTACTGAAGAAGGACTACATGAACTTGTCCTCTACTAGTTAGGTCAGGGATAAACTTCCTGGGAACAAGAAATTAGTCTTTACAATTGAAGACCACAAAGGAAAAATGATCAGAGTCCAAATTTTGTATTTTTGTTTATTTTACATATTATATATTTTTATGATATTTTATATATTTATATTCTTTGTCTATTTGTCCAGTGCTTTGTTTCTAAGATCGTTTTGAATTTGTAGTCCATCATTTCTCCACAACGTGAAATTGTCACACCGATCATTTTTCCATTGCGATCTTCAGTTGATGCTGTATAACAAAATTGATTTTGTTCTGAAGCATCTCACTTCATTTGAATGGGAAAATTAACCTAAAGCACCTATTATCAAAGTTTTAATGAAGATGGCTAAATTGACTCATCAGAGATTTTTCATGGACTGTATGGGCGTGGTTGTATTGAATGTTTCGGGAAAAGGGGTGATTCATATTAACTCTGTGATTGGTTTAGCTCCTTACTGATTTGGATGGATTACACGAGCGCAACCTGACATCTCCGTGGGATGAGAAGGCTCATTCCCAATTGCAACCTCTGGTAAAGGAGAATATTTTGATTTGCAAATCTATTTATGGAAAACAAATCATCTCATACTTTGTAGTGTGTAATGTACATCCCAAGGTCCAAATAAAGATGGATAAAAGTATTGATGACTGAAGTTCCAAGGGACTCTATGGTAAAGTTTCATGAAGACAGACTGATGCATCTAGGACTAGTATCTAAGAAACTCCGCCTCAAGTCTTTTTGACCTCATGTATGCTGTGCTTGTAGAGCTGAATAATACTCGGAGCACACGTCCATTCAAAAGTGTCATTTTGGTTCAGTAACTTGAAGGCTGGGTAAGGCTCCCGAGGCATCCACAACTGAGAACCCCAAGCAAGTTTTGCTGTTCTGTGAGCTGTATCTACCCAACATGATCACTGCTGGCTGCTTGGTATTTGTGCATAAGAAAATTTGACGGACTCGATGCTGGTCTGATTTTAATCCCTCAGACTTGGATATGACTTTGGAAGGAGCAATGTAGACATGTAAATATAAAGAGAGAAATGAGCATAATTTTCCCCCTCAATGTTAGGCTTGTTTTTCAAGCCTCTAGTGTCCCCTGATGACTCCACGAGCGCCACTGTCTTAATAGAGTGGTATATTCATAAATAGTCAGGCAAGATCTAGACAAAAGTACTGATTCCACAGATTGTATAGTAGAACAATGCAGAGGGATACAACATCGTCTTTGTATTGTTGATGCTCAAGTCCCTAAGTTTGATTTTTGTTTTAAAGATCAGATGCGGGAGAAGGATATTCCCATTTGTAAGAGATTCTGAATTATCAGAATTTTTTTTCTCAAGTTCCAGCTTCAAAGTAGAGTTGAGTGTGTAGCCTTCACAATTTCTTTAATTCATCAGTGTTGAATATTCATTGATCTTCCACCATCTTAATTTTCTGTTTAATGGATTTGTGGTCCTTGGGTACCGCTGTGCCCTGCATCAGTCCTGCTTGTGTAAACTGTCTATTAACACTTTCATGAAAAGTTAGTCAGTGTGTGTTTATGCTGATTTATTTATATTTGTAAATGAAAGATGAATTTTCTAAAGGACTGATAAATACCCAGATGCTATAATGTAATATATCGGGCGAGTGCGGGGTGCAAAAAACTCTTTGGAAGTTCTTGGCAGTGTTTTGTCAGTCAGGGGAGGTAGCCCTCTGTTGTAGTTCTTGGTCCTGTGGGCCCCTGTGTATGCAGGCTTTAGCTCCAACTGCAGTTTTGATTACTATTGACAGACAATACTTTCTCAAATTGTGTTATTTTTAAAGTTTCACTTTTCTCCCTTTTTATCTGCATTTTCCGAAATGGCTACAGCTGTATAAGCTGTTGGATAAAAACTTCTTCTATGCTAACATCTGAATAAAGGATATGCATTTTGAACTGGCCGAATTGAAGATGTTGAATCAGTAGGGTACTACGTTAGTGAGAGTGTAACACTCTTTTAAAACCTATTACACAATGGCTTGTTATCATTTGAATTCTCTTTAAATTTGTCATGAACTACTGATTGACTATTTTTAGTGAACATGTGTCCGCACTCACCAGTTAGAAGCCAAGTGAGTTGCTAATTTCATCCTTCAGAATTTCCCCAAAAACTATTTGCAACACAGTACTTTATGAATATGGAACTCATCAGGGCAGACATTGCTATTTCTGACAATGTGGCTTAAAAGGGTAGATTGTCCTTATACACATGAATAGTGCACTTAAGAAAGGTTAATGCCTTATTAAATTTTTGGATCTGCTATTGTAGTTGGACTGGAAACGAGCGTGCACAGGGATCCGCAGGACCAATACTGAGAAACGCTGCATTAGTACCTACAAATTGCAGTGTGTTTCTTCCATTAAAGTTGAAAAATCATGACACTGAGCTTATTGAGTGCCTAATAAATCTGTATTTAATCTAATATAATTATACCTTTGTACATTCCATGTCCATTTTTTTAAAATTTTGGTCTCAATTAGTGATCAGATAGAAATGTGATAAGAGCTTTTTTCATTTTGTTTTTTTCCATTTCAGAAAATGGATTTGGTGTCCTTGAATTAATGTGAAGTTTTGGGTCTCATAAAATTATTATTATTATCTCCATTATCAGGCTGATGTTTCACTGAATTTTCTCTGAAAAGTGGGTCATTGCAAATGGCCAAGTGTTTTCAGTACACAATTCCACTCGATCAGATTTCAAACACCTCTCTTTAAAATTCTAGCTGTTCCTAATAAGGTTGTTTTCTGTAATATATATGTTGCCAGCCTGATTCCATAATTATTATTATTATGAAAGATATTACAATAAAGGCAGTATATTTACCATTATCTGTGTGCATTAGGCCTCTGATTTAATTTCACCTTACAACTTTTAGCAGGCAAGTTTTGATCAATTTATCAAATGTATCCAGAACTTATTTTTATTTTGTAGCTCATTGGTCAGTATGTCAAGGTGATGTGCACTACTCCGTTTTACTGCTTAGCTTGAGCTATACCAAACCAAATTAGTAGGTGTGGAAATGAAAAAGATTCATAACAAATGGATAATAAAAATTGTTCCCTGCACTAAGGGCTTTACTTCAATACTTTGTGCAAGCCTGACCCCAAGTGGAGACAAGGTATGGTTTTGAAGACCGTATGTCTGGCCCATATATAAAACGATGTTCACGGTTGGTTTTTGTTCTTTAAATCAAAATTCATTTTCAATAATGGGTTGAGACTCCTCACCACTGTATTGAGATCTCTAAATAATAATAATAATTTTTATAATAATGTAATTTTTGTGTATGCACACAAACAAAAACTAAGTAAAATGCAAATGCAGAAATCTCACATTTTTCATGGCCGGTTTTTTGGTCTGACAGTAATTACACATTTTAACGTTAGTTTACCAACACAATGATCTGGACTTTCTAAAAATGTATTATTCCTAAAGATTAATACAAAATCCAACTTTTAACATGAAACTCTGTGTAGAATACTGTCCGTTCTCAGCAACTAAAACCTAATATAGTGTATATTTCTAAATATGTCAAGAAACTATCAGTTCCATTCTGACTTTCAGTTAGGCTCAATATTTCATAAAGTCTGAAATTTCTAAATTCTCCCTTATTTTTAGAGATTACAGAAAAAAGAGTAGGGGCTTGACTTAAGACCTTTAACTGTTGCAAAACCTATTAGCATGCACAATACTAGTCACAACTAATGTGTAGAATAACACAAATACCATAACTGATCAATGCATGTGTTATTGTTTTTGTGTGTGCTGAAAGGCTTTTCACTTGCTGAAGGTCGTGGTAAATCGGGCTTTGTTCGGTATTAATTAAAGGCCATATGCCTCTAGTCTTACTTAAGGGGCTGTCCCAGGTTCAAAATGAATTTTTTTTTTTTTGCAATTTTTCTCTCTTTTCACTTTAAGGTAATTTTCACTTTAAGAAAATCAAAATATTTATGGCATTAATTTAATCAATTTTGTTAAAAAATTACTTTTTTTGAAGCTCTCTCACCTCAAATAATTTTATAAGTCAGCTAAAATATGGTGACTTTCAACACTTGTAGTGCTGATGACTTTTATTTTTTCAACCAAATTTCCTCAAATTTTGACTTTAGACTTGTTGGTTATTTCTCCATGCAATCACATTGGCTTTTTCTGATAGGGGCTGAGGTATCAATTTCGTGGGAGTAATCCAACTGACCCATTAGAGGATATTTTTTAGAAATTACCAGTAGAAAAAAAAAAAATAATAATACACAATATAAAGAAAAATCTTAATGTGATTGCATTGATATGACATATACCTTACGGGGGAAAACAAAATTAAGTGATGTTGTTAGGGAGTAAGGCCTGCCACAATATAGACAGTGATTTTGCTTATTAACGTCAATTCCATGATTACACTGTAAATAAAAACCAATGGAATGGTACATTTTTGTATTGAACTATTAAACTGTAATATTATTATATCCATATCTGTGCTGGAACAAGGTTAATCAAATGAACCTGGGAAGGCCCCTTAAAGAAGGAACAGGTCATAACTACACATACACAACTATTAGATTAAAGGAAAAGTTCACCCAAAAAATGAAAATACAGTCATCTACTCACCCCAAGACTAAAACACTCAAAACACTTTTGGAGTTACAAAGAAAAACGGAATTGAAGAAATCCAAATTAATTGAAGTCAATGGAGACCACTTTTTCCAACCTTAAAAAACAACCTTTAAAAGCCACAAAATGCCTCCATACTGCTCGTGCGGCGTAATCCATGTGTCTGTAAACTGCAACATTCAAATTTGACGCGTATAGACATCTTTGTACTATATTTTTAGCCTTAATGTCCAATGTAGCCGCTTAGCTAAGAGCTCTGTTTATTTTTGCGGAAGAAGTTGACCTCACCAAGTTGGCCGACCATAAAAATGCGCTGTTCAGTCAGTGAATACAAACATTCAAAACTGCAGCGCGCTTCTCCAATTAGTGATTTTTAGAGCCGTTGCAGTATTATTTGCCCTCGTTGGCCACAGAAGCTAGAGGTCTTGAACTTCTTCTGTGAAAATAAACAAGGCTACTAGCAAAGTGGTTACATTGGACATTAAGGCTAAAAATGTCGTGAAAAGTTTACGTGTCAAATGTGAATGTCAGGGCTTACCAACACTTTGATTACGTCACACGAGCAGTATGGAGGCATTTTGTGGTTTTGAAATGTTTTTTACGCTTGAAAAACTGGTCTCCAATGACTTTAATTGATTTGGATTTGTCTTCAATGCAGACATGGGCACGATTACAGATCTACGATTACGATTATGAAGCAGTATGATTACGATTACAATTATGATTATTAATCGTAATTGTAATCGTAATCATCCTGCTTCATAATCGTAATCATAGATCTGTAATCGTGCCCATGTCTGCCTCAATGCTGTTTTCATTTGTAACTCCAAAAGTGTTTTGAGGAATAAAGAAATTCATGGACCCTTAAATTAGCCTTGGGGTGAGTAGATGATGAGTGAATTTTCATTTTTGGGTGAACTTTTCCTTTAATCAGACCTTTCAGTCCAATGAGCTTGCTACCCTGCGATTCGCTTTGTTCTCCATTCATGTGTGTGTATGCTTGCCTGTGCACAAGTGAGCATTTATTTGTGTGTGTGTGTGTGTGTGTGTATTTGTGTGTGTGCATATGCATGAGCATGTGTACAGTATACAGCGCCCTCCATAATTATTGGCACCCCTGGGTAAGATGTGTTCTTTAGCTTCTAATAAATTCAGTTTTTTTCTAAATAATATAGGACCACAATGAACAAAAGAGGAAAATCCAACTTTTAATTCAAGTGCATTTATTCAGTGGGAAAAAATTCCACGTTAAGATAAAAATTTTTTACCTCAAATCATGTGTGCCACAATTATTAGCACCCCTGTTGTTAATACTTTGTACAACCACCTTTTGCCAACAAAACAGCAGCTAATCTTCTCCTATAATGTTTCACAAGATGGGAGAATACAGAAAGAGGGATATTCGACCATTCCTCTCAGCACAATCTCTCTAAATCATCCAGCGACCTGCGTACTCTCCTCTGCACTCTCCTCTTCAGCTCACTCCACAGGCTTTCAATGGGGTTGAGGTCTGGGGACTGAGATGGCCATGGGAGGAGCTCGATTCTGTGTCTGGTGAACCATTTTTGTGTAGATTTGGCCAAATATTTAGAGTCAATATCTTGCTGAAAAACACAGTGACAACCCATCTTCAGCTTTCGGGCAGAGGCCACCAGATTTTGATTTAAAATGTCCTGGTATTTCAAAGCGTTCATGATGCCATGCACCCTAACAAGGTTCCCAGGGCCTCTGAAGGAGAAACAGGCACACAGCATCACCGTTCCTCTCCCATACTTCAAAGTGGGCATGAGGAGCTTTTCTGCATACTCAGATTTTGTGATCTGCCAGACCCACTGAGAGTGTTTGTTGCCAAAAAGCTCTATCTTGGTCTCATCTGACCAAAGCACACGGTCCCAGTTGAAGTCCCAGTAACTGCTTAGTGAACTCCAGACGTTTGCGTTTATGATTGTGAGTGAGAAAAGGTTTTTACCGTGCATGCCTCCCAAACAGCTTGTTGGCATGTAGATAGCATCTGATGCTTGTTTTGTAGACTTTGTGACCCCCAGATGCTACCATTTGTTGCAATTCTTTAACAGTGAGCTTTGGAGAACTTTTTATTTCTCTTACCATCTTCCTCACTGTGCGTGGTGGCAAAATAATCTTGCGTCCTCGTCCAGGCTTGTTTACCACCGTTCCAGTTGTTTTAAACTTCTTCATGATTCCTCTGACAGAAGATATGGGCAGGTCCAGGCAAGTGGCTATTTTCTTGTAGCCATCCCCTGACTTGTGAAGGTCAACACACATCTGCCTTATTTGAATGGTGTGTTTCTTTGTCTTTCTCATGTTGAAAAGTGGATAAGAGAAATGCCCTCTGTGTCACGTCATATTTATACCCCAGGGAAACAGAAAGTGATGATTTACTAATTAAATGTTCCTAGATACTCTGATCAACTTTGTTAACTACTGTAGAAATGTAGAAATACTTCAATTACATTTAATTCCTGGGAATTGTTAGGGGTGTCAATAATTGTGGAACAGGTGATTTTATGAAAGATAATAATTTCTTCGTCAGGGAATTTTTTTTCCCCTTGAAATTAACTTGAGTTGAAGGTTACATTTTTCGAAGATTTTCAGTGTGAGAGTATGCTTCTGCAATAAAAATTTAATTTATTTTAAGGCTTTTAACACATCTTAACCAGGATGCCAATAATTATGGAGGACACTGTATTTATGCGTGCATGTGCTTGTGTGTGCATCTGTGGACATTTTTGTGTTGGCAGGGCCATATACACGCCCAGTCAGTTTCCAGGCGGGGCCATGACATTGTACTCGGCCTGCAGCAGGACGAAGCTGTTTTGCCGGATCTTACGGATCTGCACCAGCTCACCACTGTCCTGCACGTGTATGATGTTCCCATCGTGCTCGCTGAGTGACACAGCCGTACGCTTGAGACAGTACTGACTGTGCAGGTACCTCAGGCCTACAGCCAGAGCCATGCCCAGCCCAGCCGAGCAGCCCAGCAATACACCCACTTCCAGCCCACTCCTCCGGAAACCGCCTCCCCCTGGAAGCCCCTCCCCCTTTGCCCCTGCCCCGCTCTCCCTGGGTGGCCCTGTGTCCCCACCCCGGGACAGGTTGCGAGCGACCACGCCCTTCTGCAGCGCCCTGGTCCTGGGGGGTGGAGTCTGTCTGGGGGTCGTCCTTCCTTCAGGGACAGGGGCCCTGGCAAGGTCCAGATGAGAGCGACGTGGGGCAGGGGGGCGGTCGAGGTGGGGCAGAGAGGGTGTGAGCTCTGTCTGGTGGTCAGGCTCAGTCTGGTGGTCAGGGTCGGTCTGCAAGCTCGGCTGAGGTTCCTTTGGGGTCTGTCCAGAGGACAGCAGAGGGGAGGGATCCTCAGGACCAGACTGAATTGATAGCTGGCAAAATAGGAGTTCACACTGCAAAAAAAGTCACTTAACAAGCATTTTTGTCACAAATTTTTTTTTTCCCTCAAAAGCATAAATTATCAACTTATTTTCAACTACTTTTTGGTCGAAATTTTTTGGATCTGCTGACAAATCAATGAATTAGTCTGGCTGTTGCTCCCTAGTGGCAATATTTTTGTCTTATTTGGCAAAAAACAAATTTTTCTAAATGTAAATTTTAGATCACTCTGGTTGAGGTATGATTTTTGCAGTGCATCTCGGGCGTTGGGCAGGGGAGAGACTGGATCTGAGGTACTCGAGCATTTGGATAAACACGAGTCCAGGTGTAGACCGCTTTTATTCTTCCTTACAGAAGCCAGCCTGGTAGTCAGCCTCAGGAGGAAGGCCTAGCTTCAGGGTGTTAAGCAGAGGTATGCAGTCCTACATTGAACCTTTCCCAATAACGGACATTCCAGTGACTCAGGAAGAACTTATATGTGACAAGCTAATAACACTAACATAAGGCTTACATTTCCAACAAAACTGAACTAGATGTACTCCAGCAGCAGACAAAAAAAAAAAAAAAACTGGCTTATGCGCAGTTCATGAAAAAGGAAGGCAAAAAAATCAAGGATGACAATTGACCACTAGAGGGTGCTTAACACAAGGCCTTACTGGTTTTAATCAGATTCGAATCTCCTAGCCTGCATAGGCCACAAAGAATCCAGAACCCTGAATCATGGTTGAAATTTTGATGAGGGGCTTTAAAGCAGTGACTGCTATGACAAAAAAATTGCTTTTCCCTGATTAACTGCAGTGAAGTGTGGCTTTTGCTTTGCCAAGCACACAGTTTTGAAGCTGCTGCTGCAACACTTCCATGCTGAGAAAAGCCACTTTTGTTCCACATTGTAGATAGTGTGAAGTAGACAGAGCACAATCTTCCTTGCTTTGTTTTCTTTTTTACAATAATTTGTTTTACCTGTCCTACCTTTTTGCAGTGTAGGCAGGTCTGAGGTTCATCACTGGGCCTCTGGCTTGTAGCACTGGAGCGGAAAAGAAAATACAGCAAAAATGGCTTTACTCTCAGCAGCTGCATGGAGGTGGTTCATTGTACTTTCAACGCTGCCGGCACTGTTATCTTAGGTACTGACCAAGACATCAGACCCTGATTGGTCAAGTCCCAGAATGTCCAACGAAACACTTTCCCTGTGTTACATTCATGGATAAAATTTAATAGGGTTAGTCCCTTGTTTCCTTAACCTGGGCACCCTTCTGACAGTATGGACAGAACTTCTTGAAGAGCTTACGTGGTCTGGGCCTGGTCCAGGGACAGGTTGAATGGTGCTGAACCTTTGCGTGAAGCCAGGGTGGTGGGACTCCCTCTGGAGATTGCGGGGAGGGTTGAAGGCTTAATGTTGTTGTCCTCCGCTCTCTGCTGACTCCTCCATTTAGGCTCAGCTGTGGGGACTGTTAGCATACCGCCTAAGGTTTAGGGCTCATTCACTGCACTCTAAGAAAAACCACATACAGGAAGTCTGAAATAGGAGTTCTCTCCTTTTCTGTGGGTGGGAGCTTGTGTGCCTGTTACTAATGGTTTAGTTGTCCAGAGGGGTTGTGCCATCTACATTAATGGCTGAGATGTTGTAGCCCTGCACCCAGGAAATGACACTTTGTTCACTTGCTTTACCATGGAGTAAGTTTTATTATAAGACAAATACCATAACTTGCTCTAACCATTTCTTAAAGTGCATATCCTTGCTGATTTAAAATGCATGCATTTCACGCATTTCACACATTTTAACCAATAGAACACATTGGTCAGTGTCAGATATACCTGGTTCAATATCAGGATTTTAGACAGATTTCGTCTGGCACGAAAAAAGCTTGCGATTTTAATCTGGGGAAAATGACTTTCACTGATGTCACGTGTGGTTCCCACAGCCCATAGGTGGCGCTGGTCATTCTGTTGATAGTAGATATACTCGGAGGTTGCGTTATTGTTTATGGTGTTTATTTTTCCGATTTTGGGTGTTATTTGAAGTATTTGGCCGGAATAGTCAACAGGTTTGTTGTGGGAGGGTGCAGTAACACCAATAAGTACAATAACTTTTGTTTAGCTGCAATCAGTAAATGTCGGTGACCGCACATTCATCCATGCAGGCACTGGGTCTCTCAGCCCCCTGGATTTGAGGGAACCGCAGGTGACATTACAAATCTGGATCAATATGGCTAAGGACTCCATGGGGATTTTTCCAGATGCTTCTGGTAATTTTTAGAAATTGTTCTTTACACAGACCACCCTTGGCAAAATAACCCTTAAGATTCGGTGTATGAAGGCATAATCCTGTAGACAAAAAAAGACTAATTTGGTCTAGGATATGCACTTTAATTGAATACACAAAGATCCTCCCAGAAAGCAAACTGCATTACTTTTTAAAAGATTTTTGAGCTGTACTGGGTGGAATCTGTTTTTCACTACTCAGATCGAACTATTTTTGCATTGAATGAAAATCTGTCTCTCATGGCACTGATAGTCAGCACACTATGAAGAGCCGGGCAAACGGCCATCTTGGTCAGGATGAATAGGGTCTTTTCACTTCTAGCACTTTAATGAAAGCATCTTAAAAGGAAAATCTGAAAAATAACCACATTATGTGTTTCCGTTGGCCCGTCATGTAATTATTTCAACCATAGAATTATTCCACGGGACATTTTAGCTGCGGTTGAACGTCTGATTAGCAATTGCTGTAAAAAACATTAACTTTTTCAGCTAAGTCAGCTTTTTTTCAAAGATTATTTTTGGGATTTTCATCTTTATTTGCCAGTTGCAGAGTAGCGAGAGACAGGAAGGTTGGTGGAGAAGAATGGATTAAGACATGCGGCAAATGACCCAAACCGGAATCGAATCTGGGTCACCGCGAGAAGGACACAGCCTTTATGATGCGCGCACTTAGACGGATGAGCCATCGGGGCACCCCCTAAGTCAGCATTGTGACTTGGGGGCTTTATGATATTGCTCCTCAGGAGTGAGAAAATCTGGTGCGAGGAGGGGAGGTGTCCGGACTCAAGGCAATTCATTATCAGACAAACCGTAATGGGGCACCGGAGTTACTCAGTGTGTGATGTAATGGCATGCGATTTATCATAATAGCATTGTACATGAATATGGAAAAATGAAATGTAAACATGTCTCAGCCTGCCGAAGGACGCCCAGTTTTACTGGCTGGTCTCATTAAAATTCTGTGAGTGACACATGGCGCGAGTGGCCCGTCGCTTGTAATTGAATGTATTCATTTTTTCTCAAATTTTTCATTGGAATCATGTCTCAAGCTCAAAGGCAATGCCTGTCATTTTGTCTCTCTGACCTGCCCCTGATGTGTGGTTTTTACCCATCTGATAGTGGGGTGTGCCCAGCCCTCCTAATTGAGTTTATTGGATTGGCCAGCGTCCCTGAGGCTTTCAAAGACAGTCTTAGTACAAGAACCCAACTCAGCCCCCCCCCATGAAAAGGCCTGCCATATCTGGGTTTATCCTTGAGAAGAGAACAGGAAGTCCAGAGGACAGTGAAAGGCTATGCTAACTCCTTTATCCGCTTTTCCTCAGTACCTGAACTGCTCCAATTGGCTGTTTCCGTCCAAAATTCCGGCTTGGCTCCTGTGCTGTCTTCTGCCCCGAAATATGGGATGGAATTCTCACTCCCATCGATCACCAGGTCAGACTGAATCCGTGCCCAATACACGAAGTAGGACTGCACCACCGTTATGCTGGATTGGGGAGGAAGCAGGGGTTACGAGTGATATGTTTATATGCCTTTCCTCCACTTTCCCTGTCTGCCTGTTTTGAATGTTATGACTCGATTGAATGGGCCCTATCAGTGGTAATCAATGCCATAGATATGGGATAGCACATCCTACTCTACCTACCAGAAGTCATAGGGTCATGTTTTAGGGTTAGTGAAAGGCCATAGTTGTTTTTGTAAGGTCAAGGTTTTGGTTCAGGTTTAGGGAAAGGCAACTGTGATTATTATGAAAGACTGCAAATTCTTTTAAAAGACAAGTGTGCCTTGCAGTTTCAATTGTTAAACTTACGGAAGTGGGAGTCAGATACTGATCGGAGCAGAGGTGGTCCGCCGCCAGTAACAAAGGCCTTCAGAAGGAATAACCTAAACCTCAGACAGTTTACTCTTCCCGATTTGACATTCAAATTTGTTTTTGATAGCATTGTAATACATTGCACCACAAAATTATTTGACGTTTTCTTCCAAACATAAATGGCGACTTAAAATATCAATATGAATTTATAAATTCTGTGCTCATGTAGCTCAAGAAACGGCTCAGATTTGCATAAATTGGTTTGCGAGGCTCATCAAGCTATACGCCACGAGAATCCGATCTATATTCAGAATGTAGACACAGCTAAAGGAAGCTGTTAGGCACGATGCAGAGCTGAGTGACAGTTGCAAGGATGGTGAAAATAAATGTTGCAAAGTTAGCGAAAGTTTTCGATTTTTTTTTATTTATACTGCCATCCTTCCAATGCCATATCCATTATATCATTGGCAATAGGCATTCACTTTTTCATTGTCATTTCTTATTATAGGTCATATATTGGTCTTGGTTGTTCAGTTGATAAATTGTTTGATTGTTAATCAGGCAAAGTTAAACGAGAAAAGCTTGAGGGCAATTGAGCGGTAAAGGGTGTGGTTACTGAAGGTCCTCGGAACACCTGACGGCACGCCACTGCTCCTGAGGGAATGTTAGTTGTTGTATTCATCCATTCAGCCACCCCGACCTCCACCAGATGCAAACTGTTGCACTACACATTGACGTTATCTCTTCTCCTCTTTCACTGTCGCAATTGTGGCAGAAAACGCAGCTTCCTTTTGAATGATCAAAGTCATCAATCGATGATAATGTCCCTCTCAACCAACTTATACTTTGGTAGAGCTAAACTGCTCCCTATCTATGGTTCTGGTTTGAAATGACAATGCCTATTCAATCAACTGACAACATTTGGAGCAGCTTCCCAGTCACACCTGTATATGGAGGACCTTTCTTGATGCAGAAGCGATATCTACCATTAACTCCGGTAACTGAACTGCTTCCAGGTGAGCTTTCCCCTAGGCTCATCGACTCCTTTTTTGTCATTCTTTATGAGGAATAGCCAAGTATAATTTTCAGTCTTTTCCATTTTTGCAAAAAGCTCAGTCAATTAAATATGGGTCTGACAACTGGTCTGCTTCCCATCCTAAATACAGACAACTGGCCACTGTTTTGTTGTAACTGTTAAGTCATTAGACAGTTGGACAGTACACCTACCACAGCTAGTACACATAGACTACCTGGGACCACTCTATGCCACCGTTCTGCTGCTCAATCATGCTGTGAATGCCTTCAGAACCGAGCCCTCCGTCCCTAGAAAGGCTATGGTGTCATGGTTTGTGTATGTGCTTTTTGCTTTCTTTGTTACTCTCGTCCCTGACAACATCGTATTCTTTCCCCATCGGATTCCTCACCCCGCTGGCTGATTATTCCTGAGCGGTCCTTCCCTGGAGTCTATATAACCCGGAGGTTGCCACGCCTCCTTTGCTGGAGTGTCTGCTTTCAAGTTGCTTGCTTCGGCTCGAGAAATCTGTAGTCAGGCTTTGTCAGACTATATATTATCTTTATTTCTGGGAAGCTCTGCTTCTTTAGGGATTTTATGGCACAATTGTTTGGTGCCTTGCTATTTTCTTGTTTATTGAGTTTCTTTTCCTCTGTTGTTGCTCGCCTTGTTTCGGGCACTTAAGTCTTTCGTGTATTCAGAAACGCGAGCTCTTTTCCCTTCCATTCTCGCTTTATCACTTTCAGCTGTGCCAGCTCCATGCTTGGTGCACCTTCACCTGCCACGGCATCTGAAACTCCACATTAACCAGCCTTTACATATGGGCCAGTGATTAAGTCCTACATCAGAATTGCAGCAGCTAAAAGTAACAGTCAGAGTGAACTAAAAGCGTTTCCCAGTATTTTGTTTCAGCCACATGAATTTGTTCAAGTTTTCTGTTTGGAGGTAGAACTGATGATTGAAAACCCGCTAGCTGAGTCCTTAAGTAATATGGTAGGATCTCTTCTTGTGCACCTCAAGTTTTCACCACAGCTAGGATTAGTTTCTTGAGCAATCACAAGTGCCTCAGTTGTTGTTTAACTTGATAGACCTCTGCTGTCTTTATTCTACAGGCTAAGATCCTTGATCAAGTTCTCCCTAGAATAATGCCCTGAATGCTGGCAGCACTAAATGTCTGAGGTGCAAAGAATTAGTGTTTACCCATTCCAGACATTTTCAGCGAGTCATGCTTCTCACACATTTTTGCTTTTATCTGCTGCTCTATCTGAGTCCAAGCATTCCGTAGGGCATTTTCTAAATGGTTTCACAATATCTGGATTTGAAGGCCAAAAATGTGAGAGTGTAAATATAAAATACCACTCAGTTTTAATTGCATCATTATGGAACAGTCGTCAGGGTCAAAACATTTTCTCCTGTGAATTTTTGACCTGGCTCATATCAGCTCGATGGTACTTCAGATTGAGCTAAGTGCCCAGAATTAATCAATCACTTTTCCACAGAAAAGAATGTCTGCTACCTGCATCTTTTTAATAACATATTCATCCGGCTTCTTCTCATCCCATAAAGATTACAATCCTTTTGATTTACATGGATGCGTTTGGGAAACAGAAATTGGAATGGCAATGCCTGCCTGTGAATTTATTAGCTCTTAACCGATTCCCCTGTTAAAACATACAGAGGTTGAGGTGAAGGTAGGGATAAAGAATGGACTTGAGACAGACTTGCTGTAACAGAACAGGGGGTTCCTGGTGCAACACAAACACATCTGAGCTAACACAGCAGAACTCCTTGTATAGTATGCATCATGCCAAGCAAATGGGCCTGTAAAGAGCACTTCAGTGCTGGGTTAGCTCTAAAAATCCACTGCCCCAATTAGTACGATTCTCAGCAGCAGCTTACAGAAAGCGGACATCCCCCAAGGGTCTGTCCGGGGCTCTCCAGATGAAGGACAGATTCCTCTTCAACAGTTTGTCAGAATGTGTGACGGTATCTTCTGCATCCACACAGCCGAGTGCCCGGGAGCCTGGCGGGATGAGGACGAAGGTGCCAACAATGCGATCTTCGCGGACGGTGCGAGCTTGTAGCAGGAAGCCCATGAAGTCTTTGGTGCTCCTTACCACCACTGCGGAAACAGGAAGTCCGGCGTTAACACAATTCCTCCTCTGCCATACACTCCTTACTACCACAGAGCATTGCTGTGGCTATCCATCGTGGAGGCCTATAAATGTTATTAGAAACTAATTATAACAGAGCTACATGAGGTTCATATGCGTATGAACACTTAACAGCTGAGAATGAGGATGTAGGGAAGGGCACTGAGAAGGAGATAATGTTCACTCATGTATTTGCCTTCATTTTAGTTGTAAGCAGTATTCCTGCAAAAAAAGAGCACAGAGCTCTAAGGCCATTTTATAGCAACAAAAGGGAGAAAAAAAATTACCATTAGTACAAAAAGCCATTAAAAAAATTAAAGATGTAAGTGTTGCCTTTATAGTAAAAAAAAAAAGAGGAGAGGTCCTTTATAATGCAGCAACAATTCTGTTTTATGAGAATTTCTGTCATTTACAGAAACCTGAAGTGCCCAGCAGGGTAACTAAATGTGTTACGGCTCCAACTTGTTATTACATATATGGGATGACAGACACAATTTTAAAACTTTAACACATTTAATAAAACCAAACACTATTAACTAAACTACTATCTACTCTACTGACCAAGATTGATAAATACAAAAACAGAAATATTTACAGTCCCTTTGGTGGGGGTTGCTTGTTGATGTCCTGGGTGAGGAAAATGCTCTAACACAGGCAAAAATCCACTAAAAGCTTCACAGGTCTTGAACAGAATGACAGGTCTCGTCACATGTATCCCTCTCCTTGCAATTTCTCCTACTACTCCACTCCCTCAATTTTCCACCTGATATACTCTTTTGCAGACCCCTCCCACATTTAGACCTTTTTTTATTCTCTGGGACTTGTCCCAGACATTCCCAAGACATGCCCTAGCTCCAGTCTGGGCTTAACATAAGAAAGGTCAATACTGCCATCTAGTGGCAGTAGTATAACCTAGGCCCTGACTTCAGTACAGTGAAGCTCTTTGTGGGAAGAATAGTCATCTTATGGCTTAGGGCTAACAGTAGCCAATCTGTATAAATTTTCAAAAGATGTTTGGACCAAAAATCACTTTTTTCTTTTTTTAGCTTACCACCCCCATGGGCCAATAAGCAAATGTCATGGCGTGGCGTCCGTCATCAGTTGTCCAGAACATTTTTTATCTTTTTTTTTTTGGCCCAATGAATTTTCATGTAAATTTGCCAAAACATCCTACTAGACCATATTTCCAGACGTTGTTTTCGGATTTTTAATTGAATCATTTTTGAACATTTTGGCCCCAATGTTCAAGATAGGACTGAGAAATAAAAAATAATTCCTCAAAAACTGCATGATAATTTTTTTTCTAAATTAGGCAATCAAATTGCCTTGGTCAATGTACAGTGCGAGCATCATTTTGATTGAATCGACGGAAACAGGTCTGGTGGGGGCACTGTACTTTAACATTGAGTCTTATGGAGAATATGCAAGATGGCCTGTGGAGGCCAAATGGTTGCAGACAGAAATCAAGTTTGTATTATCGACATCTAGGAATTCATTTGGTGAAATTCAACTTGACTGTCAGTGACCTTTTAGGGTCAAACTTGACAGTGAAATTACAATAACTTGTATCACCTAAATGGTCACAGATGGAGACAAGGTTTTTATAGAGACATTTAGAAAGTCATATATGAAGTCCATTTGCTGACTCAACTTGACCAACTGTGACCTTTTAAGTTCACACTTGACATATTGAATTTTCAATTACTTGTATCACTGCTTCAGAGCTGAGGTTGTATTTCAGGTCTTAAAAATGTATGTGAACTTGTATCATCACTATAAGATGCCAGTAAGCAACAGGACCCTTGGTATTTATTTTATCAAAATTTTTTTGGTTCTAAATCATTTTTTAGATCTTGGAATTTTCTCAATCGCTTTGAGATCATTTTGAGGTCATAATATGAGACTTTTCAAAGGAATGCATCCTTTACATACGCAGTAGTCCAAGCATGTTCAAATCAGGCCATTAGGGCCAATAGCACTGCTGGTTTTCATTTCTACAGCCGAATTATGAACTAATTTAAACATGAAGGATCATATCTGAATTATGTTTGACTTTATTCATGTAGGATTTTGGGCAAATGAGTGCCGTTGTTGCTCTTTAGACTTCTAGTAAGAAAAGAAAAGCTAACTGCAGTACTGAGAGTGAGATCTGAGTATCCCTGTTGTTCACAGAAAAAAGTCTTATGAACTGTTTTCATCTTGAAATGAGTTGGAAAACCTGCTTCTTGAAAAGCAATTTCAACAGGGTACTCAGTAGGGTCCAAGTTGTTGTCAACAGTGGCCTGCATAATTCATCATAATTCATTGGTTAATGGTGCATTTTTGGGGGCCAGGAAGCACTAGTTTTGCTCTTTCTACTTTTTCCTCTTCTTCTTCTTCTTCTTCTTCTTGCTTACTAACTAATTAACTTACTAATTATGTAAGTTAATAATGGACAAACAAAATAAAACTACCTTCCTGTGAATAAAAATAAACTAAACTTGGCACAGTTCAAAAACAACATGGGCTGAAATATCAACCCAAAGTTCAAAACTATGAAAAATCATGAGAAAATAGTTTAGCTTCCACTAAAGTGATTCAGGACGATTTGGATAGAATCCAGAATTGGGCAGAAATGTGGCAAATGAAATTTAATCTAGCAAAATGTAAAGTTGTACATGTAGGTAATAAAATCATTAAACGGGATTACTTCATAGGAGGTTTAAAGCTGGAATGTGCTGCACGCAAGAAAGATCTGGGAGTGATTGTTGACCAAACCCTCACAGGTTCTAACCATTGTGCCGTAGCAGTTTAAAAAAAGCTAATCGGATGCTGGGATATATTGCCAAAAGCATTAAGTACAAATCTTAGGAGGTGATGCTTCTTTTGTTCAACACGTTCGTTAAACCTCATCTGGAGTATTGTGTACAGTTCTGGGCACCATACTTCAAGAAAGATATAGAGGCTCTGGAGAAAGTTCAAAGAAGAGCCACTGAGCTTATTCCAGGTATAAAAGATGATAGCTACGAGAAGAGGCTGAAGATCCTTAATCTCTTTAGTCTTAGAAAAAGAAGACTCAGGGTGATTTGATTGAGGTCTTGAAATATGTTAAAGGGATTAACAAAGTGAATTATGTAGGATTCCTTTGATCAAGTGTTGTGAGTAGAACTCGGGGTCACAAATGGAAGTTGAACAAAGGTGAATTTAGCACTGATATTGGAAATATTTCTTCACCCAAAGAGTAATTTCAATGTGGAATAGCATGACCATATTGTTGAGGCAGAGACCTTGGGGTTTTCAAGAGCAGACTTGACTTAAAGCTAGATACCATTGAGTCATTCAGTATCTGAAGGGATTTATTCACAATAGTATCAAGAAACTGGCAATCTTAGTTGGGCTGAAAGGCCTGTTCTTGCCATTCATGTTATGTTATGTTATGTTAACTACACCTAGCAAATTGAAGTAGAAATGATTTAATTCTTTAAAAATCGTTATTGATATTGAATGTTCATTTATATTTGAATTAAATCGCATTGCTTGCCAAATGTCAGCAAAACTGGTTTCCCGATCTTAAGGGGGAGGGTGTGACGGCCCTCTGTGCGTTACACGCATTCTCTTAAGCCTGTCTTGTAATTCTTGCGTTCCTTGCAGGTCACGTTAGGCAATCAGCAATATTAGGCTAACCGGCGCGCAGGTGTACCTGAGGCCTTTTAAACCTGCCACTGTGTTTTTCTCTCTAATTCTGTCCTGTTAGACTTGGGAGCTGCGGAGCTCATGGAATGCTACCTTTATTCGTCCAAATTGCGCAACCTCATGACCGGTTTGCCTGGCATTGGTGGCTTGCATCATATTTTTCGTTGTCTTAAAAATAAACTAAATTTGATGGAAACTTAACTCCATTTCTCCCCTTTGCTGTTTTGTTGCTCTCACTTCTGAGCGTAACAGTGCCCCCACAATAAGAACAATAGTTACGTCTACGCATGGACCATAAAAACACAAAGCACACGTGTTTAGGTTTTTTGTATGTCAAACACATGATAAATAAGTTTCCTTGCATTGAAGGCACACTCTCTGGGATTTTCGCTGCGTGAAGTCGTTTATCAAATTTTTTTGTCTTTTTGGAGAAGGGTCCTCCCGTGGATGCGACAGTCACAGGCACAGGCATGTCAGTAATTGCTATAACCCAGTGTTCCACACGGGCACAAATTTCACATTCTTGAACTTCAAATCATCAATTATTCCCTTTCTTAAAATTAATGTAGAAACGGTGCACAGGGTACAAGTCATTGAAACGAATGGTTACTTACGGTTAGGTAGTGGCATTGTCATCTGTTTAGTGAATGACATCAAGTTCATTTATGATACTGTGATGCAGACAACTTTATTTTTTGAGTACTGTAAATACAAATGAGTTCTTTGCAACAAGAGAAATTAAGAGCAATATTACTTCAAAGTATTTAAACACTGATAGAAGAGCAATTGCTGTCGAATGCGAAGGTCGTTTTGCTTAGCAGGGCTCGTCCAGGCCCCCATTAGTCGCAGGTTCCAATGCAGAGGCATTACTTGCAACTACGGTAGTTACTGCCACTGCTCAGGACCTCCTCCCAGATGGACATACCCGGAGAACTTCTAAAAGGAGGCATCCAGGAAGCATCAAAATCAGATGCCTGAACCACCTCGACTGACTCCTCTCAATGCTGAGGAGCAGCGGTTGTACTCTGAGCCTCTCCTTGATGTCCGAGTGGCTCACTCTATCCTTAAGGGTCAGCGCAGCCACCCTGTGAAGAAAGCTCATTTCATATTTGCAATCTTATTCTTTCACTCACTACCCAAAGTTTGAGACCATAGGTGAGGGTTGGAACATAGATCGACCAGTAAATTGAGAACTCGAACTCCTCCACTTGGAGTTACAAGCCATCCCCCACCCCCAAGGGACAATCCACCTTTTTCCAGCAGAGAAACATGGCCTCGGATTTGGGGGTGCTGATCCTCATTCCAACCGCTTCGTACTCAGATGCGAACCGCTCCAGCACGCATTGATGGTCACAGCATGATGAAGCCTACAGGACTACATCATCTGCAAACGCAGAGATGCAATCCTGAGGCCGCCAAAATGGACACCATCCAAGCCTCAACTGCGTCTTGACACCCTGTCCATGAAAATCGTGAACAAACTAGGTGACAAAGCACACCCTTGGCGGTGCCCAATGCAAGCACAACTCCTGCTTTGTTGTTTAGGGATTGGATGGCTTGAACTAACGGCCCCTGGGATCCATACTCCCGTAGCACCCCCCACAGAATACCTTGTGGGACACCAAGTCCACAAAACACCTGTAGACTGGATGGGCAAACTCCCATAACCCCTCCAGTATTCACGCAAGGGTGAAAAGTTAGTCCACTGTTCCACAGCCAGAATGGAAACCGCATTGTCTCTGATTCAGGAGGAACAATCTAGTGGAGTCTCCTTTCCAGCACCCTGACATATGCATTCCCGGGGAGGCAGAGCAGTGTGATCCCCCTATTGTTGGAGTGCGGTCTCTTTTCTAAAAATGGGAACAGCCTCCCCAGTCTGCCAGTCCAAGGGTACTGTGCCTGACATCCTTGCAGTGTTGAATGGGCGTGTCAGCCATGACAGCCGAACAACTTTCTTCAGCATCTCAGAGAGGATCTTGTCCATCCCCTGTGACTTGCCACTGTAGAGTTCTTTGACCACCTCAGTGACTTCCACCAAGGGAATTACTCTTCCGAATCTTTCGTCTCTACCTCCTCCATGGAGGGCGTATCAGTCAGATTCAGGAGTTCCTTAAAATTCTCCTTTCACCTCCAAATAGAATTTGCAGTCGAGGTCAGCAGTTCCCCACCCCTGCTGAAAACAGCCAAGGCAAAGCCCTGCCTCCCTTTCCTGAGTCGCCGAATGGTTTGCCAGAAACTCTTTGAGGCCACCCTCTGTCCTGTGGTCTGACCGATCAAAAATGTGACATTTTTATGGATGCTGCGTCCTACGGGCAAAACAGAGGAGGGACCATCCAGCTTGTCATCAGTGCACAGTTCAAAAGCCAGCATCCATTATTGTATGGGGCTGCATTATTGCCCGTGGCATGAGTAACTTGCACATTTGTGAAGATGCTATTAATGTTAAACAATATATACAGGTTTTGGAGTTTCATTTACTGCCATTCAGACATCTTTGACATTGAAGGCCTTGCTCATTTCAGGAATAAAATGCCAAACAGAACATTCTGCAGACAATACCACAACATGGGTCTGAAGTAAAAGAGGCTTGGTGCTAAACCTGTCACCCGCTAAAAATATTTGGCAGATTATGGAAAAAAATATTTGACAAAGGAGTCTGTGAAATGTTGATCTGCTAAAAGCCAATATCAAACAAGATTAGGAAAACATTTTGCTTCCAAAACCATAGCAGCGGGTCCTTAGTTCCCAAATGCTTTCAGAGTATTGCTAAAACAGAAAGGTGATGCAACACAGTGCATCACAGTGCATTACATATTGCCCCTGTCCCAACTTTCTTGTGTTATGGCCCCAATTTCTTATTACAATCTACAACACAACAGCAACAGCAAGGGATGACAGACACAGTTTTAAAAACTTAAACACATTTAATTAAACACAACAACTAACTAAACTGACCAAGATTGAATAGGAAAAAAAAAGAAATATTTAAAGTCCCTTTTTGTGGGGTGGCTTGGTGATGTCCTGGATAATGAAAATGCTCAAACACAGGCAAAGAAATCCACAAAAGAAACGTCACAGGTCTTGAACAAAATGGCAGGTCTGGTCATCTTCTTGCAATTTCTCCTACTACTTTACTGTCTCAATTCTTTTCCTTATATACTCTTTTGCAGACCCCACCCACATTTAGACCTCTTTTTTTTTTACTTTCTGAGACTTGCCCCAGACATGTCCAGGACATGTCTAAACATGACTCCAGTCTGAGCTTAACAAAAAAAAGGTAAATACTGCCATCTAGTGGCCTATATTCACATTACACCTCCATTCCAAAAGGGAAAAATTTTGACTCATAAAGGCAAAATTTTTCTTTTCAATACAAAATGGTTAAGTGAACACTTGTCTATATAATATCATACAATATTCAAACACATGATATATATATACATATTCAAACACGGGATAAGCAATCAGCAATTACATTGTCTGTACCCTTCACATGCTTAATTTCCAAGTCAAACTCCTGCAAAATCAAACTCCAATTCAACAATCTCCGATTCTTGTTTTTCATCTTACTCAAAAACATTAACGGATGGTGGTCAGTGTACACAATCATTGGCTTTTGTCCTGTACAAACATAAACCTCAAAGTGTTGTAAAGAAAGGACCAGAGCCAACAGTTCCTTCTCTATTGTGGAATAGTTCCTTTGGTGGCGATTGAACTTCCTGGAGAAGTATGCCACGGGATGCTCAATGTCATCAGAGTCACTTCTCTGTAGGAGCACAGATCCACAAGCTTGGTCGCTAGCATCGACCGCGATGGAGAACGGTTTGTTGAAGTCAGGAGATTTGAGCATGGGGAAGTGACACAGCAGAGACTTCAGGTGATCGAAGGCTCTCTGGCATGCATCATCCCAGGTGAACTTTACGCCTTTCTTCAGTTGGTTAGTTAGACTGAGAGCAATCTCAGCAAAGTTCTTGCAGAACTTGCGGTAGTACCAGATCATTCCAAGGAAGCGGCGCAAAGCTTTTTTGTTGTCAGGAACTGGAAAGTCCATGATGGCTTGGACTTTAGCATTTATGGGTGCCACCTTACCCTGGCCTATGACGTAGCCAAGATAGGTGACAGTAGCACAACAAAAGTCACTCTTGCTCAGGTTAACAGTCAGGTTAGCCTGGGTCAGGCGCTGGAACAACGTCTCTACATCTTTTAGATGTTCTTCCCAGGAGTCACTCCATGTGATCAGGTCATCGATGTACGCACCCGTGTGTGGCAATCCGGCGATTGTAGACTGTATCATCCTTTGGAACGTGGCTGGGGCATTTTTCATGCCAAAGGGTAGGACTTCATACTGGTACAATCCAGATGGTGTGGCAAAAGCAGAGATGCTCTTGGCCCTCTCAGTTAAAGGCACACACCAATAACCCTTCAATAAATCAATCTTGGTCAGAAACTTTGCTTGCCCTAAACTATCAATACAATCATCAATCCTAGGTATTGGAAACACATCAGTTCTAGTTATAGCATTGACTTTGCGATAATCTGTACAGAATCTAGTACTTCCATCAGGTTTTGGAACTAGCACGCAGGGTGAACTCCAATCGGAGTTGGAGGGTCTGATAATATCATGTTTTAACATGTACTCAACCTCTTTCTCAGCAATCTTTCTCTTTTCAGGATTCATCCGGTATGGATGCTGTTTTATTGGTTTGGCATCACCAACATCTACATCATGAGAGGCTATAGTAACTCTCTTTGGAACATCAGGAAACAAATCCTCATATTTCTTGATCAACCTTTCAAACTGATCTCTCTGTGAGGGTTCTAAGTGCTGGAGTTTTACATCAAGATTTTGCAACACTTCAGTGTTTGACAATTTATATGAAAGAACTTCAGCTTTAATTCTTGGTTCATCATCTTGAAACTCCCCCTCATCTTCACACGTTTCGACCATTGGAGGATCTGAAGTGACAGCTGCAACCCTAGCATTTCTGTCATGATAAGGCTTTAGCATGTTAATATGACACAATTGTTTTGGTTTTCTCCTATCTGGAGTCTTCACAATGTAATTGAGATCATTGAGTTTTGTCAGAATTTCATAAGGACCATGAAATCTTGCCTGTAATGGATTGGACTGCAAGGGCAACAACACAAGGACCTTTTCTCTTGGTTTAAACTCACGGCTTCTAGCCTTATGATCATACCAAGTTTTCATTTTTCCCTGACTTGATTTCAAGTTCTCTTTGGCAAGGTCACAAGCTGCACGCAATCTTTCCTTGAACTTGCTAACATAGTCTAACAGACTGATATGCGGCTCTTTCTCTTGCCATTGTTCACTCAATAATAGCAAAGGTCCTCTCACTTCATGACCAAACACTAGCTCAAATGGACTGAATCCAGTAGACTCCTGCACTGCTTCTCTAGCTGCAAACAACAGCAAATGAACCCCTTCATCCCAGTCTTTCTCATGGTCATAACAATAAGTCCTCATCATTGTCTTGAGAGTGGAATGAAACCGCTCTAAGGCACCCTGACTTTCTGGATGATAGGCACTAGAAAGAATCTGCTTTGCACCTAGTTCATACACAACCTGCTGAAACAATCCTGAAGTGAAATTGCTACCCTGGTCTGACTGAATTTCCCTGGGAAGGCCAAACAACATGAAGAACTTTATCAAAGCCTTCGAGATTGCAGTTGCCTTGATGTTACGTAGAGGTATGGCTTCGGGGAATCTGGTAGATGCACACATGATTGTCAACAAGTACTGATTTCCAGATCTAGTCTTGGGTAATGGACCAACGCAATCAACAATGACCCTAGAGAATGGCTCCCTAAATGCTGGGATAGGCTGCAATGGAGCTACAGGTGGGTCTAACTGGTGTTTTCCAACTACCTGACAAGTGTGACAGGTTTTGCAAAAGTTGGAAACGTCTTTCCGAAGCCCAGGCCAAAAGAAGTGTTTCATGATCTTATCAACAGTCTTGTTAACACCAAGATGACCTCCTAAAGGTAAACTATGAGCCATTGTTAAGATCTCATTCCTATAGACCTTCGGAACAACAATTTGCTTGACCACTGCCCAATCTGCATTGGCAGGGATATCAGGAGGGCGCCACTTCCGCATCAACACACCATCCTTGAGATAATACCCAACTGGAACTGCGTCTATTTCTTTATCAGGAAAGGCTCTCCTCTTTAGTACACAAATTTCAGGATCATTAGTTTGCTCCTCAATCAACCGCTTTCTGGACAGAGACAAGTCTCCAGACACATCAGAATCACCAGACCCATCCGGCTGGCTGAATAGAGAACTGATAAAAGTATCTGATAAGTCCTCAAACGGAGAAACCATAGTAGGCCAATCAGAGTCATGAGGCGAACCACCTGAGTCCTGACTATTCAATGTACTGGACGGCACCACATCATCTTCTTCTTTAGCCTTCTTGGCCATAGCACGAGTCACTGCGCAAGAAGGATACAGAGATGGGTCCTCATCCCCATCTTCAGTGCTCGGCTGTGAAGTAAGATGTACAGGGGGAACTACTTTGCCCCCAGCCAGGTCATTGCCTAGCAACAGAGAAACACCCTTTATAGGTAGACTTGACATAAGTCCCACCTTTACCTGTCCTGTAACTAAATCTGACTTCAAGAATATAGAGCGCAGGGGTACAGATACAGTCCTCCCTTCAATACCTTGTACAAGTATGAAATCCCCTGAAGCGGTCTCATCACGTAACTCCAAGGAGTCCATCAACAAAAGTGACTGAGAAGCTCCGGTATCCCTTAGGATATATATGGGGACAGGAGTAGTATGCTCATTCAGAGCCACAAATCCCTCTGACACAAATGGAAGAAATTCCTCCCTCACAAAGTCAGCTGTATTAGGCTTTTTAGCCCCACAAGAAGCAGGCAATTTAGCAGATCGGTCATCTACTACAGGGGTTTCTAACCTTGTTTTCACAAAGGCATTTGGTTTGGTATCCTTTTCTTTTTCTTTCTTAGCTTTAAGGAACCAACAGTTAGTTGTAACATGATCAGATTTCTTGCAATAACTGCAAACTAGACCACTTTTGTCACTATCAGCTTTCACACTTTGATCAGACCTGTTACTGGATTTCTGAGCACCATCACCAGATTTGTCTTTGTCTTTGGGTGAGGAATCTTGAGTATCACCATAACCCTTTTTCTGAAATTGAGACCATCTATTATTCCTGCTAGACTGAAATTTGGACTTATGTGTGAGAACATATTCATCTGCAAATTTGGCAGCTGATTGCAAATTCAGTGCTTGCTTCTCATTAAGGTAGGTCTTAACATCATCTTTAACACAGTTCTTGAATTCTTCAACTAACACCATCTCTTTTAGTGAGTTGAAATCATCTTTGACCTCCATAGAAGTACACCAGCGCTCAAAGCAAACCTTCTTCTCATTAGCAAATTCCACATAAGTCTGATTTTCAGATTTCTTCAGACCTCTGAATTTCTGTCAGTAAGCCTCTGGAACCAACTCATAAGCTCTCAAAATAACCTTTTTGACAACCTCATAATCAGAGGAATCATCTGCAGACAAAGCCGAATAGGCTTGTTGTGCTTTACCCTTGAGGACAGTTTGCAACATCAGAGGCCAGTGTTCCTTTGGCCACTGGCAACTCTTTGCTACCTTTTCAAAACACTGGAAATAGTTGTCAACATCCTTTTCCGAAAATGCAGGCACCAATTTTACCTCCTGGCTAGCCCGAAATTTATTTTCAGTTTGAATTTTAATTTTTAGTTGCTCCATTTGGAGTCTTTCTTCTCTATCGAATTTCTCTAATTCAAAATCTCTCTGTCTTGCAAATTTTTCTAACTCAAATTCTCTTTGTTTTTCTTTTTCTTCCCTCTCAAATTCTCTTTGTTTCTCATTTTCCTCCCTTTCTTTCTCTTTTTCCTCCCTTTCTTTTTTCTCTTCTCTTGCTAATTTTTCCAACTCAAACTGCCTTTGTTTTTCTTTTTCCTCCCTTTCAATCTCTAGCATTTTTAATTTAAGTTCCATTTCTATATTTGGATTTTCCACTGAAAACTGTTCCAGATCTCCTGGTGCAAACACATTTTCATCAATGTAATATTCAACTATCTCTCTAGCCAGTCTTGCTTTTCGCATGGCTGGTTTTACCTCTGTCAGCTCTAAATGTCTGCAAATTTCTAGCAGTTCTGTCTTTTTAAAAGACTTCAAAACCCCTACGGTTGGTGATGCCAAGAAATCATCCATTGCTGTTGTCAATATATATGTATTCAATTTTAAAAAATCAATTTTACAATTTGAAATGTTAGATTTTCAATAAATTACTCACAAAATGGTCTATCCCGGACCTTGAGCCCCCAATTTGTTATGGCCCCAATTTCTTATTACAATCTACAACACAACAGCAACAGCAAGGGATGACAGACACAGTTTTAAAAACTTAAACACATTTAATTAAACACAACAACTAACTAAACTGACCAAGATTGAATAGGAAAAAAAAAAAATATTTACAGTCCCTTTTTGTGGGGTGGCTTGTTGATGTCCTGGATAATGAAAATGCTCAAACACAGGCAAAGAAATCCACAAAAGAAACGTCACAGGTCTTGAACAGAATGGCAGGTCTGGTCATCTTCTTGCAATTTCTCCTACTACTTTACTGTCTCAATTCTTTTCCTTATATACTCTTTTGCAGACCCCACCCACATTAAGACCTCTTTTTTTTTTACTTTCTGAGACTTGCCCCAGACATGTCCAGGACATGTCTAAACATGACTCCAGTCTGAGCTTAACAAAAAAAAGGTGAATACTGCCATCTAGTGGCCTATATTCACATTACACTTGGAACAAGTTGCTGTCATAATGAGCAAATCATTTTCAAAAAACAATAAAATTTCTCAGTTTCAACATTTGATATGTTGTCTTTGCACTATTTTCATTTAAATATCGGGTTTAAATTATTTGCAAATCATTGCATTGTTTTATTTACATTTTACACATTGTCCCAACTTTTCAGGAATTGGGGATGTACATAAATAGATTGACAGATAGACAGGCAAAACAGCCCAAGTCTGGGTCTGCTATTTTTTCTGTCTGTCTGCCTGCCTGCCTGCCTGTCTGTCTGTCTGTCAATCAACTACATCAAGAATTGGAAATAACCCAGAAGCCTTTAGGTATTGCATCAACAGGGCTCTGCGTATCATGATTACGAGACTACACGTGATGTAACCCGAATGTACGCCTACTCGGTGTCTTGTTGCTAATGAAATCATCTGACCCTATCAGCAAGTCTTGAAATGACTGAATAGTCACACCCTCATTGCCTAATGTTTTACCATTTATTGTAAAAGAATGTAAATGATAATAGAAACAATATTCAAGTTTAAAACTGATTAGATGAAAACATTGCTTGAGATTTAATTAAAATTAAAAATTTTATTTTACAATGTAAAATAATCTCTGGCCAGTCAGTGGTAATACTAGACCATGGACTCTCAGGTAAAGCATCTTGACTGAGGGTTCCACTATAGCAGTGGTTCCCAACCCAGTCCTCAAGGACCCCCTGTCCTGCAGGTTTTTGTTGCAGCTCTACTTTTGCACACCTTATCCATTGAAGGCTCAATGCACCTTAATGCGCACCCTGTTCAGGTAGATTTTTTTCAACCAATCAGCATGAAGCCCTTAAATGGATCAGGTGTGAAAGAGTAGACCTTGAGCAAAAACCTGCAGGGCAAAGGGTCCTTGAGGACTGGGTTGGGAACCACTGCACTATAGAGTGGTGATTCCACCTGAGAGAGTGTTCCTGGGGAGGTAGGAGTGTGCAGCCGTCTGCAGGGTAACGTGGCTGTGGTGAGGGTCCTGGGGATGAGCACGAATGTGCCCCGGCTCCATCTTTAAGCAGGATGAGGGCTTGGCTCCCTGGGAAAAGGCCCAGACAGGGAGGAACGGGCTTAGAGATGTTGCCATGCACAGTAGGAGCATCTCAGAGAGGCCTTTCATCACCTGTGGGCAGAGGTGGGGAATCCAGGTTCAGAAAGTTAGTCCTCCCTAGTATCTTGTACCCCTCGCCTTGTCACCAAAGGTGAAAAATCCAGATCATAGAATGAGTCAGAGTAGTGTTCCTACCAATTAGATGTTCTGATTAGCATAAAGGACCTTTCCCTCTTGTCAATTCAGTGTAAAAGAATAAGCAATCAGATTGCCTTATAAGCTCCCGGCTGACCCAATAGTTCTGCTATATTGTCCCTCAAATAAAGTGATCACAAGCTGTATGTAATAGGTGAAGTTGCTGTCTTTGTCAATGGCCAGAAAAGTCCACTGGAGCTGATTGGATGCACTCAAGTCATGGCTTGACAATTGGTCCGTACAATCTTAGCACATAAAATGTGAGCTTAGGATTTACATTGCAGAGGATTTACTGATGCAGTGTGAGCTGGATGAGAAATGACTATGAAGCTGTTTATTTAAACCAGTAGGACTATTACTTGTTAAAAAATTAGACTACCGAATTGTCTCATCAATAAATGACCTAAGTAACGGATGATAGCTGAGTTTTTATTACCCCTCAGCCCGAAAGGGCTAGGGGTATCGTCGTCACAAACGGTGACCGTCCGTCTGTCCGTCTGTCAGTCAACAATTTCGTATTCTGCGTACTAACTCCGAAACGACATGACAAAACTGGCTGTCAGTATTCACATTGTGACATGACTCGACTAATTTCGGTGATTCAAGAGACGTGGCGGGAGTAGCTGTAAGTATCCACAGTATGACATGACTTGACTAATGTTCTTGATTTGAGAGACGTGACGATGAATCAGCTGTAAGTATCCATACTGTGACATGACTGGACTTATGTCTGTGTGATCGGTGAAGTCGTTTTGGAGTTATTGCGCGGAATGTGATTTCAAGATGGCGGCTGTAGTGGCCATATTGGATATCGGAGCATGACCAAAATAGATAGGCTTCTGTAGTTCCACACCCCCAATATCACATCGAAAACGAAAGTGATCGGTGAAGTCCTTTTGGAGTTACTGCAGGGAATACGAAATTGTTGACAGACGGACAGATGGACGGACGCCGTGCGTGATGACAATATCTCTAGTCCTTTTGGGCTGAGGGGTGATAATAACAAAAAAAACAGAACGGTATTACTGGCAGGACCCTTCAGCCCCGAGCTTTATTTGAGCATGTGCATCGTTTGTGCGTTGTTTCACTAGAAAGTGAGTGTGAGAATGTTTTAGTATTTTGCTGCTGACCTGCTATCAGTGCTTGTGAAGTTCAAAGCACTTTCTCCCCGTCATGCTACCATTCCTATGTAAGTTAAGAACTTTTTCCAGCTGATGTGCCAGAGAACTATCCACATTGTGACAAGACTGGACTGGCTAATGTCCGTGATCTGAGAGATGTGATGAAACTGGCTGCAAGTATCCACAGTGTGACATGATTCAACTAATGTCCGTGATTCGAGAGACGTGATAAAAACTGGCTGTAAGCATCCAAATTGTGATATGACTCGACTAATGTCCGTGATTTGAGAGACGTGGCTGGAGTAGCTGTGAGTATAAACAGTGTCATATGACTCGACTAATGTCCTTGATTCAAGAGACGTGACGATGAACCAGCTGTAAGTATCCAAACTGTGACATGACTGGACTTATGTCTGTGTGATCGGTGAAGTCATTTTGGAGTTCTTACGCGGAATGTGATTTCAAGATGGTGGCTGTGGCGGCCATATTGGATATCGGAGCGCGACCAAAATCGATAGGTTTCTGTAGTTCCACACCCCCAATATGCACATCGAAAACAAAAGTTATCTGTGAAGTCATTTTGGAGTTCTTGTGTGGAATGTGCTTTCAAGATGGCGACTGTGGTGGCCATATTAGATATTAGAGCGCGGCCAAAATCGATGTGTTTCTGTAGTTCCACACCCCCAACATGCACTCCGAAAACGAAAGTGATCGGTGTACTCGTTTTGGAGTTATTGAGCGGAATGTGATTTCAAGATGGCGGCTGTGGTGGCCATACTGGATATCGGACCGCAACCCAAATCGATAGGCTTCTGTAGTTCCACACCCACAATGTGGCCGTGCTTGATGAGAATACCCCTCGCCCTTTCGGGCTGAGGGGTAAAAATGGGAATACAGAAGATGGAATTCAGAGAAATGTGGATTTTTCAAATAAATGATGTGGATAATAGCCGATTATTTAATATATAATCTTGATTAATTAATTACCTCCTTAACAAGCACTATTGCTTTGCAATTAGCAGATATATAATTTGTTGCATCATGTTGCAAATCACTGGTTTTGCGATTCTTTGATTTCTTGTTCGAAGTTTCAAAATTGCTTCATGTAAAATAGGAATTCTTTTAGATGAAGATTGCCATTAGCAGGTCCAGTCTAGAACTGCTGGATTCTAGGCTATATCCCATTTTAGTGAAGACCAGATAGAACTGATTGAGTTAAGTTGTGGAGTGAAATTGAAACCAGAGGATACAGTGTGCTTTCACCATGAGAAGTGTTACCTCTCAAACTCTGAAAATTTGTCAGAGGTACTGTGCTGACCCTTTTAACGTTCATCCGAAAAAGGTGTCAAGTAAGTGTATAGAACAAGTGCTTGTCGTTTAGTATGATGATTCACAGCCGTATCAGGTGACACATTTCTTACTTTGTTTCTTTAACAGACACTTGTCGTGCTAGATAAAAATGCTGCTTTGGGCTTAAACCTGGGAAAAAAATTGCTCCAGGTGCAAATAAGAGGTTGTTATAGCTTCAGGCCCTATTGAACAGGAATGCCGTATGCCTGCTGATTCTGAAGACGAGGATTATGAACCAAGAACTGAAACAACGCAAGCTTTAAACATATTTAAACATAAATATTTTGCATCTCTTCATTGTTCATTAATGAAAACAGACACTTGTCTACTACGAGAAAGGGAGAAGGTTTCTTACGGAAAAAGGAAACTAGAACAGGTGAACGATGCCATGAAAGCCAAATGTGCTTGTGTACTACAAGTGTCGGAGGAAAGCCTTGAAGGCTGTGGCAGGTGTAAGGATTTTGAAACTTTATTTGGTCTCTTAAAACAACAAATTGCAGACGCATCATCCAAAAAAGAGAGGATCAAACTGCTGACACTTAAGCCGGAAAGCTGGACACAGGAGAAGACTGCTAAAGAGTTTGACATATCTAGACACCGCGTGCATCTAGCACAAACACTTAAAACAGAGAAGGGAATATTGGCAGAGCCAATAATAGATAAACGTAGAGAGCTTCCACAAGCTAAAATTGATTAAGTGTTAGAATCGTATCAGTCAGATGAATTCTCGCGCATGTGATTAGGGAAAAAAGAGTGCGCGACTTGCAGGAATGAGAAAGAGGAGAAAATTACTGCACAAAAACGTCTCCTGCTAGTCAACTTAAGAGAACTTTATATAGACTATAAGAACAAGTATCCTGAGGATAAGATAGGATTTTCCAAGTTTTGCCAGCTTAGGCGGCGTTGATGCGTATCGGCACGAGGTTCTCAGTCAGTATGTGTATACCAGCAGTATCAAAATGCCAAGCTTCTCGCCTATGCCCTTCCGTAAATAAGGTAGACAACAAAGATATCTTGGAAATGGTGGTGTGCAACATGAACGAGATTGCATGTTAGGAGTTTGTGGTAACTGCCCTGGAAAGCAAGCTGTCAGCGATTTCCTATTAGAGGTCTTGGAATCCAAGGAGTTTGACTTGGATGAAGATACAACCAATAAGCAGCGTGGTCAAACCAACAATAGGTGTACTCTGCTGACCTTAACAGTCATAGAAGAGGAATGTATCTTATCAGCGAGTGACTTATTTGATGCCCTTAGGCCAGGGGTGGGCAATCACGGTCCTGGAGGGCCGGTGTGTATGCAGGTTTTTATTCCTATCAATTACCCTGACAAACTGAGTTAATTGATTGCATGCACAAATATGGATTTTCGCAATGATTCGATCAAAGGAAAATGTTTTATGAAGAGAGACAAGACTAGTCTTTATAGTTTCATGATAATTTAAAGAAATGCGCATGAAACGTCAGATTTCATAAATGGTTTGGCTAATTGAGACAATCAACTAATTAAAGACCAGACGTTGGTGTGAAAACCAGGGACAGATACGGCCCTCGCTGCCCACCTCTGCCTTAGGCAGCATCACTTTACTGCTAAGGTGCAATCTTCCTACTTGTCCGACAAGAAAAACAACCAAGCGCCTGAAGAAGCGATAGTTCTTATGGATTTTGTGCAAGAGGCTGTCCAAGGAACTGGAATATCACTGGAATAACAATCAAGCCACTTTACATCCCTTTGTCTTCTACCACAGGGTAAAAGATGATCTGCAGTGCTTAAATTATTGTAATTTCTGACTGAAGCACGACACGATGGCAGTCCATGCCTTTCTATCAGCAGTTTTTCCACTCTCCAGGTGCCAACCACATGTCATATACAACCCCAATTCCAAAAAAGTTGGGACAAAGTATAAATTGTGAATAAAATCAAAACGCAGGGACTTTCAAATCACACCAGCCAGTATTTTATTCACAATAGAACAGAGATAACATGGCAAATATTGAAACTGAGAAATTTTACAATTTTACTTGCAAAATAAGCTCATGGAAGCTTTGAGGAGACAAGTTTCTTGAGTTTGGCCATTGGAATTTGATCCCACTCTTGTTTAATACAGGCTTCCAGCTGCTGGAAAGTTTTGGGTCTCCTTTGACAGACTTTTCGTATAATTATGCGCCAAATGTCCTCAATCGGTGAAAGATTAGGACTGCAGGCAGGCCAGTTCAGCACATGGACTCTTCTACTATGAAGCCATGCTGTTGTCATAGCTGCAGTTGTTGGTTTTGCATTGTTTTGCTGAAATACACAAGGCCTTCCCTGGAATAGATGTCATCTGGAGGGGAGCATATGTTGCTCTAAAACCTTTATATACCTTACAGAATTCATGGTGCTTTTTTAAAACATGCAAGTGTCCCACACCATATGCCCTAATGCATCCCCATACCATCAGAGATGCTGGCTTTTGAACTGAACGCAGATAACAGGAGGGGTGGTCTTTCTTCTCTTTAGCTCGGAGGACACAACACCCATGATTTCCAACAAGAATGTCAAATTTGGACTCATCTGACCACAGGACACTGCCACAGACCATTCCAAATGAGCCTTGGCCCATAGACCACGGCGGCGCTTCTGGATCATGCCCAACAATAGCTTCTGTTTTGCATGATAGAGTTTTAGGTGGCATCTGTCGATGACACGGTGGACTGTGTTTACTGACAGTGGTTTCTCGAAGTATTCCTGGGCCCATTTAGTAAGGTCAGCGACCGAATCATGCTGGTGAGTGAGGCAGTGGCGTCTGAGACCTCAAGATCATGGGCATCCCATAAAGGTCTTCAGCCTTGTCCCTTACGCACAGAGATTTGTCCAGTTTCTCTGAATCTTTTGATGATGTTATGCACTGTCGATGATGAGACCTTCAAAGCCTTAGCAATTTGACGATGAGGAACATTGTTTTTAAAGTATTCCACAATTTTTTTACGCAAACCTTCACAGGTTGAAGAGCCTCTGGCCATCTTTACTTCTGAGAGACTCAGCCTCTCTAAGACATCCCTTTGATAGCCAATCACGTTCCACACCTGATGCTAGTTAATTTTACGACTTGGTAAATATTCTTTCAGCTGATTCTCTTATATATTAATTGCTTTTTCAGCCCTTTTTCTGCCAGTGTCCCAACTTTTTTGAGACCTGTTACAGCCAGGAAATTCTCAATAAGCTCATTTTGTGGATAAAACTGGAAAATGTCTCAGTTTCAACATTTGAAATGTTATCGATGTTCTATAGTAAATAAAAAATGGGCTCATGTGATCTGAATGTCAATGCATTTTGATTTTATTCACAATTTATACTCCGTTCCAACTATTTCAGAATTGGGGTTGTATTAACCCCCATAGACATGTTTAACTCTGCAGCAGCAAATATTCCAGGAGTGCAATTCGTCTGTTTCATCTGAGGCTGTCTGTGATCATTTTGAGTCCCAATTTTCAATGGGCAAAACGATTGCAGGGACAAAATTGCACGATGCATTCAATCGCCATATTTTGCGAGGAACTACAGATGAAATGGCTTTCATGTGATGCTGATGCAAAAACCGTGGGAATTCAATCATGATAGCATTTTATTTTCACGAGCAATATAAGCACAAGTGTACACAAACCGCCCAGAAGGAAAAACTATCCTTGTGAATTTCATCAATACATAGTTCTGTGTTTTATTGATGACGCTGGACAATTTGTAATATGGAGAGATAATGCATTTCCTCGTAAAGGAGATAGTAAAACTCAGTTTCACTTTGTAAAAATGAATTTCAGGAGTAAAACGAGATTGTTTGAAGTAAACTTCAGTAGCATTTGATGTTTAATTTACATCTTGGGTTTTTGGTCATGTGGTGTATTTCAGACTTTTGTTTTAGTCGAGCCAAACCGAAGTCAAGGGGCCAAATGCGTTTTGGTGCTTACAAAGTCAATGTACAATGTATTTGTTCACGATCCGTGATATTTTTTGGCTTTGAATAGAAAACTATCAAAAGCCCCTCCTTTGGATTAATTAGCATTTACATTGTGATCAAGGATAGTTGTTCTATCAATTTTTACCTGAAGAAGTTTCGGCTAGTCGATGGAACTTGGTATACCTGGACATAAAGCACAAGAGATTACTTGTATGAAACTTTATTAGCAAATTTTAACTGTCGACATTACCATTTACCACTTTGAAAAATATGCTAATTTAGCATTTTTGCTGACATGACACATTTCAAAGCTTCAGTTTTACTAAACCAATTGGACTGGAGGGTCACAACGCATTTTGCTACCTACCACGCCGATATACAGTGTGACTAGAAAGACAGGTGTGAAATGGTGAATATGCTGTATAAAAAAAACCTGTTTGGATAATTCTTTGGAAAATGTCGGTATGCAAATTTAACTAGTATTTTCCACAGTTCTTGATTTAACATTACACAGTCGACAACATTTCTGATGTTGAATTCCAAAAGCTAACAATGTATTGTCATAGGTAGGAAAAGAGTAAGCAAATTGCATTGATGTGCAGGGAGATACGGCCCTCTAAACATTGGCCTGGGATCAAGCAAAATGGCACTATGGGCGTGGTAGGAATATTTCAAAATGTGTATCTCAAAAACTATTGCACCGTTGACTCTGAAATTTGGGCAACTCATTATTGGTCCTAAGGGGTATTCTTAAAATAGGTTTCACCGAAATTGGGGGGTGAGGCCCAGAGCCCTATTCAGTTTGGCGTGGAATGACCAGTATGACAAAATAATCACCTTGCTTTACAGGTGTAGTAAGATTCCATTATTTTGTATGGCTGGATTTCAACGTTTCACAGTTAGATTATGAGGAGTTTGATTTTTCTGCGCAGATTACCAGCACTTAGCTGTAAATTCACCCGTTCCATCAACAATCTAAATTTCGGCACGTATTCTTAACCCCTTTCTGCAGATGTAGACGCTCGCGTCTATAGAACTGCAAATTTAAGCACTTAGTTACAGTACTCGACCACGAGATGGCACCCCCGGATCAGCTTTTGAATATTCACAAGCAGGCAGAGCTGAAACTCGATTTAGAGTATGGGGAAGTTCCCTCCAATCCCTGTTTTTCAGGAGTTGCATGAATTAGACTCCTCAGCTAAGCCTGATGTGCAAACTGGTCAATATCCTTGCCTATAGTATCAATCCAGTAGTTCCAAAAATTATCACTTGCGACAGAAAAAACTTACTCTGTAGCAACCATTTTAGCTACAGTGAGCCAACAGTATTCCAATTAGTGGTTAAAAAAATACGTTTTGTGAAGCAAAAAAATCCGATATAGTATTGATTCTCTCACATTCGACTGTCAATTACAGTCATCACACACAAAATATGCGTAGTTCCCTCTCATGGATTAACGCATAGATTCCTCCATTGACAAATTCAGCGCTCCCTTCTATCCACCCAAGTACTGGTGTCGATAGCCAGTCACTCAATTATATACTCAGATTCATCTGCGTAACTCTACAGTCATAATTCACGCCCTAGTGAAGCTTCCCTGGTAACGATGTATTGATAGACTCGTTTCTTATCCAATTCCCAGGTGTTTAAACTTTCCTCAATAACTGAAATGCATTTATCGGACAATAAGAATAGGATACAAAGCTAAGCGTAAAAGAAACGTTGGTTGTATTATTCGTATGTTGGCCATGGTTGCGCAGCTGAAAATAATGCAATATCAAAGAAACAAAGACACCCGAAACCGGCCTGAAGTGTTCAGTTTCATTTACGAGATACATGTTGTATGGACGCGGTCAATGGGAATTATTCCGAATGAAACGGCACTGGAGGGTTCCTTCTACCCGATACATTTGTCTCTGGAGGAGGGCATCAATGAAGAAAACAGGTTATACTTCTACTCTGTTTGCATTTTGCTCAAAATAGCTTTTTGCTGTAGAATTTATACCGCGTTTAAAGACATTGAATGCCGAGGTTTTCGTTTCTCCAAATGCATGCAGCCCACGCACATCGGTAGATCCCTCGGTAGGTTCATTACACCATTCTGTTGAATATGGAGGCATATGTCGTTTGATTTTTCCTGAAAGTGAAATTTCTGTTCTGTTAAAATAAAATAAGGTATATTTCAGAATTCTGATATTGCGGAGTTAGTGAGTTTTTACCCTTATAAGGTGTAAGGTTATGAGCTTGGATGTGAGAGCGGTTAGGTTTTCATTGCAGCGTGAATGTTATAGCTGTTTAATCAGCACTTTATTTAATGCTTGGGGGACTTCGAAAAAAAATGGACAATATTGTTAACTTTATTATGGAGAAGAGGCATGTTTTGTGTTTGGAGAGGTTACTGGTGACCAATGATGTCCAACTGATATTGATAAATTCATGCTGAACTCAACCAGAAAATTATTAGTTCATGCTGAATTTCGTGCCCCAAAAGTTAATTTGTGTTAAATATATGATTAATGTATGATTTGACAGTGAACCATTTTGATGAATCTCAGACTTTGGGGAGACACCTGGATAGCAGCCTAATTTGGCTCATAGCAAGCGAGTAATCTAGAATGAAATGTTCAAGATGAATTGTACTTGTGGTCAAGAAGTTTATGATTCCAGAAATGTATAGTTTTAAGCCCCAGCAGGTTTTCAATTGTCAATATTATTTTTTTTTGCCATTTCAAAGTTGAATTTTCATGAAGATTTTTTGTGTTTGCAGCCCCTTTTCTCCACCAAAATCATAAAAATAAACTGAAATACGATGTAAGTCTAAATGCTTCAAGTGTCTAGACTCAATTGAGCCAAAGTTTTTCTGTCTGTAATGCTGCAATCTTGAATTATAAAGGCTTAAATCAGGTAACACCTAAAAAGCCAGATTTGGCTTCTGAGCAAAGGGGTTAAGTACAGTACCAATTTCTGAAATAGTTGGGACAAAGTGTAAACTGTGAATAAAATCTAAATGCAATGACTTTCACATCACGTTAGTCAATATGTTATTTACAATAGAGCATAGATAACATTTCAAATGTTGAAACAGAGACATTTTATATTTTTATCCACAAAATGAGCTGCAATTTTATGGCTTCAACAGGTCTCAAAAAGGTTGGGACACAGGCAAAAAAGGGCTGAAAAAGCAATTAATATATAAGAGAATCAGCGGAAAGAACATTTAGCAAGTAACTAAGTTAACTAGCATCAGGTGTGTTACATGATTCGCTATAAAAGGGATGAGGCTGTCTTAGGCTACATTCAGACAGCACGTCTTGATGCACAATTCGGGTTTTTTGGAGAAATCTGTTTTTTTTTGTCTGCTTGTTCATATTACACACTATATGCAACTTCTATCAGTTTTGAGTATGAACTGAATGCGACCCTGAAGTGACTCGCATGCGCCAAAGAGGTCCTGAGGTAATATGTGACCACGCAGGTATGCAATGTTTGTTGACAGAAGTAAATATGGAGGCATCTCGTCTCGGCATTTCAATGGTGTAAAGGTCAGACAAATGCGACCCGGCGGTTCAGACAGCAGTCGCATTGCAAAATATTGGATACATATCGGATTTAGGACCACATAGGAAAATGGCCTGGGTCGGATTTTAAAAAATCAGATTTGTGCTGTTCAAAGTGTCTTTAACAGATCGGATACAGGTCACATGGGCAAAAAAAAGTGGATTTGGGCCACATTTGCTTGCTGTCTGAACATAGCCCTAGAGAGGCTGAGTCTCTCAGAAGTAAAGATGGCCATAGCTCCCCAACCTGTGAAGGCTTACGTAAATAAATTATAGAATATTTTAAAAACAATGTTCCTCAATGTCAGATTACAAAGGCTTTGAAGGTCTCATCATCGACAGTGCATAACATCATCAAAAGATTCAGAGAAACTGGAAAAAATCTCTGTGCGTAAGGGACAAGGCCGGAGACCTTTACTAGATGCCCGTGATCTTCGGGCCAGCAGATGCCGCTGCATCACTCACCAGCATGATTCTATCATTGACATTACTAAATGTGCCCAGGAATACTTCAAGAAACCACTGTCTGTAAGCACAGTCCACCGTTCCATGCACAGACGCCACCAAAAACTCTATCATGCAAAAAGGAAGCTATTGTTGAGCATGATCCAGAAGCACCGCCGTGTTCTGTGGGCCAAGGCTTATTTAAAATTGACTGTAGCAAAGTGGCAAAGTGTCCTGTGCTCAGATGCGAACAAATTTGGCATTCTTGTTTGAAATCATGGGCGGCGTGTTCTCCAGGCAAACGAGGAGAAAGACCCCCGCCCCCACCTCTCCTATTATCAGCGTTCAGTACAATAGCCTGCATCTCTGATGGTATGGGGATGCATTATTGCATATGGTGCAGAACACTTGCATGTTTTACAAAGCACCATGAATGCTGAAAGGTATATAAAGGTTTTAGGGCAACATATTCTCCCCTCCAGACGACATTTATTCCAGGGAATGCCTTGTGTATTTCTGCAGGACAATGCAAAACCACATACTGCAGCTATGACAACAGCTTGGCTTTGTAGTTGAAGAGTCTATGTGCTGAACTGGCCTGCCTGCAGTCCTGATCTCTCACTGACTGAGAACATTTGGCCCATAATTAAATGAAAAGTTTGTGAAAGGAGACCCAAAACTCTCCAGGAGCTGGAAGCCTGTATTAAACATGAGTGGGATCACATTCCAATGGCGAAACTCAAGAAACTTGTTTCCTCAATGCCCAGATGCCTCCACTCTGTGTTTAAAAGAAGAGGAGATGCTACACCATCGTAAACAGGCCCCTGTCCCAACTTTTTTGAGACCCGTAGCAGCTATCAAATTTGAAATGAGCTCATTTTGTGGATAAAATTGTTACATTTCTCAGTTTCAACATTTGCCATGTTATCTCTGTTCTATTATGAATAAAATACTGGCTGGTGTGATTTGAAAGTCCCTGCGTTTTGATTTCATTCACAATTTACACTTCGTCCCAACTATTTCAGAATTGGGGTTGTAATGTAGTTGGTTTCTCTGTATAACTCTCTTAGACAAGTTAGATGCATTCAACAAGAAACACGCTGCAGTATTATTCCGAATATGCAACAAAGTGGTGGTAAATTTCTGCTATGAGGTTGCTTTTTTGGAACTGGGCTGCAAAGCTTGTGGGATGTAGCAACAGTACTTAGGGGCTCTGCTGCATTTCTGAGACATCCATTCTTCAAGCAAAAGGTTTACCAAACCAGAGACATCTGCTGGCTGAATTCATAACTGGATGAAAACTTAACATTCTGACCTCTGGAAAGTCCACCGCTGGTGGTCACAATTAGGACTAAGGAAATCAGCTGCTTGATGGAAGGTTATACGAAACCCAGGACTGAACTTTTCTGTATGTGAGTTGGACTTTCCAGTTCCACATGCAAACCATCACGTGTGTGCATGGATGTGCATGTGCATCTCAAACACACAAGCACACATGCATGTACTCACACATCCGGCCATCCATGAATGCAGGAAGACAAGAATGCAGAGGGGCACACAAGCACACATATCTGCATGTACACACCAAGAAAGTTCCATATATGCAAAGACAAGCAAGACTGTGTGAAAACACAAAACAGAGGAACACATACACATCCTGTCACAACCCTCATGCAAATACCTTCGATCTCCTTCCATTCAGTAACTTGCATGTCTATCAGAAGTAATGACTCCTTATGATTTGCGTGTTGCTTTATTCCCAGCTGCGTCACCTTTCATAGTTTTCGTCCCTTGTACATATGATTTGTATTTGAACCCCATTCTTTGAGTTGCAAGTTGCTGGATTGTAATTTGCTTTGCGTCCTTAACCCCTTGTGTACGGGAAAAGTACATATGCAAGCTGGCTCACTGAGCAGCATACCGGGACCCGCAAATGTGTGGAGTGCTCTGTTTACCATTGTGGCCTGATTTGAGTATGCGGGCGCGCTGCCATGGCCGGGATTTTTGGCTAGCTTTTTTGAAGATCTCCAAGGAAGTATTTCATGCCCATTCTTAGCCTGTTTCTTTGCCTGTTTGCTGCGATGATTGCCAGGAGAAGTATTTTATCCACAATTTTTAGAAGATAGCACGACACGACAATAGACACTGAATTTTTATGCTTCATTTTTCACTCTGTATAAATGAAATACAGTAAAATACAAAAAATACAAAATCACTCAGTCACATTCCAGTACACCCATTTTGTGTGGTTCAGTTTGTTACACGGTTTGACGCACAAACTAACTTTGCAAGTGTCACATCTGAACCGGGACTCACGGCAAACTTTTTTCGAGGAATAGACAGTGCACTGTTTCCATGTTTTTTGGGTCTGTACAAGGAGTCTGTTTGAAGTTGGTGATTCTGCCCATTCTCTTCGCTAAACCCCATCTTCAGCTCAGCATACACACCCAATGAGCGATCAGGTACCTCATTAGTCTGACCCAATATTGGTACAAAATGAATCACGGCAATCGCCTCACAGCAGTTGCATATTGATACCACAGACCATCCAGCATACCTATCCGCGAATATGTGGCTCTCGGCCACGGAAACAGATCGCCTGCACGCACTGAGTTTAATACACAAGGGGTTAAACTCAGTTAGTATTTACGAGTTAAACACTTCATCTTTTGAAAGTACAACGTGTCCTTTAATGATAGTTATTTACAGTGACTATCCTCCATATTTAGTAAAAAAAACAAGCTGCCAAGCCCTCTCAGGGATCTTGGGGTTGGGATCACATTCTTGTTGATTCTTGTCTGTTCCTCTGCTGAGTTCATCCGGAACAAGCTCCCAATCCTACGGTCATCAGGAATGGAACCGCATTCCTCCAAAGCTACTCCTTCCTGCCCTGGGACAATTTGGCTTTGGTCAAGTGTTCACTCCATCGAGAGTCTTTACCCCACCCAGCAGGTGCTGAAAACGGTACTCGCGGCTCTCGGTAAAGGCTTACGTCTGTGTTTGACAGACAGTGATTGCTGAAGCTGGATGTTACAAACACCGATGTATCTTATCAATGCAGTAAATGTATTCATGCCACGGTAACAACTCTCGAGAATGGATTTATTTCACAGTCGCTCGCCTATATTTAGTTGCTGATGATATTACACTCAATAAATCGAAAAAAAAAAAACACTGTGTTAGTCAAAGGCTGTATTTGAAATCACTCACTGCTCACTATAAAGTTCACTATATAGTGGGTTCGCTATTTTGTAGTGCTGTCCCAATTGCTTGTATGAATTTTTATCCCCAATTGTGAACTCATTACATCCCACAATCCACCGCAAAATTTAATGAACATCCGATGGTCACTCACCCAGCTATATGTCCCATCATGCACTGCACACAGACCTAAAAGCTCCAAAAGAGCGGCGTTTAGTCAACAGGGAGTTTGGTTTATTTTGTGAGAACAGACACAAGACATTCATTCAACTTCATTCAGCACAAAAATGTTTTTGTTTTTTTTTTTTAATTGGAAACTGACCAGCGTAGGAGACCCATTTGTTTTTGTGACGGACAATTCATGTAACGTAAAGATGAGAGAGAGACTTCAAATGGACATTTAGGTACAATTAAAACAAACAATGATGAGTAAGAGGAGAAAACATAGAAAATGTTATAAAAATTCAAGGTAAGTTTTATTATTTAAACGATAATGGTAAACACAAACACAGCGGGAAATACATGTTTGTTACCATAATACCTCCAAATATTTCAGTAGAAGTTGAACAGGTACGATTTAATTTTGCGACAGCAATGACACTATTGAACCTCCCAACAAAACGAACCGGGTAGTGTCCAAAAGCGTTTCTTCCCTCTGCTAATGAGCTCACTATCATCATCTACATAATGAGTCCTCTTATAGTGAGTAGGGAATAGTGAATGAGCAAGTGATTTCGGACACAGCCATAGTGTAATAGCGCAGGAACTTAGTTAGCAACCTCATGCATCACGTCATTCAGTCTAGTGTGCGAGATGTTGACCTCTGTTTACTTGACAGCCACTGCCTGTGTCAGTAATGACAAGGAATTTATGTAAAATGCACATAGCATCTTTAAATAAATTAAAAGAGTAAAAATGAAGAACAATTGCTGTGTGAAGACCAGTAAAAAGAAGAAGTTACAAGTTGGACTTATTTGATAAATAAGGATTGAAAAAGGTGGAGAACAATGGGCCCCATGCCTGTGTTCACCTTGGGCTCCCAAATGGACCTTGATGTAAATTCTGATAGGCACGGAGTCAAGCTTGCTAACTATAGGAGCCGCTTCTCAAGCTTGAGAATCACCCGAGTGCTCATGAATGTCATCTGATTTGCTGTCACATGATTGCTTGATTGATTTGCTAGTTTACTTAAGCTCGCATTCTGAGCAGAGGCTCTCCAGCATGTACTTTACACTTAACATCCCTCCTCCTCCCCAGCTCCTCCCGCCAATTTTTAGCACCCTGCAATCCTCTTCTTTTATGACTAAACTGCGTTCAAAAACAATGTCTTCTTTTTTGAGGTCATTGTTGCTGTAGGCTCTGTTCTGTGAAGGGGGGTTAATAGCAGCTCCCTGCCTTCGGTTCCACGCTGGACGGGCAGGGATCTCTCGAACAGAGCCATACCGCCAAGCTCAATGTATGTATGCTTTTAAGAAAATTTCTCTTTGACAAAGTGTCCTAACAGAAATAGCTAAATTTGCCACTGTCTCCATTACAGGTGTACAGCCATTGCACTATTTGTATTCGGGTTCGGATTTGGATTCGGGCTTTAAAAAAAAAACTTTGGATTCGTTATTCAGATTCAGGAAGAACCGGAAGTGGGCGCACCAGAGACTTCCGCCGCACTAGCCGGCTAGCTTTCGGTTTAGCTCTCGGCAAACTAGAATGGGAATAATTTAATCGTGCGGCTCTTCTTGACTTTCCAAACGTAATCGGACTGAATAGATCAAATACTGCTTGTGAAACGAGTCATTTCGCTGGGGTTCTGAGTCTTGTGACACTCAAAAAAAATGTATCCACCGTTTTTTTTTTCCGGTTATCGTCTAATATGAATAGGTGCGATCTAGGGGGCGAGCGCAGTTGTTTATATATGCGACACTGTCCTCCCCTAAAAAACTTGCGGTAAATGTTTCACCATCGAAAATCGTTCACTCGAGTATATGGATACTCCACATGAGCCAGGGAAAAGGGAAATTATATCCTCTGGAATTGAATCCAAGTAATCCAAAATGTGTATATTAATGTTAAATGACCAGTAGATAATAGAAAGCACAACTGAGTGTGAGCTAGACAGCACAAAAACATGAAATCCTCTCTGGAAGTAGGTCCTACCATGTTAACACTGCACGCGACTGTGTTTGAGTGGAAGAAAAGCCTCTATCGACCCGATGTAATAACAAGCTCTTATTACTGAAAGCGTAGCAATCACAGTAGAAATATACACATCTTAACAAATTCACGGAGTACTTTAACCCCTATATGCAGTAGGCACCACCGCTTAGCAGCTGAGCAAATGCGTTTTCTCTGAAACGTATGTAAGTAAGTAAGTAAGTAAAATTCATTCGTATAGCACATTTACAACCAAAGTGCTTTACAATCAGTAAATAAAAGAAAATAAAAGAACACATTAAGAATCAGCCAGAGCTGCACATAGGATATCGAAGGGCAAAGACAAAGACAATGATACAGTACAAGGAGAAAGACGCCTCCATCCAGAAATCACATGCATATCAGTGGCTGCCAAATGCAACCCGGAACAGGTGTGTTTTAAGTGAAGTTTTAAAACCAGACACAGATGAGGTAGATTTCAGTTTGTTTGGTAGACTGTTCCAAAGCCTTGGAGCAAACACAAGGCTGTGTGGTTCAGGTTTACCTTCTTCTCTCGATTTACTGGCGAGACATTTTCTTACATTTTCGCAAGTGCCCTATCTATGAGCTCCATATTTAAAAACACGCAATAACATGTTTTTTTTACGTTTTGTTTTAATCTCTTGTATGTAATTGGCTCAAAATCCTGCTGAAAACACGCATTAGACGTTTTTTTTTTTGTCTTTAGAAAAAAGCTCCCGAATAATAAAGAGAAACTTCGGACAGAAAAACTATTCGGTATTAAAGCATTATTTGTTTACTTCCGAATATCATATTCGGGTTTGGGTACATACTTAGTCTCCATACGGCTGTTATCCCAGAAAGCCACTGACAGGGGACTGGCAACAACTCTCACTTTGCCCTCAAAATCTGAACTGAATCCTCTTCTGGGTTCCATCTCATTGTTACTATATAACTATCAATATACCCAAATGGATTTTACTCTGCCTCCACACATGACTCCTGGTCTGGATCAAAACATATCTATGGACAAGCAGTTGCATGCGCATACACACAGCGGCATACCCAAGAAAGAATTTGTGCACACAAACAGACATGAATATATTCAGTAAATATATGCTTATAAATACGCCCAAATTTAAACTGAGGATAAATGGAAAGCCTTGCGGTCCAGTCGCAATATTAATTTTGAGACTGTTCCCTTGGAAACTTCTCCACTGAGGTGCAGATGGTGACCATCCATATTTCAAATATCAAAACTACTAAAAATCTTAATGCAGTCTGCCGAGGTGTGGATGTAATTGAAGTATGGATTAAATTATTTCTAGTGGTTATTATCATGCACACTGGGCAGGTGCTGAGGTTAAACATTTCCACTGCGATCTGAAGGCTGACCCTGCCACGCTTAATGGATGCCCCCACTGAGCAGCCGACATGCAGAGAATGTGAATATTGACTCAGACCGCGTTGCTATACAATCCATTTTGTTTTATTTTATTTATCTTTCCAGTGCCGACAGAGGATCGAATTATCGCCGGCAGACCACCGGAATTTGCCGTGGGGCCATGAAAAGAAATCCTTCAGAGAAGTTAACAAATCTAATTTAAAAAGCCACTGCTGATTCAAAGTACAAACCTGGGCAGCTGTTTCAGCCACTTCATTTTGTAATTAAAAATGCTATTGAGTAATTTTTTTTTTTTGCTGGCACTGAAAATAAATTGAGAGCAAATCAAATATTTGACATGTACTTATAATATTGAAAGAAAAGAGTCATCCCCATTTTTAGGTAGTATAGTGGCTAAAATTCTTACCTTTTTTGGCATTGCTATTCTGGTATGATGTGTGATGGAGGTACGATATCTGTACAGAAAGCCCACACAACATAGTGGCGAAGACCTGCCCGGCTCCACCTCCCCAACAGGAAGTGCACCAGCTGGTGCTGGAAATCTCCAGGACCTCTTTAACATCTCATCCGCCTCTTAATCCCTTTCCACTCCTGTTGTCCTTTTCTCAGTTCCAGTCTCTCTCTCATGAGCACACGCACACACACACTTATATACACACACACACACACACAGGTATGCTTTAATTCACGCAGGCTAAAAGCTCATCTTGATTGACTTCCTCAGAGTTGTAAATTGTGGAAAGAAAGCCCAATAGTAAATGCAACCAGGGCTGGAGAGAATTTTGTTCCCACTTAGTTGACACCCTTGAGATTTTTCTTTTTGTAAAAGACATACCATGCCACACTGGGCACATAAGATTCTCCTCACACAGAATCAAAACTCAACCCCCCTCCTATTCCCCTCACAGATACACCACACACACACATGCACACAAGATACACTCACCACACTGCTGAGCACAAGAGTCCACACTGCTGAGCACAAGCAGGCATTCTCACAAGGTTCGTATGGTCTGATATATATTTGACTTTGTGGCCACGACCTCATGATGAATACAGATACTCTCATTGAGAATTTGAAACTGGTTTGTTGGTACAATTTGGAATTAAATTTACTCAGACACTGGTATTACCGTGGGGGTCATCTTTTCTGAAAATAATAGGCTTCTAAAATAGATGCAGGTGCTGTTGTGAGTCTTTTTTTTCTTTTCGGTTTTATAGTGAATGGCTCAATAACTTATCATTGTCATCACCACAATGAAATACATTTTCTAGCCTGGTAATCATGAAGAATTACCAAAGAACTTGTGAATTATGTTCTGCAAATGGCATAAATAAATTATGGCTGCTGCCCAGCAATGTTCGGGGCCAGGCAATTTTAGGCAAAAGTAGGCAAGGAAGAGTGTAGGAAGATGAAAAATAGGTGGCATTCTATTGTGCAATTTACATCAGTTGAGGCTTGAACTCACAATTTCTGGCATATGAGACTATGCTCTATCTCACTGAGCTAATTGGCAAATGGAAATGTCACATGTAGCTTCCCAAATTGACAAACCCAGTCACCTGTGTGCAAGACAGCAGCTGTTAGCGTGTAAAGGCAGATTTAAAACGGCAGTCAAAAATTCAGTTATTAAGACAAAAACCCTAAAATACACAAATTGAGTCTAGACAGCATGGACATATTGGTGATTTGTTTTTTTACAATGATTTATTGGCTCCATCAGTGAAAAACTGATGTTAAAAATACCATTTTTGCATTGACTCCAATTGTTTGCATGGGAGCGAAATTCAAAATGCTGTAAAAAATTCAGTTTTTGAAATAAAATTCTGATATTTTCCAAACATCATCTACCATGACTCCAAAGTTTTGTCATTTTTTAAATGAACATTGAAAATGTATTTAGCAAGAATTTGCAAGTATATGTTTACAATACCGTTTACAGTCAAACATTTTGATGCACTGTAGGCTCAATATTCAATAAATCAAAAATCTGTGTGGATTGTTTTGGAGGACAGTCTGACGATGCTCTGTAGCAAGGTTAGTGTCAATTGAGCAAAAATAGTGGGAGGAGATATGTTTAATAAGTTTACAGTTTTTGAAGAAAAAAAAAAAAATTCCTAATTTGCAATAGGTTTAAGTATAAAAAAGTTTCCTCAGTATTAGGGCTACATTTTGGTGAAAGTTGCAAATCTGTAGCACAAGGTTGATTTGTTGGGAATTTTCAAAATTTTTAACTTTAGAGGCTTGCTCTAGTGCCACCATCAGGTCTATTGGACTGTTTTTGCAGCTGAGGCAACCTGGCATGGGACTGGACCCTTTTGCAAAGTTTGCTGATTTTTCACGCATGGGAAGCAGGATTTCCTCGGAAGAATAAGAAGAAAGAAGAACATTCAGCTTAGGCTGCCCGGCCCCTAATAATAATGCCCTCAATTAAAAAGAAGTAATGGAAAAGCATTGGTTAGCTTTGCTAAACGGTCAGCAGAACATTAAGGGGTTAATTGTGCCATGAATGAGAAAATTGCTCAGTGGTCTCTAAACACTACTTTCCAATTGTATGTTTTAGCCTCTCTTTTGCAATGGTTTGAAAGTCTCAGGTTTGTGGCATTGCTCATAAATATTAGAGAATATCAAGCGTACAAAAACACCATTGTATTCTCCTTAGCTGTGAATTAAAGAATATGTTGATTGGAAAAAATGGTTATAGACTCTCTTCTTGTCAACTGAACGAGACATGACATATTACATTGTATACGGACCAGTATAATTAACAAATTGAGCTCCTTAATATTCACTTGAACTGAACCAAATCCAGATAAGTTCAGATGGAGAGCCAGCTGAGTTACATTTCTCACTCCAAGAGGTGTCTCTGAAATTGCTACCCAAGACTAAATGTGCCACCAGTCAGCTTACAGTAAATCTGTGAACATTAAAAAAGAAATATGCAATAACTAAACATTTTCAATGCATGTAAACCATTCAGTTTGTTTGTCTGACAGCAAGTAAAATCTGCTGTCCACTATAATATAAATTTAAAAAATATGCATTAATTTATATGACAGTGGTATATTTTCAAAAATAAATTATCCTGTTGGTGAAGTCAATCACTGAATCTGAATCCAATTTCACACGCATTTCATGCACTGAAGAGGGGCTGTTGGCAAAAAGTCCCCAAATTGAGCAGAAACTGAAGCATCACCAGGGAAAATACCCAGCATACAAAGACTGAGTGACCAAATGGTAATAATGATAAATTTACACAACATTATGTAAATTTCTCTATTTTTATATGCACCTGAAAATAGGGGAACTATGTACAAAGGGTGCTGTCATTTCTTAATGGTTCATGGATGAAGACGGCCTCAAATCAAAGCCTACTTTCTGCACATGAAAAAAGTCTTACTTTCTTCTAAACTAGGCTTATGCCATCCTTGAATACACCCAATGCAATATAAAGCCCCTCAGGCCATGACCTTTCATTCGAACTTAATTTCAGGTCAATCGGAATATGGTTCTGAAGATACGGCCAAAATGGTAATTTTCCATCACAAAGCTCCACCTGGTGGCAAAATATTGAACCATACAGGTATGCTGTCATCATGTGACATGTTGTGAGGTCATGACCTTGCAGTTGCACATAGTTTTATGTCAATTGGACAAATGGTTCCAAAGATAAAGCAAAAATGGTGAATTTTATGTGACAAAGCTCCACTTTGTGTCAAAATTTTGAACCAAACCGGTATAATGACATTGTGGGACACATCCTTGGGTCATGACCTTTCATTTGCATTTCATTTGAGGTCAATCGGACAAATATTTCCAGAGATATGATAAAAACAGTGATTTTTCAGTTTTTGGCCCTTGGTGGCCAATCTAGAAATTGTAAATTGTCCAAAATTCATTCAGTTCTTCCTTCCTTTATGATACTTACTTATATGCAAAACATTGATTTTCTAATTGAAATATTACTGAAGTTATCGCGTTAACACGTAGGGTAGCGCGGCAGCGGTCAGACCAAAAACATAATTTCCCCGAAACGCCGTTCGGGGATATAATAAGAAATTTATTAACAGCAGGTTTCACAATTATTAGCCCCCTGACTTAACCCTGCAATGCCCCCTGTATCATATATGATACACCAAATTTGAAGAACCATGTCCACCTAGTAAGATGCAACACAACCACGACTGCTCACTGTATCATATCTGATACACAGTGCTGCCAACTGGAAGAAAAAAAGTGAGATTACAGGAGTAGTCTCTCCCCTAGTCACTCACTTCAAGGTAGTAGCTTCCATGTGAATGGGAATTCATGAATTTCCTTGGACTTTGGCAGTGCAGTTTGGCATTGCAAGGTAAATATTATACAAGAACTTATTCTTATACATGTTAAGGGATAGCTATAGATAGTAGAGAGCATATGAATAATTTGAAATTTCGAATGTTGAGCTCTGGAGGGGTGCAGATTTTTGACTGTATCAGATATGATACTCCTGGAATTAGAAGTTGTTCTGTTCAGCAATGTATATTTTGCTGTCACAAAACCTAATGATGAACAGTGGATCTGAATACTATCCTTCAATACTCAATAACTGGGACATATTTTTCCTATAATGATGTGTGTGTCTGGGCATTATAAGGTTAATGCTTTGGGCTCTAATTTCTTGGCGCAGTTGTAATTTCGTGCGGTGCAACTCCATGCGCTGCCACTTCGGCAATTTGGTAGATGGTCCTGCGCTGAGATGGGTGTGGCAGCGTAGTAGGGGGAGGTGTCACATATTCATCATCACACAGTGACAATTTTGCGGATAAAGGCGCCACTGAAAGTATGCGGAGAGCTTGCCAGCTCCAACCTGGTTTACTTTCTGTGCAGTGGTAATTTGGCTGACCGGCGCACAGTGCGTACACGTCACCGAAACCTCACAGGCAGGTTTCCAGAATGTCAGGCATATGTCAGTCCAATAAATAATTACAGCAACCACTATTTAATGTAACTATGTGAAACGGCACATAAATTATAGTATCTATATTGTTATGGCCCCAATTTGTTATTACAATTTATAACACAACAGCAACAGCAACAGCAAGGGATGACAGACACAATTTAAAACTTAAACACATTTAATTAAACAGACAAAGACTAATAACAACTAACTAACTGACCAAGATTGAGTATAACAAAAAAACCAGAAATATTTACAGTCCCTTGTTTGTTGGGGTGGCTTGGTGATGTCCTCGGTAAGGAAAATGCTCAAACACAGGCAAAAATCCACAAAAGAAACTTCACAGGTCTTGAACAGAATGACAGGTCTGGTCGCATGTATCCTTCTTGCAATTTCTCCTACTACTACTTTACTGTCTCAATTCTCCCCTTTATATACTCTTTTGCAGACCCCACTCACATTTAGACCTCTTTTTTTTTTTTAATTTTTAGGGACTTGCCCCAGACATGTCTGAAACATGTCCAAACATAACCCCAGTCTGAGCTTAACAAAAAAAGGTAAATACTGCCATCTAGTGGCCTCTATTCACATTACAATATCGATTGTCCTGATGTCAGACCAGAGAGAGAGAGAGAGATGTGTGCATGTGGGCGCATGAGTGCGTGTGTAGGCTCTGTGGGTATGTGTCCAGCTGCTTTCACACAGGACGCGAAATGAATTTTTCGCATGACTAAATACATTCAAAGTCATTGGAAAGACACGAGTACTTTGAATGTAATCTGTCGTGCGAAAAAATTTGTTTCGCCTCCAGTGTGCAAGCGGCTTAATACTATTATTGTCACTTAGGTTTTATTGTTTTTAGTGGGGGAAAGGAATACAGCCTGATTGCTATGATCTCGTACTGAATTAAGATCACATATTGAAAATAAATATGTAATGTATCTTGTATTGTTGTCCATGCATGTTAATCCCAAAATTTTAAGCAGCAACAGGGTGTTATAATCGGAACACGCTATCCATTGTTTCTCTTCCCAATGATGCAGGCAGAAGAAATAAATGAGCAACCGTCGTATTTTGAGTTTGAATTATCTGACGTAGTTTCGTTTTGAAATTCCATTCAAGTTCGCTAATGGTAATAATCATTTTCTTAATGCTAAATATAGTCGTCTGCGGAGCAGAAAGCATGCCTGAAGTATCAAAGAAAAATGCAACATTCACGCATCATGCAGATATAGGACAGAGGCTTCTTCATTCCAATTTTAAAGGTGAGAAGAGGAGCTCATTTTATTGGTGAAGATTTGAATCGGCTGTGTTAAACCCACTCAAGCCTTCTCTCCTCCCTCTCTGACATTTGTGCCAGCAGCAGGGACAGAGGCGGGACAGAGGAGTACTTGCACTGGGCTCCACCGGGCACGAAATTGCAAAATATGCCTGGATACACCCAGTTGGCGCAGCGCTCCCCCCATTCGCCGCGCCTTCGCTGCGCCTGCCCTATGAATTTAGAGCTCTTTGAGTAAGTACCTCTGAAAAACATAACTGTGAGTCTTCTCCCAGAATGTATTATGTAATTTTATCTTTTCAAAAGAACCAAAATAAAAACATGCCACCATCCAATGCATTATACAGTAGTTCTCACTGCATTTAATTAGATACCTGTTTCAGAGGAATAAATGGGGGAATATATTTTGCTATCCAATTAACTCAGTAATCTGGCATCCCTGATCATTTATCTCTTCTTTAATCCATGCGGATTGCTCTCCCTGTGAGTTGTACAGGGGCAGCGTGTGGGGGCCATCATTTCAAAGATAATCAGCAGAAAATGACCTCAAAGGAGGTGCAGTTACATCGAATGGCAGCTGGTGGTACTGTAGCTCCTCTGAGATGGTGCATCAGAGCCATGGCACTTTCATTCCATTTAAGACCAGAAAAATTATACAAGACTGACTAAAACCAGATTAAACTGTTGTACCAAGGGTGAAAGCTTCACAGCACAGTTTGATTCTCAGTTAGCAAACCTAAGCAAGAAATGGTGAAACTTTTTGAATCTGAAAAGAATTCAAATTCTATTTGATCAAGTTATTTTAATCACTCAAACAAGCATGATGATGATGATGATGATTTATTATTATTTTTATTCACAACATTATTATTTATGGTATTATTGGTTGAAAGATTACAAGTTTTGTCTGCGATGTAGTTTCCACATGTTTAAAGGAAACTTCTGGAATGTAGAAAAATCTTACCTATCGTAATGGACAATCTATGAATTAATACTTTTTAAGACAGTCGTTGCCGCCATATTTGTAAGCTAGCAAAGCATCTTGGGAATGTGATGTCATCTGCTTTCTTGACTTATAACACACACTGTTTGAAGCACTCCAAAGTATGAAAAGCCTTTTGAAATCTCCAAAAACATCCAAGAATGGCATATGTTTTGCCATTTTAGCTTGAACTAGTGCATTCCTCAGTCAATGCTTAGTCTAGAAGCATCATCAACAAGAAAACGTTTCTCTTCTTAGCCTCTCAGGTAAACACTATCTGAACTCTTGGCCAACTTCGATAACTGAGATGGGCCTTTGAAACTGCCAGTTATGACAACGCAATTTTAAATTCGCCAAGATTTTTTTGTATATCATCCAGTGCCTGAGTGATTATGAAGAGCAGATCATGTTCTGCAATTAATGAGCACAAAATATTTTTTGGATGCATGCACATGGGGTCATTCATGTTGGTGTGGCAGCGGTAATGTGATAGAATGTGAGTGTACATGCAACTTGCATTGCTGTTAGTCGGTGGTGTGAATTTGCTGGTCAATCCTTTAGCAAGTTGATGTCCTATAGAAGTGAATGTAATCTTGGCGCAAATAAAGTGGCAAATCTTCTAAGCGAAAAAATATAAATGATCTTGCGGTCAAACTCCCTCCCACAGATAAATCGGGGAGAAATTGTTTCACGTTGCGATTCCACCCTACTGGAAACAAATTTTTCATGCTGACAGATTTCATTCTAATATCAAAGGAAGAAGTCCTGGAGCACATAAGGCGATTATGGAGTTATATAAGGCGATTTATTAAGGTGCAGGTGACTAACGTTTCGACACAAGGTCTTCTTCAGAGTCAAACCGGGGGCCAAGACTAGAATGAACATTTAAATCTCCCTCCACAATGGAGTGGTAATATCCCATTGGATAGAGTTAACACATTCGAATAAAATAGCCAATGACCCGAGTACACACACTCACTAATGAATGAACACATAAGAGAGCCCCTCCCATTGTCAAACAAAACATTTTATTGGTGGGAGAAAAAATCATGAGGAATAAAAAGAAAAACTAGAAAAGCACTCGGAGAGCGCAGACCTCCGCCAAGCACAACATTTCCCTCCATATTGCAACTTCCACCATAGATATTAGTCTTACGTTTATTTTATCTTCATTTTTAGATTCCTTGACCATGAAAACATGGCAATTTGATTCATAATGCTAAATCAATATTAGTTCCACAGCGTCTTGGCTGTTTAAAGATGTCTGTTGCGTGTTTCTAGCTTCATTTGTTTTGTTTTTTTTCTTATGATGCAAGTTTTAAAGATCTATTTTTCATATTCTGGATCTTACAATCCAGATTTATACATTATCTGGCTCAATCTTTGATATCTTGTTGGAAATCAACTTGTTGGAAATTTCTGTTGTATTGTTTTTCCTTACTGCCATCATTTGTTCATTGTCTCAATTTGAAGATTTTCTGAAAACATCAAAATCCATCAGCCAATAAACCCTGGCAAAAACATAATCTCCCTGGCGGGAGTAAAAAAAAAAAGACAATTATGTCATTTGAACTATACAAATACAATTTATTCAAGAAGTACAAGATGTCTTTAGTTTATGAACATATTCCATGAAATACAAGTACAGGTAACAAAAACATTAATTATTATGACATCACAATTGCAAATAATTCAAAACACATGTACACGTTACAAAAACACAAATTGCAAGAAAAACTGTGTAACAACCTACTAAAATTAATTCTTGGATATTGTAGGCTGAATCCGGTTTTACTAGTACGCAGATGCTGATGTCAGCAGTCTGAGAGTATGTATAGGCTATATCCGGTTCTACTAATACGCAGATGCTGATGTCAGCAGTCTGAGAGTATGTATAGGCTATATCCAGTTTTACTAGTACGCAGATGCTGATGTCAGCAGTCTGAGAGTATGTATAGGCTATATCAGCAGTCTGGGAGTGTGTGGTTTTACCAGTAGACAGACGCTGATGTCAGCAGTCAGAGAGCAGCAGGATTGTCAGTTAAAGGAGACGCTGATGTCAGCAGTCTGAATTTCCCAGAGCTCATATTAGCTAGTTTATTTCATTATAACTTCATATGATTCAAATATTATTATATTTTTGGCAGTCGAGCTAGGTCATGAAATGGACAAGACTAATGTATGTTGTGGCCCGGATGGTGGTGGTGAGGGTGGGCGTGGGGGGGTGCCACATTTCCCCTCATGTTGTGATTTACACATATATTAGTCCTTCATTTATTTCATCTATTTTTTCAGATTCCCTGACCAAGAAAACATACCATTAGCAAATGGATTCATAATGATATCAATATTAGTTCAGTAGTTATTTACGAAAATCAAATTTTCCGTAATGGTGGTATTTTTCTGGATCTAGTTCCCTCGCTTTTGAGGGTACAGTAAATCCGGTGACAACCTCCTAATTCTGCAATATCTTGGCTATATAATGGTGTTTCTCGCATGTTTGTAGCTTCATTTGTTCTCTTCCTATAATGAAAGTTCCGAAGGTCCCCTACTTTCGTATTCTGGATCATAGTATCATAGTATCCGGAATTATTCCATTTTCAGGATCAGTCTTTGATACATTGTAGAACATGTTCGAAACTTGTCCTGTATTTTTTTTCCAAGTGCCCTGACCATTTTTTGGTGGAGTTATATGCATAAATGTTGAAAATGGCCCTATCTCCCAATGTTAAAGAATCCTTTAAAAAATTCCTGGATCCAGACAGAGATCCGGATCACTAATTATTTCTTCCTTATACCAATCTGTACAATCCCTGAAAATTTCATCAAAATCTGTCCATAACTTTTTGAGTTATTTTGGAAACCAACAGACAAACAAATAAACAGACAGACAAACAAACAAACAAACCCAGACAAAAACATAACCTCCTTGGCGGAGGTGATAATTGGGCAAATTCATAACAGAATAATAATCTATTGAAATAGGCCCTTGCTTTAGGAAAGACACTACTCAGAAACTTCCCTGCTCCCTTTTCCTCTCATCAGGTGATTTAACTTGTGCTTCATAATCCTTTCAATTGTTTAAATGAAATTAAAGACCATTTGAAATGTCTTTCTGCTGTTTCATTGCCTCCGACCCCTGAAAAAAGCGTAAGAAGTCCAGGGAAATAATCGGTTTACGATTTACCAGTGGTGAAATCTCCCATAACACACGTGAAACGGAAAAACTTACATGCACAAGGATTACACATTAAATGAATAATGACCGTGTTCTTATTAAATATCGCCTTTCACTCTCGGTACAGTGTGGGTTGATTAAAAAGTGGGACTCGGCAATGAAATATAAATTTGTTTTCCGAATTAAAATTTTCAATTTTCACTTTTGTTATAAAGTATGAGATTGCGGACTGCGGTGAGAGAGCCTAATATGCTACTAAAAAGCATGAGACTCACACCATATGCAGGAGTTCCCCCCCCAAAGAGCCACAAAAAATTTTAGTACTGGGAAGTGCTGAAAATGGCTCAAGCAGAAGTTTAGAACTCAAACAGGGTTCAGACGAACGGTCAGGGGTCGTCCAAGTCAAGCGAGGTACAAACAGAATCAGTTTGGACAGCCAAGCCATGGTCAGACATAAGTTCAAGGTTACTGGAAGGTAATCCATGGCAGGCTAGCTGGGTGAAGCCCACTCTCAAACTCTGGGGGATCGGCACAGAGGCCAAGACGCGAAAAGAGTAGGGCTCTAAAAGCTTCCCAAGTAGTGAGAAGCCGCTAATGAGGGGATAGAATACAAAAAGGGAACATTCACCCCAGCAACAGTGCCAACAGAAAACAACCCAGAAAAGCGGGTGAAAATTCCTCTGAAAATAGAACCAACCGGACAAAGAACGCAGCCTCCAACTCCTAGCAAGGAAGAGGAACTTTGAGGCTGAGTAAAGGGAATGGACTCAAATAACTTGGTGAGGGGGACAGAAGCACCTCCGCTTTAGAAGCAATGAGCTCAAAATCAGGTGAGACTGCTCAGTAAACCCCGCAGTAGCCCACAACTCTGGCTGTGCCAGGGCAATGACAGCAGATAACTAAAAGAAGGTCCAGATAAGGAATAGAGACCTTATCGGAGGCAAACGTGCTACGCAAAAAAGGATTCTAAACTAACCTTAAATATGCTGCTAAACCCTATTCTAAGGCTGACTGCCGGCTTGGTAGTGCACAAGCAGAGTGACACAAAAGCACAGAGCACTGCTAAGGCAAGTCTTGAATACTGCCAAACACAGCAGGAATCAATTATGCCACTAATTAACTGAGTCAGACAGGAGCCTGACAGGAGCCTGCCCTACTGGATCAATGTGTAAATGAGAGAATGAAATTGTGCTGGTAAAAACCATGACAGACGGTTGGAGCTTCTGCCAGCTTACAAGGCTTGAACGGGACTCCAGGGGAAGATAGCCTTAATAAACTCAATAAGCGTATTTTTTTTAGATGTTCTAAAGATGGTAGTGAGGAGGCTTATAAGCTGGGCAGGTAGGGCACAGCAAGAGGAGCAATTCAGCGAAGAACGAATGCAGACCAGGAATATACACATCCAACAATCAATAATAGGAAACGAGTGACTGCGGGACCATAGGAGGGAGGAAGACACGTGACCCAATCATAGAATAACGAGAACTAATAAGGGGGGCATGCAGAGAGAAAAACCAGACAAGGATTGCAGGAAAAGCAATAAAGAAGACGCAGGTTGTGACAATAACTTCCTTTCGACAAGATCTTGTTCCTCTGTAATTTCACTACTCTCTTTTTTTTGTCCCCCGTCGCCCCGCGGAACGGGGGACATGGAAATGCTGTTCGTCCGTGCGTCCGTCCGTGCGTCCGGGAACAAGGTACTCGCAATAACTTTTGACAGCTTTGATGGAGGATCACCAAATTCACACCACATATGCCTCTCATGATGGCCTTGCTCAAGTTCAATAATGATTTACCTTGACCTAGTTTTCAAGGTCACTGAGCAAAAACATGTGAAGAACACTGTACTCGCAATAACTTTTGACAGCTTTGACGGAGGATCACCAAATTCACACCACATACGCCTCTCATGAAGGCCTTGCTCTAGTTCAATGATGAGTGACCTTCACCTAGTTTTCAAGGTCACTGAGCAAAAAGATGTGAGGAACACTGTACTCGCAATAACTTTTGACAGCTTTGATGGAGGCTCACCAAATTCATATGACATTCTTATTGGCTTGTTAGGTTGATCTCAGCCATGGGCACAAAACTATGCCTTGGCGATGCGTCCATCAACCACAAGTCATGAAAATTGTAATCCCTCTCATAACCCATGGTTATATTTTAGCTCATATCACAATGATCCATCCCTCATCCATCTCTCTATTCAACCAATCACCAATGAGCTACAGTGTCATTGTACTTTACATTATCAGTGGTACAGTGCACCACATTATTTTCAGCCATCAAAACAGTTTTTGCCACTGGTTTCCGGTCACTTCTGCGACGGGGGACACAAGGCCTTCTGGCCAGCAGGCCATTTTTGCAGTTAAATGACTATTTCATTTATTGAATGGATATGAGTGAGAGTTGATAGGTATGCAATTTTGAATAATGCTGATTTAAATGCACCAATTTGAACTGAGCCTGATTTCTTAGTTATTTATTTTTAATAAATTTGCAATAATTTCCAAAAACTTTTTTTTCCACATTATTGCCATTATGGGGTATTGCATGTAGAATTTTACAGAAAAAATGATTTTAATCCATTTTGGAGTAAGGCTATAACATAAAAAAATGTGGAAAAAGTGAAGCGCTGTGAATACAGGTATGGTTTCAGTTTTCGCTATATGGATCGCTATATGGTTACCCGTCTCGCAATTTAACAACACTCACACATTATTTCGCCAACTATATGAGGCAGCTTTTGGGAAAATATCTAAGGTGTGTTTCCATAGAAACCTGGTTGTTTTTCAAGATTAACTTTACATTTTGGATCATTTTTTTTCAATGGAAAATTGTCTGAAACTTCTTCACTTTTTCACATATATACTCATGTTTGGTATCAAAATGTCCATCATGTTGTTTTGTTGCCAATAAATGTCATCTGAACTGTTTTTCAGAACTGTTGTGATTCTGCCTGTCTGCCACGTCTCTGCTCTGCCTTGCCATGTCCATGTTCTGCTTTGCCATGCCCACGATCTGCATTGCCATGTTTATATTTGGATTTTTGCAATGTCTGACTATTCTTTGTAATGTGGGATTTAGTTACTTTGATTTATTCATGCATTGTCATGGTTTAGTTTTTCCATGTTTTACTTTTTACCATAGTTTTTTCTGGTCCATGTTTTGCTTTCTACCATGCATTGCACTTTGTCTCCCCCTGTCTGGTCTCTTGTCTTGTTTCTGCTCACAGCCCCAGTATTGCGTGCCACTCTTCGGGTGATTTAATGGTTTCTGGACTTCAGCCTTCCTACCAATCTGGTTAACTTCCTTCATCTTGCTTTTCTATTTTACTAACCCATACTAACAGTTTGCTATTTTGCTAAAGTTACTAACACAAACTAACATTGTATATAATACTAACTTACCAACGAGCACTAAGGGATTGTATAGCTGCACTTACTAATTGATTAACAAGCTCTCAGCACTTGCCCTGTTCTAGTCTCCGCCTATTGTCTTTCCCTAATCTTCTCTGCTGCATTTTCTGTGGATTCTCCACACCTGCTCACGCTGTCTTGTCTCTCATTATCTATGCACGTTAGCACTCCTTGACCGAAGCCGTATGTTTGTCTAAAGGATTGTCTCGTGATCCCTGTCCACGTTTTGGATTTTGCCTATTTTATGTGATTAGATTCTCCCTCTTGTTCCCTCCTTTGTAATTAGTCTCATTTCCAGCACCTGTGTTCTGTGTAGAATGTGATGGAGTGTATATTAGGAGCCTTTTCACAGTACTTTTCACAGATCGTTTCTCTCAGTTTGCTTGTGCCACGTTCATTCCGCCTTGTTCTCTAAGTGATTCTCTTCTGACTGGGCCCTCCGACTTTTCAATTTTTGGCTTTGTGATTTTGGATTTATTGTTGCATCTGTGTTTTTTGACCCTTTTCTGCCCGACCACGAGATCGATGATTGCTGCCCTGGTTACGGTTTGGATTACGGCTATTGGATTTTGGCTTGGCTTCTCTGATATACATGTTTATGTGTACCAAACCCGTTTGTGTCTGACCACGAGTACTGTGATTGCTGCCCTGGTTTTTGTCTCTATTTTTGCCCAACTGGATTGTAATTTTTGGAGTGTGGACTTCGTACCTTTTGCCTTCTGCCCTGCGGGGGTTTCTCCCCCTTATTAATAAAATTGGATCTACTGCATTACGTGGTTCTTGCGACTGGTTCCTGATCGCACCATCACAAGAACAATCATTTATGGGTTTTATGTAATGACTTTTTGAGGCCTTATCCCACAAAATTCTTGATCGCTAAATAGGTCACTATTCACTTCCTGTATGCAAATTTCACATTTCAAATATATTTTCTGGACAGTCCCACAAGTAGGTACATACAACCAGAAGATGGTTCAAATTGGGCTGTGGGAAAATTTGCCTATACCCTGCAAAACCTCCTTTGGTGGCGTCAGATAAGTTGCGTCCTGTGGGGTGGTTAACAATAGGTACCCCAGCGATAATGACCGTAAATATTTAAGTAGCAAAGTAATCATGCTTTATTCATTAAACGATAGTAATTATGTATGGTTACAAATTAGGGTGTAGGTTCAATGTGGCAGTTGGTAAGGACACATATGCAATGTGTGGGCGCGAGCTGGAAAATTTTTGCAAATCTAAGAGCAGATACTGGCTATTCTGCGTACAGAGATTATCCGAATGAGAGTTTCTTTGTTTTTCTTATGATGCTAAGCAAACTGCTTCCTTAATCTTAATAGATGCCGCATACACTACAGCTCAAAAGTTTGGGATCACTTGGAAATTTTCTTGTTTTCCATGGAAACACACATGAAATTAGTCTGAATAGGAAATATAGCAAATGAACAGAATATGCTGACATTGTCTGAGTTAGAAATAATGATTTTAATGGGAAATGATGACTATGAACTGCCTTCATCAAAAAAAAAACCACCTTCACGGTTGATACTGAAACTTGTGTTTGACAGGAACTATTTAGCACAGCTGCTATTTGACAACCTGTGAGGCATCTTTGTCTTAAACTACACACTCTCCGATATTTGTCTTCTTGCACAGTTGTGCATAGGGGCCTTCCACTCCTTTTTTCTATCCTTGTTAGTGCCAGTTTGTGCTGCTCTCTGAAGGGAGTAGTTGACAGCATGGAAAGAGATTTTAAGTTCTCAATTTCTCGCATTGAATAGCCTTCTTTTCTAAGCACAACAATAGACTGACGGGTCCCTAAAGGAAGTTCTTTCTTTCTGGCCATTTTGAGCCTATAAACAAACAAACAACTGCTGACGCTTCAGGTACTAAACCAAGCTCAAGAATGCCATGCTTCCTTTTGAGCTCTCTTATTAGTTCTACAGTTTTCAGCAGTGCAACACATTTGCAGAAGGTTTTCTAATAATCACTTAGCCTTATAAAATGCTTAACTTGGATTAGCAGCCATACCAAGAGAGTGATGCAGAATTGCTGATAATAGGCCTCTATGCAAAAATTTAGATCATTATTTGAAAATCATCTGATTAATTTTAATCGTTTGTGAAAAGGAAAACAAAATGCTTGTGAAATGCATGAAAATGTATTTTTCTTTGGAAAAAGAAGAAATTTGCAAGTGATCCCAAACTTTTGAGTGGTTGTGTAGATGAACTTCCGTTTCTATTTTGTTGCCATCCAAATACTCTTGATTTGATTTTTGAACTGTTACTAATGTTATGAACATTTATTATGAAGGTTAGCAATATCAAACAATTGAAATACTCTTACCAATTCATAAGTGTCTTAATCACAAACTGGTATGTTTTATTATTAGAGAATGTAAAATCATTATAGGCAATTTTAGCATCTCTCTGTGCGGTAACACAACTGCAGCCGAGATAAACACTTCAAAATGGACCACTGACTATCTGTGAATCGGACGAGCCACAAACCGAGCGTTTTATCAGACTAGATCATGTTAGATTTACTACAACTTGTTTCTTTTATTTTCCCTACTGAGGCAAAGTTGGTCGGCGTAAATGGGTTATCTTTGAGACGTAGACTCCACAACAGGGTCTAATATGGTTCATCTGGAAAGATTATAGGAACGGGTTCGCTGAAATATTGGTAGGGACAATCTGGCTTCCCAAAGTCCATATGCAAACCTACGCCCTTGGTTATAAAGGAAGCTAACATATCCACTTCATTTGTCAGCAACTGTTGACCGTTTGCTAGCTACGTGCTATGACAAAAGACTGATTTCAGCTCGCTGGGTCTACGGAAACCGTCATTGTTTTTTGTTCACTGAATGATTATTGGTCCCTCCTGTGCCACCTATTTCAAAAATCCTGGAATCGCCCCTGATGACAATGCATCGCTGGTCCAGTGCTTCTATCCCAAGATGCATAAAATATACATTAGGTGCTCCGCCTCTACAACCACAACAATCCCAACAGTGACTGCAGATTTCATACAAGATGTGTGAAATGAAATATAAAAAATTTGGCTAACATAAAGAGAAGTGTAAAATATTCGTTTTGGTAAGAAAAAAGGTTGCCTACTTGTAGACGCTTCATACTGACAAGCCCAACAACCAATCAAATTACAACTCTGGTTGGGATGGCACTTGGGGTGGCCAGTTAGAGTTTTGGGATGGCCTGTGCCACCTTCGGCCACCCTTTTGGTCTTCCCCATGTTAAGTAGACCCTCCCCTACCCCGGCCATGGCTACACAACAGCCATTCATCAAATGCAATAAATGAAAACATTTGTATCATTAAGCCTACTCGCTTTACTGACTTGGCAATGACATTAGTCGACAGCACGGAATCTCCTCAGACTCCAGTGCACCACACTTAGCTTCTCATATCCGCAGCTGTGCTACTTATGAGAATGCGCTTGGAGACAAGGTCTACTTGATGTTCACATAGCCTGAATAAAAATTTAAATTTTTGTCCCAGCCAAGGAAAAAGGTTCCAATGATTTAAAAAATTAATAGATTACATATTGATCATTTGTGGTTGTCAGAAAAATGTATTCATGGATTTATCAGTGTATTTTTCAGTTCCCTACGGAGAAATTTCTTTTTGCCCCCAATGGCATCACGTGACTTGTAATATGAGCTCTGACCCCTAAGGGTCAGCGTGTGTCTCAGCCCAGGTTCTGGGGGCCTGATCTGAACTTCTCATGACCACTCTTTTTCTTCTTTTAGCATTTGTTATTGAATGGCAGTTTGTCGTGCCTTTCCTCCACTTGGATTGGAGTGTGGATACTGCTGCCACTGTGACTGGCTTTTTCCCCCCAGTCAGACATATTCATCGTATGACAGCACGAAGAACCGAACCATGAAATCCGTATCGAGAAGATTCAGGATACGCATACCATTATACTCCTCGATAGTATTAACCTGAGAAGCTAAAAATCTTGATGACCTTCCTAGCCTATACATCGACTGAGGAATGCTCTGGTTCAAAGTATTATGGCAAAACTTATCCCATTCTCGGATGCTTTTGGAGATTTCACAAGGCTTTTCTCACTTAGGGAGTCAAGCAACTTATGAGGTCAAGCAACCAGATGACAACATACTCCCAAAGATGCTTTGTGAGCTTACAAATAAGATGGCCCCAATGAAATTCAAGGCATGATACAGCCTTATTTTCACAGTTAATAAAATAAAAAATAAAGACCAGAAAATGATGAATTTGCTTAAAAGTATTTATTTATAGTCTGACAAGTTGCGAGCGACAATCTTATCCATTTACCCTTAGCTTGCATTATTGTTCATTGTGACAATTTTCAAGCATTTTCCTATCCACATTATTGGTTGACTGAACATAAAACGCTAATCTCTTACAAAGCTTCTGAATTCCTGCAGCTCAGGAAATGGTATTTTTTTCTGCATTCCTGTCTCATCAGCTTCATACGCCAAAGAAGACCTTTCTAAAAATGTGGTTTTGCCGACTCAGGTCTGTGTGTTAAGGCTGCTCATGTAAAAATAACACTCTGTCCACAACTAGTGATATTACCATATTGCAGGTTAACACTCAACCTATTTCCGAGCAAGAATCAAGTAATAGATTGAATTAATTTACTGAACAAATAGGCTTACAATAAGCTGTGTCACCATTAACATTAAAGACATACAGCCTTTTGTCCACGTATAAGGCTATAATATGAGATTGCATAGATGGTAGTCAACAGAAATTTTTCGAAATTCCATCTTGATTTAGAATGTAATGTTGTAAATCCTGCCGAGGGAGCTATTTAGATAAGGTTTAGATTTAGTTTAATTAAATAATTGCCGTTTCAGAAGCTAGACTGTAAGGATCTCATGAATGGCTTTGCTACCTTGAAAGTTTGATGCATGGTATGCCTGTAAAATTATTTTAAATACATGCCATGCGTCAAATTTTTTTGAAGCCATGATAACCAATTTACTCAATTATTCAATTACCAATGCCTCGACGTAAGAAGCTTTGGTAATTTTATTGCCTAACACAGCAACCAGTGTGCAACTATGCTTCCTTTCAAATGCAAACTGTTCTTTGGAACGTTGAAAACATTAGGATTAAGTGCAATCTTAAAATAATTTAGATTGCACTGCAGAAAAAAATCCAGGAACAGGAGATGGAATTCAGAGAAAGCACTGAGTTAATTGATCATTTTTTAAAAATTATTTTTATTTTTATTTATTTTTTTGCATCCATTCAATATCACTATTAAGTACATTGTTAATGTATCCCTTCAGGAATCTTTCATTTCTTAATACATTCTTTATAATCACAGGCTTATATATTGGTCTTGATTATTCAGTGAATCATTTGAGTGATTATTTATAAAGCGATTTTGAACAGGAGCAACTTGAAACCAATTATGCGTCATTTGAATATCCCATAATACCGGCGTTACCACTATGGGGATGTTGCATTGTTGAGGGTTAAAATCATACAGTCAAATGCAAAATAATTGGCCACAAACCACATTGTAAACCTAACGCTTATTCCCATTTCAACTTCAGCTTTTTTCCAACATGTGTAAAACTGTGCATTATAACTGTTTTATTTGAATCAAAAAAGGTTAAATTTTTTTTAAAAAGAACAAATTTACCAGGCCCAAGAAAAAATGTTTTGGGTAAGCACTCCCAAAAAAGACAACTGTGATTCTAGTCCAAAATTTGTTCCGAAATTAGGGAATTCAAATAGATTTTTTCCCCCCAGTCCTCCCAACAGAACCCTACAGAACCCAACAACAAGATCATTGATGTCCTCGGGTTTGTGTTTAAGGGCTACTATTTTCAACCAAAATTCAGGGGTGGTTCACCATGCCAGTACCACTGATAGCAAAACATCCCCTAATCAAAGACCCACCTACACATTTGACAATACTTATGAGGTGCTTTTCCTTGAGTGAATTCTGCATTTGCTGCCAAAAATGCCAACAGTGTGTATAGCCAAAAAGTTTCACTTTCGGTCTCATCTGACCACAGAGCTCTTTTCCAGGCACAATTCCAATGATATTTGGCAAACTTCAGATAATTCGTTTTCTTTCCTGGGCTCAGTAAATACATTGCTCTGTGCAACTCTTCCAAAGAGTTGGTATGGAGATGGATGGAGATGTGTCTTACAGTTGTTTTTGAGACTTTGTGACCCAAAGATCAATCAATCTCAACAATTCTTGAACTGTGCTCCTTGGGGTCTTAATTGCCTCCCTTCTCATCTTCCTCACTACTGTGGGGATAACATGAGCTAGCATCCATTTTTTGGCATTTTTAAAAAAAAATTTTTATTTTTTTATTACTGCCCTGATAGCGCTGAGCAGTATTTTTCTCTGTATGTTATGTCTTTTTTGGAGCCCATTTCCAGAATTGAAGATCAAATTGCCATAATCTTATTTAAATTTTGCAATTTTTTTTTCATGACAAGGGGTTTTCATGCTTGTTTTCTCATTTGTAATTTACACTGGTGAAACAATGATGGAATGTCACAATTTAGTTCTTTCAGACAGCAATAAATTGAAGAATGTAAGTTGATATTGCCTATTAAACTTTGTCATTTTATTTAATATAATGTTTTTGCTGTTCTTCATGTTCAAGCAAATGATGAAGTTCAAGCATGATCATTGAGGATGAAAACTTTTTAAACTAAACAACATGCTCTTACATTGGAAACTGTCCCTGAGGCCTGCAACTCCTAAAAAGGAATATTCTGGAAACTGATCAATCAGTGTGTTTGGGGTAGCTGACAGCCCTCCATAAAGCGTATTCGGTAAAGGCTTGTCTTAAATCACGGGGTGTATATTCTATGATGCATGATATGTTGAGTGTATAGGAGGCTGTATTACCAATTCAGATTTTAGAGTGGCAAGTAAACTTACACTTTACATTTTTACTAATTTCTGCTTGTGAACTAGAATAACCATTACTAAATTATTTATTTTTTGTTTTTTTAATGCTGCTACACACACACACACACACACACACACAAAGGAGCACATGCAGAGAAGCACACACACACACACACACACACACACACACACACTCAAATAAAATCCAAATTGATTCAAATATGTATAAACAGTTTGAGAGGGGAGGGTGGCCACTTCATAAACTGGCTGAATTGAAATTGCATTTGCACCATGCTGAAGGCAGCTGTGCAGTTATTATGCATGCTACACACAGTGTGTAGTTTACCTGCCTTAGACACATACTTGAATAGTTTGTGAAAAAGATAAGTTAGAAGGAAGCCATTAAAGAGAAAATAATGCAAAATAATTGTTAATCAAATAGAGACGCAATATTCAGCACTCGGCAAGAGGTAATTAATGGCAATTATATCTACCTTGGTGTGTCATCCAAGAATGAAGGCTTAAGCTTGAATTTATTATCAAAATCAATCTCACTCTTCCTGAGAATTAATTTTGTTCCTCTCTCTTCCGGCTTGGTGCGAGGACCCGTTGGGACTGTGTGGGCAGCTCTAATGTGTTTGTTCTGAGTGACACCAAAATGATGGTTCATTCCAATACACAGGCAGTTTGTCGCATCTGAAGTCGCACTGGGGTACGCCTGGTCTCAGCCAGACTCCCGCAGACTATTCTACAGCCGTGATTCACTGTGTTGAATCATGGCAACAGTCTGCCACGCAAAAAAAATGTAATTGGTCCGTCACTGCAACTCTCAGTTGGAATGCGCTTAGGTGTGAATTGGCCGAGGAAGTTACTAACAAAATTAGGACAAGCCACTTAAGAAATGGAAGCACTTCAGAAATGATCATTAGATTGATTTATTCTTCTTAAAACAAAACAGTATGTATTTTTGGCCTCTTGATAATGTTTTATCTGTGTTTCTGGACGAAAAATAATAGGAGAGTACATAAAATAGTAACCAGTACCAAAATTTGACTTCTGACATTTTTTGGCAGATTGTTATACTGAAGCATGAATAGTGTTTACTGATCATTATTGAAAAGAGTATTAATTGGGCTGATGCATGAACGCACTGACACCTTCACAACCTGGAAAACAGCAGGAGAGAGAATAGGACGTGGTAAACAATAACAAAACTTCTGAGTGATTGGTACACCATATCATGAATCATGTGTACAGACCATTTTTGTGAATGGTATTAATTGGCCTGGCCCACAAACACATTGATGACGGTAGGGATTGCTTGCTACTCGGATCAAACTAAGTAAATATTTGCTTCCCATACCCTTGCCAGACCAGCCGCCATAATGATTCACTGTTTGATGGGGTGAACACAGGAGCCCTTATTAAAGCTGGCCTGCTCCGGAGAATGATCAATAACTTGTCCTTCATCCACAACTCCAGTCTGACCTTGGATCCTTTGTCTCCATCCGAGCCACAGTGGGCATGAGTGGTTGAAACAGAGCTCTGCTAATCCATCACTCCACACATAGATGCACAAGGCTCTTTTATAAAAACCTGATGCATTTCTTCTTGCTTGAAGAGCAGCTCATTAGGGAAATTAATGAGTCATTTGTTTGTTGCATTAATGTTGAAGGCTGCTTAGCGTTATGTTGCTACATTGTGTTCCATTACATTTCTCACTTTTCACCCTCCCTGAGCCACATGTAACACCAAGACGATGATGAACAATAGGGGACAGAGCAGAGGAAGTAGAAAAACTTGCATTTGCACTGGTTGCTCGCATCTGAACTGTTATTTCATAGGGGGTCTGTCTCACACTATCTCATGCTGTTGCATGCCAGAGACAACAGTAATAGTATGGATTCTAACAAAAAATCTCTTGAACAAATTAACCAAACATTTCAACGACCAATATTTTCTCTTTTTCGTGCTCTTTTTCCTCGTCTCCCACTCTTGCTCTTTTTCTTATCCCCCGTTGTCTACAAATGACATTTCTGCATTTCGTATGATTTAAAAATACGTGATACATTGCCTGCTCAAAAAAAGTTGTGTTTGGACAACCACATGGCCTGCTTAAGAGCCTATGATTCAATTATTATTGCAGTGATTAATAAGGTTCAGCTGGCAACAACTCTTTTAACCCCATAACTGTTGCGGTGTGTAGCTTCTCATTTTTTATACAACCATGTCAGATTCAGAATGCATATCCCATGGTCGTGAAAAAGAAGTCTCTGTGTTTCAAATGAAGAAAATCATTGCCCTACATCAGCAAAAAAAATAAATAAAAAGCAAAGGAGATTTCTGAAATCTTTGGAATTAGGTTATTAAAATCTGGAAAGATACTGGCAGGCGTCAACTTCAAAATCATGAATCGTGATCGGAAATCACAGAAAATGTGGCTGAAGTCTCATCATAAAAACTTGCCATTGAAACTTGCCACTCGTGGCTATGATTATTTGTGAAAGTAACAATATTTCCACTCACACAATGTGACTTACAGGATTGGGACTAAACCGCTGCATGGTCACAAAAAAGCCACTTTCTAATGAGGCTGATCACAAAAAAACGCCTTCAATTTGTGAAGAAGCATTTAGACTGATCTGTGGGGAAAAACTGATGAGTTCAGGTTTACCCTATTCCAGAGTTACGGGAAACCCATGAGGTGATGTACCAGTCATGCATAGGGCCCACCGCAGCCTCTGGAAGTGATGTCATGATTTGGGGTTGCTTCAATAGGTCAGGTCCAGGTTCGGCAACATTATGCAGCAAGAAAATGAAGTCAGCGGACTACCTTAATCAGTGGCGAATCCAAGGGGGGGGGGGCGCACCCCTTTTTCACAGAGAAGCGAAAAAAACTCAGCACGTATTACTCTTTGAGCACACCCAAATTTTAAGCGTACACGCGCAATCTTGTGACGCAATCATTTTATCCATCACCTAGTTTACAATCACTAATTTCAACAGCCTCTTTTTACCACTGTTAATTGTTCAACATCACGATTCCGGTTGTCTTGCATCATGGCAAATTTATTTGGATCCAATTGTATATATTTGTTTTATACGATACGATAGAATTTATATGATAGAATTTCTTGCAATAAAAAATGATACATGGACTTAAGCTATATACAATTTATTTAATTTTGTTATTTTTGTCTTAAAGTTTAAGAAGGCAGGCTTGCTGGGAAATTTGTTCGACCAGTGACCCTGCTTGTCCCCTGTTGCAGTAAAACGCGCTTCAACAACTACAGACGAAAATGTCAGAAAGCAATGGAAAGGCTGAAAAGTTTAGAAAATAAAGTAAACCGGCATTGGAAGCTCAGCCTCTCAGGCCATGATGATCCTCGTAGCAAGCAGTTGTCATTTGCTGGGGGACATGGAAGCGGCAAGACTGACTTTAAATTAATAGGCTATTGCACGCATGCGTTTGGTTAAAATTTGCTTGAGCTCACAAACGGACCCCACTGATGGACCAGTTGTTCATAGCCTACTATTTGATGTATATTGATTCATTGTTTTACGATGCCAAATAAAATTTGTCCTGGAATACCGGAAGACTTTCTAAATTTACCATTCCAAAACCCTGTCTTGACGTTCAGAATCACCTGTCATTAAACTTGTAACCAGCGAGTACTGCAGTTCTAAACCTAGTGAGCTATTCTATGCCCTTTTATAGTCTGTAAGTAAGATATGTAATATTATTTTAGAAAGGTTATGAATGAGTCAGTCCAAATGAAAAAATTCTAAATGACCCTAAAGTCACATTTCTTTTTCGCATACATTCATGTAAATGGTATAATAATGATAATAATAATAATAATAATAATATTTCTGTAAATAAATACAATACAATACAAAAATACAAGTAGTTTATATGTTGACAATGTTATGTTTTAATATAGGACTGCATCATTGCATTACATTTATATCAGGATATCTTTAGGATAAATAGGATGTTTAATATAAATAAAATTTATATTAAAGACATTACCCACCCAACCACTGTCTTGAGATTAGTAAATTCACTCATGTGCAGAAATTCAACTTAATGGTGACTTGGATTATGTGTACGACTACACTTCCTACTCTCACAACTCTTGGGAGTGTTTTGGAAGCATTAAAGCCTCATCTTTTAGAGCCATTTTGAAAAAAGGCAATCACAGCATCGTGATAACTTTTTACATGCTGTTGAGAGTGGTATCTTTTACTAAACCTGGTGTAGGGACTTGGGGGGTGGGGGATTTGATGATCTGTTAACGTCAAAAACATGCATCACAGGAACACTCCTACCAGTACCCCTGACCAAGGAACTGGCTTTAGAACTTGAGTTGGTCCCCGGGCGCTGCTCTGTGGCTGCCCACTGCTCCTAACTATAGGATGGGTCAAATGCAGAGGACAAATTACCCCACAGGGTCCAATAAAGTGTATCTATCTATCTATCTGCTAAAATCACAGATACATATAGCCACTGGGTTTGCATGTTAAATATACACTACAATTATTTTGTTGGAGGCTATTTGGTGTTATATAAACTCAAAAACTAGTAATATCAATGTTTTGTAGGAAATATGGTCAAACCCTTTCACTGCTAGTGTTGATTTTGTCAACATTTCTGCAACATCAAAACCTTTGAAAATCGCTCAAACCATAGCAAATTGTTATTCACTGGAAAGCTCTCATCCAGCACATTCCGATGAATACCAACACTGGGGTTTGGACGATTTTGAAAGATTTACTCCTCTTTGAAATTTTGACCTAGTCACCAACAGCAGTGAAAGGGTTAAGGTCGAGAACTTTGACAGGAAATAAAAGTTGTTAGTTAATGTAAAACTACCTTATAACAGCGCTTTGAAAGTCTTTTTAGCTTATTTTTGGAACCATGGGAGGAAAATCATTGAACAGATAGGCCAGATTTGTCTCCCAAGATACCAGGAAAATGTGTTTTCAGCACATAAATTTTTCAAATTTTTCTTGGGTTAGGTTCCCCAAACCCCTCCTTGCTGCGTCCCCCCTTTCAGCAATTCCTGGATCTGCCCATGTTAATGTACTGAATGACCAGGTTATCACATCAATAGATTTTTTAATCCCTAACAGGACAGGCATATTCCAGGATGAAAATGCCAAGATTCAGTGGGCTTAAATTGTGAAACAGTAGCAAAGCAAGCATGGGGAATCATTTTCACACATAAATTGGCTACCTGGAGAAGGCTTTATGGAGTGGTTTGACTCTCCCTTCGTAAATACAAGATCTCAGCCAAATATCAAGGCAACTCTGGATGGAAATAAATACTGTAGCATTACATAAGACTGTCGAAACAATGCCACAACAAATGTACGCTGTGATAAAAGCAAAAGGCGGTCCAACAAAATATTAGAGCGTGCAACTTTTTTTTTGCCTGATAGTGTTGGTAAGCTCAAAATTATGCTCAGTTTGTAATGATTGTGTGAGTGAATTAGCTTACATCATGTACAGAAAATAAAAGCATGAAATGGTTGCCAGTGGTGCAAAACAATGGCCACAAAACCTTGAGCAAATTCCCTTTCTGATGATTGAAAGGTCCCTTAATGCAGAGGGAATTGTTCAAAGATCAAAAGCACGTCAGTCTTGAATACACTCATCAAGAATTATGAGAAGATAAAACCAAAAGATGGCAGGTCTTAGAAAAAGAATGTGTCATACTCTCGTACAGACATACTAAATTATGTCTTCAGTTATTGAAGAATTTAATTTGGTGGCATTTGACAGGCAGATTTAATTGCAATCAAACTTTCCTCATTATTTCATAACCTACAGACTTTAAAATGTGTTGTTTTTTTTTACACATTTGCACCATTGATTTTAAAACAGTAGCCTGCACATCACACAAAGGATGCATTTCCAGGTCGTGGATCATTTTTCCATTTTTGGATGACATTGCTGGGAGAATAACTGAGTAATGATCGCTATGGACATGCTTACCTCCGGTCTCCTTGTTGGCTCTCCTCAGCCCAAGGGGAAGTTTGGATCATCGACATATTAGCCATATGTTTAATAAATTCACAAAATGTCATAAAACATGTATCAAGAAGGAATCCAAGAATAAACTACTTTAATCCCCTTGTGTCTGGGTGGCAACATTAGATTTATTTAGCATGCACTGAAGAGAATACGGGCAATGCAAGCAAGCAGTATCGCACAACTATTCTGTAACGCACACACTTAAACACAAGAACACATATATTGACACACCTACACCTTATACATGCACAGCAAAAATTCAAACCCAAATGTGCATGCATAAATACACACACACACACACACACACTCATATCCACACACCTACGCATGCACAGCATACACTCAAACCCAAACACATGCATGTGCAAACACACACTCAGGCAGACTCCTACACACACACACAGGCCAAAACACAAACACACTGGCTTATGAAGACACAGCACTCCGCAAGCAGGCATGCACTTGCGCGTACAAAAAAAACATGCACGCTCAAATGCACAAAGGGTTAACCCACAAAGTAGATGCAAAAAGCATCTTGCCAAGCCGACAGTTAATGGTTGTTAGGGGTGCTCCTAGAGACCCATTCAGGGGAGAGGTTAATTTCTTACCTGCTCAACTGTTAAGGTCAATGTTACAAGCCTTTAAGGTGCATTCCGGAGTGAAGAACACCTAGGCTGAGCATGATAAATATTCAACGAGCAAATTATTCTCACTGGTCATATCCTCTCTCTGAGGCTGAGATTGTGGAAAGAGCATTCTGTTTTTGAAAACTCCTGTACTTACATTTCAGAAGGTGCATTTCAGCCTGGGAGAAACTACAGTTGACCTTGGGAGAGTGGTATCATTTTTGACGCCTTTCCACTTTGTATAAATGCAAGCCTCTTATTTGCTGAAGCACTGAGTGAACTGTATCTTGAAAATTTTTTTTTTTTTTTTTTCTTGCTGATAACACAGGCTTTCTCCTGGAAAATATTTATTGACTTGTTTTTAACCTCAGCAGTGATGCAGTCATATAATTTGAACTTTAAGTTTGACATGACTGGGCTCTTATCTGCTGTCCAGTTTTTAATCTTGGATGGACAAAATCGTTAATATACAGTGCAGTTCATATATATTTGGACAGTCGCTTTATAAATTGGGTGCTGGATCAGAGAGTCTCACCCAAAAATAACAACAAATTGAAACTGACAGCTAGTACAACAAAATTATTATCATCTCCTGTTTAAATGCAGTTTGCTGCAGTATATGGAAATGAGTCACAGAATACACCCTTGAAACACAGCTGCATGTATGAAATCAGCTGCAAATTAGTGTACCTAACAGTGGCAGCCGGCCAGTAGAGGGCGCTGGGGTGCCGCCCCCTTCAAATAAAATGAGATGAAAATTTACTTAAACATGTTTAATATAATTTAGTCGTGTATAATGCAAATAATTATTAATAAACGTGTTTCTTAGTCTGTGAACGCCTATCAACAGACCCTAAACATCGGTTCCAAATGGTATTTGGTTAATTTGTCTGTATGCATTTATTTCCTGGGTGAGGGGCGCCGGCTAAACGGTACCTAATGTAAGCTCTCAAAGTTTTGGTGAGCACGTGACCCGAGGCTGCTGTTTCATTGGTTTCTTCAGATTTCTTACACTCCCACTTTTATTGGCAGCGAATTGGGATTGTTTTAATGTTTTTTGGTCTAATGTGATTGAACAATTCTCGTGGCTGTCAATCATGTTCACACCCACCGCCACGCTTCATTTCGACTGTCAGATCATCCACCGCCCTTTCAATTGCTGAGCGGTATGGCAAGTTCAAGTGGAAGCGCGGAAACATAACACAATTCGGTTCTTTCCTTGCAGAAACCGCCTTTCTCAAGGCGTTCACTGGAGGAACTTAGGAAAGTAAAGGAGTTTGGCCTGGATCAACCCTATTTAAAGATTCAGCAGCAAGCAAGTGATCGTGGATGAGCTTACTCCCCGGGCTTCTCTAGCACTTGTTACTTCAAACGGAGTTGGCTAGCTGGATGTGGCGTTAGCAGTGCCGTTTATTGCTTTCCCTGTTTATTGTTCCAATTTGGCAGATTCCACAGAAAGTGTGGCCACTTGACAACTTATATTTTTGAGCCAATATAAAATGTTCCATTTCTGTATGCATGCGCAAGCCGATGTTTACTTCCTGGCCTTCTAGAATTTTAACCAACTCACGTTTGTGTCCCTCATCAAAAAAGGTAAAAATTTTTGTCCACAGTAATAACGTTGGCAACAGCCTGTAATCTTAGTACAGCACAGCTGTGAATGAGATTTGGCGGCAGCTGGCAGGGTATTTAAACCCTTTTGTACTGATGTGTCCGCCAGTGGACACGGAGCCGCAGATTTATGCACGCAGTTACAATATTCTATCACTAGATGGCACACCCGGATCAATTATTGAATTTCACTAGCAAGCCGAGTTCGAATACGGATTATTAAATGGACGAGTTCACTCCAATCCCTGGATGGTTCAAGCCAACCTTGGTTTGACTTCAAGTGGTTGGCACATCTATACTACAGGTTGGCCCAAAAAAGTGTCCCCCTTCCTCTCAGAACTCCAAGGTGGTTGAGGGACTTGGAAATGAGTGGGCAGGATTGACTAATTATCCAGTGTATGAATTTTATTGCCACAAAACAATCCTGGGTAAAAACTGAGCATTTCAGGTCACTGTTCAAGAGTGATATTCAGGCTTTAAGAAAGCCCTGCTCATCGTGGATTAGCGGGTTGGTGGCTTTCCTTTTCTCTGCTCATCATGCTATTATTGGCGTTGGCTCAGACAGTTTTGTCACTGTTTGAGTCATTAACTTTATAATTTTATCCTGTTAAGAACAGTGAGACCTGTTGGACACACTTTGTATGGAATCTGTCATTTATGTATATAAATATGTAACTTGCCGCACTGTAAGGTACTGGAAAAGCATAAAATTGCACCTTGAAAATCCTTGAAAAGTACCTCGAATTTCACTTTGGAAAAGGTGTACGAAGCCTGTAGACAGCATTATAGTGCTGTGTTTTTAGATTTGTGTTTTGTTTTTTTTGTTTAACTATGTTCCACGTATTGTTTGCATGTTTACAAAACATCAAAATTCCAGTTAGTTGGGGGGATTATCTTTAACATGACTGCTTTTACAAACGATCTGTAAGTAATGTAAGGACAGATACAGTGATCTGTAAGTAATGTCAGGACAGATACAGTGATCTGTAAGTAATGTAAGGACAGATACAGTGATCTGTAAGTAATGTAAGGACAGATTCAGTGATCTGTAAGTGGTGTGAGGACAGATACAGTGATCTGTAAGTAATGTAAGGACAGATACAGTGATCTGTAAGTAATGTAAGGACAGATACAGTGATCTGTAAGTGGGGTAAGGACAGATACAGTGATCTGTAAGTAATGTAAAGACAGATACAGTGATCTGTAAGTAATGTAAGGACAGATTCAGTGATCTGTAAGTGGTGTAAGGACAGATACAGTGATCTGTAAGTAATGTAAGGACAGATACAGTGATCTGTAAGTAATGTAAGGACAGATTCAGTGATCTGTAAGTGGTGTAAGGACAGATACAGTGATCTGTAAGTAATGTAAGGACAGATACAGTGATCTGTAAGTGATGTAAGGACAGATACAGTGATCTGTAAGTAACGTAAGGACAGATACAGTGATCTGTAAGTAATGTAAGGACAGATACAGTGATCTGTAAGTGATGTAAGGACAGATACAGTGATCTGTAAGTAATGTAAGGACAGATACAGTGATCTGTAAGTAATGTAAGGACAGATACAGTGATCTGTGGACATAGGGGATACATCCTCAATTCATCATAAAAAAGGGCATAAACCCTGATAAAATCTATAGGCTACATTTTCCTTCTTAATAACTGACTGTGTCGACATCAAAGCAGCTGTCAGGTGTGCTGCGCCAAAGTAAATTGCGTCAGCCGCCACTGGTACCTAAAACAATGCCTGGCACATATTCAGTTGCTCTTCATTTCTATTAATGACAAACAGGCTTCCATGTTAGTATGGGATACACACACATTTCTGACTTGTTTGTTTGTTTTTTTGTTTGTTTTCAAAGGGTTAAATTAATAGGGAAAGGGCATTACTAGGATTCATCATTATGACTCCTGTAGTCAGGGATCAGAAAGAAAAAGAGGGCTACACACCCTCCCCCTATACACACAGCCTGTTTTTCATTTTAGCTCTCCCTCAAGGTTTCCCATTATCCTCTTCCATATTGAGTGTGACCCAGAGAAAAAGCCTCGCCTCTGAAGGTCAGTTGTGTCTAGACTCGAGCCTTCCACTTCCTGCTGCCTGGCCCCTTACGCGAGAAAAGGTCATCCGCCTCATTGGCTGCCGGCCTGCCCGTCGGTTCGAAGGTGAAAGGTAAAAAGTTGCCTAGGGTCTCCGAGGATAAATATGCAGTGCACGTTGATGGCGGGTCTGACGGCAAACAGTCCCTTTTTATCTCAGAACCAAGCCACGGCACAGGCCAAAGAGTTATTCACCATCTCATCATGCATCAGGCTAACTTTCACACAGTCTAAGCACTCGAGCCAGAGTCACGTGTGCTAGTATGTTTACCTCACCTCTCCTAAACCCGAGGCTATTTGAAGGAGGAACTCCGTGCCAGTGAGTCAACTCATAAAAGCAGGGGGCTCCATAGGGAGCTGTCCTCTAACATGGAGTAGATCCTAAGAGATGAGAAGAGACAGAATTTACATTAGCAACACATGGGCACAATGCATGTGATTCTTGTTAAGACAGTTGTGCTGATGTCAAGTTATTAACAACAAAGCACAAGTTGAGTTGCAACACAGTGTTTAACAGCATAATGACAGCATGCAATACACTTAGATAAATATTGAAGTATAGTTCTTTGAATAATAATTATAAACATCATCATCATCAAAATAATAGTCATTATCATAATAATCATCACTTAAAGAAGTATGGCAACGGTAGTTAAAGAACTTCCTTTCATTTGTGTATTCAAGTGTACACTCATGAGCCATAACATTATAGCAATGCTATTGGTCTTCCACGTTCTGCCACAGCAGCTCATACCCGCCGCAGCATGGACTCTTTAAGGGGTCATTCATTCTAAACACATTTATCGGTGTGGAAATGAGAGGTGCTTTTGTCTTCATTATTGGAATCCTATGTTGTAAAAAGATTTTCTTTTCTGCGGCTCCTCAGTAATGCTCCTGTCACTCATTTTGTGAACATTCTGAACAATTTTAACAACTGTGGGGAACTAATTCCACCGCAAAGTCTAGTGTTTTGTCTGTTTTTTGAAAAAGCAGAGAAGGGACTTGCACTCGGGTTTGTTCCTGACGGTGGGAAATAAAATTAATAGGAAAATTGAGCTGTTTGTGAAATCGCTTATTCTAAGGGCAAGACGGTGCAAAAGGTAACAACAAATTTCTCTGCCATTCAGAGCCCAGGAAGTGCAATGACATGGGAAAATATATTTCACGTCCTGAAGATGTATTCTCTCAGTTTACTTGACTTGTTCCCAAGATTTAGTTTACTCCTGGCCAGAAGATACAACTTGTTCCCTCAAGCTAGTAAAATCGTGGCCATGAGATAGACTTCGTCCCTTCAATGTCATTAATTTGTTCCCTCAATATTGTTAACTAAAATTTAGGAAACAAGCTGTATCTCATAGCCACGAGATAACAAAATAGTGGGAATGACTTGCATCTCGTGGCCGGAAGATAGCGAAGTCATGGCCATGAGATGGCTAAATCGTGGGAAGGACTTGTATCTCATAGCCACGAAATATATTTTTTTCATATCCACGCACTTCCGAGGCTCCATAGCAGTGGAGCAAAATAAATAACGGCAAAATAAAACTTCGCCCTTGCTTTTACGTGATTGGACCGCAGAGAAAAGACTGACAATTATGTGATGTGCTTTTTTATCAAGGCGCCTCAAAGTAGAAATGGTTTCAGCTCGAAGCACACCTAAAAACAGCCAGATGGCTGGGGCACATAAAAGCGAGGTGCCCAGTGCGCACTAGCAGCATCTTAAATGCATCAAATAATAAAAAATATTAACAAAATGGGCACCCCATGCTGATTATCCATGTTTGGTGTGACGGCCCCTAAGACCCCTGGAGGTTTTCCATGGTATCCGGCACCAAGGCCTTTGCATCAGATCTTCTTAATTGCGAGGGAGACGAGTGATCTCAGATCTGAGTTCAGGTGCAAGCACATAGCGCTCCATGGTCTATTGGAGTGCGATTTGGGGAATTTGGAGGCCAGGGAAACACTCTGAACTCTACTTCTATCGCCATGAACCTGTCCATGTATTCATATACTGTGTGTAGTGGCGCATTCATCCCAAACCCTTCATTAATTTCTGAGAATTGTGCCGCAGTAGTCCTTCTCTCAGTTCTCTCAGAATGGCTTGTGTAGTCATTGCACATTGATGAGCCTTGGGTGCCCAACACTGATGTGGTCTGGATTGTGGCTTGTACCTCCTCAGACCACTGTCATTCGTTATTTACCACTGCTGCTTACCAGTGAGTCTTACCATTTTGAAGATGGCACTACCCAGTTTTCTGACCACAATGAATTGGTACTTTCCAAAGTCGCTCAGGTCTTTACTCCTAGCTATTCTTCCCATATCCTACACATCAACTATGAGCATCTACTGTTCGCTCACTATCCCAGACTTTGATATGCACTGTTACTATGAACCAAACACCATTTATCGCTTCGTCTTTGAGTAGTCATTATGTTTAGGCTCATTAGTGTGCACAATGACACAGAGCTGTGAAAAGTATTTGCCTCCTTCAAGATTTCCTCTATTTTTGCAAATTTTCCAATTTAAATGTTGCAGATCATTCAACTAATTATTGAAGAGATGGGGAAGGGAGCAAATACTTTTTCACAGCACGGTAGCTGCATGATATGCTGTAGATCAGGGGTTCCCAAACTTTTCCAAATCAGGGCCCACTTGAAAATCTAAAAAATGTCCGCGGCCCACCTTTGTCCTATAAGCAGTACATAGACAAAATTATGCATTCTCAGAACACTTAACAACAACAATAATTGTTGTTGTTGTTGTTGTTGTTAAGAAAATAAAATAATAAAAAACAACAACAATAATAATTGTTGTTGTTTATTTATTTATTATTTTTTTATTTATTTATTATTATTATTATTATTATTATTAAGATTCAGGATTAAAATGAAAGCAGGGGGATAAAAGGGATCCCAAACTTTTAATCTGTGGTGTACACACAAGACAGAATTCATTATCGAACACAGTACGTGCTCCTCCGATTATGACCCCCGGTCATGATGACCGGAAAGCTACGTTCCGATCATAAACTATATAAGGTTCCTAAAATATTGTGAGGTCAATAAAACTCAATAGGTTATTACTTCTAAATATTTTTTAAAATCGTGCAATAAATATTTTACAATAAAAATAATAAAAAAACATATTTGCAAAAATGAATAATATTTTTAATGACCTCTCACGGCCCACCTGCAGTACCACCACGGCCCACTAGGGGGCCGCGGCCCACACTTTGGGAATCACTGCTGTAGATAATTCTTCAACAAGCAGTTTTGTGAGCTTTGAGGTACCAGATGATGACAGCAGATTCTTCTTTGAACAGAAAGCCAGTGTCTCTCTGACACAAAGCAATCTTTTCCTCAGGCTTATTGGCCAGAGTACTGACGACAAGGTGCCTATGCATTCACTACTTAAAATGAGTCTGCTCACTGAATGAATGTCAAAAAAGTAATGATCATATTTACATTCACACTAAATAAAATGTTGAGTCCAGTGCACAATTTCTCTCCTTCTGCCAGAGTATGAGGGGAGGAGATGAATGGAGGAAATGAGGATACATGTTTTACTCAATCTGACATTGCTGTGTTAATGTTGTTCTGGGATCAACAAAATGTTAGTCTAGGATGTAACATTAGAGTCCAGCAATGAACAGCAGTTTTGCTATCTCTGTGCTACGCTTGCAAATGTCATGCTTTGAATTTTAGCTGTCTAAATTTAGCTTGCTAATGTTAGCAAGGTTTCATGCAGATGAGCGGAGAATTGCAAAAATGCATGTCGTTAAGAAAACGCCTGAAAGTTTTTTGTCTCATGGATTTTGCTAAATTTTCATACTACTTTCAGGCCTAAATTGTTCACTTTAAGGAATTTTGCTGGTCCAAACTGCAAGATAAAAGTCCTTGCAAGCCACGTGTGATGCATAGTTGTAATGCCTTAGTGGTTTTAGTACATCATCATAGCAGAGCTGTTATTCATCGGCATTCAATAATGTTAGTCCTTATGAGTACTGCATCGGTCAACCAACTGTCTCTCGTCTGCATAAGCAAACTATTAGTAACAACAACTGTCAACGAGTGATACATAATTGGAGGATAGCACATGCTGGGAGCTCTCAAACTGGAGGCTAGTTAGTGGAGAATTTGAATTTACAATCATAATGAAGACCTCAGTGTATATTTTTACCAGGCTACCAAAAAATATGTATTTTATTTTAATAATACAGCTTTTTCTGTTAAAAGGCCTCTGTAATACACAGAGCCACAAGTATAAACAGTAAAATTGTAATTGGGTAACATCAAGATATTGCACTCAAAAGTGCAATCCCAATCATGACCATGGGTTTGAATATTAGTGTTCCTAAATTTTATTGTTTGAATTTAAAGGAATTGTGTTACAATTACTGTGCATGCTCACAACTTTGAATGAAGTAAATCCACTGAAAGTCAAAATCTAGAAGATATTTTTCTTCTTCTATCATTATTGGCAATGGCAACCAGCACATGCTTCATATCCCTTCGCTAAAGCTTAAAATAGTGTTTTCAATCATCAAATGACTATAGAAAGCTCTTTAATATAAAAAGCATAATGCCGAAGGAACTTGAATATACAAATGCAATGCAAAAAGAACACAGACTGGTAAGGATGCAATCAGATTAAGACTTGCAGTCAGGCAGATTCACTTTCTTGGGGTTTAAATTCTGAGCATGCACAGTAATCATGACACAGCCCCTTAAAGTCAGTTGATTTCACTGTAACAAAGTTACTGAATTTAGCAGTTAAATTATCAGTGTTTCCTTGTTATTTTAACTGTAGTTTAAAGTTTACATACACGGAACCACAAAATTGGCATGTATCACTGCAGTGGCCTAGGCTTTGCACGCAGCCAAGGCTGCTGGCGTACGGCAGCACCAGACTAGCCGGTAGGGTATTCGCGCAGTTTTGACCCCTCTCAAGTTACACAATTGGTAGCTAGGAGAGTGAGGATTTGAGACGCCATTTTCACTCTATTATAAACTGATTGTTTACAGTTAAAATAATTGGCAAAAAAGATACCAGTTTATAACAGTGTTGTTGCTTAACCTTTTTAAAATACACGTGTAATGAATAATCAGGACCAATTAAATTATTCACCCGTGATGCTGATATTTCAGGTTAGATGGGTATTTCCAGCACTACATACGTACAGCCAAGCTCCAGTTCAGAAATTATATTAGAAACATTTGTTATGTCTATGTATGGCTTTTGTCATTTCACATTCAGTGACTTTAATATAAAATAATCGTCATCTGTCTTTCACAGCAGCAGTGATAAGATATTGTTTTGCGACAGTTCCATATGAAAAATAATGTCAACATAATGTCATTGTTTGTGAGGCGTGCATGTGTTTTGGACTTTTCTTTGGTTCTCTCGTCCCGGGACGAGATCAAATTCTTTTTCTCTCAGATGCTTTAACCAGCTAGCTGATTGAACTGGGGCGGCGATTCCCCGGAGTCGATATAAGCTGGAAGTCTGCCACGCCTCCTTTGCTAGAATGTCTGTTTGTAGTTATTCACTATAGCTGAAGATATCTGTAGTCAGGATTTGTGTGACTTTATATCTTTCAGTTATTTTTTGAGTTCCTTCCTCAGTAGGAATTTTCCCTTTTCTACTCTTTCTCTCTCTCTCTTGCATTGCTTCCATTTTTTCGGACTACTGCGTCCTTTGGAAGAGCAAGTACTTTCTGGTGGTCTGTGTGATTCTCTGTGTTTTTATTGTTTCTGTGCTGCTTGTTCTCTCCCTGGTCGCTGCACTTGGCCTCTTTATTTTACCAGCCATTACACATAGGTCATAACTTTTGTTTACCATTATTAGCCTACGATATATATGAACTGCATTGTACTGCATACACAGTTACAAAACCGGATGACATGTGTCAGACTGTTGGATTCATAATATTTGTCATTAGTTTCCATTTTAAGAAGAATGACTATGCATGACTTGAGCGAAGGCTCGCAAGCATCTGTTTTGTTGAAGTGCCAGGAGGTCGTAATTGGGAAAATGCTCAATTATTCATTAGAAACATGTATCTTATCATTACAAACTATAATCCTGAACGTAAAATAAGTTTTATTGGCGATTTTGGTGAAAAACAAGAGGACTGTCAGCCTAGAGAGCTCTGCTAAGGATGACTGTCCATGTCATAACTTAATCTCAGAAATCCTTGAAAACTGTTGCAATATGAAATGCTGAATTTATCAAAAAAAAAACCGGGAGGGAGAATTTTCTAATTTTCACAGTGATTATTCAGAATATCATATGGAAGGCTCACACCAAATTAGAAAAAAGTTATAAGACAGTTTTTGAGATATTCAAATTTGAAGTGAAACTTCATGTCAGACGGACAGAAAGATGGACGCCAGACAACTCTGCATTAGAAAAGCTCCACTGCCTGTTGATTATCGTCACAACAGAGCTAAAAAGTTATCAGACAGTTTTTGAGATATTAATGAAACACTGAAAAAATTAGCACAAACGCTTATTTTCAATAAGACAGTATATGACGGTTTTTGAGATATTCAAATTTGAAACGAAAGGTTGATGCCGGACGGACAGACAGACAGACAGACTATCACCACAATGGAGCAAAAAAAAAGGTTTTTATTCACTGCTGCCAAGCGTTTTACGTGCCCATATTCAGCAAACCTCGATCTGGCGCTATAATTAGCATGACGCCCTTGATCAAAACAAAGCCAGCGTGAGAATGGAAAACATGGAGAACAATAGGAGCGATCTGATATAGTGCAAAACTATCGTAAATTGGAAGATGAGATGAAGGGGATTTTTGGTCGACGTCTGCACTTCTGGTAATAATGCCAGCTTCGCCAAGTGAATGCATGCATGACAAAATGCCATGAGCATTGTGCAGCTTTGCAGTCGAATATCATCATGGATACACGGACATTAATATGAAAATACCGTAAAATTCAAATAAACGCTACATTCGAGTCAAAGCCGGAGTTCAAGTCCTGAAACTAAACGCGATAAATCGCCATTATATTCGCTATCATTCGACCACTCGCAGATATGAACGGAAGTTCACTCGTCGACATTTTGACCGTTGAGCCATCATTATTGGCAAGCATATCCGCCTTATGATGTGCCGTATCGTATATCAGATCGCTCCTATTCTGATTACTCTGCTATTTTCACCGATTCCTCTGACGAATTTGACGACAATGATATTTTGTTTATGCCTGGTGAAGATGATTCCGTGGACGAATTAAATGTAGGGGGGGGGGGGGGATTATAAGTTCTTTCGCTTGCCCTGTGGTAAAAGGCAGCTTACAGCCTGGAGTCGGACTATAAACAGGAAGGATTTTTGTTCAGAAATATTCTAAGGTGTACAGCGTACATTTGGTGTCCGGATGGCGAGATTAAGAATTTTATTTTCAACCAACGCCAGTATCGATTGATGTTTGGGTACCCAGAGAAACAGTAGGATATGTACACACATCAAGCGTACGTCCAGATAAAGAAATTCAGAGGTTTATTTCAAGTGCTGCTATTCATTTTAGTAGCATATCATACCAGCGGCTGCTATGTTACTGATGACACACCGGGTTGCTAGGGCAGGCGCAGCATATGAATTTGCGATATTAGATATTAATATTAAATTCTAAACCCCCTTCTCACTGATAAAAACCCCCTAAAATATATTGGCGCCTCTTAAAATTGTTCTGGCAAATAAAAAGCTGGAAAAAGTGGAATACAAAATTCTTTACCCATAGCAATATGATGCTTATGATGCTTATGCTCTATTAGTTTTCTCCACAAACAGAAAGCATTGACTCCAGCGCAACATAGACTTGAAAGACTATATCGGCGAGATTATGTCAAGGTAATTCCTCTATGTTGTTATTTTCAGCACAAATGAAAATCTGAAATCAAATGTGTAGCGTTCAGTCAAACAGTAATAATATGGCCTTCTATTTTACATGTGCACCTGCACAACATATCCATGTTGAAAGGAGATTAGGATCATGTGTGCTTGCCGTTTGTTTTGAAAAATGCAAATTTGTCGCAAGAATACTGTGGCTATTTGCAGACGAATGCCGCGGGACTCACTCATCGTGGTGTTAGACAAATTATTTCACGTCCGCAAAACTAACAGGTAAGCAAATTCAACTTTGTTGGCTATATAGAGCAAGTAATTATGAAATTGAAATCAAAAGGAGACCAAATGATTATAGCAAGCAGCGAAATGAAAACAACATCTACACATAGCTCTGAGTGGCTAAGTTCCATAATGTAAGCTCCTCAGAGCTGACCTAGACTGTAAACGTTGTATGGCACTAACATGCCCGTTTTGGCTTGGAATTTGTTCACATAGAATTTAACATCTACTTATCGTTGTATATTGCCTATAGGATTGAAGCCAGCCCCTTCTCAAAATGTGGATACAAAAATTGGACACTGTAACAACAACAACTTGGGCTCTTAATTCGTAGACCAGGCGCGGCAAATGGGGGTGCACCGCGCCAACGGGTCCAGACGTATGTTGCAATTTCGTGCCCGGTGTAGCCTTGCGCAAGTACTCCTCTGTCCCGCCTCGGTCCCTCCTGCCGGCGCAAGTGGCAAAGAGGGAGGAGAGAAGGCGTGTTTGGGAATAACACAGCCGAGTCAAATCTTCACCAATCAAATGAGCTCCTCTCCTCACCTTTAATTTGTTGGAATATAGAACCTTCTGTCCTATATCTGCAAGATGCGTTAATGTGTAATTTTACTTTGCCACTTCAGGCATCTTTTCTGCATCGCTTACAACTATATTAAGCATTACAAATATGAGTTAGCTAGCTAGCTAGGGCATTCGCGAATTATTACCAGTAGCTAACTTGAATGGGAAGAGAAACGATGGATAGCATGTTCCTATTATTACACCCTGTTGCTGCTTAAAATTTTGGAACTAACATGCATGGACAGCAATGCAAGATACGTTTACATTTATTTTATAAGATAAGATATATTTTATTGAGCCCCGTGGGGTAATTTGTACTCTGTATTTGACCCATCCTATAGTTAGTGGGTTATATAGCAGTGGGCAGCCACGGAGCAGCGCCCGGGGACCAACTCCAGTTCTAAAGCCAGTTCCTTGGTCTGCTTGGAGTGTTGCTATGATGCATGTTTTTGTGGGTGGGGGAAACCGGAGTACCTGGAGGAAACCCATGTGAACACAGGGAGAACATGCAAACTCCACAAAGAAAGGCCCCAGGCCGGATTCGAACCCGCAACATTCTTGCTGTGAGGCAGCAGTGCTAACCACTGTGCCACTGTGCCACAATGGACGCGAAATTTTCGCACGACAGCTTGCATTGAATGCAGTGTCTACGTGTCCGTAAGTCTGACAGGGTTTTAATATATCTCCGTGTCCGACAGTCGGATGGTTTCAATATGACTCCGTGTCCAACAGTCAATTATTGTTTTTAATTTCTTCATATCTACTGAATGTTTTAGATATTAACCGTAAATGTCTTGATAAGAGGGCTCAAAAAAGATGAGTACCGAGAATTTCAGTCAATGTTTCAATAAAATGAGTCGACATTGGTGCAGGACTATGTAAAATGCCTGTCGTGCATAAAAGGGGACCTATTATGCTGATACTTCTTTTAGTACAAATTAGTAATGTTATGATGTTGGTTGTCCATGCTCAACCTCTGAAAAGTTTCTAAACATAAGATGCAGGGGTTTTGCCGGAAGAACCTTATTTTGTGAGCGTGATTTCTTCTCTGAGCTGCTCCTCCGGAGATCTTCACGAGATCTGGGCAAAACCTGACGACAGTTTCTGCCGTCCAATTAGTACAGACCTAGCCAGAGCCAATCACTGCGCTGGACCTGCCCACACCAGAAACTATTCTAGCAGGCACGAACAACGGCAGATCATACTGTGCCTTAGTAGCGTCTACACTTTTGGAAATACAAAAGAAGAACCGCAAATCATTCGAGGTGCAATTTTGTCAGTATCTCTCCCAAAGCTGCTTTTCTGTTTACTTTTGGACATGAAGAAAAACAAATATTTCACTTCCAAAAGACAATGTCACCAGAAATCAGTGGATAGCTTTTTTTGTTTGCTGGCAGCAAACGGCCACAGCCTAAGGGAACGTTAGCTGATTGTGTTCAGCAAAGACAGCTTTGTAAATAAAGGATAATTCGACACAGGATAAGCATTTCAGCTGCTTCTCAAACCTGAAGCAATTGCATCGATCAAGTGCTCGGAGCCACAAGCTGTAAGTAACGATATAACAGCAAATAATGTAAGAGAAGCTAACGTGTTACGGGTGGCTAGCAGGACCGGTAGCGATAGTTAGCACTAACAACTGGCTTCAAACGCAGGCTTTGTAAAATATTTGAAGATAAAGCCTGTATCGGTCGTGAGTGTCCATGACTCACAGACAAAGAAGCTGTAAGTTGCTTTCACTGCATAAGCCAACCTGACGTGATAGCCAGTTGATTGTGGCTGTAGCACAGCAGTTAACGTAGCCAAGTAACTGTTGCTAATGTTTGTGTCCTAAATATGCAAGAGTGATATCAGGGGAAATTCTACAGCAGGTGTGTGAACATAAACCTCATTTGAAGCTAACTTTTATTACTTGTTTGTAATTTGGATGCTTAGTACAACTGTTCACAGTAACAGAACTTGCTGTCTGTAAAACCTGTATTGCAAGGGTTTGTCTCTGTGGTTATGACCGCTCAGTAAGCAGCTACTGCATGTTACTTTGCGTGCTGTGCGAATTAAAAATGCTCCTGGTTAACTTATATGCAGTAACCAAACCTTGGTTTACTTTAGGTCTCAAAAAATCATCTATTAAAAAGAATATGCTATACAAAAGATATATTTTAAATCCTACTCCCCTAAACTTGAATGAATATAAGACATATAAAAATAAGCATGTGCGTATTGTACGTACAGCTAAAAAAAAAAAGTACTTTTCAAGTAAATTTAAAGAATCAACAAATAATATTAAATCCACATGGTATATTATAAACCAATTGCTAAATAAAAATAAGAAATCCACATTGGGCCCTGATTCTCAATTTCTAAATGGTGATAAACTAATAAGCGATCCTTATGAAATTTCCTGTGGCTTTAATAATTTCTTTGCAAATGTGGGAACTTCTCTTTCAAGCACAATTGATAATATTGCGGGCAGCCCTTTAGATTATTTGGAAAAACATTATAGTGACATGCAACATTTTGAGCCTCCACAACTAAAAGAAGTGAGTGATATTAATAAAAATCAAAAAAACACCTTGGCTGGCCATGATGAAATTAGCAGTTCATTAGTGAAACAAATATCTCATGACATCCTGGAGCCTCTCACTCATATTTTAAGTCAGTCGTTGGCAACTGGAGTTGTGCCCAAAGAACTTAAAAAAGCAAAGGTAATACCATTATTTAAAACTGGTGATCAAAGTATCTTTACAAATTATCGTCCTATATCCATTTTACTATGTTTTTCAAAAATTCTGGAGAAACTGGTTTATAATAGAATTTTAAGATATTGACAAGAAAACAGTATTTTACACAAGCATCAATATGGATTCTGAAAGAACAGATCTACTTATATGGCACTTTTACAGCTTTTTGACAAAATTCAGACAATATATATATATGTATTATAATATAAATAAATATGGACTTGATCTTTTCTTAGATTTATCCAAAGCTTTTGACACTGTTAACCACGATATTTTGCTTTCTAAACTACAACACCATGGTTTTCAAGGTGAAACACTGAAGTGGTTTACCAGTTATATGAGAGAAAGGGAGCTGTATGTGACAATTAATGGCTGTGCTTCTAGTACTGATAATTCAACATGTGGCTTACCGCAAGGATCCATATTGGGACCTTTGTTGTTTCTTATTTATGTTAATGATTTTCCATTAGTTTGTAAATTCTCTATTCCAATATTGTTTGCTGATGATACTAATATAGTCCAATCACACAGGGGTCTATTCTCCCATTAGCGCGTAAGTCCTTTTTTACGCGCTTCGAGTTAAGCGCATTTGAGTTACGCGTATTCTCCCCTACTCGCTTCGATCACGCCCACAGCGCTTAACTTCAGAATGTAGGCGGCCTTATGAAAGAGGTGTGACTGATCCAAAAGAGAGGCAGACTCTGTACAAAGCTCATTGATTATGGCTATCAGGAAAACATGGAAAAAGGATTTTCTGATTTACAATAAAACCGCATTTGTGGTCCATGGAAAACGCAATCCAGACTTTAAATTTGAATATCGTCGGCCTGCTGATAAAACCTCCTATCTCCAAACTGATAAGAAACGAAAACTCGTATGTCCACTATTCTAACATGCAAAATTAAACATTTTTATTTTAAACTATATTTATCCATTTATATAATTATAATTATTTTATTTAATTTTATTTTATTTTCCTGTGAAGTTTGTCATTGTGAAAGATACGAGGTTTTATATGCCGCTGTAATAGTAGGCCGTTCCAATTACAAGATTAATTAATTAATTCAGACATCTCTTTATTTATCCCCGCCGGGGATAGCGGGGGATATAGCATTGGGCTCCGTCCGTACGAACACATAAAATTGCGGCAGCGGGGGATATGTTAGTAACAAACACTTGTTATTTCTTGCTCTAGCCACTATTGCATTAAAGCTACGCATACAAACAAATTGCCGCGATAATTAAATAATAAATAAAGAATTTAGCGCTTCTCAATCAGCACAATCAGATCATTGAAAATGTGCCCCTCCTACACCAGCCTGTTTGTTCCGTGGAAGGCAGGGAAGAAGACAAAGGGAACATTCTAGTCACACAAAGACAATCAAAGACAGTTTATATGATCTCATTTAGAAATTGCGCACTTGAAAACTACTCCGATGACATGTTTGCAACTAAAGGACATGGAAACGCTTTAACAAGGATTCTTTCCCCGCCCCGAAACCGCCTCAGTAATGACGGAATTCCATATCCATAGCCTATCATCCTATTTGATTTGAGCGACACATTCACTTGAACTTGTGCCTAATACTTTATTATAATCACTTATCCCATTTACTGATAATGATTCTTCCCATGTCGGCTATTCTTTAAAGGCTAAAATTTATTAACAAATGGATAATGCTTTGGTATTTGCCAGGGTAGGGCTCAATCTAGAGTAGCCTATTTAATAATAGCTTTATTCACACATTAAATTACACAGTATTACCAATGGTAAAACATTACTAGGACTCGAGTTAGTTAATACAGATATCCTCAATGAGAAAATCAATCCCCTCACTCGTGAGAATATCACAACTTTTTAGATCATCACGAACATATAGGGCAGTCGCATTTGTTTATAGAACATGGAAGACAATGATGGCGATGTCGAGCCAAAGCCGAAAACCAAATTTCACAGATGTTGGTGTATGGCAAGCAAGTAATGAAGGCTGATCCGAGGAATTAAGCTGCGAATCGTTCTGGATGTGGCTTCGGTGGGGAGATGTAAGCGCAGTATCCCCGATTTAAAGCATAAATGGAGAGATCTGCGGGGCGCTGTAAAAGCCAGGTTCTCTGCACACCGGAGAACTGTACACGCAACAGGTGGTGGGCAACCATCATCCTCCTGTGCAGAAGTCGGCAAAGATAGATGATTGCCTCATGCACGGTCCAGGCGAAAGCGTTGGATGCACTCGATGTTTGTTTGTCCCAGGATGTCCAAACGAAGCCGATATACGAGTGTTCGTCTTCGAGCTTGCCGCGCTCCTCTTACTCTTTCCCAATCACGCAAGAGTGCAAGCAAATGCAGGACTGGCATTTTGGCTTTAGATTTTGAGGGCATGGTAGAATGATGGTCTTATGTATACTCGTATTAATTAATTGTTTTGCGTTTGTAATTTAACTGATTGGAGAAGAGGCTGATGCGTAATATCATGTGATGATTTCGTCTGATAAATTATCATGGCTTTGAGAAATGTAGTTTAGAAATAAGGAAGAACAATCGAATATTAAATGTCTCAACCTTTACCATGTTAAATAAAATAAAAGTAATGTTAAAATTCGGCCTATAACCGACATCAAACGCAATATTCAATTTCGCCTAATGTTGGCGCTTGACCTTAATACAGTCCTCAAAAGCGCTTAACAGAAAAAGCGCGTAAGCCAGGGGGAGAATACGCGTAAGTGTTGTTTGCATGAGAAACGCCCGGAAACGCCCCGATTTTGGCCTTGCTCCGCCCCAAGCGCGTAAGTGCCTTCAAGGCGCGTAATGCACAGACGTAAGTCGAGGGGAGAATACGCGTAGGCTGAAAAGCGCGTAGCTACGCGCTTTTTTCGACTTAAGCGCATGGGAGAATAGACCCCACAGTGAATTAAATACTCTCATAAATAATACCAATGAGGAATTGGTGGCCGTTGCAAGATGGTTTAAACTTAATAAACTTTCATTAAATATTAAAAAGTCAAACTTCATAATATTTGTCAGAGGAGGAAAGAGGTGTCAGAGGGATATTGTCCAAGTGTCGAAAGAGGGAACTGATATAACACAGGTCTCTCACACCCAATTTTTACGCATCTTTCTAGATGAACATTTAACGTGGAAAAATCACATAAATTTTATTCATAAAAAAATTGTAAAGTCATTGGGGATCATTAGCAAACTTCGTCATTTTATAAGTCGATCGATTATCGACTTATCGATTATTGGATTTCTTTTCAGGAAGTTTCTATTGTCAGATTGACTAGTTTAGATATTTGTCTATACATGTAAATGTGTGTGTATGTGTATATATGTGTATGTATGTTTGTGTATGTGTGATATATTTAAATCATATGTCTCACTTTGATTAGTTGTATTGGTTTTTTTTGGACTTTCTTTGCCTGTCAAGAAAGGTGAGGTCCTTTGTATAAGCCAACAGGCTTCTTGACCTCTCCTAACACATCTGTAATGTGGAAAGAAGTATTTACCTTTTTTTTTTTTGTTAAGCCCAGTCTGGAGCTAGGTTAGGGCATGTCCTGGGCATGTCTGAGAGGGGAAGGTCCCAGAGGGAAAAAAAAAGTCTAAATGTGGGAGGGGGCTGCAAAAGAGTATATAAGGAGAGAAATTGAGAGATTAAAGTAGTAGGAGAAATTGCAAGGAGAAGGATTCATTTGACCAGACCTGTCACTCTTTTCAAGACCTGTGAAGTTTTTTTTTGTGGATTTTTGCCTGTGTTGGGGCATTTTCCTGTCCCAGGACATCACCAAGCAACCCCATCTGAAAGGGACTGAAAATATCTTTTTTTTCTTGTCAATTTTGGTCAGTAGATTAGATTTTAAATTAGGTCAGAGCTTTGGTTTTATTAAATCTGTTAAGTTTTAAAATTTTGTCTGTCATCCCTTGCTGTCTTATATATCATAACAAATTGGGGCCATAACACATCCAATTTTGAATATGTATTTTCAGAATAAGATTTTATGTAGTTTTTTTTTCTCTTCCCTCTTTTATTAATTTATTTTTTTACATGTGTGCAATCAAATAAATAAATAAATGAAAATAAATAATTCTGATCGGTATGCTTGTGTTACTTCGATATGAATCAATGTGGCAGTTTCATTATAACGTTGCCTGATTGTAATCACTACAGTTAGTGACCACTTCACTTATCCATGACCGGGATCAGCCAGATACTTCACAAATGTCTGAGCAAGGTCTCTGGTGCTACCGTGAAATCAATGCGAAATGCAGAAGCCCTACCGGTTTACAAATGATTTCTCTGCACTACCTTGACATAATTTCATCCACCTTTAGACATTGTTGTGGCTAATAAAAGACCGAAAAAGACGGAGATTAAATGGGTAATTCTTTCCTGCAGAAGTGATCGATTCGCTAGCTCCACATAAGCAACTTGTCCGCGCCAATGGAACTTACGGTCTGCAAAACCTGTATTATGTTCACAACATAAGCAATCTCTCTCTAGCAGTCGCGTACTATCCATAAAGCTGCTTTCACTTTGGACACGAAACAAATTTTTTCGCAGGACAGATTAGTCTACATTCAAAGTCAATGCAAAGAGGTGAATACATGCGTTATGGGCGCGTTAAGCAGCTTTCACACTGGACGCAAAATTTATTTTGCGTGCAACTGATTACATTTAAAGTCAATGCAAAAATGTGAATACACACGTGATAGGCACGTCAAGCTGCTTTCGCACCGGACGTGAAAAGAAATTTTTGTGCGACAGATTACATTCAAAGTCATGACCGCTTATCAGCTACTGCATGTTAGTTTGCATGCTCTGCTGATTAAAAATGCTTCTGGTTTACTTATATGCAACAATTATGATTGGTATGCTTGTGTTACTTCGGTAATCATCAATGTGAAGGTTTCATCATAATGTTGCCTGGTTGGAGCAACAACAGTTTAAGCTAACCAGAGAGGTGCTGTATGTGTCTGCCGAGTTGGGCTGCAGTTAGACCAGACGTAGGTTTTGCAGAGCTTGGGGTGCGTTTTTGGGTGCTTTTACTTATCCATGACCGGAGTCAGCCTGATACATCTCCAATGTCTGGGCAAGCTCTCTGATGCTACCACTGAAAACAATAGGGAAGCTAACAGGCTATAATGTGTCCGGTATAACAAATGATTTCTCTGCATTGCCATCGATTGAATATTAAATTCTTTCCTGTAAAAGTGATCGATTCGCTAGCTCCACATAAGCAAAGGTTCATGCAGATGGAACTTTTGGTCTGTAAAACCTGTGTTGTGTTCATGACATAACCGGAGGTCTATCTAGCTCTCGCACACTATCCATAATGCACCCATTTTCTGCAAGGAAAAGATGGTCATTCCGAAGCAATAAGTAAACTATCACCACGGGCAATATCCGAAAAGGCCATTTAGCATGGAGCTTTCACCCCTCCGACATATACCAGTGCGGAAGCTGTTAGTTTCTCCTCGCTAACAACACACCACAGCTATGCACACGAACCAGCAGGACCTAATACACACCGAAGCAGTCCATAAGCTGTTGGTCCACTTTTAGCTGCTCCCTACTGTCCATGTTTCCCTCTAAACTCAGACCCACCGGATTTCTACGGTCTCCAGTCTACACTTGGGCATGTCGACCCGTTCTACAAATGTGTCTATATAGAGTGGATTCTAGCTTTCTCTGCATCCTAGCTACAGAGTAGAAAAACCGCTGTACTCACCACTGTTGCCGATAGCAAATTTGTGCTTCAGCTGCCAGACTTTTGCACTGCGTCCTCCACTTTCGCCGTTACGTTTATTAGAACAAGTTCATTTTATTAGATCAATACACATGTACTGCATTAGATTGCAGAATACGCCCGTCGATTCCTTCGGAAGACGCGTCAGTTTCACTCTGGAGCCGGACCAGGAAAACTACGTTCTGCTGCCTCATCCCGCCTAGATCCGTCCTGCAAGGAGCTGGCCAGTCAGAAGAAAGTGGGCACACGGGGAGTGGGAGCCATAGCGGAAGAGCTACCCCAATGAGGCGTTTCAGGCAGAGACTACTATGGACTACAAATGTGGTTTTTTGAGGATGGCAGAATGAGTGAAATAAAAACCCTTTTTTTACTTTGCACGATCAGGAGTACTTTAGGGGGGTCAAAGACCAAAATATAGCGTAATTGGTCACCTGTAAATGCAAAATACTCTGTGTCTGACAGCCCAAAAAAAAGGACGATTAGAAAAGATTGAGAACAAAACAAAGAATAAAAAGAAACATTTTAACAACAAACAGAACATCCAATGAAGACTGCGATTTATTTAATTGCGGGCCATCTTTTTTGGATGCTCTGTTTGTTGGTGAGATATTTTTATTCTTTATTTTGTTATAAATCTGTTTTCATACCAATACTTTTACTTTTTGCTGGCTGCCAGACATGAAGTATTTTGCACTTCGCCTCGGACAGTCTTGATCCGCATGCAATGATTTATTCACACGGTCAGTGGTCATGGAATTGATTTGCTCACTGACCACAAGCACTATTTTATATCTGGATCCATCTGGAAGAGAACACATGAATAAAAAGACCAAGAAAAGTTGATAGCTATCAATTTGCATTTTGGGAAGGTCGAGTTTGCGCGACGAATAATTCCTGGAATACTCGAAAAATTAGAACTTTCATGACTTTCGGACATGGGCTTCTGTATTAAAACTCTGCCTGACTTTTGCGTCTTTGCATTGACTTTGACCGTAATCAGTCGTGTGAAAAATTTGTTTTGCGTCCAGTGTGCAAGCGGCTTTACTGAGCATAGGGCATATATACGTATAAAATGCTTGCGCCCTATGCTCATATATGTGTGTGTATGTGTATATATATATAGGCAGTTTGTGGTTGGCTGAGAAAGACATGAAGTCATTATTTTGCATCACAGATTCAGCTGCGTTGATTAAGCCAGGTGGAGTTTCCATTACGCGTGCCAACCGCCTTTAATCTGACATCAGGACAATCGATATAGATACTATAATTTCTGTCCTGAATCAGATAGTTACAAGAAATAGTAGTTATGTAATTATTTAGTGCATTGAAATGTGCCTGACATTCCTGGAACGTGCCTGTGAGGTTTCGGTGACGTGTGCGCACTGAACGCCAGTCAGCCAAATTACCATTACACAAAAAGTAAACCAGGTTGGAGCTGGCAAGCTTTCTGCGCAACTTCAGCGCAGACCTTTTCTCCGAAATTGTCACTGCGTCTTGATGAATATGTGACACCTCCCCCTACTACGCTGCCACACCCATCTCGGCACACGTCCGTCTACCAAATTGCCAAAGTGGCTGCGCACGGCGTTGCACCACTCAAAATTACCACCGCACGGGCTGCACCGGACAAAATTACCACTCGCCACGCTGCGGCACTCTGCGCTTCGCCAAGAAATTAGAGCCCCTTGAAACAACAATAGATGAAATAATTCTTTGTCAATTAGTGGGCCAACTTAAATAATTAAATATTATCCAGTACCTTAACCTTATTTCTCCCATCACATCACTCTTTCCTTTTAGCTCCTGTCGGTATGAGCTCTTTTCATTGGCAGGGAAACACAGATGGAGCGAAGTCCTCATCACTTGGGTCAATGAAGTCGGGCCAGCCTCTGACTAAATGAGTACTGCAGACTTTAATGTGATCATTCGGGACAAAGTCCTTCCGATTTATAGCTTGACAAAAACTTAACTAACAACATTGTACCCAAAGTAAACAATGGCAGCCATTATCCCTACAAGTCCTTTCCCATACGTCATCACCCTAAGACTACTGAAGATTTCCGAAGACGTTTCTCGGAAGATTCGGACTCCTAAGTCGGCAGATTTTTCTAAAAATAAAATGCAAATTTCTTAAAAACGGTAGTTACTTGTCAGGAATCAATCATCAATATGAATTGCATATAGTGAGTTGGTTAAATAGACAAAACAAAGTTTTGCGGCATCCTGGAACTGTAAAATACTGATATGGCATCCACTCGCTCTTGAAGTTTTTGTTTTTGAGAGGATAAATACAGATGTTTGTTTGCTTTGATAAATTTAGGCGTTCATTACCATTTTGGGCGGGATAACTTACAAAAGTGTATTTCTGAACTCATGAAATTCTCTCACCAGATGAATTTACAGAGCAACAGTTGAATTTGATTGTACTTTTGTACATCAAAACTACAGGATGATGTTGTCTGAGATTACATAATGAAAACAGACAAGGGAGTTTATTTGTCTTTGTTAGGAATGATGAGATAAAAGCAATAAGCTAAAATAGGAATGTTAATTAGGGTATAGAGCTTAGATGGAGGGTGGGGACATGAAATGGCAGAGTTATTCCATTATTGAGAGAGTTAGGGCCTCGCTCTTTCACCAAGGACCATGTAACCATTACACTGCAATCTCAGATCTCCAGGGCCAGTGAAATAGGCCCCCCTCAGCTGGAAGAAGCAGCCAGCTTGAACTGTGTCATCACTCCAAGGAACCCCCTTCTTAAGTCACCCTGTTCAAATCCACGAGAACTTATCTTAACTAAAACCCTTTCCTGCCTGCTCCTTCATAGAATCTCAACCCTCAATTTATTTTCCTGACTTATTTCTCGATCCTTCATTTTCCTGTTTGGCCTTGCAATGAAGAAAGATAAGAGTGTGCAGCGTTGTATTCGAATATGCATCAATGGATTTTCCGGGTTTTTAATAGATTGCTTTATCGGAGAGGACCTACTCGGTAATCTGAAACAGCCAGTCTTCAGGTTGATGTGGCATTATCGTGCAACCCACTGGAAATACATGCCATGAAGAATGAGAGGTGTTGCGATAGTAGACTTTTGCTTTGTTAGATGAATGGTGTTTATACCACAAGCACTTGCCCAGACCCATAAATATGCATTGTGACATTCTGAACAAAGCCACGCGTCTCAGGCTCATAATGAGTTCTGCCATGAGCATGTAACATACAGCCATACTATCATACCTTGTGTTCCATACACAGTAATTTTGTGAATATACTTCGCAGATTTCCAGACAATGTCAAAGGAGAGCTGTGGCCAAATTTTGAAATGAATAAGGCAGAAAGAGGACCCTACCTAAGAACTGGGTTATGTCAACAAAATCCCATCCTGAACAACCAGGTTGTCTTTTCATGAATTTTATGAGTGTGCAGGAGTTCTTTCAACAATTAATATACTAATTGAAAAATATAAGCTATTTTTATTGGCACAAGCTGCAAAAAAAACCAAAATTTTATTGCATTGTGGATCTCTGGCATCAAGGTAAATGCTGTGATTTGCTGCTGGTCTGAGTGCAAAGACAGATCTAGGGGCTGACAGTGGGCATACTAATCACCATTCTGATTGGTAAACAGGATCCATGGGACTCAGTAATACCTCAACAGCCACAAGAGGAAGGAGGGCACTATCATTTTTACTGCGCAAATGCTAGAGCCACTCAACATATATCTCCAATATAATTTCTCTACTTTTATCATGTCATATCTTAGATTTGTACTTCTTCGGTTAGGAACAAAATTTTAACATTTATGCTGGTTGTCACTGCATTTATAATGCCGAGCTAGAAGTTAAATAAAACTTGAGCAAAAAAATGTCATTTAATTCAAGGACTCCACCCATTGCAGTTAGACTGAAAGGAAGCAAAATGACAAAGTAGCCTCCTTTCTTGAAATAAAATGAGACATTTTGGCAAGACACTATACAATTGTTTTTTGAAAACAAAAGTGGATTGACTGAGCTTTCAATGTTTATTCTGAAGCATTCTCTCTATTAGTCAAGTGCAGTTTCACAAAAAGGGGTATTATTAGATTTAATTTAAAAATGAACTCCCAGACAATTAAATGAGAGGTTAAATTAGCTCTACTTTGAATATTTGCATTTTTTAATGACAGGAGACGGGTATGTGCTGCGATATTTTAGTTTCACAGAAACTGGAAACTTATGTCTTACATAATTTATAAATGGCCCAAAATGATACCTGAATGCCATATAATAGTACATTACATCAACTTCGCTGCCCTTGCAAAGGCATGGAATGTTACAAGAACTTTCAAGAGTCCAGCCAATGTCACAACAAATCTGCCTGTCTTCTATTTCAAATTGTTTTGCTAAGTCAGCTGGCAATCACACAAAATACCCACTTATGCTTCAGAATGTGCCCATCACTGCAAGTCAGTTTAACTCAATTTACAAAGATTTAAACTTAGGCTGTAAAATGACTGATGGCTATTGATTTCATTGTGTCTCCCTGCATTGGCGGCACAGGCTATTTGTGCTGAAAGCTTGGGAACCCTCCAGTCACTTGAATGCATCATTCTTGTGGGCTAAAATAACTGTGAGACACACTCCATGTTTTATATAGCAAGAGAGGGTATTGCATAGCATGAAATCAAAACTGATTTTGTTTCCTATATGGGCTGTGCATGTTCTCAAATGCTTTGCCAACCTGCTCCTTTTTAAAAATATCTTTACGCACATGTAAATATATCTCTCAGCTCTTTCAGTCTGGAGAATAAGCTTCAACAAAATCATGCTAATATGGCTATTGTATTTGCATGAGATTCTACTATAGTGACACTGAGTGGGATCGGATCTGTCAGCCAGATGCGGTGGCCAATTTACGATGCTGGAGGACAACAGCACTGCACTATTTAACCTTGCATTTTACATAGCAACCGATTTACACCTGGAACACAAGGTGAGCTGACTTCCTGTCCAAACAAAGACTTCAATAAAACCCCTTAAAGTTTTAGCACAAAGAAAACAGGAAGACTTTGTGGTCCTTTAGTATTGGAGGTAACTATCTTTACAGTGAGGTTACATTCATAAATATACCGCGATAAAATTCTCAACCAGTGAAATGTGTTTTGGGGCTGTTCAATTCCAAATATGGAGTAAGTTTTTTCTGAGATTTTTTTAAAGACCAAATATAGAATTTATATAAGTGCTTCAGATTGATAAGTGTTTAGTTCGCAGAAGGACACCAGTAGCAAGTTGTGAATCCAAAGAATGAGATTTTATTGAACAGAAAGATTTCAAACAAACAAGTTGCGCGGGCCAACAAAAACTCTACCAATGAACAGAAATAATGCTGGGGAAAGGAGGGCACAAGGCCAACAAAAAAAAACTTCACTTAAAAAAAATCAAAACTGAAAAAAACTGCGGGATTAAGGGGGCAAGAGGCCAACGAAAAACTCCACTCAAAGACCTGAAACAATTGGGTTGTATGAATGCAACGATATGATCAAGACAAATGACAGTGCATGAAACACATGCCATGGAAACAACTGCCTTTTAGAATGCCTGCGCAGAATAAGAAGGTACAGAGCTGATCAGGGAGCATAACACCTAAGCAGAACAGGGAGGGACCAAAGCATGACATTGGACAAGGCTTAATGACATAACAAGCCTATTAATTAAATAGGCGTGCTCAGCTAAGTACCAATGAAGTATGCAGATTGAAGGAAGCATGCAAAAGTTACCCAGCAAAGTAAAGATCTGAAATAATAATGAAGCGGGAAATCATGACAATTAACACTCTACCCAAATTAGTAATATTAGTAAAGTGCCTGTATGAGAAAAACACCTGCCGTGAATGTTAGTTGATGTTAGTAACTAAAAAAAGTTAAGCTTAGAAAGGTCCAAAACCAGAGCAGCGCTGAAGGAAAATGGAAATGCCGCAGCCAGCCAATAGTAAAGAAGCAGTCCATGCACTTGAGAAAACAAGACGTGGACTGGAACACAGACAGGAGGATTCCATTTGGTAGTGCAGGACAGGATCTAGATACAAACACAAGGCAATGCTTTTTGCGTCCTTATTTGACGGCAGTTTACAACCAACCCTATCCCTTAACCCCTAACCCTTAGCTTGAATCCTAACCCAAAGCATCAAAAAAAGATGGCTAAAGCTTCCTCTTATGCCTATTATGAACGCTTGCACAGGTAGTATCACTATATGACGAGTTGGGATTAAAATGTTTTGCAGACGTAGACAGCTAGCGTCTATGGATCTGCTTAATGGATGTGCTCTGTTGCGCTATCCTAATATTGGTTAGATGTTGGTTGGACGCGAAAAGTATACTGAATATTTACGGGGAGGCAGTGCCCATAAACTATTCAGAATACGGTCAAAATAAGTCCCATGACTATTGCCCAGGAATTGTACGAAAAAAGCTCCTCATCCAAACCTGATCTGCAAACAGCCGGACCTATTTACCAATAGCAGCCATCCAGCAATCGATAAAAAATATCTTTCATGACAAAAAGACATTTGTTTCCATCGTAGCAACAAGCTAATTACACAATTGCCCATGGGTATGGTACAAACTAATTTAGTAGGAAAAATTCAACATGATATTGTTACTATGTCATTCTACTGTCTATTATAGCCATCAGATATGAAAAACGCATAGTATCCTACAGTTGATTTATGTGTAGATTTGTCCCTCATAGAATTCAGGGGTTAACTTAACACCTCAAACAATCTCTTTCAGAAATGCTGAAATTTTTGTGGTTGCTCAGGTTTGTCTGCGTAAGGCACAGCTATAGTTCACACCCATGTGAAAATCTTTTACTAATTGCCAGACAGTATCAACTGTCCATGGTAATGGAAAGAAATTGATTATAGGCCTTCAGAAAAGTATGTAAATCCCATCGTAACAGCAGTTTGGTCGCATCCTGTCAACATTACACATTTGAATAACGGAAACACATTGAAAAGAACGCTACCAAAGCAACCCAGAGGTGCTCAGGTTACATTTATGAGATGGAAATGCGATAGGGACATAGACAATGCGAGTCATTCTGAATGGAACTGGACTGGAGGGCTTCTTGAACCTCTTAGCATTCATTCAGTAGAGGAAGTCAATAAAGGAGCATTTCTCCAACATGTGTAAGTAGGCATATTATTGTGTGGAGTATATTTTACTTATAGCGAGTTAGCAAGTTATTTCTTATTGTTCATTTACCAGCGTTGCCATAATTATCATATTGTTGCAACTAGTTTGTCACATTGGTTATTATCACATACCGGGGGCTTCTACTAAAAGTACTGAATATAGTGCTATTTCGCTCAATGTGGCACTCTGTTTTAGAATCTGTACCAAATTCAACAAAATAGAATACCTAGGTTTTTGCTTGATTAAAATGTGGACTGCTCGAGGACTGTGCTATACCTCCACTTACATTCATTGTACCGATTCTGTTCAATCTTGGGAAGCACATTTCCTGCTATTTCCTGATTGTGGAATATTTGCTTTGCAAAAATAAGGCATATTTCAGATATTACTATGTTAGTGAGTTATACTTGCTCCTCATAGGGTGTGGAAAGTGTTCTTACAACCTTGTGTTTCACTTGGGTGCTCAGAGGTGGTAACAACAAGCAAAATATGTTTATTTTGTGATTTGACAGTGGGTAACTTTGAGGGCTCAGACAGCATGGAGAGCCACTTGGATAGCGATCTCATTTGGCTCATAGACTATGGGTAATTACGAATATTACACTCAGGCATAGCATACTTGTGGTCAAGGTGTTTATGATCTCAGAAATGCATTGTTTTAATCCCCAGCCATTTTTACATTCTCAGTATATATTTTTTTCCTTTTTTACAATTTCAATGCTGAATTTTCATGAAGTTTTTTTGTGCTTGTGGCCCTTATTCTGTACAAAAATTATGAAAATAAACTGAAATACAATGGTATTCTAAATGCGGCTAGTGTCTTGGTTCATTTAAGTTATTTTTAACCTCTCTTGGAAGCTCAAATTTTGATTTATAAAGCCTTAAATAGGGTAATGCATAAATTGTCAGATTTAACTTCTGCGCAAAGGGGTTAATGAACACAGTTAGTAAGCACCTTGGTTTCACATTGCATCTGTTATGATCCAGTCCTGGAATCAAGTGTGGAGGCAGAGTATAATCTAGCTGTCGGGTTTATTGATAGTGATACGACAGACAGTGGGATAGAACCCAAAGGAAAATGGCAAAGTTCAATTCAGATTTAATAGGCAAGGCTGTGTGGGCATAGTCAATGCCCTGCCAGTGGCTCCCAGGATGACCTCCAGATGAACTGTACACTTCGCCTGAGCTGAACTGTCAGATGGCAGAATGGAGAAGCGTTGCGGGAATGCGGTCCCAATCCCAATTTAGATACTGACTGGTTCTAAAGTGCATTTAGCCAGTGTCAATCCAGCAGCTTGTAAACTCAAATACGCCAGTGAGAAGCAGTAACTATGAGATACAACCAGGATCAGGGAAACGCACAAGATGTAAACCAATGTGACAACATCCAAAAGACAGCGTTCCCAGCGATACAACTCAGAGTCTTTATCACTGCACTGAGGCATTTAAAAAAAATCTGATCAGAGGAAAAAGTGCCCCTTACTGGCCTGCCAGTGTTATGCTTGCTGTGAGAATATCTTTTGAGAAATATCAAAAATCAAACATTTCTGGTTTATGTTCAATGTACTTTTGGCTAACGCCATGATGTTGTGCTGCACAGCCTTATCAAACACCTAAAACATTCCTATTACCAATAAATACCAGGAAAATACAAAACCCAAAACCAGTAAAGTTTGCACATTATGTAAATCGTAGATAAAAACAGAATACAATGATTTGCAAATCCTTTTCAACTTATATTCAATTGAATACACTGCAAAGACAAGATGTTTAATGTTCGAACTGAGAAACTTTATTTTATTTTTTTTTGCAAATAATCATTAACTTAGAATTTAAAGGCAGCAACACATAACATTTGGGAACTGAGGAGACCAATTTTTGAAGCTTTTCAGGTGGAACTCTTTCCCATTCTTGCTTGATGTACATCTTAAGTTGTTCAACAGTCCAGGGTCTCCGTTGTCATATTTTACGATTCATAATGCGCCACACATTTTCAATGGGAGACAGGTCTGGACTACAGGCAGGCCAGTCTAGTACCCGCACCCTTTTACTCTGGAGCCATGCTGTTGTAACACGTGCAGAATGTGGCATTGTCTTGCTGAAATAAGCAGGGGCATCCATGAAAAAGACGTTGCTTGGATGGCAACATATGTTGCTCCAAAACCTGTATGTACCTTTCAGCATTAATGGTGCCTTCACATATGTGTAAGTTGCCCATGCCTTGGGCACTAATACACCCCCATACCATCACAGATGCTGGCTTTTGAACTTTGCGCCTATAACAGTCCGGATGGTTCTTTTCCTCTTTGGTCCGGAGGACACGACGTCCACAGTTTCCAAAAACAATTTGAAATGTGGACTCGTCAGACCACAGAACACTTTCCCACTTTGCATCAGTCCATCTTAGATGAGCTTGGGCCCAGCGAAGCCGGCGGCGTTTCTGGGTGCTGTTGATAAATGGCTTCCGCTTTGCATTGTAGAGTTAACTTGCACTTGCAGATGTAGCGACGAACTGTAGTTACTGACAGTGGTTTTCTGAAGTGTTCCTGAGCCCATGTGGTGATGTCTTTTACACACTGATGTTGGTTTTTGATGCAGTACCGCCTGAGGGATCGAAGATCACGGGCATTCAATGTTGGTTTTCGGCCTTGTCGCTTACGTGCAGTGATTTCTCCAGATTCTCTGAACCTTTTGACGATATTACGGACCGTAGATGATGAAATCCCTAAATTTATTGCAATAGCTCATTGAGGAATGTTGTTTTTAAAATGTTCGACAATCAGCTCACGCATTTGTTCACTAAGTGATGACCCTCGCCCCATCCTTGTTTGTGAATGACTGAGCATTTCAGGGAAGCTACTTTTATACCCAATCATGGCACCCACCTGTTCCCAATTAGTGCGTTCACCTGTGGGATGTTCCAAATAAGTGTTTGATGAGCATTCCTCAATTCCTCAACTCTCTCAGTCTTTTTTGCCACTTGTTGCAGGCATCAAATTCCAAATGAGCTAATATTTGCAAAAAATTACAAAGTTTACCTGTTCGAACATTGAGTAACTTGTCTTTGCAGTGTATTCAATTGAATATAGGTTGAAAGGGATTTGCAAATCATTGTATTCTGTTTTTATTTACGATTTACACAAAATGCCAACTTCACTGGTTTTGGGTTTTGTATGTACTTCAATTATCAACTGAGTGGAGTTTTCATATTTTTGTACAAGCAGATCAAGGATACACAAAAACTCACACTCAAGCACAACACACACCAAGAGTATCATTTAAGATTGAGAATCATTACTTTTCTGTCAGTTTACAGAGGTTCAACCTAATAAGACATAGATATATGATTTGGCTATGTTATGTTGATTATTATTTTATGGATTTCTAAACTCATCCTTGAATTGAACTGAATTTATTAGACAGAGCAATTAAAAAGTAATTTTGAACTCAAAAATGATTAAGCCAGAGGATTTTTTGGGGATGAGGAAAGTCTGGTAATCATGGTCCTGGGTGAATTGTGGACAGTCATGAACCTTTCTAAGTGGAAACTAAAAGATTATATTCTGTCTCTTGCACTTTACAAATATATTGTACTACAAACTGCTCTTCACCCCTCATCCCCTTAAAATAACGCCATGGTTATTTTGGTGCATCCCTAAAAATCAATCCTCACTGAATCCTTCACAGCTCACAACTTGCTTTTACTGGTCAATACTCTGATGCTACAGCCGTATATACCCAAGGAGAGAAAACCTCCCCAGGAGGCCATTGAGAAACAGTGGAGGTTCCATGTTGGCAGGGAATTAGGCATTGAGAGATGCCATTTTCTTCAGCTCCAGATACACCTACACAGAGAAATAAGCTGGTTGGATGACATTACCATAAAAGTGCTGGTCATGTAGTAGGTGTTGGCAGAGTTTTACTTATAGGGGGGTCACTACCTTCCTATAACATAACAGAAGCCTCCATACCCTTTAAAGCTGTCATCTGGGGAGGTCTCTGAAAATACTGCTTCAACATTTCCTGCATTTTAAAATTTTCACTTTTGTTCGTAGTCATACCAGCCACACTCTTGTTTTCTCTTGCTTCAGGGTAAAGACAGCAAAAGACCTAGGCAAATTTGAAGACAATTTTTCAGTGTGAAGAGTTCCATTAAAACGCCTTCGTTGGTTATAGTATCATTGAAATCTTGGCTGTAGGGGCATAGGGTTTTAGGCAATTTCTTGGCACTGTTGGTCATTGTTATACACCTTATACACCTGCTCTGTCCACCACTGGAGCTCACCAAATTAATTCAATAAAATCTCTGCTACACAGCTGCGGAGATGAATATTAATGAGTAATATTTTCATCAGGAGGAGGAACTGTTATTCAGAGAGGACTGGGGATAATGTGCCTATTTAGTCCAAGAGCTTAAAGGTTACATCATGAGGACGGTTCATTTCCCTCAATAGCATTTTTTCCCCCTGGTCTTAAATGAGACCCAGATGCAGACTATGCAAACTCACTATAATTAAACTCCAGAAATGAGGTTTCTTTTTTTTCTTTTTTTTTTGAAAATGCTGATACTGTCATGTGTACCCATCTTTCAAGGCTGTACTGATAAAAGTATGGCCTAATGTCCTAACAGGTGAGACAGTGCTTTTTCTCCTTGAGAATGCCAGTTACCAACTGTTATTGATGTAATGATGGAATGATAAATGGTTCAAAATGTCAGTGAGAAGTGGAAATATTAGCATTTTAGTCATTTTGAGGTTGCCAACTAAAAGAAAAAATGAATTGTTACTTTAAAATGAAGCCTGATCAGTATTGGAAGTGTTATTCGTGGATGCAGACACAGTCCGACACAATATTTGATATAATACAGAGATTTCCAAAGCATCGTATGGCTTATTTGGTTTTACCTCACTAGAAGTACAGCAAGCTCCTCTTTATGTACCCCACTGGCTCAAGTGCTGTCAGTTCCCTCCTTTGAGCAGTACATGTCTATTTCAATGGTACTAGCTCTCCTGCAGTACTGTGTTGCTCACTGTACATTAAACTGTCAGTGGCTAAAAGATTAAAATGTTGGATATTCAGCTATAGTGCTCCTAATGTGACTTGTAGTGGTATATATGGCAAAAAAGTGAATAATAACATAAAAAAATGTGAGAAAAGATTTCGAGTAAAAACACAATGTTTGCAAGATACTGATTGCAATAGCAACTTCAATTCTGTAAATACAGTACATAAGAAAAAAGCGGAGTGGCTGATTTTGAAGTTGTGAATAAACTTTTTTTTTTTTACTTTCACAAATATGCATACACATCGGTGCATGCACACATATATTTGTATGTTTGTGTGTGTGTGTGTTTGTGCGTGTGTGTGTGTGTGTGTGTGTGAGAATTAAGTGGGGTCAGGATGACAAAGTGCAATCGTGCAAAAGTGGAATCAGGGTGAGACTGTTTATCAGATGCTGACTAATTCCAGAAACACAGGAAATGTGTGCTAGATTTCAATATTTGCCCCGTCGCATTGGAAATGCACACACACACACACACACACATACATTTGCCCATGCAGTCTAAACGATGACCTTCAGGTGCAATCCTGAGAGGTCATGCTTTGGTTGCCATAACCACTATCAGTTAATTGTTCTGTTGACAACATTACCTCAACTGCCTGGAATCCACAGGGTCACGAGAGAGACAGAGGCCTTCCCTCGACAGCTAAATCTCCTAAACATAACATGAGACTCGTGTACCCCTGCCCCAAAACAGTCATACTTCCTCTGTGCAGAGATTTTAGTATGAGTGACTGCATATCCCTGTTAGCGTTGCTAAACTGGCTGCCCTTACAGTGTTTGCCGGTTTGATATGAGTGTTACTAGGCTTAAGGACAAATCTGCAATAATTAAATGATTCACAAATTTGTTGTCGTAACACAGATATATAGTTTCATGCATAGACTGGTCTTAGTACAATACTGGTAATTGCAGAGACACAGTCTTTCAATAATTTTGAATCTTATAAAATGTCGAAATTTAAGTTGGTTCCAAGGCTGGAAAGGAATGCCAAAAGCCCGGCTCTCTCACTCAGATTCTGACACTTGGAGTGTGAAAGCAGCAGAAATGCTAAGGCTGCCAATTTAAATGTGCTAACAGGGATATGCAGAGGCGTTTGCCTGAAGACAATTTGTTTGTAATTAATATTGACATATTCTGCTCATTCGATCTCATTTCTTTACTTTTTAACTCAACCTTCTTAAAAAGCATAAACATAATGCTGGTTTGTATGCAAGACACAGTTTAAAAATACCTCTGGCCCTGGTCAGTTTCCAAAACCACCACCATATCTGTGGTGTTATTTTAGAAGAAAATGGATTGTTCCTTTTTTCAGCCCACTGCATTAAAAAGAGAGGTGTACAAATCCAAGGATTTTCTTCATTGAGAAAAGATCCACCCTCAGTGGTTTCAATCATTCACCGTGTATTTTTTAAAACTTAAATTCAATACCGCATGTCTATTTATTTTTGAAAAGTGCATTATTTTGTGGTGTAAGCCGCCTGGAAAGCAGAACTCTGGCAAACAGACCCTTATTGTCTTAAGGGCCCCAGCACCTGGTAGAGACCTCTGAGGTCATGGGAGCAGACTCAGTTAGGGTCTGTATGCCGTCAATTAGCATTTGGCAGCTGAAGCGGCCAACCGGCCTCGAGTTTATTGGACAATCTCTCGGATAAAGTTCAGCGTTGAACGTCTTGCAAGCTACCTGAAAATGGCTGAGACAACGTTAACAGAGAGAATGCCGCGGTGCCATATTACAGAGATTACACCCGCAAAATAATTCACATTACCTCCTGCAATGGTGCAAATCCAATGTGTATTTTTGTTATCTGACATAAGCTGACTGGTCACAATAATACCAGGGATCTTTGTAATTCTGGACTGTAACTGATGTTTCCTGGCAAACTGTAGTGCAAGCATATCGTGTTTGGTATCATTTTACTCCTCTAAGATTCTGATATCACATGGTGCATATTTTGAAGGGATTAAAATTGTACTGACCTTTCATTCAATAAGTATGAAAAGAAATCTACTTTCGCTTCTAATGGTAATGCCCCCTCCCAAACCCCCTCTGAGGAGGGGTTGCCTTCCTGATTACCCAAATTGATTTATGACCCTGCTGTAGGAAGTGCTTCTGGAGTTTGGGCTGAGTATAGGATTTGGGGAGACCGCACCCGGTTTCCCATGTGTACATCTCCATGCCATATGTAGCCAATAGCAGTTTTGGAGGATTGCATTCAACCTCCCCCAGCGCATCTCTATGCCATGGTTAGCTTTAATCTAGTCATGGAAGATCTTGGGCAATTTGACGTGATACTGCTATGGAAGCTTGTATCCATCCTTCCCTCATATACTTTGTGAATATGTGTACTTTTGAGCTGCGCCAGGTATGAATTGACTTTCTCTCTATATTTTCTGTAACGGCATAATTTGGTTTCTAATTTAAGCTTGTGCCTGCCTGGCAAAATAAAGTGATATTTGCAATTTGTTGTGGGTTTTCTGACTCTGAACGAACATATATTTCCCAGTTCGGAGTCCTGGCTTCCAATTGAGTAATGTAGGACTGTAAACACATGCCTGATCAACATACTTGGTTTGCGTTATAAGGCGGATTTTCCACGCTGTGATGAGTGTTGTTTTGAAAGGCCTCGAGGAGACTCCGTTACACTGAGCAATTGGGGCGTATTTCGTTACCATCTCAGTCCCTGAACGGAGATCTTAGAATTCTAACCCCAAGTCCCTGAACGCATCCGTTAAACTTTGGGGTTACTCGCTAGGGCCCCGGTAATCCCTAGTCATAGCTATTTTCTATGTCAAATTATCGCACTTAACAATATCGCCAGCCTCTCAGTTAATTCACCGGATTGGGTTGAACAGATGTTTTGGTCAGGCGGAGTAAGGTACAGACCAGGTCGGGGTCCGATGCACAACATAAGCTCTAAATTCATAAATTGGAGTCAGATCAATGTTCATGCAAGTGCATGGTAACTGCGATTGGGTGCAACTAAAATTTATATCCTAAATTAAATATGGAGTCAGATGAATTGCAACCGCTACGACATGAGGACCTCAGCATCCGCCAGGCACGTTTCAGGTAACTTAAAAGCTGAACGCGAAAGACGTCATCACGTTTGGCCTGAGGTAGTGGTCTAGTACTGGAGCTGCACCCAGACCCCATTATTATAATGGAGGCCATTAAGTCCTCCTTTTCCTTGGCTGTTAAAGCAAACACGCTGAGACTTTCCGCCTCAGCTAGGACCTAGTTGCCTCAGCTTGGCCTAGTTGCAAGGTGTTTACAGTGGATTTGTTTAGAGTTCAGTATTCATTGTTAGTATACCTGCAAATAATAGTTGTGAACAGCAGGTGGTAGTTGCTCTTCTAAAAATTTTATTTATTTATCTTGGTAATTACTATTCTTACATTTCTTTCTATCTATCTCTCTATCTGTCTGTCTGTCTTTGTTTGTTAATCTGTCTTTTCCACTTGTGAAGGTACCAAACCCCCTTTTTTTAAAAAAAAATGTCAATAGCACACAACACTGTGCCAGTGTTGTGAGCAATCAGAAATATTTGAAATATTTGAATCATCCAGCCTCTCTAAATTTTAAACAGTTGTCTTTGGATCCTTTTTAATGTGATTTCAAATTTACACCAATCTGTTAGATTCAGATTTAACAGAGTTTATACAAGTTCATTGTGAACATATGCACTCATATGAACTCTGTAAGATAATTTCACACCATACATTTTACTGTGGCTTAAATCTAATTTCATCATCAATTTCTCAGTATACAGCCTTGTCCAGGCAATATGTTGCATGTCAAAAGAAATGGCTATCACTGTTACATTGGATTGGATTGAGATAATACCAATTAATTATGATAAAGTCAAGCAGTGACTGTTTTTTGATGAGCAATACCAGTTGCTACTTTAACTGCAACAATTGGGGCTTGATAAGAATTCTATGAGTGGGGTAATTACCTTCTCAGTAAGCAAAATGAAAGCACACTTGCATATACTCACACATTTACACACATACAACAGCTAAAAAGCAGTAAACGGTTTAGAAACAGATGGAGTTTCTGGCTACAGGTGCAACTTGATGTGCAGGTGTAGTAACACATGAACCACTTTTAACATCTGTGCTGTGTTCAACTGGAAGCATTTTGCAGTTTTTTTTTTTTTTGAGCTACAGGTGCCAGTGAACATTTTAAAGCAACTCTCTTATGTTTTCCCATCAGAGTCTTCTAGAACTCTTTCTATCCATGCTGGAAATCCCCCCCTTATATACATCTGTAATTTTGACAGGAGGGCAATACCTGGTGAAACTGCATGGCTTGTTGTCGGATGCCCTGTAGCTTCCGTTACAAGCTAACATCCTTGTCCATTTAAACAGCTGAACTTCAAATCCATGTTAATGCATTTCACTCTCTGGCACATGAGCAGATGTAATCTGAAGTGGTTGTATTTTGATGTTATTTTGCTTAAAATTGCCATAATGACATAGCTTGCAATAGCAATATGCCGTTAATTTAAAAAAAAAAAGGAATTATCCCTGATTTTTACAAGACCACAGTGCACTGTTATGCCTTTTTGCAGCCCCTGGAACTTATACATTCTCTCTTTCCCCTCTCAAACACTTGCACACACAGACCATAACTGTGTGTGCGATCCTGTTGGACCTTGTGAACCCTTCAGGAGCACTAATCATCTTGTGTTGTACTCTAACCTAGAAAAGGCAAAGTGTACGTAAGTAATCCATGGTCAGCTGAGAGCAATAATTAGAGCGCTGGGTAATTGCTATCATAAGGAGCTGCATGGGTTCGTTTCTTGACTCTGACCAACGAATAGTGAAAACCAAGAGCTGCAGCCACGCTGTGGAGCAAAAAATGAACATTTCAGCCATAACGCCCTTAAAGAAAGGAAACCAGCTTGCCTGGCACCCATTTTGCTTCACAGGAACGTACACGTATTTTGCATTTCTGTCATGTAAATACACTGCGTGGAAAGAAAGTGAGATTGCTGAGTGGATGAATACTGGATTAAAAGCTCTGCTCAAACGTTGGTGACAAAAAGGCTTTGATGGATCAAGTCTGCAGTCAGTATTTCCTTATTTGTTCAATAAATGCATAGAACTGTATGCAAATATGAGATCGCAAGATCGTGCTTATGTTGTGTCAATTAAAACAATCAGAATAATCACCCGTCCCTTGGCATTCATATTTCTGCTTGATTTATTGGTGTAATAAATTAAGATTTTGGTTTATGTGTTAGCAATATTACTCCAACTGAATATTAAAATCACCACTCAGTGTCCTCCTTCATCTTCATCTCCGCTGGTCAGAAAAAAACGTTCCATTGAAATGAATGAATTAATAAAAAACCTGATCTACCCCACCCCCTTTCTTTTGGAATCAGAATTGAATCACCAGTTAATTTGAATGAGGAATAATTTGTTCAAGAGAAATAGTTGCCCAGGAGAAACTTCTCTGTAATCAGAAAGCATGAATTGAGATGAAAAAATTCTGACTTACACCCACCTTCCTCTTATAAATGAATCAGGCTGTATGTTGTTTACACTGTTTGAGACACCTGGCTATGGTGACCCACTGCCATCACCCATGTAGTAAGCTAGCAACGTCTCAACTAAATGACATATCTATTTTGAAAGGATGTACTTTGCATTGGGTGAGACAAAAAGACTAAAGGGTGCCATGATTTAATCATAGAGATTGCTGTCATTGGGATCTATCGGCGAGCGGCATTATTTCATGCGCAATGCCTGCAGCACGTTGTAATTGTGAATCTGGCTGTGGAATGTGTGTGGGAAGCTTCTTCCAGTGTACAGTAGACAGAAAAGCAGTGCAGCTTTACCTGCCAGCACAAGCATGAAAAGCCCCACGACCTTTCTGGGCAGCTCATTTCCAGCCTAGCTGTAGGGTTTGCTTTTCACCAAGCTGCCATGTCCAACTTTTCTGCGCAGGGTATCTCAATTCTTCAAAATCTGCGCTGCTAATGCACTCCTAAACAGGGCCCTCAGGTTACACAGCTCATTAGAAGTTGATGGTAAAAATGTTTCTTAACCAATCCCAACTACAATTTGCAAAACTTCCATAAAGCAATTATTTAAAGCAGGTCAGAATATTTGTATATTTAGTAATTTCACAAACCAAAATAGTAAGTGGGTGGACTTGAGTCTTTAATGGCCAGATATACAGTTGAAAAAATTTTCATAAATCCATGATGAAAGCATCAGGCAATACTGCAAATACACTAATACTGCATTTTTCAACTAATAGTAAATAACTGTCAAATTGTCAGAGATTAGAAGTCAAAATATTCTTCCAAAGAAATACCATAAAACCAGCTGCCACAGTTTCGACCCACATGGAATCATATGTTTTCTGAAAAGACTGAATTAAAATCGAACATTTTAGAGTGCATTATCTTGCAAATAATGTATGCATAGCGGAGAGCACATATTTGCTTTCCTGACATGAAAGGTATGACAATTTTAACGAGTGTGTATACATAATGTATGTCAGTCTACATGCATTATCTCAGCAAAAAAATTGGTACTTAGGTCACAGGATGTGACATCCTGTTAATATACGTAGCACTAAGCAGTGATGTTCCTTCTGATAGCCTGTGGTGGCCTGCAGTACACTGATAAACTTAGTTGGCCATTAATACCCAGGGGATTGTGGGAGTGTTAGTTTGTGCCCCCAGTTCCCAAACTAAAATAGGGATTAAAGAGCAGCAACACCAGAGATGATTATCTCTCCCTCTGACTTGCACATGCAGGAACACCCAGAAGATTGGTGGTTCAAGGCCCTACATTGCTCAAGGGGACATTGGCGTCTTCCTTTTTACTCTCTCTACTCCTTGAATTTGAAGAATTAATACCAATGCCACAAATTCTAGTGACACAACTTTTTCAAATTCCCCATAATTTCTGAGATATTTAAGGTTGACCAGGGAAAAAAACCCCATACAGAATGAACGGTGGACTGTTGCGATTGGTGAGTAGAGTCAACATGATACCTTCAAGCAACAGTTCTTTGATTGATACAGCAATTCATCCATCACTGCTTAGAATCAGTTGCTTCAGAAGACTTTGAGGATCTTGTGAATTAGACCATTGCAGGTAGATTGCTTGATCTTAGTTTGTTTTTTAATTCTCCAAGTCAAAGACAAACGCAGAATAAGTAATTGAAAATAAAACCGCACTTGTATGACCTGTAATGTGTGAAATTTGATTTAAATCTATTAGTTAATAAAGCAGGATTGCATGTAGAGTGTAGCTGTGGTTAACCACGCTATTAAATTAAAATGTAATTTTTACTTGCACACTTATCTTCATAGAAGGTATTGCGTTAGTAGTTTTGGTTTCCACTGAAAGTTTTTTTGATTCAGCCTCCCCTGGGGGTAAAGTTAGCATGTTATTTCAAACTTGTCATTTGGTATTTTTTAGCCTGTCTACAATGATTATCTGATCAGTAATTCCAAATAAATCACAAATCACCTTGGTAGACCCCCAATCCCCCTTTTCCTGTGTTTGTTGTTGTCCATTTTGGTTGACATTAGAATTAATAAAATCTGAATGGGATTCAGGAGCCACTGTGACCAAAGTTGTAAGATACATTTGCAAAGGATAGGCTATTTGGAAAAACGTCTTGGAGAAGAGTAAACCCAGGAAATGCCTACAAGCTGCTAATGAAGAACAGTCCATGAAGCAAAGACTATGGCAGTACAAGAGAGCCAGTGAACCTACTGATTTCTGGGCCAAGCGAACATTGAAAACACTGGCTGGTTCCATTTCAACAGTCAGTATTTGCAGAAATTAAACCTCCTTTTGGGTCAAGAAATTATTGTACAAATATGCTCAGTTTAAAAAAAGGCAGGCCAAATCTACAGTTTTTCCAAGCAGTCTGTAAACCATGCTCATAACTGTAAATTCCACAAATTTATTTGAGTATTAGCAGAAGAAAAGAATTTCAGTCTCTACGTTAAACAGCACAACAAAACGTTGGCTAAATTTTGCTCGGAAAAGTTTGTTATCACACACTGGCTGAAAAAATTGAATATTCCTTGAGTGAATAGCAATCTAGTCGGCAAATATGAAGCAACTTTAAACAAAATATTTGAACAAATTTCAAAGCTCCTGCCAATTTACAGCACTGTGACTGGCACATCTGAGAAAAGATGCTCAAAAATTCGTAAGGCAAGCATAGGCAGTGATCTCTCTCACAATTTTGTCAAAAAAATGCTCCTTTCTAGTGTAAGCCACATTCACAAAAGCCACATTTATTTATTTCATTTCTCACATTCAACTGAATGGGGCATGGTTAGCTCTCACATTCAGACTAAGGCAACAGCTCTGAAATCAGCATAGAATATGTGTAAGGCCACGCCTCCAGCCGTCTAGCTCACAGGTCCACTAAGACCTGCTGGACTGCACTTCGCCCCATTATTCAATTATCACCTGTACCTGTTGTTCATTTCTCTCTGTGCGGTAGCAGTGTGCTATTTAAGACCTGAGAGCTTCGCACTTAGTCTATGCAAAGTCTTGTTCAATACATGCCTGTGCTGTATTTGTGCTGAGTCCACTTGCAAAGCCTTTTAAGTCAAGTTGGTCTGTTTTTTTTTTTTGTTTTGTTTTTTTTTTGGTAGGCAACGTCATTATCTTCAAATTTTCACTTAAACTATTATCCTTGCAAACATAATCCATGAGGCAATTCATTATTTTTTTAAGAATGCAAAGTTTTGAAAGTGGAGTGGAAATTTAGCAGGTTTTGACAGTGTTTAAACCAGCCCCGTTGCTCAATTGGTGAAGGTATTTGACTCAGGACCCACTCCACATGCGACTCAGTGCTACAGACAGCACAGTGGTTGAATAGCTGCTACAACAATGATGACATAAACATGAGTCCATGGGTTCAAATCCCCCTTTTAAGCTATTGCTATCATCACGCTTTTCTGAACTGCCCAAGCCAGTTGCAGTGAGAGAACGCAAAAGCTGAACAGGCTATAAAAACTCGACTGTGATTGTTCCTTGTAGCGAACAAAAACTAAATCGCGTTTCCACATTGGCTGATGACTTTGCAGAATTTGTCAGAGTTTTCCTCCTTGACTTGGCGGGTTTTAACAGAGTTTTGCTTTTTCTGTCACAATTCATAACATTATTTAGTAGGTTTTGAAAGTGGAGTTATCCGTGAGACATGCGCAGGTGCCTGAAAGAGAGGCTAAGGGAGATAACTCATTTATTTTCAAAACTTGACTTAGCAGGTTTTGCAAGTCGACTCCTCATTTCTTGTCTTGCAAAGACAAATTGTTCCACTTGTATATTATTCTCAAACTCTAAGTGCTGTTTTTTGTTTTACGCAAAACCCAAAACCAGTGAAGTTGGCACGTTGTAAAAATCGTAAATAAAAATAGAATACAATGATTTGCAAATCCTTTTCAACTTATATTCAATTGAATACACTGCAAAGACAAGTTACATAATGTTCAAACAGGTAAACTTTGTAATTTTTTGCAAATATTAGCTCATTTGGAATTTGATGCCTGCAACATGGTTCAAAAAAGCTGGCACAAGTGGCAAAAAAAGACTGAGAGAATTGAGGAATGCTCATCAAACACTTATTTGGAACATCCCACAGGTGAATGGGCTAATTGGAAACAGATGGGTGCCATGATTGGGTATAAAAGCAGCTTCCCTGAAATGCTTAGTCATTCATAAACAAGGATGGGGCGAGGGTCACCACTTAGTGAACAAATGCGTGAGCTGATTGTCAAACAGTTTAAAAACAACACTCCTCAACGAGCTATTGCAAGAAATTTAGGGATTTCATCATCTACGGTCCGTAATATCGTCAAAAGGTTCAGAGAATCTGGAGAAATCACTGCACGTAAGCGACAAGGCCGAAAACCAACATTGAATGCCCGTAACCTTCGATCCCTCAGGCGGTACTGCATCAAAAACCGACATCAGTGTGTAAAGGACATCACCACATGGGCTCAAGAACACTTCAGAAAACCAATGTCAGTAACTACAGTTCGTCGCTACATCTGCTAGTGCAAGTTAAAACTCTACAATGCAAAGCGAAAGCCGTTTATCAACAGCACCCAGAAACGCCGCCAGCTTCGCTGGGCCCAAGCTCATCTAAGATGGACTGATGCAAAGTGGAAAAGTGTTATGTGGTCTGACGAGTCCAAATTTCAAATTGTTTTTGGAAACTTTGGATGTCGTGTCCTCCGGACCAAAGAGGAAAAGAACCATCCGGACTTTATAGGCGCAAAGTTCAAAAGCCAGCATCTGTGATGGTATGGGGGTGTATTAGTACCCCAAGCATGGGCAACTTACACATATGTGAAGGCACCATTAATAGTGAAAGGTACATATAGGTTTTGGAGCAACATATGTTGCCATCCAAGCACCGTCTTTTTCATGGAGGCCCCTGCTTATTTCAGCAAGACAATGTCAAGCCACATTCTGCACGTGTTACAACAGCATGGCTCCGTAGTAAAAGAGTGCGGGTACTAGACTGGCCTGCCTGTAGTCCAGACCTGTCTCCCATTGAAAATATGTGGCGCATTATGAAGCGTAAAATACGACAACGGAGACCCCGGACTGTTGATCAACTTAAGCTGTACATCAAGCAAGAATGGGAAAGAGTTCAACCTGAAAAACTTCAAAAATTGGTCTCCTCAATTCCCAAACGTTTACTGAGTGTCGTTAAAAGGAAAGGCGATGTAACACAGTGGTAAAAAGGCCCCTGTGCCAACTTTTTTGCAATGTGTTGCTGCATTTAAATTCTAAGTTAATGATTATTTGCAAAAAAAAATAAAGTTTCTCAGTTTGAACATTAAACATCTTGGGCTCTAATTTCGTAGACCAGGCGCAGGCGCGGCGAATGGAGGGTGCGCTGCGCCAACGGGGTGTGTCCAGGCGTATGTGGCAATTTCGTGCCCGGCGTAGCCTGGCGCAAGTACTCCTCTGTCCCGCCTCTGCCCCTCCTTTCAGCGCAAGTTTGCAAAGAAGGCGTGTTTGGGTATAACACAACCGAGTCAAATATTGCTCATTGGCAAGAGAAACGATGGATAGCGTGTTCCTATTATTACAAACTGTTGCTGCTTTAAATTTTGGGATTAACATGCGTGGACAACAATGCAAGATACGTTACACATTTATTTTCAATATGTGATCTTAACTCACTAAGAGATCATAGCAATCAGGCTGTATTCCTTTCCCCCACTAAAGACGATAAAACCTAAGTGACAATTATAGTAGCCTAGTATTAAGCCGCTTGCACACTGGACGCGAAACGAATTTTTCGGTCGACAGATTGTGTCTTGTGTCCTAAAGTCTGACAGGGTTTTAATAAATCTCCGTATCCGAAAGTCTATTATTGTTTTTAATTTCTTCAAATCTACTGACTCTTTTAGATATTAAATGTGAATGTTTTGATAAGAGGGCTCAGTTCTTCAAGATGAGTAGCCTACCGAGAATTTCAATCAATGTTTCCGTTTAAACTCTGCTCAATAAAGCGAGTCGACACTGGCACTGTACAATGTCTCCGTGTCTGACTGCCAAAAAAAAAGAGGACGATTAGAAGAGATTGATAACGAAATAAAGAATAAAATGAAACATTTTAACAACAGAGCATCCAATGAACACTGCGATTTATTTATTGGCGGGTCATCTTTGTTGGATATCCCGTTTGTTGCTGATATAGGCTATTTTTATTCTTTATTTCGTTATAAATCTGTTCTCATTTCAATACTTTTATTTTTTGCTGGCTGGGGGATATGGAGTATTTTTGCAATTCGTGTCAGACAGTCTTGATCGTGCATGCGATAATTTCTCCGCATTGTCAATGGTCATGGAATTGATTTGCTCACGCACTATTTTATCCCTGCTGTGGAAATAAATCTGAATCTGTTCGATCCATCTGACTAATTTTTCAAAAGAAAGACCGAATAGAGACTGCTGTCTATCTTCAACAGAAGAAAACAGACGAATATAGGCTAAAAAGACCAAGAAAATGTCGATAGTCAATTTGCATTCTGTGAAGGTCGAACACAAACATGGCCAAGTTTGCACGTCTAATAATTCCTGGAATACTCGGAAAAATTTGAACTTTTATGACTTTCGAACACGGAGCTATATTAAAACCCTGTCTGACTATCGCGTCTTTGCATTGACTTTGTCTGTAATCAGTCGTGCGAAAAATTAGTTTCGCGTCCAGAGTGCAAGCGGCTTTACTGAGCATAGAACGCAAGCATTTTATATATATTATACAGTTTGTGGTTGGCTGAGAAAGATGTGAAGTCGTTAGTTTGCATCACAGATTCAGCCGCGTTGATTAAGCCAGGTCAAGTCGATCAGGACAATCGATATAGATACTATAATTTATGTCCTTATTCAGATAGTTACATTAAATAGTGCTTCCTGTAATTATGTCTTGCATTGAAATGTGCCTGACATTCTGTAAACCTGCCTGTGAGATTTCGGTGATGTGTGCGCACTCTGCGCCGGTCTGCCAAATTACCACTGCACGGAAATTAAACCAGGTTGGAGCTGGCGAGTTTTCTGCGCAACTCCAGCGGAGACTTTTTCTACGAAATTGTCACTGCGTCTTGATGAATATGTGACACCTCCCCCTACTACGCCGCCACACCCATCTCGGCGCACCTTCCTCCACCGAAGGCTGCACACCTCACGAAATTACCACTACGCGGGCTGCGCCGTACGAAATTACCACTGCGCGGGCTGCGCCTCGCTACGCCTCGCTACGCCACCTGCGCTGCGCCAGGAAATTAGAGCCCCTTGTCTTTGCAGTGTATTCAATTGAATATAAGTTGAAAAGGATTTGCAAATCATTGTACTCTGTTTTTATCTACGATTTACATAACCTGCCAACTTCACTGGTTTTGGGTTTGTACTAGCACTTTATTTAAAGGAACCTTGTTTCCGTTCGTTTTCCTATTTGTAATACACAGTTACTGCAGCTAAAGCCCACAGTCTGTATTGTTAGTAAATCCAAAGTTTTCCCAGGAACAAATATTATGACCATTGTCCAAAAGAAGCAGACCCGATGTTCTATTAAAAAAAACAAGAAAGTATTTATTACATGAACCAGTAAGTACACAAAGTCCTCCAAAAAGTGTTCATTGAAGCACTGTTTATAGCTTTACATTTGCATATATTCAAATTTGTGAGTAAAATATGTTTTGACCTCTGATTGGTCGCAAGCAGTTGCGTGCCATGTTTGGCACTGTGGATTGGATTATTCAAATCCTGAATGGTTGTGGGGTCTCGCCCCCTTCTCCCCTGTAGACTAGTGGAAGATCCCCAAAGATGGAACTGCCAGCGGTCATTAACATATATGTGTGAGGTGGCCTAATACACAAAACTGTCTGTCTCTCCTCTATTCAAAAGGACAAATTTATCTGTTTCCCCACAGTATTATTAATAGTACTTAGGAAAATTTTGTTTTGTGTTGCAACATTTGTGCCTGCTGTAGGCATAATAATTACAACCATGGTCAAGGTCAAGGTCAAATTTATTTATGTAGCACATTTAAACAACTGAAGTCTGCCAAAGTGCTGTACAAACTAGACAGCACTAAAGAACTAGGCCTATGCCGTTGACGGTATTCCCCATTCCTTGAATAGACCTTGAATAGACTTGCATTTGAACTTAATTTCAGGTCAATCGGACAAATGGTTCTGAAGATATGGCCAAAATTCCATCACAAAGTGCCACCTGGTGGCAAAATATTGAACCATACAGGTATGATGTCATCATGTGACACGTTGTGAGGTCATGACCTTGCAGTTGCACATAGTTTCATGTCATTTGGAGAAATAGTTCCAAAGATATGGCAAAAATGGTGAATTTCATGTGACAAAGCTCCACCTTGTATCAAAAATTTGAACCAAACAGGTATAATGTCCTGGGACACACCCTCAGGTCATGACGTTTCATTTGCACTTGAATTGAGGTCAATCGGACAAATATTTCCAGAGATGTGATAAAAACATTGATTTTTTCGGTTTTTCAAGTTCAAGTTCAAGTTTATTTTAGCCATCTCAACTGTATAAAATAAAGTTGCTAGGAAAGTACTTTGGTCTGCTCACAAACTCAACAACAGAACTAGACAGAACAGAAAAAAGAACAAGGGGGAAAAAGAACAAGGGGAGGGGGGGCATGACAGAAACCAAGGGGGCTTAAAAATATCAGAAAATGACACACAGTACAAAAACATTGAGAAGTGCATTGAGGACATTAAAAGTGCATTGGCTTACAGAAAATAGTTTGTGCAAAATAAGGGAAAAAAAAGAAGGCCAATCTAAAAATTGTGAATTGTTTCAAAATCGAATCAGTTCTTCCTCTTTAGGATACTTACTTATATGCAAAACTTGGAATTTCTAATTGCAATATTACTACAGTTATCGCGTTAACACCTAAATCAGTTTTTGGCCCCTGGTGGCCAATCTAGACATCGTAAATTTTCCAAAATCGAATCAGTTCTTCCTCTTTATGATACTTACTTATGTGGAAAATTTGAAATTTGTAATTGAAATATTGAAGTTATCGACTTAACACGTAGTGCGGCGGTGGCGGTCGGACCAGAAACATAATATAATTAAAATACAACTATAGGAATGGAAGAAAAAAAATGTTAGAGCCCACAGTACACTAAATATTTAGGTGTAACAATAGAAAACAAGATAACATGGACAATGCTGTTCCACAATTTAGGGGCAGCCACTGCGAAGGCTCGGTCACCTTTAGTTTTGAGTCTAGATATCGAGATATCTAAAAGCAACTTATTTGATGACCTCAGTGCTCTAGCTGATGTGTGAACATTGAGGAGTTCAACTAAATCCTGGGGAGCCTGGCCATTCAATATCTTAAAAACAAACATCAAAATTTTAAAATCAATCCTGAGGCGAATAGGAAGCCAGTGCAGAGAGGCCAGAACCAGTGTGATGTGTTCACATTTTTTTCTTACTGGTCAAGTCCATCCTTGCACCTGAGTCCAGTCCTAATCATCCTGTCCTCCATGCATCTGAACTGTACACGAAGCACAACCATTACAACACGTCAGTGGAAATATTGCGCGGGTCAAGCTGCTGTGCAGTCAGTATGGAAGCCCTTGGTGAACTCCGAAATTCAATGCAATCCTTAGCAGAAAAAATTGATCAACAAGGTTTATCAGCAGATGCACTTTTTTTCTGGGATTGAAGACTTTTTAGAAATACTTGCTGCAGTAATAAATCGCTTATATTATTCCGTCTAGTTCACGCTAACCATTAGTATTATCATCCAGAAAATTTAGCAATGCTGGCAATGTTGAGCCCCTTGATGAAAGCTAGATAAACAGCGACTGATGAAGGTTCCAAGCTAGCTAACCCCGACATATACACTACAGGCCAAAATATTACCAACAATCTGCATTTTTCAGAATTTGTCTGGTTTTTCTTCACTTAAAGTATATTTTCAGAAAAAAAATAATAACATAGAAACTTGTATCTAAACTAGAAATGTAGATAATACTAATTCGACTTTCAACAAAGTACCCCCCCACCTTGATTACAGCCCGACAAATCCTTAGCATTCTTTCCAGCAGTTTAAGAAGAGAACTTCCTGGTAACTAATTCTGTTCATCCCCCAGCAACTCAAGTTGAATTTCAAGACATACAGCTTTTAGTAAGCAAGGTTTTTCATCAAAACAAGTGTCTCTCTGGCATTCTGTGTGCCTTTGTTGCTCAAAATTAACTTTAAGACGAAAAAAAAACTAGCCAAAATCTGAAAAAATGCAGGCTGTTCGTAATATTTTGGCCTCTAGTGTAATATCAATGCAGTCAACTTATAACGCTGTGAGAATATATTATACGTCACCAGCCTATACTCTGCAAGCCAACATTGTTTCTTCAATCCAATTATACATATACAGTATATGTGAAGTTTGTTTTCAAAAACGCAATATATCCATTTCACTCATTTTGAGTAAATCAGATTTTTCTATTGCTTATATAAAAACACAAACTTTGACCATGAAAAAATACACTTTACAGTATGAATAAAAAAACAGATTTTTTCAATCATGTGAAAGAAGCACAGGGCAATCGCTCAGTGGTTTTTTTCTCAGTTTTTGAAATTTTGGCACTTATTGGAAATTTATTTTGGTACATATATATATATATATATATATACACACACACACGTATACGCACACTCACACACACACACAGTGGGCTCCAAAATTACTGCCAGCCCTGACTGATAATGCACAGACTATACTTTAAGAAATTCTAGAAAGTATACTTATAGAGAAACTCTAAATAACAACATGTGAGAAATATTGTATGATATTAATGTTCCAACAGAACCAACCAAATCATTTACTGATTTAATTAAAAATCTATTTCCACCAAATCAAGGTTTCACAATTAATGGGACACTTAAAGATTATTGAAAATAACATTTACCAAAATTAAACCAGGTTAAATTCCCCTTATTTAACTTTTATCCAAGTGTAATGGAGCTATATCGAGCCATGTCTTCACTTCTTGTTTCACTACAGTATAAAAATGAGAAAACACACATGCAATATCCCTTTGTCATCCAACACCACAAAGAAAACAAAACAACTGTCAGTTCAAAAGTGGCAGATGGTCATAGACCTTCAAAAATCTGGTAATGGCTATGACAAGATTCACAAACAATTGAATATGCCACTGTGCTCTGTCAGGACAATTATTAAGAAATTCCAAAGTTATGGAACTGTTGAAAACCTCAAGAGTTGAGGACGCAACTGCATTTTGCCCCCTAGTATACTGAGGAGGATGGTGAGAGAAGCAACAAAATCCCCAAGAATAACTGTGAAGGAATTGCAGGCCTTGGTGATATCTTGGTGTCACCAGGTTTCAAAAAGCACCATCAGGCACCACCTCCACAACCAGAGGAAAGCCTTTTCTGACCAGAAGACACATAAACCAGCTCTTGAAGTTTGCAAAACATCATTTACAGTGCTTAACAAATTTAATAGACCGCCATGTAAGGTTTATGCCACAGCTGCCCATTACCAAAATCATTTTTATGTTTCCCAAATGGTTAATCCACCAGTATGCGCAAACTCTTTAATTGTTTTTAAATTTTAATTAATTTTAATTAATTTAAATTTTATTTAATGCTAAAATATTATTGTTATCCATGAATTTTGGAATTCACTGTTTTTCAAAAAATCAGAAAAAATAGTTAAGCACATAATTATTTTTTGATTAAGATGCCAAATAACAGATACTTGCATTCCTGAACATAAAAATTAGTTTTAGTAGTTGAATGCATGAATACAAGCTGTCATCAAGGCCAAAGGAGGCCATACAAAATATTAAGTTTTTAGGTTTTTATATGTGAATAAGGACTTATTTAGTTGTTTCAGTTTGTTATTTGTCAAAAAGATAACAATGTAATTTTTAGATTTAAACAAATTTCTAAAATGTTTTGTTTTCTCATTTTTATGACAGGTGGTCGAATAAATTTGTTAAGCACTGTATATTATGACTGGAACAAGGTGGTTTGGTCAGATGGCACCAAAATTGAACTTTTCAGTCAGATACGGCATTGGCATGTGTGGCGTCGAAACAGAGATGCAAATGAGGAGAAGCACCCCATACCTATGTTGAAATATGATTGTGGGTCAGACAAGATTTGGGGCTGTTTTAATTCAGGAGGTCCAGGGACAGTGATTAAGATTAATGGCATAATGAATTCCACCAAGTGTCAGGATATTTTGGCTGACAATCTGGTTGCCCCCACCAGACGGCTGGCACTTGGCTGTAGGTGAACTTTCCAACAAGACAATGACCCAAAGCATACCTCAGGATTCACACAGAAATTGTTCTGCGACAACAAAATCAATGTTCTGCAATGGCCATCTCAGTCGCCAGACCTCAATCCAATTGAAAACCAGTGAGCTGAGTTGAAGAGGACAGTTGATAAACGCAAACCCAAGAATGTGAAGAATCTTCAAAGGATCTGCTTAAAGGATTGGTCCAAAATCCCCCCAGATGTATGCCTTAACCTTGTCAAAAATTGCAGGAAAAGACTCCACGCTGTTATCTTTACCAGAGGTGGCGCACGACTGTTCCAATAGTTATGAAACCTTGATATTAAACCTTTGTATTAAATGATTGTTATGATTTTGGTTGTTTCCATCAAAACATTAATCAAGTATTTCACACATCTTGGTATATTCAGTATCTCTATAATTACAACGGGGAAAATAAGTCTTGAACGCGTCAACATTTTTCTCAGTAAATATATTTCTAATGGGGCTATTGACATGAAATTTTCACCTGATATTGGTAACAACACAAGTAATCCACACGTATAAAAAAATCTAAACAAATAAGTCCATAAATTAAGTTATGTGTGATAAAGTGGAATGACACTGTGAACAAGTATTTAACACATGAAGAATAGGAGGTGCAAAAAGGCACGGACAGCCAAGAAACCAGCTGAAATCTGTTAGTATTTTGAAAGCAATCCTATGCCCTATCAATGTGAATTAATATCAGCTGGTTTAGTCCTAATTGATGGCCTATAAAAAGATTTCTCATTACCAAGGTGTCACACAAGAAGCATCTCATGATGGGTAAAAGCAAAGAGCTCTCTCAAGACCTTTGCAACCTTATTGTTGCAAAACATACCGATGGCATTGGTTACAGACGTGATTCTAAACTTCTGAGTGTTCCAGTGAGCATCATTGGGGCCATAATACGGAAGTGGAAAGAACATAAATTTACCAGAAACTGGCCACGATCAGGTGCTCCCTGCAAGATTGCTGACAGAGGAATCAAAAGAACACTAAGATGTTGTGATTCTGGCATCTGCTCATGTTCTGTTTTTGCCTTGACCATGTTTCATGCCTTGCCATGTTTATTCTGACTGCCTTTTGTGTTTTTTTGATATTTGCTATGTCTGACTATTCTTTGGAATGTGTTTTGTGATTTGGTTACCTGGTTTTGTTATTGTATTGTCTTAGTTTTTTACTTTTCCATATTTTTCATTTCGCCATAGTCTCACTCCGGACCATGTTTTCCATCAGGCTTAGCACTTTGTCTCCCCCATTTGGTCTTTCGTCTTGTCATTGCTCACAGCCCCAGTCCTGCGTGTCACTCTTCGGGTGATTTATTGGATTCTGGATTTCAGTCTTCCATCCAATACCGCTTGCTTACTTCGCCTTACTTTTCTATCTTACTAACCATACTAACAGTTTGCTGTTTTTGCTAGGAGTTGCTTACACTAACTAACATTGTATATAATACTAACTTACTAACAAGCACCAAGGGATTGTTTAGTTTCACTTACTAATTGATTAACAAACTCTCAGCACTCGCCCTGTTCTAGTCTCCGCCTCTTGTCTCACCCTGATCTCCTTTGATGCATTTCTGTGGAAGTTCCACATCTGATCACGCTGTCCTTCTCTAATTATCTATGCACATTAGAACTCCTTGACTGGAGCCGTATGTTTGTATATAGGTTTGTCCCGTGATCCCTGTCCGCGTTTTGGCTTCTGCCAAATTTCATGTGATTAGGTTCTCCCTCATGTGCTGCTCCCTTGTAATCAGTCTGACTGTTTGCACCTGTGTCTCTTACCATGTGATCTCCCTGGAAGTGCTGACTGCAGTTGACTTAACAGAAATCATTGTCAGTAATGGCAAGAAATTTCTTAAAGTTGCACAGAGCACTTCTAATTAGTATAATTAGCCTGAAGAATTTGCCATGGTTGAAAGACAGACCTGTGGCTGTAAGGCTGTGCAACTGTTCAACTGCTGATGATCATATCTGAAAATAGAATGTTGTCTGCTTCCTTGAACTCTGTTAGGACCTTATCACATCACCAGCATGTATGCTTCTCTCACAGGACACTGATATACATTGCAGTATCATAAATATGTTCCATCATATCCATGCTGGTTCTGTACTATGTTTACTCACAATAAGCCTTACATCAATATTTATTCAAGAGCACATCGGAACATAAAACATCCAATAAACAATTCCAATGCAATATCCAGTATCATGAAGACAAAAGGAACATTTTTCTCAAAGATCCACCATGGTTGGACATTAACTTGTGGTACAGGGGTAAAGTAGCAGCATCATGTTTAATATTTGAAATATTAATGCGTAAATGCATTTTTTATTATTTGTTGTTACAGTCCAGACCAGGAATCAAGCACGGAGTCAGAAGCACAATCCAAATGGTAGTTCATTGACAGCAATACAGTAGAGATTAGGGGCGGAACCCTGAGGAGGATAGACAGTTCAGTACAGCTGTAATACACCAAGCTGGAGCTGCAATTGCCAGCCAGGTTTCCGGGATACTGCCAGGTGTTACACAGGCTCTGCCAGCGCTGAACTGCTTCAGAAAATGGAGAAGTTGCTTGAGGGGATCACAGTCCAAGCACTGGCTCCAGTTCGGGAATGGAAGCTTGTTCCTAACAAACTGGACAAGGAGAGGAAATTAGATGGGTTAGCAAGAGTGCGGTCACAATATTGGACCCTGATTAAGACTGAAAGCTTGCTCTTGACAACTTAAGTTGAAGAACAGGAACAAACTTGAGTTCACTTGAACTCAGTCCAAATCCTAGACTGATTAGGATTGGAAGCTAGTTCAAATTAACTAAATGATTTGACCTCAAAGGGAAAAGGCCGTCACGAAAGTTCTTGTCACATTTCGCAAATGAGTTTTAAAACTTAACATTGATTAGACTAACTTGCACGAAAGTGAGTTTGCGATCCAGCAACTTGCACACGAACCAAAGGCTTAAATACTCGTTATCCCATAATTAAGCACACAACTACATAACGATATGCCGACGAGGAGAGGCACCGGACGTTAACCAATCACAACACACATATACTTTATAGACACGCAAACTGCTGAATTGCGAGGAGACACACAAGGAATTCACACGACGGTTGTGACAATTATTGCTAAGGAATTACCCAAATAGCAGCTGCTCATGTTCATGACGTGCCAAATATAATTTGATATAATACCTTACGTTAGTAGCTTATAGTGTACAGTGCACTTAATAAAACGGATCATTGCAACAGTAATGTTCATTACAAAACCAGGAAAAATAAACAAACCAACAAATGAATAAATACAGTGGCACAAAATATCAAAGCAGTTGACTAAAATCAATAAATGGAAAAGTCGTCATAATTTACACTAGCACTAACAGTAATCTTCATAGTTGTCCTGGAATTGATTTTTTCACACACATGGCTGAAGATTAGCATGATCTCATTTTCGATTAAATCGTTCGTGATTATATTACACGTGCTCAATAAATATGCAGAATAATTCATATTCATTTGACTTCTTTCGACATGATCTAAACGTCATATTTGTGCAACCGGTCGTTCTCCTGACAGTACACTCGCAGGAACCTTGGGGGCACCTTGTCCGTTCGCCTTGTTTGCCTGCGAGCACTGCCGGGCGCTGCCGCTCTTAGAGCCGTGCTCCTGTGTGTGTGTGTGTGTGTGTGTGTGTGTGTGCGCGCGCGCGCGAGAAAGAGAGGGAGAGAGAGAGAGAGAGAGTGCGTGTGTCTGCTCTGCTGTTGCTGCCCTTTGATCCCTGCATTAGTGTTAGTTAGGGGCTCAGAGACACACACATACACAGAGAGCAGCCATAGTCAAGACACGGCAACAACACCAACACTACCTCGTTCTCCTGTGTTCCTACCCCCTATAATACACTCTTTAAACCGGGGACAGCCAGGTGCACGACAAGTCCCTGCCACCAGACACTCGCATACTATTTCAATGGAAAAAATCCTTTTTTCTTCTTATCCCTAAACAAGGAGGACAATGTGAGAAAAAGGGGAGAAAATGCCCCGGAAGAAACAGGAGCAACCCAAGCGACTGCCTGCACGTAAGTCGATTTGCGAAATTTTTAATGGCTCTCTGTATGTTTTGCGCAGTAGTTTAGGGTTAAAGAGGTGAAACGGACAAAGACACGGCGTAGGTTATTTCTCCTTTTTAAGGTCTGTGTTAGGCAGCCATGTTGGCGATGAGTTGCTAGCGAGTGTATAATAACCACTGTCTTTAGTGCTAAATGATCGATAAAGGTCCTGTTCTCAAGGTTGCGGTCAGTAAGCGTGTGTCTTGTCTGTATAAGGCATTTATGGCGGAGCGTTTTTGTGTATCTGACTATTGAAGTATGTGTCTCTCTCTCGGAAGCGAAAAGGGGAGGATCTGAGAATCTGGCCGCAATAAAATGAAGGGTCAGTCGGATCAGACAAGCCAGGCTAGACTCAGGCTTCCATGCCCCTGCGATAGAGCGATATCCAACACCACTCGGTAACTTATTTCCTGTTTTCATGCATAACGTCTAGCTAGCTAGATAACTTACTTACGATGAAACGGCCGATACGGTTTGGGTTGCGAGATTTTTGCGATCGATTTATTTAGAGAGATTTTGGGAGTCGGTCGTAAGAGATTTTTTTTAAGATCATGTCTTCTCCTCCACCCCTCCCAGTTCAGGAGAGTTCATGTCTGCAAGCCGCCGAGTCAAAGCCATGGTCGGTCACCTGAAGTTCAGGGTTTTTCTGCTTTCGCTTTGCAGCCGTTCACTGCAGACATATCGCGATCAATAACAACCCCGGGATAAAGCAATAATATAAGCACGTTTTCTTGATTGCTTGGAAGTCGCGCGATACAGTCTTGCTATAGTTAGCGACGTATTTACTTCGAATATGAAATGGATCGCAATCGGTTTTTTGTTCGTTCGACCCAACGTAGGATGTTCAGTTTGGCTTCAGGATGTGCTTTTATCAGTCATTTAAAAAGGAGATGTGTTGTTACGCCCTCTGTCCGCCAGAGGAACCCTAAGGTACAACGTAACATCTATCTAAATACAATTTACTGACAATACTGTGTGCCAATGTGTAACCGAAAAAAGTGGCAGAAGTGACATTTCGGATAGGCTGGTATGGGATTGGTTCATTGACCAAAAAAAAAAAGCTTTAATGTTTCGCAGTGTCTACAGTTACGACAGTTTTTATTGGTACGGCAGTCGATTTGAAGGGATTAGGATAAGGATTAGGGATTATGGCTAGGGGAAGGGTTATGGATTAGGGTTAGGTTAGGGTTATGCAGAAATTATGCATTGTTGGCAACTATTTATTTTTGAATTAATTTTGTGACTTGTTTGTAACTAGCCTGTTAGTTGCCTATGTCCGTAGCAATGCAAATGTTACATGGTTTGAAATTAACTAGCCTGTTGAATATGGCCTTGTATCTTCTATTAGTACTGCTTGTAGTAGTATTTGAAACTTTATAGGTCCATTATTTTCCTGCTTGGCAAAACTCATTCAATTCCACTAGTGCTCATTTTACCATGAGATTATTGTATTGCACACTTTAAGACACCATGAAGGTATTCAAGATAACAGCAATGGCTTTTGAAGTAATACTGATTGTCTGTATTGAAAATGTCTTTAGAATTTCAATGATGTCATGCATGTAGCACAGTTTCAGCTCTTTTTGCTAGGCACATGCAAAACCTGGAGACACGGGAATTTTTTCTGGCTTTCGGCTCGAACATTTTCTATACATTTGGAAACTCCCACTTATACTTTGGGGGAAAAACCGAACTGCCTTAACTTACCTTGTGTTGGTTCTTGAGATGTGCCAATTATTAATTTTTTTTTTGAGGGGGGGGTGTCTTTACATTGTTTTGTTAGTTGTGAGCTTGGAGACCAGGATGTGGCAGTATTTGACAGCCTCAGCCAGCAAATGTTTAGGGAGGGGATTCCTGGTCCGTCATGATGCTGGTGGAGGACTGGGCCAGGCTGGGCTCTGAGGGAGAGCCCTGCTCATGCTTAGTACTGCACTGTTCTGGACTCCGTGTGACAGTTCTTTGCTGTGGTGCTCTGTGGTAGAATGAAGTGCTTTGCTGCTTTCTCTACTGCAGCTAATGGGGACCCAAAATAATCAAGTGGACAAAGAAACAGGATTAATTGTCCCCATTTAGGGCAGAGATCAGAGTGGTGGACTTGACACCTTTTGTCATCTGTGGGGAAATGAAATATAAATAGTTTTTCTAAATTTTAAATGATAAGTTGGTCTGACGTGTTATTCTTCACAAAAGGACCTCTGAAGTCTTTAATTTGGGTCGAGTAACGGGCCCCTTGCATTCTATCAGCTATATTAGTGTCTTAGCAGGTTAAGTGGTAAAAAAAAATTGTCCCATATTACGAAACAAAGTGTCTAAAAAGTTGATCTTTCAAAAAAATACAATCGCAAAGTCTTCTACCTTGTCCTGCAGTAACTCTGAAGTTTGTACATTTGTATACAAACATGCATTTATTCGTGCAATTTGTATAACTTTTCTATAGTTACTGGCTGTTTTTCGTTATTTGATTTAGTGCTGGAACTGATGTACATAGCTGGACTGGAAATAGATTACATTTCTTGCTCTTTCCTGCCCTTTAGGGAGCTCATTTGAAGCATCTTAGAATTTTTTTCTGATCGAATATCGGCAAAGTTGCAATGAGTCTAGTCTATAAGTGCATACTTTAACTGGACTAAGGTAAAAACTAATGTGTATAGCATGCTTTTCTGAAAATAAAGGGTAAATGTCTGGTGTGTTTGTAAGCCAGAACTCAGCATTTTTCAGCTGTACCAGCATTTAATGTGGAAGCAGGCCATAAAACAGTCATTGGTGGCTCACACAGAATCTTTTATTAATCCTCTCAGGAAGTGGTGTTTTAAAATAATGATTTCTTCTTTTGTTCTTCTCTTCCTAAAAATTTTAACCAGTGTTCTTATTTCATTGCTTTTAGTAAACAGTAGTGGTTGTAGCATTGATTCTTGTGTATTTGTGATTGTGCATTTTAAACGGTTAAAAACTGCTTCCTTGATTTGTAGGCCAAAGGCTTAGATGTAGGGCATCGTGGTTTTTGCTGAGGCAATTTTACAGGCCTTGCATCGTAAGATGTCCTGGTTAATGACATCTGTTGAGCAAACAGGTCTGCATTGTGTAATGTAAATTGAGAATGTTTTTCCTTGTCTTCTAACAACAGCATACATTGATGAAATGGCAAAATCCGGCAGGAATGATTGATAAACAAGATCATTGGAAAATAGCATTTCTTTTTATGCCTTTGTTTTTGAATGAGAATTTTTTTTTTTTCCCCAAAGAGAGTTCAGAGAAAGAGTGGTTTACATTTATCTTAAAACTTCACCAATAAGAAGGATTTGAAAGGATTTTCTGTGCTTATGTGAAACAAAGTAATATCTTTCAGAGAGAAGCAATTTGAATACAAACTTTCGCTGAGAACCAGGCTGTTTTCATTTGCATCCTGACGCAGCGCATTGAAATGCAGAGTATAGACAAATAAAATTCTAACTGTATTCCAGCACATATGCCATGATGTATGAGGTGCATGCAAAAGGATTTCTCATTACATTGACATCAAGCTACACTAAGAAGCCTGTAGCAAAAATTGTCTTTGTAAGCTGTGACTGTATTGGACCTCAGAATAGCTCAAGAGTAAGATTTTATATCTTGGTTAGGCACGGAGGCACTTGAATGTTAATCAGATTCATCTTCTTGGGGTAAATGGCCTTGGTTTGTACCTTTATCAGCACTGGTTGCACTGTGGTATTAACTTCTGGATGGCATTATATAAATAAGAAGTGCCATCCCTGAAGCATTGGGGGATGTGTGGTTCTTTGCATTGTGTCTGATTTATACTAATGTGATTTTATGACGTAGATAGGGCGTGTTTTTGTCTCTGGTATGCTTGAAATGATGTAAAAAGAATTCAACTTCGTTTCATTTGTGGATTAATCAGATTTCTTCTGCTACTGATCTTTGTTTTCAACCTGGTGACATTTTCCGATCCCGGACAGGTTTTGAAAACATGCTGAACATACGCTGGTGAGCCAAGACATTATAACCCCTCGCATATGAAGCAAATGGCATTGATTATTTTGTAACAATGGTGCATGACAAGGTCTGCTGAGTCTGACAGACCTTAAATTGTAAACAAACGTTCAGTTCTCGTCATTGACATGTTGGATTTGGGAGATTTTGGACCTGAGTGACTGACCAGGGCCAGATTGTTTTTGCTACACAAGTGGGTAAGCGCATCTCTAAAGTGGCAGGGCATCCGGGTTCTCCCAGTGAGGAGTAGAGAGCACCTTACTGGAAATGGTCCAGGGAGGTTAAAACCCCATGAACTAGCGATGTGTTGGGCATCCGAGGCTCATCGATGACAAGGGCAATGAAACCTATCCCATCTGGTCTGAACGGATACAGCACCTATGGCACAAGTATCACAGAATTTTAAAAATACTTCTGTGAGAAATGTATTACAACTCAAAGTACATTATACCCTGCTGCGTATAGCACTTTGGAGCTGCAGACGCAGTCGGAGTGCCCATTCTAACCCTGGCCCATTGCCGAAAGTACCTAACAATGTACCCTGAGCATCGAAACCGGGCTTTGGAGTATTTGAAGAAGCTTGCCTAAACCAGTCAATCCCTTTTTCTTTTTTTTTATAGAGGAATGAGTGTTGTGCTTCAGCATGTCTGTCTGACTGTTTGCGTGTCCGTCCGCCTTGCGCTTTTTCTGGACCATGACTTCTGAATCATTCTACACAGATCAATGAAATCTAGTGCGCACGGATAAATCTTAGTGTTTCGATGTGCCTTTACATACTTCCCTCCCTCTCCTATTCGTCTGTCCATTCCTCCATTGCGTTTCGTTGTCAGGCCAGAACGCCAAAACCATGGTGGGGTATCTGAGAATTTCATGCTTGGTTTTTTTTTTTTTAAACATCATGTGCATCGAAGAGAACGTGATGCTCTAGGTAGAGTTCAGCTGGAACATCAGTTTGACGGAGCCGTTGTACCGACATGAGGGGATCCTGCACACTCTTAGGCAGATGGTATGTGAAGGAAAGTGGTCCGTTTATTCAATCTGTTACTGGCATTTCTGATGAGGCTGGCTTCAGTGGTTGCCATTGCTAAAGTTAAACTCAAAATCAGTATTTTCTGCTTGTGCGTTCCGCAGCCTTTTACCAAAACTGCCATTTGGCAGAATCGGTGCCATATTTTAAGTTGCATTCAGTTTCACCGATTAACCTACCTCAGGCTCCAGATGCGGCGTTTTGTGTCAAAATATCAAAGTCATTATTTTTCTTTCAGACATAAGCAAGGGGGAAAAAAATTATCAATGGAGATTCAGAGTGCACATTTCATGCCCCCCTCTGTCTGTTGGGGTGGGGGGATGAAACTGTTGTCCCTAGAATACTGCAAAATTTCGAAATGTTTTAGATGTTATTTAGCTCACCTTGGGTAAAAGCTCTTCTGTTGTCTTATTTTTTTTATCGCGTATTCACAGTTGTATTACAGTCTTGTGTTGCTGTGAATGAATATCGTTTTCCAGCATGCCGAGTATTTGTTCCTACTTAATTCCACATTGTTGAGCAAGGGAGAGGATATGCAGTATCTGCTTACCAGTCCGCTGTTCATAGCAAGCCTCTGACCGCCATCTCCTCTCCGAGATCATAATGACCTCGGCTGGCCTAGGGCCTGAAAACCGTTGGATTAAGGGGAAAGGGAGAGACATGAGGGGGTTTTTCCATCCGGCTTTTGGCATTCGATCTGTATAGAGTATCTGCCAAAAACCGACTTGAACTTGGGCACGCAAAGTGTCCGCCGCTCTGAGCTCAAGTGACCAATAATGCACAGGCTTTTAACTTAAAAATGAATTAAAGGGCAACAGGAAGGCGAAGACTTGCGTGCGTTCGCCAGCCCTGCACATTCACATTTGTTAAGAAATCCAATGCCACTGGCTCCCATTGCTAGGTGTGGCACGGCGCTCTACAACAGCAACGAAACCAAGAAGTCACGGATAATCAAATCGTGGGGGGAGAGGGTTTGTGGTGTCCTGGGCCAGTCCTAACAACCTACATGGTACAAAACTGAATTTTGTTTGAAAGATTGTTTGAATCCAGAGAAGAATTGACTTTTTGGCTTTTTTTTCCCCGCAAGCCTTTTGTCCAATCCTAACACAGTTTGTCTAGCAAGCGCAGATAAAGGAAACTTCTGACAATTTCTTCTATGATGTGTACACATCATATTTAATAAATGTGAATAAGTAAATCAGTCTGGGTAGTTCTGTTGACACCAAAATGGTATTTCAGTTTTTTTTTTATTTACAGATATCTGATCTACTAATGGTCATGTGACCATGCATAGTCCTCAGTTTCAGAGACTGACCCCCACTCCTCATTCCCCTGCTCACATCAGTCATTTTCTATCTGCTCATCTATGGATGCTAGTAGCATGGAAAAATTGTAGTGACCAACATGACCTTAAAGGATTTTTTTTTTATCGCCAGGATGCTTCAGAGTCCCCATCATCGCAAAAAAAAAAAAAGCCTAATTAAACCCTCTGAATATAATTTGTAGTTCTTCTTCCTGGGGATCGTTCAGAAGCTCGAAAAAGCTGCAACATTGCGATCCCCAGTGCCAAGAGCCACTCGTTCCACTGCCGCGGGCCTCGCACCGAGAAATGAGTATCTCACTGGAGTGGGAGACTGTCTGTTGACAGCAGATTCTAAAGTCACAGCTCGGCATTTCATCACGGGAAGCTGCGAAGGAGCTCAGGGCGCATTCTCTCCCTCTTGTCTGCCTGTGTGGTAGCGACGGACAAATGTGTCCCTGTCCTGCGGGAAGGGGCATTTTACTGCCGGCTACTTGAGGGATGGAGCCCCCAAGACCTGGGGGACCTACGGCCAACCGGCTGCCAGACTGCAGTGCCAGAGCGCCGCGCTAAACGGGGCTGATTTATTGATCTGGGTGTTCCTTTCTACGCGGGCGGTGGGGTGGGGGGAAACGGGGGGGCAGCAGCAGGCGGGTGAAATGATACAGTTCCTTTGGAATGAAGCTTGCCGCAAAGTCCTCCGCACATCAGTAGGCAGTACTGCGAAAAAAAAAGTGAGGCAGTCACATGGTTATTACTTCGACTGGCTTCCACTGAATTAGCCAGACGGTGTGCGCTAAAACGACCGTTTGCTTTGAAGTTGCCACACTGTTGTTTTGGAAAAGAAGTCGAAAGAGGCCTCTCCTATCATTTTTGAGGTTGAACGATTGTCGTAGTTCGGCGTCGGGACTCCGCAGTGCACCCCTTTCACATAGAGGGGCGGAGGTGGGGTGACCTGACTTCCTCTATGGTCACAGGGATTTGGGCCACCTAATGCATATTCTGTCCAGAAGCTGTGTAGCAGCAACCTCAGTCCTGACACTTTCCTGGTTTGTCTACACGGCACACCCAAGAGCGAGCAAGCAAGGCATGCTAATCCATTTAACAGCCGCCCTGCGGTTTTGCTTTCACGTTTTGTTCGTGGGCGATCTCAAAGTGATGGAAGGGGCCAGGAATGAAATGGACACGGTATATATCCTGTGATATTGGCAGCTTGGAGAGGAAGCGGTACATCATCTGAGACGAGAAAGCATTGGCTCGAGTACAAAGCCACTAGGTCCAATTCCCTTCTTTTAAAAGGCTCAGGGTCATTCTCTGCAAAGCTATATGTGTTCTTGGTTAATAAATTAACATGGCTAAGTCGTACTTAACCTTCATTTTAAACTCTTTCTAAGGCTTTTGGTATTTTACAATGAAAGGGGCTAGTCAAGAGAAGCCTTCAATGATGCCTGTTCCTAAACCCTGATTAACACTTTGTATTTATGACTTCCAGCAGATAAGCCCAGAACAGCTGTAGTTGCCCTTTTGATGATCATTGTGGAGAGAAAATAAATCATGATCAATGGAATAGCAGGCTCTGTTGATCAGGTTGGACTTTGTGGACTAGATGTACACTAGGATTATAAAGATTTGCTCATTTTGAATGAAAAATTCTGAGCAACCTGTGCAAATTGGATATAAAATTTTAATATGCTTTCTTTCTGTAATTCTGAAAAGTTGGTTTCAGAAATGAAAATTATTTTGTGCGTAAGAATAACAAAACAATTTACCAGTGACAGGTGAGGGAACGGTCAGTTTAGAAAATCAATGACCTGACTGCATCAATTCTACAACCCCAATTCTGAAATAGTTGGGTTGAATTGTGAATAAAATCAAAATGCAATGACTTTCGGATCACATGAGCCGATATTTTATTTACAGTAGAACATACATCACCTTTCAAACGTTGAAACTGAGACATTTTACATTTTTACCCACAAAATGAGCTCATTTCAAATTTTCTGGCTGCAACAGGTCTCAAAATAGTTGGGACACAAGCAAAAAAAAAAAGGGCTGAAAAAGCAATTAATATATAAAAGAATCAGCTGAAAGAACATTTAGTAAGTAATTAAGTTAACTGGCATCAGGTATGTAACATGATTGGCTATAAAAGAGATGTCTTAGAGAGGCGTAGTCCCTCATGAGTGTAGATGGCCAAAGGCTCTCCAGCCTGTGAAGGCTCGCATAAAAAAAATTGTGGAAATTGTGCAAAGGCTTTGAAGGTCTCATCATTGACAGTGCATAACATCATCAAAAGATTCAGAGAAACTGGAAAAATCTCTGTGCGTAAGGGACAAGGCTGAAGACCTTTACTGGATGCCTGTGATCTTGGGCCCTCAGATGCCACTGCATTACTCACCGGCATGATTCTGTCATTGACATATTAAATGGGCCCAGGAATACTTTGAAAAACCACTGTCTATTAACACAGTCCACCGTGCCATCCGTAGATGCCACCTAAAACTCCATCATGCAAAAAGGAAGCTGTTATTGAGCATGATCCGGAAGCGCTGCCATGTTCTGTGAGCCAAGGCTAATTTAAAATGGACTGTTGCTAAGCGTCCTGTGGTCAGACGAGTCCAAATTTGACATTCTTGTTGGAAATCATGGGCGTCGTGTCAGGCCTAAAAAGGAGAAAGACCACCTGTCCTGTTATCAGCATTCAGTTCAAAAGCCAGCATCTCTGATGGTATGGGGATGCATTAGTGCATATGGTGTGGGACACTTGCATGTCTTCAGAGCCAGTTTATATAAGTCAGGCAGATTTCTATTAGATGGTGATTCCTTACCCCTTCGGATTTTTACATATTTTTTTTTTATTGATGGATATGTTAGAAACGAATAAAAATCACTTTTTCTATCCTTAAAAGGATCTGCTTTTTTTAGGGGATCCTGGAATATCGGGGTCAAAGTCAGCCAAAATAGCAAAATCACTAAAATTAGGTATTTGAATGCTTGTATTTCTATGCGCCCTAAGTGAACCAAATTGATTGCCCATTTTCCAAGTCTATCAGTATGGACTCTCCAAAAATGTGAAAATTTTGGCAGCTGACTAAGGGCGCAGCCCATAGGCGGCGCTGCAAATCACTACTTTCTGTAATTATGCACACTTTCCCAGGGGTTGTGTGGCTTGCGCCCTAAGTCAGCCAAGGTATTTTACGCCTGTCATGACATGAACTGCTCTTAATAATTAATGTTTAATGTTTATAATGTATCTAATTTTATCTGTATACATTTTATTGTATTTTCTTTGTATTTTCTTTTCCTTTTATTTTATTTTATTATTATTATTATTATTATTACTATTACCGCATCCGGTGAGCCAAAGACAAATTTCCACCCCTCTGGTGGACAATAAAGATTTATTCTATTCTATTCTATCAGCACCTCTTATTTTGATTTGGGTGAAAATTACGGCGGCTGACTCGGGGCGCTTTTATAGGGGCAATTATAGGGGGCGCTTTTTGCCACCGAAAGGTGAAATTACCTCATTTTTGCACAGCGATTTCTTCATGCACCCCAAGTCAAAATGAATGTAGTATGGCTCAGGTTGTCACTCAGCATCTCTAGAGTCAGTGGTAAAGAGAGTTCCGTATCTTGAAGATACAAGATTATGATATTTACAAGGTTATAGAATTTAAAGAGTACTGGAAGAAGCCCGATTTGAGTGCGCAATATCAACAAAATAAAACCCATCTCTCACCACCCCGCATCCTCCCAGCTGAACAAAATAAACTGCGTCTCCCTCCCCCCCCCCCAAGTGCAGCACCCGCTTGCAAAAGAACGCCACCTACCACCCCGTCATTAAAAATTAAGAAGATGGAGAACACAGGATGTAGATGTTGGAGGGGCGCTGTTGTTGTCATTGCACACCCCCCAAAAATGGGTAGCTGAGCCCCAGTCCACTACCCTTGAGATTTTCAACAATTTCATATCTTTGAAATTTTTAAATAATTGCCCGGACAGTGCTTGGGGCATATTCAATCGTTCGTGAGTGTTCTTGCAGCCATTACCATATTCTAGAATGTCTATGACCATCTGCCTCTCATAAACTGATAGATGCTTCCTGGTATTGGATGACCAAGGCATATTACATGCGTGTTACCTCATTCTAGTCCCCTACTGTAACAGGAAGTGATGTAATTGCTCAATATAGTACCTTAACAAGTAGATGAAACTTGACTAAGAGTAATTCAATGCCTGGATTAATTTTGGTAGGTGTTATTTTCATTCAGTTTTAAGGGGTGCCATCAATTCTGAAACCTTGATTGGGAGGGAACTGATTTTTGATTAAATCAGTAACTTATCTTGTTTGGTTCCATTGGAACGTTAATATAATGAACTATTTCTCACATGTTGTTATTCGAGTTTCTCTGTAAATTTGTTTTTTTTAGGATTTTTCAAAGTTTCTTTTTTTGTACATTCGCAGTCGGAAGTGCCAATTTTGAAGCCCACTATATCTCGTCACCAGTTGTAACTGTTACATCAGCTCTAGAGCATTTTGTTCAGTTTGTTCTGATCACTTATTGCATGCACTCGCACCTTTTAAAGGGGTAATCCCATTGTGGATCTGACATCCCCACCAGCTGATAGTCCATTTTAGATCGTTTATTCTATATAGATCAGTGGTTTTAACCTGTTTTGCTCTATTTAAACTGTCCTCATTACAAGAGATGATTTCTATTCTAAAGTGATGCATCTTGAGAAATCTAAATCTCCATAATGTCCAATAAACAATGTGTTCCATGAACTACATGGGTGGCATTGCTACAGTAGAACAGCCGCTGATTAATTGTATGGTCAGTTTTCTTTGAGTACACAGAAGCCAGCAAGGCTTGTGCTCTGAGTGAAAACATTGTTGTAAAAAATTTTCCAAAGTGGCCAGCTGTAGCTTCAGGTTGTGTTCCACCATTATTTCTGGCTCCTCTTTAGGAAGCCGGCAGCCGCAGAGTCTTTTGCAAGATTTTGCAAGATTTTTTAGATTGAAATGTGACCATCTCACCAAAAACCAGCCAGAAGCCCTGTTCCATTCGGCTTAGTTCCTCATGTCAGAGCTTCTCTGCAAAAGGATTAAGTCTGTCTTCAAGATCCCAGAATATGCTGCTTGTTTTCATGATTAGTTCTTATATTCTTAGATGGCTGGATGATTCATGAACTTTTAAGAGGACTTCATAAAAAACTTCAATATCTGACTTCTGTAGGACAGGCTGTTTTAAGTGGCATCAGCACGGATTTGCTGTGAATGATCAGTGGACCTAGCTTATTAAGGATCACATTATTGTCGACATCTATATCCGTTTTAAAGATATTGACCAATGAAGTTTAAAAGGGGCGTGACTTAACTTATAAACAGACATACCATCTCGTCAGTCATCATGGAACTTGCCAGATATGTTTAGAGTAGGACTTGGAACATAGCCTGAAAATTTCACTCAGATCGAACAGTGGGGCGTGCTACAGATACAAAAACATTTGTGTAGCACTACACAAATCAGACTATTAATTGAACAATTTTTGTCTAATCATTACAAAACTCATAGGATATGTTTCATAACACTTTTGAAATGCGTGTGTAAAATCTTTTTGAAATCACCCGACAGGGGGAGCCACCAGTTCCAAACACATCCTTGGGCCTAGCTCTGATTTGGCTGTAAATCAATGACATTTTGTCCATACATCACCAAAGTTGGTGGATAATTTTTAATGAGCTTTTAAAACTTGTCCCTAAAATATTTTTGAAATTCAGAGAGCGTCAGAGCCAGAAGACATACACAGCACACTGTGAAACAAGATACTGTTTCCGGGGGACTCGAAATGGAGACTCAAGTAACCCACCAAACTACCCTAGTAACAGGCTAACAAGCTACAACTAACTAACCAGCACTAACAAGGCCTACAGACCAGTAGACAAAGGGGAAAACGATAAGGGAATGTAGGGAGAGCAGTAGCGGCTCTAGACCCGGGAATGGCGGGGCGCAGACATGTCCCTTTATGACAATTAGTCCTGGGTAGTTCGCTATCATTTTCCTTTACTGACGCGTTTTCCAATTATCGTACTTGGCAACTTAAGACACGGTCTCTCCATATGCGATGAAACAGCGATGAAATCATGGGCGAAATTCAGCTCAGTGGCGGAACCTGAACTGAGAATTGTGACAAAACATCCGTTTAAAACGGTTCGTTAGTCCTGACCTGTTCTCAGTCATTTTCATGAGTAACCGAAGGTTCGCTCCGAGAGCACTCCACAGTTAACAGCTGCTGCTTGTTCTCCCCGATAAGAAGACAATCATTCATCTGGACGCTTATTTGCTGTATTTAAATCAACGTTAGTCAAACTTGCATACCTGTCGCCTCTCATGCAAACAGCTTGAGCAGCACGCTGCCTATTTAATTGCCAAGTGCCACTTTTTTTTATCAACCCACACAATACCGAGAGTGAGAGGCGATATTTCACTGGAACACGGACCTGATCAATCAACGCGTAGCACTGGCCTATTAATAAGTAAAAAAATTTTCTGTACTGAATTTCGCCCATGATTTCGTCGCTGTTCGATCACATATGGAGAGACCGTGTCTTTAGTTGCCAAGTACGATAATTGGAAAACTCGTCAGTAAAGGAAAATGATTGCGAACAACCCAGGACTAATTGTCATAAAGGGACGTGCCTGCGCCCCGCCATCCCCGGGTCTACAGCCGCTACTGAGGGAGAGGAAAAAAGTGTACTGTAGAAAGGGAAAAAAAATACATATATACCTTATATATTATATGTCTGTACGTATAATTCAACAGCCTTTCCTGAAGTGCAATATAACTCAAGCAAAGCAAACAGTGGTTGACAGAAATTGACCAATTGGGGACAACGGCGTTGCCAAAATTGTGTAGCCAGTCCGAGAATTAGCTGTAAATGAATGAGCATCTGCCGTCATAAAACCTGCAAGTTACTGTTAATACAGCTGTGAGAAACTGCCAAATGTCTTATTCCCACTTTCATAGTTGAACAGTCTTCATTGGCTTGAACCTCGGAATGGCCGCTTGCGGCAATATACAGTACCGTGCAAAACTCTTAGGCACTCTGCACTTTTTAAAATTTAAATTTGCCTTCGATGTTTACTTTTTGTTTTCCACATTAAAGTTGCCGAAGTTAAAAAGTAAATTTGAAATCCCAAATGCTAATTTAATGAAAAGTGTCATAAATAAATGTTTGTATTCCATTAAAAATTGTCAATACAGATATTATAATTATGACAGAGGCTTAATGTCAACACACCATGGCTGTTTGTAATTTCTTGGAGGAATAGACAAAAGTGAGATAGCCAGTCTGAAGAAGAAGGGTGGCAAGTTCTCTACTCTTCTTGGAGCAAGCAAAAAGTCAATCATCTTATAAACCTACAGCACAACAGGACAGTGTTCCAAATTTTTTGGAAAAGCGTAGTCACACCAAATATTGGTTTGGCTTAGTTTTTTTTAGCTGTTTACAGCTCTGTTTAGTACATTTTTCAGTTGTTAGAAACGTTTAATTTCATCAATTTTGCTAGCATATCTGCTCTATAAAATTGCTTTAAATGTGCCTAAGACTTTTACAGAGTACATTTTATTCATAAATTTCGCTCTCCATAATTATTGGCACCCCTGGTTAAGATGTGTTAAAAGCCTTAAAATAAATTCAATTTTTATCGCAGAAGCATACTCTCACCCCTGAAAATTGTAGAAAAATGTAACCTTCAACTCAAGTGAATTTTAAGGGGAAAAAATCCCTGACTAAGAAATAATTATTTTTCATAAAATCACCTGTTACACAATTATTGGCACCCCTAACAATTCCTAGGAATCAAATGTAATTGAAATATTTCAGTCATTTCTACAGTAGTTTACAAGGTTGATCAGAGTACCTAACAACATTTAATTAGTAAATCATCACTTCCTGTTTACCTGGGGTATAAATATGACGTGACACAGAAGGCAGTTCTCTCATCAACGCTTCAACATGGGAAATATAAACAAACACACAATTCAAGTAAGGCAGATGTGAAGGTCGACACACAACTCAGGCAATGGCTACAAGAAAATATCCACCGGCCTGCACCTGCCCATATCTGCTCTCAGAGGAATCATCAAGAAGTTTAAAACAACTGGAACAGTGGTAAACAAGCCTGGACGAGGACGCAAGGTTATTTTGCCACCAAGCACAGTGAGGAGGATGATAAGAGAAATAAAAAATTCTCCAAAGCTCACTGCTACCGAGAAATGGTAGCATCTTGGGGTCACACAGTCTCCAAAACAACCATCAGGCGCCATCTACATGCCAACAAGCTGTTTGGGAGGCATGCACGGAAAAAACCTTTTCTCACTCACAATCGTAAACGGAAACACCTGTTCGCTAAGCGGTACTGGGATTTCAGCTGGGACTGTGTGCTTTGGTCAGATGAGACCCAGATAGTGCTTTTTGGCAACAAATACTCTAAGTGGGTCTGGCGGAACACAAAAGATGATTATGCAGAAAAGCACCTCATGCCCACTGTGAAGTATGGGGGAGGATCATTGATGCTGTGGGCCTGTTTCTCTTCTAGAGGCCCTGGGAACCTTGTTAGGGTGCATGGCATCATGAACGCTTTGAAATACCAGGATATTTTAAATCAAAATCTCGTGGCCTCTGCCCGAAAGCTGAAGATGGGTCGTCACTGGGTCTTTCAGCAAGATAAATATTTGGCCAAATCTATACAGAAATGGTTCACCACGCACAGAATCAAGCTCCTCCCATAGCCATCTCAGTCCCCAGACCTCAACCCCATTGAAAACCTGTGGAGTGAGCGGAAGAGGAGAGTGCAGAGGAGAGTACCCAGGTCGCTGGATGATTTAGAGAGATTGTGCAAAGAGGAATGGTCGAAGATCCCTCTTTCTGTATTTTCCCATCTTGTGAAACATTATTGGAGAAGATTAGGTGCTGTTTTGTTGGCAAAAGGGGGTTGTACTAAGTTTTAACATCAAGGGTGCTAATAATTGTGGCACACATGATTTGATGTAAAATAATTATTTCTTAATGTGGGATTTTTTTCCCACTGAATAAATGCTCTTGAATTAAAGGTTGGATTTTCCTCTTTTTTCCATTGTGGTCCTATATTATTTAGAAAAAAACTGAATTTATTAGAAGCTAAAGCACTCATCTTAAGCAGGGGTGCCAATAATTATGGAGGGTGCTGTGTATATAATATATATATTTTTATCTTTTCCCAATTTTTTGCTCTGTTGCTTGGTCTTGTGTACTAGAAGCCTCTCGAATGATGGCAGTCATTTAAAACATGCTCTCACCTGAAACGCAGATGATTGCAGACACTCTGTTCCATGCGTCATCCTTTCGGTTTTTATTCCTATAATTTTTGAGGGTGGTATCATAGAGCTCCGGCTGGTGTGAGATGGCTACTATTAGCTGCTGGTCGGACATGATGTAGGAACCAAAATTCAAAATTCTTGTGCGTTGTGGACAGTTCAAACTGTCTGTGGAACTGTCTGTTCATGTCAAGTGAATCATCTCTTTCCTACATTCCCACTGGTAACTCGCTTCACTCGCATCGCTGACAGTAAAAAATATTTTACGTCCGTACCCGCCCACATCGCATCGCTAGTCCTCGAGTCGCCAGTCCTCGCCACATTCTGCTGGAACACGTTCACGTTCCATTGACGGTTCTCGCTCAGAGATGGGCGAGTAGCGATGTGTGAATGAGGCTTAATGCTAGCCCTGCGAGTGTTCAACTGTCAAATTTGAATTTGGGAGCTGTGAAGTTCGACTAATCAGAATGCTGCATTCGTGGACGAACGCAGTGCCCTGTCAAAAGGCCGGGTTTCGTGCAGGCTCTCTTATCACTCCCTTGGCCCCATTGCAAACAGTAGCCTGCTCGCAGGTTACCTCAACGCCTGTTCGTGAGGACACTGCGGCTCCTAGCGGTGCAGCCGGATATTGCTACACGCATCATCATCAGGCTATACAAGTTTACTAGCTACCCGGAGTGAAATTGCCATTTTTTTGCGAGCATGACCGTTTTCGTCATTGAAACCTGGCTTAGGTGTTAGTTTGGAAGCACAGGTATCACTGTGTGAAATTAGAAAAAAATCCATGCAGAAATATGGCCGTGCATGGCGAACACACAGACACACTGTCTTCCTTATATATAAGATTGTCAGATTAAGTTAACAATAAACCTAACCCCAGTCTTAACCATAACTGGTAACTCCTGTGCATTGTTGCAGTAAAAATATATTTTGAGTCGAAATAAGCAATGTTAGTGAATAGAAATTTCAGCAGATAAACATAGGATTCACTGGTGCACTTTTATGCAATAAATGTCACCTGGAACTGGATTTGGGTATCGGAAAAACGAAGAAGATGGGAGGCGTGCTGATTTTTCTTAACCAAGTTGCAGTGCCGTTTCCACTCTGAGCCACAATTTAGCCAATCAGATTGTACCTAACTGGAATTGTAAGGCAATTAAATTGTACATAACTGAAATTTTTTTCCTAACTTGGTTTTGAAAAATAATCCGGCAGACAGGAGTGTGTGAGGGACATGCACTGATGCACATTTCAACAGGTTGAGAGACAAATTTTGGTGATGTTGCACTTAGGCATTTGATTGGTCGTCATATCTCCCATAAATCTCCACGAAAGGAAGGCAAGAGGAAAATGATATTTCCCATAATGATAATGGAAAATACGCTGCCGAATTACTGTCAATTTCGATAAAAATTTTCAATATCTAGGTCTAATGCAGCCCCCTGAATGCAGTATTTACGTCCGTACAAAAAATTAAATTGATCATGATTTTAAAAATGCAAGTCCCCAGACGGGGATTTGTTTGGCCTTGGTGTAGTTTATAATGGGAGGCATGCATCAGAATTTAATTGTGATACTGCATTTTGTCACTTTCCATCAAGAGCAAGAGCAATGACACTAGTATTACAAGAACCATATTGACTTTGAGATACTTGTTTAACAGTGACAGCTTTGCTGTTGTGACAAAGGCTCTCCTCACCTGCGGGCCTAGTTGCAATGGGAGCAACCTGATCTACAATACGGCACATAGCAAGGCGAATATGATGATTGATAATGACTGATCAAAAGTCAAAATGTAGAAGACTGAACTTCCACCCATATCTGCGCGCAGTGGAACACTATAATCGCGATTTATAGTGTTCACCTCAAAGACGTGGACACAGGATTAGATAGGAATTTAGAGGTATTTTATAAGTTCATATCCACAATGGTTTTCTTTTGCAAAGCTTCACAATGCTCATCGCATAGTGAGAAAATAAATCAAATCACAGTCGAGCACGATTACGATAGCTAGATCGAGCGAGAGCAACGCAGTATACAATACATTGCAAACGCCACCTCGCGAAGTCATATTGTAACTGTGATATTTGTTTAATTTTTAGTTTTATACAGTTTAAAAAGATCAGAATTAAGACAATAATTCAAATAATAAATTACATCTTTGATATTCACTTCATCACTTACGTGCCCCAGCGGCTGGGGCTTTGTAGCCTAGCCTGCGGCTGCATGCATTGGCTTGGCGAAGCTGGCCCTTTGCCGGAAGTGCGGACGTCTTTAAGAAATCCCCTTCATTCATCTCATCTCCCGATTTAAGACAGGAGCGACCTCATGTAGCGCAAAACTATCTCCCTTCTGGTATTGCTGCCACTGGTTCTGAGTTATATGGCTGATTTTCTGTCCGGCGTTGCCATGTAAAGAAAGTACCTAGGTTGCCAGCTCAGCATTCGGATTTCATGCTTTTTGTAATTGGCGTGGTCTAGACGGTGTAGACAGCGTAGCATATCAAATGTATAGAATTTAATTCTTTTTATTAGTGGATATTTTTGAGCGGTGGAGCCGGAGGGTCAAGGGGGATCAGCGGAGGCTGGCTGACGGCAATGGAGAGGGCTCGTGATGTGGGGGCAAATGTCTCAAGGGTCAGGGGAGGGTCAAGGAAAAAGGTTGCAGCATCCAAAGGGCACTTTTTTCCAGTGATATTGATTTTTGCTGAATAAAAAACAGATATTGCCAATGTAATGAAATGAGTTTAGCTTATTTCAGGATGTGACAATGGATTAAGAACTTTACGCTTGTCAAGCAAGCAGAAAATTGCAACAAAATAACATTTTCTACATGAAAAACATGATTTTTTAAAATTGTTTTTAACAACTGTTTTGGTTTTGTAATGTGGGTTTTGTCGTAATGGTGTTATCTTTCAGTTAAAATGATTGCTTATAAATTAATGTTAAATTGAGGCCTAGCTGTGAGCGCAGTCTCTGTTCCCCCTCCGAGGTAGCTGTGCATTCAAGTAAGGGGACGAGGTCATTGCGCTGTCACCCTTTTTCCTTTCCCTATCTACAGCAAGCAGTGTGTACAGGAGAAATTAATAAATCATTGTTTTCAAGATGCAAATTTAACTACTAGCTGCTCGAGCCGGTGTGGTGCCTTGGAGTTATAACCTCGCACATGGGTAAAATCTCTTGGCGTGTATCCAGTAGATTGTTCATGTGAACATGCTTTGGGTCTGTTCTTTTGGTGCCATTGGGGGAAGTGGAGCAAATGAAGTGGGGGTGTTCATGTTCTTTCACACGAAGGTATCAGTGTGACGGAGGACAGTGCAAGTGAACAATGCCGCTGTGATCGCTGGTCTTATCTGCCCTGCAAATTTAACATGGTGATTGGAAACAGCGCTCTCTCAACAACCTCCTGGAGAGTCGCATGCAAATGAAGACCAGCCTCTCTCCTGTCGCACGGTGATTTTAATGTTGTCTGAACACCTCTCAGTCGCTAGATTGAGCAGACCTGATCCCGTCTCCGCCTCAGACTGACAGGCTCAAATGGCCGTAGGCCAGTGTGCCAAACAGCTGTCATCCAGGTGCCAGTAGAAAGGGAAAAAGGCATGAGTCCCCCCCCCAATTTACTTTGGGCTGATGGTCTACCCATGTTCCTGCTACTGCAGGACTGGTGTGTTTACAGTGGTGGAGAGCTACGCTGTCTCTCACAAGCAACCTTTCACCCCTACTTCTCGTCCTTCATCCCTTTCAGGCCAGTTCTGAATGAGGCTGGTTAAAGTCAGCATAGCTGCCATATGAGGCTGGCAAGGCTGCGGTTCTGATGGAGCCTCATACAACGGCCCACGGATGGCCTAGGCTTAGCCCTAAATCAGATTTGGAGAATATGAATAATTTATAACATTTTCAGGACTTTGCAGTTCAGCTATAAAGACTTAAACTGCTATAATATATTAGAATGGTTGGGGGCTGCCAGATGGTGCACTTGTACATGCTGTTCGTGCAAAAAGAACATGACAAAATGTAATTTTAACCCATGAAAATGACTCATTCCCTGCATGTCACAAAATAATGTATTCGCAGTGACTAGACCCATGTAACGGTTCGAGTGTGGAAAAAAACCAAAAGGAATTTCTTCCCTTTTTCCCTCTTTTAAATTTTGAATAATGTATTAATGGCCTTCAGTAGTTGAGTATCAGTGGGCTGATTAGCATAATGACAGGTGGTTGGATGGGTAAAGTGATGTGCAAATTGACAGAAAGGGTTTCATGTAAGGCTTTAATGCAACAGGACAAGATGAGTCCACTTTAATTATGTGGGCGCCTTCAGCATCATTTTATTACTAAGAGACTGTGTTTTCACTGGACTTGCACTCTGTAGCTATAGCCCATAAAGCTAATCCCCCCTCCGATAAAGAACAATGAGGAGGTTAGCAAAATTGTGATCCCGATTGCTCTTGCAAGCCAAATTTTTTTATATGGCCATAATCTGTTATTTATGATATGGCATGGCACTGTCCATCAGTTCATCTGCCAGTCTGTCTGTCTGTTCGTGATGTTTAATAGAAAACCTAGCTCATCTTTGAGTTTTTGCAAATTGCTTCCAAAAAAAATGTTACATCATTGTTCATGCATGATGTTGCACACGTATGTCTATGAGAACTGTCAGATGTTTTTATTGACTTATTCTCCTTTCTAATATCTACTTTGTAAACCGACAAGTATGCACTATTTCAGTTCTGCATTATTTTTGCCATGAGTTATTCCCACATTTTTATATCTGCTTTATATATGCAACTAGCAGTGGAGTTCTTTTATGGATTATTTCCAAATTATGGCAAATTTAAATATTATTGGTTATCAAATGGTATGTCATATAAACATCAGTTGAATTAAAGGCATTGACAGATGGATAAGCAGTTAAAAGCGGGGGACTGGCAGAGTGTGGCTTAATATTAATTACACAACAGTACTGCTTCAAGATGGATTTTCTGCTGCTAAGAAAAACACTTCAGAATATATTAATCAACATATATATCCATTTATTTCGTTTTGATTAATTTTCTTCATAAATATGTGAGATAAAGAGTGAAGACTTCTAAAATTGAAGTTAATTGAACCGTGGTGAAATTCGGTTCTGTTAAACCTGAGGGTACTTCATGCATTATGTATGTGATTGTATTATGTTGTAATGTTGTATTTATGCTTCCCACAATACTTTTCATATTACACACCTAACGTGGAATATCACTTTGTACAGCATTCCATTTCAAAAGATGCCACAGTCACCTTTATTTGTTTTAGCTGACAAAGTGCCTGATGATGGATGTATTTTGAGTCTACATGAACTTTTGTGACTTATCCTTAACAAGGGTGCCAATAATTGTGGAGGGGACTGTACATATTCCAGGAGCGGTTTGAATTCCACGGCACCATCGAAATGACTCAAGGCAGTAAAGCATCCTTGACTATTTGCCAGCCTATCACAGGGTATACACCGATGTTCTATTGCCATTCTCGCATCTCTAATTAACCTAGCACGCATATTTTTGGACTGTGGAAGACATGCCATTAGGGTGAGCAGGCGTCACCCTTTGCGTCATTCCGCATGGCATTTTAGTCTCTCTTCCAATGTTCCACGAATTGAAACTCTGTCAGCATTTTTACTGCCTGGAGGCACTGTTCAGAAATTGTGCCTTTATTTTACAGCTGATAGTTTAGTACTGGTCTGATCATATGGCTGCCTGACACTCGCACAAAAATTGGTCTCACAATGCCCCGAAATATGGCTTGTGAAGGCCCGCCATTTCAGTGGCACAAAGCATGTCAAGGTGGCAAGGTGACGCATAGTTTGCGCCATGTCGTGCCACCTGTCACGCATAAGATGAGAACTGCTCACGAAATGTGCAGCACCTCAATGTCACGCATAGGCACGCTATGTTCGCGCTGAAGATGAGCACTGTTCACGCATAATTTACCACAGTGGCACGCATTGTCACTCGTTGTCTCGCATTTCACACAGAGTTTATGCCATGTTCATGCCAACTTTTTAGTCACGCAACAATGCGCAAACTTGTTGTGACCATCAGCTTAAATGCAGACCACTATTCCTAATGGCATGCCATGCCGTCTCATGCAATAGTTGCGCCAAGTTTGCTCATAGTTTATGAACACGATTGAGGCACAGTGGTTAGCACCGCTGCCATAGAGCAAGAAGGTCATGGGTTTGAATCTGACCTGGGGCCTTTCTGTGTGGATGTTTCTGTTGCATGTTCTCCCCGTCTTTGCGTGGGTTTCCTCCGGGTACTCCGGTTTCCCCCACCCAGTAAAAACATGCATTATAGGAACACTCCCACCACTAACCTTGACCGAGGCTTTAGAACTGGAGTTGGTCCCGGGGCACTGCACTGTGGCTGCCCACTTCTCCTAACTATTGGATGGGTTCCATGCTGCGGACAGATTACCCCACGGGGTTCAAAAGTGTATCTTACTGTCATCTTTGAACTGTTCACGCAAGTGGAACGAAAACTACGTCATGGCACCCAGGTAAACATTTTTTGAACATTTTGAAATTCCCAAGAAAGACTTGCATGCACTTTTTCACCTACTCCACACCCCCGACACACAGTCACGAGTACTTCCTTCATTGGCACGTCAAATTGTGTGCCATGGCATAAACCAACTGTCAGGGTGGCAATAGGCATTATGCACCAAAAATACGGTTATTTTAATTTCATTTTCAATTGCATCTTTTATATTACAACTGCAGTTGAAACGCAATATTCATCTGGTGCTTTAAAGTGAAACAAAAGCTGATTAGTAATAGATGAACATACTCATTAACTCTTTAATGGATTGAATGTAGCTGATTGGTAGGCCGCTGCCACTTGATGGCTACATCGGCCATGATGGAGGTACTGAGACAGCCAAGGATGTGTAGTGGTCGACTTATGAGAAATTTTCAAGCTGTGCACGATATGGGTATTCGTAAGTGAGTTTGATCTCTTGCAATATAAATGAGAACATAATTCTTTATAATACCGGTGATTTTTTAAAAAAGTTTTGGCTTGAAGTAGAGATTACATGAGGATAACATTACGTATCTTTCCAGTTTCAGTGGCCAGACAGCTGCAAATTAACAACAAAGTTTGCGCAACCTAAAGGGATGTTTGAAAAAACAGAGCTGAAAAATACTATGAGTCCTGTCCGAAAGTAGTTAATTGGCCTATTACCTGATGACTTGCACGCTAGACATTATGGGATAGAAGTGGGGCCTTGCTGTCTCACTATGTGCTAGAACCAATATGTTGTTGCTGCGAGGAGATTAAAATTCGATTGAGTCTGAAAAGACGCATGGTATTATCATCCTATGAATGCATTAACACACCACATTGCATGGATTTAAACAATCCAGGGGGCATACATGTTGCTACTTTCATCTAACTTGCTAATCAAACTATTTAGTGCAATAAAATTATTTGCAACTTGGTCGAAGCCATATAACGCCACAGTTTTCATGTAGCTCCATAGCTAGCTAGCTGGCCATTGCAAATGTGAAATGCGCAAATTACATTGGTGTAGCACAATTCAACAAAGCCAGAAACAAAAAACTAACATCGCTATCATAACTATCGGTGAAATCGAGCCGATATAAGGTTTTGGCTGAATTGCTGATAATTTTAATGCTCTCACTTGCGCTCATCTCATCTGTCACAGCCAGACCCCTCATCAGTCCCATAATGCCTAGCATGCATGTCATCATGCAATTGGCTTATTCGTTTTTGGAGAGGACAGCTCTGAGTAGCTGCAGTATAACGTTAAACTGGCAATTATCACCTGAGACAAACTTGGATATAAGTTGGCCAAATTTTCAAGTGTATTATGCTAACTTGGCCATGAAAATTCCCCTTCAAGGTGAATTCTGTGTCGTGGGTGTGGTTGGATACTTTAATTGACATTGTAAATTTTACACACCTTAAATGTTTAAACGCGATAACATCAGACATTTCACCAGAGTTACTTGCATAACCGATTCTATATTGACAGTCTTGTATGTGCTCAGTACAGCAATTAAGCTCACTCTTGTCACACCTTCCACTGATCAGCCTTTACTTGGTATTTAATTGTTTTAGCTTTAGTCAAGGACAGTTATCTTTGCTGTTGCAGTTATTGTCTTATTCCAGTGATGGAAAATAGAACTTTCATCGCTACTGTTATGCATATTTATTTTTATTGTGTACCTTCTAAATTAAAATGGCCATAGTTTGGCATGAGTGAGAGGGATAACAAAGGTTAAGCACGTAATGCTTGCTGCCTTCATGAAAGTGTTATGGGACTAACAGATGAGGCAATAATACTGATACCACCAAGTTTTTTCTGTGACATGTAGCCCATATATGCAGCTCAATATAGTCATATTAAACATGTTTCAGACCTAATACTATTGTGTGATACTGAATCAGCTGCAGGGTAAAGCAGGGAGATATAACAAACCAAGGGACAGAATCTGAATGTTCATTCATCATTTTTGGACTACCTTTTAGCGCTGGCAATATGTCCCACATTGTCCTACACAAATATACCATTAGTCCCACATTTGGTTTGTGAATATCTGGTCACCCTACAAGCCATTCAGGAATCGCAAAAGTCCACCGTCAAAGGACGCATGTATGGATGGACAGACTGTTAGACCAAGGGATGAGGCCTAAATCAATAGTCCCCTGTGGGTACTGGGTTAGCTCACTTTGATAAGGCGCCACATTGTGAAGCAGTAGTGACCACCACGACCTAGGTTTGAATCCTGGTCGTACCAGCCAGCAGCCAGTGGTAGCCTTTTCAGAGCAGCGCACAATTGGCTTCCCGCTGCAGGGAAATAAATTGGGAGGGACCGCTGGTGTAGGATTATTGAATTACAATATTGATCGTTGCTCAAGCGCCTCCTGTTGGCCAGCTGGGTTCTCGTCTGTAAAATTCTAAGGTTATTCATGTTCAGAAGTCTTCTGTTCTTGTTCTGAACTTGAGAAGTTTCGAGCAATGAGTGTAAATAGAAGCAGCGGCTGATGGGCACTTGCTTTTGAGGAGAGTTGTGAACTGTCTCGAGATGGCAACATCGGGTTGCATAGGAGCAAGCTTGTGTATATAGTTAGCTAATTGGGCATTCTAGATTTGGGTGGGATTGGAGATGCCAAATGTATAAAAAAGAAAAAAAAACAAACGTTTTAGTAATTAAATCAACAGTCCCCTGACCTAGCCATCTGATGGCAGGGGACTAAAGAGCAATTTTGAAAGGCCGCTGCAAGTTATTCGGCAGAAATTCTCAAGCTGCAAAACTGAGGTCAAGGTCACAAGTCAAAGGTCACATAATATGTCCTGTAGAAGTCGGGGGTGAATTTTAGTACTTGCATTGGTTTCCTTGACCTAAACATAGTGGGTTTTGATGTGCTACATAAAAAGATCGTATGATTTTTCAGAAAGTTGAAAATTGCAGGAAAGGTCAGAGGTCAACAAAATATTCAAAAGGCAGAACTAGATGATATAGCCAACCTACTCAAGCAACTTTGAAAGGCCTCTGTTAACAGTGTTGGAGATATGCTCCAGAAACAAAAAACCGTGAAGGTCATCGCTGGAATACCAAAGACCAGAGGTCATTGAAAAGGTTAGCAATATGAAGCTTTAAAGTACTACGTATTTGTGCTTATCATAATATTATACAAAGAAAGAAGACACTGAATTAAAATAAATAGAATAAAGATTTAAATATAAAACAACGTCAGTAAAATAGAGTTCCAATACATGCACACCACATGTGCTGACCCAGACACTAATGTTAAAACAATAGAAATGAGTAACTGTGAAGAAAAACATTTTAAGTTTTGTTTAATCAATCCATATAATAGTTCAAGTTAATTAAAAATGATCAGTTTAAGTCGCTCAAAAAGATGAAAAATATTACAGGAACTCAAAAAAAATCTTTATGGAACATTTTAATATCTTTTAAGTTTGCTGCACTAAATATATTTCATTACTTTGAACATTTGGGTTTACAGTGTTGGTAAAGCCACACAATCAGTGTAAAATGTTCTGGCTCCTGCACAAATGGAGTAATGGATCCAGACAGACGCATGGACAGACACGGCTTAAATCAATTGGCCCTCGACCTACACGAAAAGCCAAAGTACCATTTGAAAATCCACGCTGAAAGAAGGCACTGAGTCCATGCGGAAAGGCTTGAGCCAGATTCAAACTCCAGACCATCTTGTTATGAAGCAACTATGGCATGTAGATTATTTTTACTGGAAGGCATATTTGGTTATATCTTTATTCATTTGCTGTAAAATGCTTTAGTAATTAATACAATTCAGCTTTTTTAGCGAGTAAATTTAGAAGAAGGGTTTATGTGAGTTTCTTTGAACTTTTACAACACAGCATTGCAAATTTGTTAACCAACAAAGAATACTGATAAAACATGACGCCAATCTGTATTGCTTCCCAAAATTGCCCTAAAGTTGCATTTTGAAAATGGTTGTTTGACTGAGAAAACATGTTTGGGCGATCAGTATGGAACGGAAAGTTGCCTCATAAACACAAGCAAAATACAGACCCTGGAGAGGATGTTAATTAGTCCATTAGCTTGTCCTTAATTATCATTAAGCCTGTTTGTTTTATTTAGCAGTTATTAATGACAGCATATCACCGTACAAGTTCTTGAGTATTATTCCGCTAATTACAATTAAATTTTGGAGGATGATGGGGGTGGATACTTTGAGAAGAAAAATTAAAATTTTTCTTCTCAATGTAATGTTAATGATTTAGCTCATATAATGTCACTCTTACTTCAAGCAAAGAGGTGCATCATTAAAACTATGAATACTCTTTTCATGTTGTGAACTTAAAGCCTCTGGCTATTTTCCAAAATAAAGGCCACTCTGTGCCACATTAGAGCTGGCCAAACTTGCAGGAGGTGCAGGCTATTTCACTTGCGCTGTTGGATGGGACCTCCTCCAAACTGGGGAACTGTGTCCCTGGTGGTATCGTGGCATTAGTGTCACGTGACTGTGTCATTGCCAACCACATAATGGCTGAGTGGGTCTGAATTTGAGAGTTTCCACCTGTTGACCCCAGCCTGTGCCTCCTATGAACAGTCGCATAACTGGAAGCCGCAGTGGTGAAGACATTGTTTAGAGCAAAGTTGGACTCATTCTTTTGTGATTCTTCGCATTCCTTGCACATTCAAGGAATGCACTGCTGTTTTTCTGGTATGTATGAAGGGTTGACCGAGCTTTGGCCTTAATATCGAATGAGTGTTGGTCTTTCTTCTTCTCTTTTTTTTAAATTACTGCAGAGACGAAGGTAAATTCATCTACCCATGCCAAGATGGCTGCCTCTTTCCTTGTCTAGTAAGGAGAAAGCTCAAGGCATCTTCTGGGAAGACTGGCAAATGATTCGCAAACCACAGTAGTTCTGGGACATATAAAAATGGATGCACCACAATCGATCAAAATTTTACGAGAATTTTTTATTTCAAAAAAGAATAAAACAAGCAAATAGAAAAGGTTGGAAACATGAAAAACAAACAAAAAAAAGGCCACTTACCTGATTGTAGTCCTTTCTGAGTGCTTTGATGGGCCAAATTTATTGCTGCAACTTCAGACAGCTGGCTGTATTTAGAAGGAGTTTCATCTTCAGTGTCTCAATTAATGGAGTTACCTCTCTGCCTCTGCTGTCGTTTCCTTTGGAGATTTTCCTGGTGGAGATTCATCTTTTCTTCCCCACACACCATATTATCCAGTTTGTGTTAATAAGGCTTCAGGCTCGACAGGCTCATTTGCATAGTCTTTGTGAGGTGTGGTAGGGGCGAAAAGCAGGCACTCGTTGGTAATTACCATTATCATTCCTTATTAATTACGGTTATCCTCTCACCACAAACTATCCATGACCTCAGAGGGGTGTCTGGGTGGAGTCACAACTGCTCTATACTTCAAAGCATCAGCAAAAATTTGTTTTCTGAAGGATAGACTTTATGCAGTTTAATTTATTGCAATTGTTTTGGCATAGTGTCCTGTCTTGTTCTAAACAACAAGACTGATGAGATGCATGCTCCTCAGGCCTTATAAAATGTCAGAATATTTTGTAGAGTCAGTGCTGGGGTGTAAACCCCTTATGTCCCCATTGACCCATGGTCCCCCTCGATACTCCTCAAACTCTGAGGGTTGAGGGCATTGTGTTTGCCAGCCTGGGTCTGCCAAAATCTGTGGAACTATATCATCTGGCTCCTGTAGGAAAGACCTGCACTGGTTCACCAGGTGTTTCTTGCCTTTCCACCCAACTGTGCTCTTGATAAGAAAAATTGGAACATTAGGCCATAACCTTTCTGTTTTGCGGATATGAGGGTGGAAGTGGCAATATGGCTGCACTTGTTTGGGTTTGATGTTTGCAGACGCCCTCCGACTGGGTGCACTGACCTAACAATAATTCGAGGTGTAAGAGGACGGTGTGTTTATAGTGTTCTGTAACTGTGATCATTTTCAGTTTCTCGGTTTTTTTTTTTATTTTTTATTTCTTATTTTTTTTATATGTTTGTTTCCATGTTCTGCACCCCAGTTGCAGGGATGCCTATTGAAAAGTATTTAAGCGGCAATTTAAAAATGAACTTATTAATGTTTCCAATATGACATTTCTCTGTTCAGCGAGGATGGGGGACCTCATAAAGAAATTGTAGGTGTGGGTGCAGGCTTTCATTCTTACCAGTATCACATCTGATTCCACTTAGCAAGCATTCGTGTTTTTGCTGAGGACCTTAATTTATGGAATTTGGTGTGCAACTGCTTGGTTGGAACAAAAGCCTGAACCTGCACTGGACCTTTCTGGATGGGAATCCCCACCTCTTCTCCACAGTGTTAGTCACCAGTAAATTTCACCAGCCATCCGCATCTCAGTTAACTTAAATGCTGATAAACATGAACGATTTCAGTATGGCAATTCATGACTTAGCTTTTGGAGCAGATCCAACCCTTTCCCCAAAAATGTATATTTCATCTCCTATTTGGCACACCTAAGTCTACTAATTTGATCTGTAACTGTTGATAGAGTTTTATTTTTTTAGGATCGAAGAAGGGAAAACCAATTGGAGAGGACGTCTGTATCTCCAGGAAACGGGCTGGGCAGCTTGGTTTTAGAGTATGTGAAAAACCTACCCGGAAGTTGCATCATAGCCTCATTTCTTTTTTCGGTGCAGTCGTTTGAAGAACTTGAACCTAAGTCATGAGGTACAAAAGCCCAAGCCATTGAGAAGTGGCTATATAAGATACACTAGAGAAAATGTGCTTTTATTGTACTTGGGGTGTTCAGTGTGCAAAATTACCCTGATATTCTGAGTTGTTGGATGTTGTAAATGCCTGAAAGGAGCGGCAGGCATTTGTGTTTACGAAACCCTTTGTTTAATTATGCATTCATCTTACTTCAGAGGTTAATTGCATTTCCCTATCTCAGACGAAGGATATGTTGCACATATTTCTCAGTGATCATCATTCTCATCCATTCAAGTTGTGTGAAAAGCATGATGGTGATCCATTTCCTCTTGTTGAAGTGGGTCGAGACGTTCAGCAGTGTCACTGCTTACAGATACAATGTTCAATACCCCTTACTATGATTGATATTGTTTGCTGTAGAGATGAGCGTTGTTGGCACAGCTCAACCAATCTGCTCCAGAAAAAAGCAACTGCGCTACCTCTCCTCAATTCTGCCCACTCAGAATGAACAGACAAGATAAGCATCTTATTTCCTGGTTTTATTCTAATTTTCAACCAAATGCTATTGACATCATGGCCTCCACCTCATTTTTTGTGTCGCCTGCGAAGCATAGCAGCACATAGGGATCATTTTGTCTGGCGTCTGTCTGTCCGGTAGTCACACTTTCAGTTGGTAGTCACACTTTCACATAAGCTTTGCAGGCGACACGTGCTCACCTGAACACTCTAGTTTAAGGTTGGTCTGAGACTGGCCAGTGGCTGGTTTTTACAGATTTGATGTTCAGCTGTTAAAGATTTGATGTTTGACTGTTACCGGTAATCGTTCAGCCACAACCATGCTCTAGGAAAGTTTTCCATTGAAAGCATCAGTCATTCGTCAGGCTGTTTCGGTGTGGGTGGTAGTAGGGTATTGTGCTTGGCTGTCTGGGTGGGGGCAGGAGCATAGGGACGTAGGGTGTTCAAACAAAGGCAGCAATGCCATGACCTCAGGTCACCAATCTAGTCTATATCTATTTCTCTTTGTCTTTTTTGATATTACTGCTGTTACATTTGTTCTTGTGTCGCAAGAACTCTTTGCAGTCATAAAGTAATGCTCAAACCTGGGTGAGAGAATTTTGCGGGAGGGTCATGTTGGGTCCTATGAACCACATACCGGCAAAGATAGCGCTCAGAAATAAGCCATTGCTGCCACCACATCAAGGAGAGCATAAAGTCCCCTCTTCTCTTTCTTTCAAAGCGAGTAGGGAAAGAGATTGTATGTCAGGGAAATCTAATTGTAAATTCAGGTTTATGTGAGTGCTGCTTACACTGTGTTGTATAGATACCGGGATAAGAGAAGATGGTAGGTATGACATCCATGACATAGGGTGTGTTTGTGTGTCTGTTTGCTGAAGCGGTGTCCTATGGTAACGGCCACCTCTTCGAGTCAGAATGAACCCTGCTGGCCAGATGTGCTCCGAGTGCACTGTTCCCCGCAGGTCACCTAGGTTCAGTTGCCAAGCAACCGGCTTTCTCCTTTCCCCAAGAGAAGAGACCGCGTGTCTCCTGTCAGGTCGGCCGAGGTGAAGATGGCCTTGATTTATGTGAACAAGAGGGGAGATGGAGCGATGTGTTCAAATTCAATTTCTAAGATCATGCTTGAGTGTCAAAGTAACAGCAAGCCCTCTTTGTTACTTTAACCAGTTTTATTTTTATTATGTGTTTTGTCCCCACAAAGATTTGTGCGTTTATCTTGCACAGGTGTGGGTCGGGGCTGGGAGTGGGGACGAACGGGAGACTAGGGTCATCGCCAAACAGCTATGTTTCTTCAATATTTTTTATTGCCTATTGGTAATGTTCTTTTCTTTGCCCTTTCCTGGCAAACGGTAGTGTTTTGCTTATGAATATATGAATATTGATACATGAAGTGTATATTAATGACCCCCTGTGACCTTAACCCTATCTTCCTTCCCTCCCCGGTGGTATATGCTGCCTCATGAATATTAATTCAGCTCTGTAACCTCCATTACCCTAATCTTTGCTGTCTAGCCTCCCAGAAGGACTGGTCACCATGGTAACCCTTTTACTAAACTCCTTGAAACCTGGGAAAAAAATATGGCTGAAAGAGCGAGAGAAAAGAGTGCTTCGACTGTAGCCACAGTGTGCAAATGAAGGGCCTTGCCCCCAAAAGCCTATTTGAGCCAGTTACGATCACTTTCTGCTGGGGGCTATATTGTTTAATTGCCATATTGTTTTTATCAGGACCATATTTTAAGAACCGACCACATTTTCCCCAAAAGAACAATCTTGGGTTAAGGTTGAAGACCTCTCACCTGGCTGAGACATCGTTTGAAGCTCTGAGATGGTTTGCTCTGCTTTGTGCTTTTTTTTGTCAAGTTTGTCTGAATGCAAAATCAAGATATATTTGCATATTTTAATTGATGCTTTGTACAGCACTTTGGAAACCTTCAGTTTAGAAAATGTGCTATATAAATAAAGTGGTATGGTATATTTTTGATGTTCAATCTTACCGACTTTACTTTGAGTGGGCAAAAATGCTTGCCTATGATTCATAGCTTGAGTTATGATGCCTCTGTCCCAATCAGTGGACGGGAGGCATTCGGTTTGTCAATCGTCCGTCTGTCCGGCACACACATCTTGTGTGCACAATATCTACTGAAGGGCTGAATGTATTTTGATGGAATCACACATGGTAACCCCCATAGAGGGTTAATGAAATGATTAGTCTTTTAAGGTCATCAGTTCAAAAGTAAAGATTGCATAAGGTCAGCTGTTTGCAGAGACCGAAGATCAACTTTGAGTGTGTAGGAAGCTATGGCAGGTAGAGGAGTAGCTATCAACACTTTGCGTTGACCTTTATCTTGTTGCAGAGCAGATGGTGTTGGCATCAGTAAAGACCTCTTTACTTACTATCCCTCCATGGCTCAGTCAGTGAATAGTGCTTCTCCGTTGTCTTGCAGATCTGAACAGAGTCGAGGAGGAGGAAGCAGACAGAGAGCTTGCGGAAGAAGATGGGTGGTTTGGGAATGCCTCCGACACTCCCTCCGAGTCGTCCTACGCGGACTTGCAGGATGACCTTCGCGTGTCCCCTGATGACCCCCGGCAGGACCGGGACACTTCAGCTGAGAGCTCTCTGGGCTGCCCCACACCCGTCCCCCGGGCCTCCCTGGAGCTCCTGGGCCTGGACGGCGAGGCCTTCCAGGCTGGAGGCTACTCAGCCCAGGACACCTTGTCCTCTGTAGTGTCCTCTCTTTATGGGGAGGCCTCCCAGGCCTTGGGCAAGCCCCTGAGCAGCAACCTGCGTCGCCTCCTTGAGGCAGGCTCAATCAGGCTGGAGACTGCAGATCTGGTAGATAGGGGGCAAGACTCGCCACCTGTGAGCCTGAGTTCCAGTATGTCCCCATCCTCCCATCATGCTCAGCAGCTGAGCGCTCTGGCTCGAAAGCTGGCGAAAAACTCCTCCGCCTCTGCCTCACCTGCCTCCATGGGTACCGCCAACACTGTCATGCAGGAGCCGTGTGACCCCTTTGCTAGTAGTAATGGTGGCGGCTTTATGTGGGTGGGTGGGGCAGATGTGTGGCCACCTGCCTCTGGCTCCGCCCCCAGCAATGGAAGTAGCCTCTCCCCGGACTCGGCCATCCAGAAACTGAAGGCCGCTGCCAACGCTGTTCTGCAGGATAAGAGCGCTGTTGCTTCCTCGGCTTCCTCGTCATCCTCCTCCTCTTCCTTATCCTCCTCTTCCTCTGTGGTGGCTGTCGGAGGCCGAGCAGAGGACACGGTCCGTTTTGATGCTTTTGCCTCTCCGTTTAGTCCGCAGTCGGCCAGCTCCACCCTGGCAGCCCTCTCTAAAAAGGTTAGCGAGAGGGGTCTGTCCGGGCCCCAGGCGGAACAGCCTTCTCCCGCCAGCTCTTTCCTCTCGCTGGTCTCCATGACCTCCTCAGCCGCACTCCTCAAGGAGGTGGCAGCCCGTGCTGCAGGGAACCTCCTCGCCGAAAAGAAGGAGACCGTCCTCACGGCAGGACCTCCGGAGGACTCAAAGAGCCAGCTGGACAGGAACCAAAAGGCCCCGACACCCAATCAGATGCTTGACCTCCCGCCTCCCCCCACCTCCAAAGGAAAGGTCAAATCCAGCAGTCAAGGTACTACTGTAGTTCTAATACGTTGCAGTGTGCTTTGAGTCGCTGAACAGTGTCCAGATGGCTTTACTGTTCATGTGTGGGTTTTCTCCTGTTGACGAATGGTGTTTCGCTGTAGGCTGCTGAAGCAAAACATGGTGATATGAGTGTGTGTGTGTGTGTGTTGGTGGGGAAATCGGAAAGTAGACGGCAGATGTATTTATCCAGCGCCGAAGGCGCAAGTCTCCTAGCGCCGGTCCCGCCTGGAAAATTAACATTTATATGCTCAGAAATGCTACTTGTAAGCATTTTCGGGCTGTATTTGGAACTAAAAACCAATCAAAATTAAGGCTTCATTTTTCCATATTTTATATTGTCTGCCATTATTCAAAATTTCAGAATTATCAATCCGAATATTGTTCCTAAATTAATTACAGTAATTATTGTTAGAACATGTACAGGCATGAAAATGCCATGGAAGTCATATAGAAATTACCATTCCAGTTCCAAAAAACCTTTATCATTTTTAGAAAAGAGTGAAAAAATAAAACACAAGTTTATGATGTTGGGAACAATATTGTACAAATACATTAACTGGAAATGCACAGCAAATGCACACAAAAGTTGCAAAGCCAAAAACATGCGAAAACGTTATTCAGTCACCACAGTGGAAATGCTTCAGACTTCTAAAGCTGGGGATTATATTGAAAAAACCTGCTTTGTCAACAGCCTGCTTTCTAAATTAATCAACAGCCTATATTCCTTTTTGGTTTGTTTTTGTTAATTGTTTTCAACTAGACATATTTTAATTGTACTTCATTCATTCATTGCATTTTAAATGTAATTGTATTACCTTTAACTTGCATTTAGGCCCAATTTTTAATTTCTTTGAATAATACTTTTAATAATTTTAATTTACTTTGCATTCCAACCAGAATTATTAATTATGATTGTTTTGGTTTTTCGCTTTATTAACTATATTTCCTTGCTTCGGAATGTCTTGAATAATGACAATTAACTTTGTGAAAGCAAATGTGTGGAACATACAGATATTGCTCAACAATAAATAAATAATTATTATATGATTGCGTAGTTTTTGGACAGATCATTTCCTGGTCATAATCAAATCAGAATATAAATTGTGCTATAAATTGGTGTTCTGGAGCTGAATTCAACATTATGTGCTGTCAACTTAAATCCATAGGTTAATACTGATTCAATTTGCTTTTAACATTGGTATTTCATCGTTGATGAAAATGAACATTTTGATGATGAAGAAAGCAACATTGTATCGATGTTATGGCTCCTCCCTCTTGCTTCTCCATTTCTTCTCGCTAGCCTCGCGTCACCAGGGTCTTTATACAGGGGCGAAGAGTCTGGTTTCCATTCACTCTGAATTTTGTCTGGATTCTGGTTCCGCTCTAGAGAGCGGATCCGGAATTCCCCAAATTCACCAAAGCAAAAGTGTTCACCGAAATAAAACTTTAAATTGTGGCGCGCCATCGATTTCCGTCTCCAGTTGTGAAACATTTTATTCATTTAAACATGGACGTACAAAATTATATTCTTTAAATTAAAAAGTTTCACCGCATTTTTATTAGCTTGGCGCTTCCATTGAATTCCGGATCCTGTCTCTCTCGGCCTGGTTCCAGTTGCTTACCAAAAACGTGACTAAACGGCCCCAGACTACTTCTTGCTTCAAAACCACACTCTCTCCTGTCTTAAACAAAACTGTGCCACTTACCATTCGTCCAGGAAGCTTCTGGCACTTCCGTCGTGCTGATTGGATATGCAGTGTGTTTCTGTTGTATTTGTTTTCAGGACTTGCATGTTTTTACTTTGCATCATATAGCTATTTGCAGCGTGTTTCCTGTTAATGTAGTTATTTAAGTTTCTGCAGTGCATTTCCTTTGTTGCATTTGTTCAGGATTGTCACATGTGATGTTAAATTTAGTTCATTTCTGAAAGTGCTGCACATATCTCCAACTGGAGATGTTTTGGGCCGTTGAAATGTATTTGCCTGTTGGCCACTGTAAAAGTTAATGCGGTCGTGAGCCAGTTTTGCATTTCTACAACTATTTGACCACGACTTTTTGCTGTTTTACCATGAACGTACTGACGTGACTGTCTGCTAAACAGTATACAGGCTATCTCACCGTGAGGATGTTGCTGCAGTTGCCAGCTGTTTAGCTAATCTATGATGATATTTTATAATGAGTGCAGAGCATAATCTAGGTGGTTTCGTGGATTCAACAGATCGGGGAAACCCGTGTTGATTACCAGTAGGCCTATCTGGCAAATTGATAACTGACTGTGTGCTTTTTTTTGCATATATAGAGATAAGGAGTGGCCAAAATAAGCAGTACTTTTCAAGGTCAGATTGACCTTAAATGATTGGCATAAATCATCTCTTTATATACACAAAGGTGCACACGTAATTTGTGTTAGTGTTGTACGTGATGAATCACTCATAATTTCTTATTCACTCATGCATAAAATCGATTTTTAAAAGTAAGAGTTTACAAACATACAGATTGTGTATCTGTTGTATATAGAGATTGTATCATGTTCAACCATTCATAGCAAAACTTACAAAGATTTGGTCGGTCATTCATGACGGTCATTTAGTTGAGACCGAGTAAGGATAAGGTGACAAAATTGCCCACACATGGGACTACTGGAGTCTGGTGAATAGCCGTTACTCAGTAAAACAATGAAATATACACTACCTTTCTACAACTGTCAATCAGTTCACCTTTCAGGCCAAGTGAAGTTAATAAATCGAACACAACGTTAACTAATTTACTTTGGATCCTGAAAGTTTTGTTTTGATTTGCAGTCATACTTGGATAAAAAAAACACATTTTTTTATTTGACGGCATTTTATACTGCTTAAAATGATGAAAATTTGTCTCCTATTTTGAGCAGCATTTTCACACGTCGATATCATGATGTCAAGAGCAAATGTGATATAACTGTGTATGCGTATTGGAAGTCACGGCCAAATTGTCATGGAAATGTAAAACCGGTTTTTGGCAAAATATCCACGGCGAAAAATTAATAATGAAATGAGATGAAAGTAGACGGCCAAGATTGGCATCAGGCGGCTGTTTTGGCCGGCTAGCGGCCCTTTTTGACAGCTCATGTAGCTTCAAAGCAGCTTGTTGGTCAATATTATGCTTTGACGGATTGTAATTTTGTAAAATACAAACTTACAATTTTTTTTGAAAATTTTTGAAAAAAATCATTTTGGGCCATACATTTTATTTTATTTTTTTTTTTGGTCATGTCCATTTAGATCCAAGGAAATCATATAAACATTGCCACATGGGCCTTTGAAAGTGTAGACTTTAAAATACTTACGAACTGAGAGGCTTGTACAACCCTGTTTCCAAAAAAGCTGGGATCCTGTAAAAGCAGAATGCAATGATTTCCAAATCATTTAGACTGGCTTGAAAATGGTAAAAAGACAATATTTCAGATGTTGAAACTGAGAAATATCATTTTTTGAAAAATATACACATTACCTCCACCAAGGAGGTTATGTTTTACCTTTGGTTTGTGGGTATGTTTCTTAGCAGCATTACAAAGAGTGATGGAAAGATCTTTATGAAAATTTTAGACAGATTTCTATAAAACTGAGGAGACTAACTGCTGTAGTTTTGAAAGCAAAATGTTTTCCCATTCTTGCTCGATTGGATAACTCTCTCACATTTATATTGGCTAAACGGTTTCGCTGATACTGTAGTATCATTACCACTGCCACGTCTGTATCTGTGTTGGCATCCGCTGTGGATCTTCTGTCTGTTAACGCGATGATTCAAAAACTAATTTATAGATCCTTTTCAAATTTTATGTTTTTAGATCTTATCAAGACAGACCTGGATTGATTTTAGGCTTTATGTTGATATTAGTGATTATAAATGAATTAACCCCTTGATTTCTTGGATTCCCTGAGTTTTATCATATTGCTTGCAAGCAATGCCATTCAGTACTTACGCCGAGTTCAATACTTGATCAATATGCAATATATTCCCCTTTAAATACTTTTTTTTTTTTCCCCAATCAAAAAAATGGGCCGTTTATTTTCAGTCTTCTTTCTTAATCTGATGAACAAAAGGTTAAAACTAGGGGTGTCAACGTTAACAGTTTTTTCTACACGTGCACACGGGACTACTAACCGACGTGTACCCGGTTACACGTTCGGAGATTAATGAGCTTTTTCTTTCGCAGTTGCACTGTATAACCACAGAAAGTAAAATGAGTTGAAAATAAAATCCTCTATCATTTTGACAGATAAGAAAATGTGCAAGTGAAAGCTGAAAAAGGTTTAACCTTCTTTTTTAATCACTGTTCTAAATATTGCTCACTTTTGTACATTTTATTTTAAACTTAAAGTGCAAACTGCATCCCTCTCTCGCAACGGGAGCTGCGTCTGAATTTTAATATGCGTCTCATAGTAAAAGTAATCTGGAATTGGCGAGAGAAAACAACTCAAAAAGAAGCCAAAGTAAGCTGAACTGAGAGGAAAAACCTTCACCTTTTATATCCACAAAGTTAAAAAAGTAGAGGGGGGACTCTCACAATTATTCACTAAAATTGGCGAAAAAAATGTGTTTTCTTCCTCCTCTTTAGATGCAAGGATGCGTGATCGGGTCGTGAAAAGCCAACAGAACACCAACCAACAATATAATGTACAACAACAAGCAACAATATAGGCTAAAATAACAAGCCATTAACAGTTTTTGTTTTCAGCTGCACGACATTTGCACATGGAGAAGATGAGCGCAGCGCTCTTCTCAAGTCCTCTGCAGCCTATTCTTGATGTGGCGCGACACTGGCTGTGGGTTTTTTTTTATTTTTTTTTTTTATCATGGTAACATTGCGCCCCATGCATCTGTATGCGGATAGCTGCACTAATGGGAACATTTAAGTGTATTGTTAGTTAATGTTATTATCTGAAGCTTTCAGGCAACATTATCACCCCTAAAAATAGGCGACTATATGTATTGGTGAGAAATGAACGAGGAGGAAAAAATAACGTGTACACGGTTATTGATTTTTCGAAACGGTTATGATTTGTTATCTAACTGTTTACATGTGTAGATGTTGACACCCCTAGTTAAAACAATACACAAAATTATCAAGAGAGCTGAGATTTTTTTTAATATTGATTAAACGTATTTCCATCCTTGCTGTCTTGAACCGAAGCGTATACTTCAATGAATCTTTTTGTCGTCATCACCTATTAGTATACAGGCTTCCTATCCTCCTTATTCCTGAAGGTGCTATTGTAGATATGATGAGGGGTGCAACCTCCAGCGGAAGTAGTTTTTATCATTAGTTTTAGTCAAGAACAGCGGAATTTCTTTCAGTCAACTTGGCGATTACAGCTCTTTTTTTTTTTTTTTTTTTTTTTTTTTTTAAACAAATGAACTTGCTTTTCTTAATGTCCTTTCAGAGCTCAGGCACCTATTGTGCGGTTTGAGGCTGAACTAACAACCAGAGGAAGCTAAATTTATGGTTTGATCAACAGTGTTTTGAACACACACCCAGAACATGGGGGATTGTCCTTGTTTTCAGCGAAACTTTTTCCATTGCCTACCTGCTGAAGAGGAAGCCTGAATTTGGCTGAAAACCTGAATTTGAAAAGACCCGAAAAAAAATTAGGTGCTCAATTCATTACGTTGACAAACGATTCCTACTTTATGGCTAGGCTCCGGCAGACCGCTGCAGCGGAGACGCCGGGACCTCAGAAGCATTTTGAAAGCAGTGCCAGGAGAGCACAAGGTATGATTTCACGTGTAGGGAGGACAGAAAATTGTTGAATTTGTCTTGTAACTAACGTTTCATCCTGAACAGTTTAAGATAAGGCTGTAGAAGAAGCAATAGTCTACTACAATTTGAAAATGGCCTACTCTGTTCCAAACAATAGTCTTGCACTCCAAACCTCATTTCACTAAAATTAAAAGTATGGGAAAAATGGATTCACTGTGTTACATGTTATAGTATTGGATTAGCCAGCAACTTAATACCGTACAATGTAGTTGGCTGGCGTAGAGCTAATTTGACTCGTACTGTCGGATGGCTTAATTTACTCTGTATAAAAATCTATTACATTTCATATGTAAAGCAATATTTACTGCTGAAATATAGTGTTTCCTTCATAAACATTCTCAGAAAGTACTTGTATATCTGTTTTTAGGTACATAAGGTCGTATACTACCTCCTTTAACAAAACGCGACTGACCTTGTTGCTGTGGAAGTACTGCATACACTTCAGAGCTTTGTAGATTGTTCATAGCTTCGCAGTCTGTGGTAACGGAACTGCAAATGTAGCCAAATGCGCTAGTTTGGCCACTCCTTCTGTTCGTTCTCCCATTACTTGGATAGCAGAAGGCAGCAGTACCGTAACTTGATCCCGTCTGAGGGCTAAAAGGTGATGTTCCCTCATATATTATTTTCCAATCGCTTAAAAAAGGAGGATTTGCGTGAGCCGCTACCATAGTAAACAGCTCAGTGACAGGATGCAGCGGAAGTTACACCCAACATTCGCACAAGGGATGATGGGACGTGGGAATAAGGTGGATAGGCTTTGATTTAATAGTTTTCATTGTCAATCAGGTATAGTACGTGGGAACAGGTTGACAAAATACAGCGATGAAAGGTTACGCCACTGCCTTGCATCACCACACATCTCAGGAATACACTAATAAATAACAGCATGTATTAACAGTATTACAGTATGAACAGAATGCATGAATACTTAAATAAGTAGTATAAATATCAAATAGTGGGGAGGTCTGTTTAATGTAAATGCAAATTACTTAATATTATATGAATTTAAAGAATTCTGAGACCTTGAAAATAGTTCAATTTACAAAGAAATTATTAATATTTATATGTCTTTACATGATAAACTGCACAACGTGTTTGGATTTAGAGATGTAACAGATGCTTTTACTGTGCTACAAGTTTTTGTCTTGTGCTACAAGTCTATGAACCTCTGTAGCACCAGTGCTATGAGCAGAAGAAGTTAACGTACAAAACCCAAAACCAGTGAAGTTGGCACGTTATGTAAATCGTAGATAAAAACAGAATACAATGATTTGCAAATCCTTTTCAACTTATATTCAATTGAATACACTGCAAAGACAAGATGTTTAATGTTCAAACTGAGAAACTTTATTTTTTTTTTTTGCAAATGTTCATTAACTTAGAATTTAAAGGCAGCAACACATTGCAAAAAAGTTGGCACAGGGGCCTTTTTACCGCTGTGTTACATCGCCTTTCCTTTAAACGACACTCAGTAAACGTTTGGGAACTGAGGAGACCAATTTTTGAAGCTTTTCAGGTGGAACTCTTTCCCATTCTTGCTTGATGTACAGCTTAAGTTGTTCCAACAGTCCAGGGTCTCCGTTGTCGTATTTTACGCTTCATAATGCGCCACACATTTTCAATGGGAGACAGGTCTGGACTACAGGCAGGCCAGTCTAGTACCCGCACTCTTTTACTACGGAGCCATGCTGTTGTAACACGTGCAGAATGTGGCTAGGCATTGTCTTGCTGAAATAAGCAGGGACGTCCATGAAAAAGACGTTGCTAGGATGGCAACAGATGTTGCTCCAAAACCTGTATGTATCTTTCAGCATTAATGATGCCTTCACATATGTGTAAGTTGCCCATGCCTTGGGCACTAATACACCCCCATACCATCACAGATGCTGGCTTTTGAAATTTGCGCCTATAACAGTCCGGATGGTTCTTTTCCTCTTTGGTCCGGAGGACACGACGTCCACAGTTTCCAAAAACAATTTGAAATGTGGACTCGTCAGACCACAGAACACTTTTCCACTTTGCATCAGTCCATCTTAGATGAGCTTGGGCCCAGCGAAGCCGGCGGCGTTTCTGGGTGCTGTTGATAAATGGCTTTCGCTTTGCATTGTAGAGTTTTAACTTGCACTTGCAGATGTAGCGATGAACTGTTGTTACTGACAGTGGTTTTCTGAAGTGTTCCTGAGCCCAAGTGGTGATGTCCTTTACACACTGATGTCGGTTTTTGATGCAGTACCGCCTGAGGGATTGAAGGTCACGGGCATTCAATGTTGGTTTTCGGCCTTGTCGCTTACTTGCAGTGATTTCTCCAGATTCTCTGAACCTTTTGATGATATTACGGACCGTAGATGATGAAATCCCTAAATTTATTGCAATAGCTCGTTGAGGAATGTTGTTTTTAAACTGTTTGACAATCAGCTCACGCATTTGTTCACTAAGTGGTGACCCTCACCCCATCTTTGTTTGTGAATGACTGAGCATTTCAGGGAAGCTGCTTTTATACCCAGTAATGGCACCCACCTGTTCCCGTTCACCTGTGGGATGTTCCAAATAAGTGTTTGATGAGCATTCCTCAACTCTCTGTCTTTTTTGCCTCTTGTGCCAGCTTTTTTGAAACATGTTGCAGGCATCAAATTCCAAATGAGCTAATATTTGCAAAAAATTACAAAGTTTACCTGTTCAAACATGAAGTAACTTGTCTTTGCAGTGTATTCAATTGAATATAGGTTGAAAAGGATTTGCAAATTATTGTATTCTGTTTTTATTTACGATTTACACAACGTGCCAACTTCACTGGTTTTGGGTTTTGTACAACCCTGATCTTGTCTATATAAGGTTTTATCTTCACATGGTAAGAGTTTTAACTTGAATATGTGGATGCAGCATCAAACTACGTTCACTGTCTTCCGGAGCCCATGCAGTGATTTCCACTACCAAATCCTGTCTGTTTCAAATGGGGTGTTGGCTGAGGGCCTGATGATCACAGCCATTCAATACTGCTTTTCAGCTTTGTCCCTTGCTTACAGAGATTTCTCTGGGTTCTCACAATCCTTTAATGATATTCTGTACCAAAGATGATGAAATCTCAAAAGTCTTTGCAATTTTACTTTGAGAAATGTTATACACAATTTGTTAATCACAGTCTTTCACAGAGTGGCGAAACTCTCGCAATCTTTACTTCTGAAAGAATCTGCCTTCCTGGGATGCTCTTTTTATACCATTTATTTTACAGACCTATTGCCAATTAAGATAATTAGCTATTTGATGTCCTACAAGGTGTATCTTCTTTAGCATCAAAGAACTTTTCTGGTCCTCCCCCCCCCCCCCATAAGTGTTGATGCCCTCAAATTCAAAATTAGGAGATATAAAAAAAAACCAATATCATTTCTCAGTTTCACCATCTGATATGTTTTCTTTGTACTATTTTCAGTTTAATATAGAGTGTAAATGATGTGCAAATTTTTTATCAAAAAGTCAACTTTTTATTATATTCAGCATCCCAACTTTTTTGGAAATGGAGTTGTAGGTAAAAATTGAATTTTACTGGTGTAACTGGGAATAAAAATGTGGTTCAATGAATCTGATTGTATAGTCTCGGGGAAAATATCCGGTTGCTGAGGAAGTTCCTTCTGAATAGTTTGAAATTTAGACCCAAACACCCTGTACCTGCCACTGTCCTGTCAGTATGTCAAACTTCTGGAAGTATTTGGAATATCATTCTTTGCACAAAGAAGTTGTCTGGACTTATTAATCATGTAAGCTAAAATGGTGAAAATGTGGAAATACATTCTCGAACAGTTCAACATATAACTATTCACATGACCCATTCTTTAAAAAGAGGCTTTATACTGAGTTGCACCTAACATTAGTTGTTGCATACAAACAAGTGAACTTTGTCTAGCGTGGTTTGTGCCATTCAAGTAGACCTCCACTGAGCAAGCAGGGCCAAGGCCCCTTATTCTACGTGTGAGTCATCATTGTGTCTTGGACTTCCTAAATGGAAATAAGATGTCACTTGCAGAATCGAGCATAAAATCGGAACCTTCTCCAGTCTATGAGTCATCATCAAACTCAGTTGCTCTGCTTTTAAACTTATGTGAATTAGAATAAAGCAGGGCCCTGTGCATTTTGCCAATATTCCCAAGAGCTGTTCTTCAATGGAGTTGCTGTTTATATCAACCATACAGCACATGGTAGTGAAGTTCGCCTCCTCGTAGCGATCTGACAGAGTGGGTCAGGTCACAAGGTCTGAGGTTCTTTTCTAGGTCAGGGTGGTTGGGACCATGAGAAAACAATTAGGGGCAGCTGAGCTTTTGAAAAGTTGCAGTGTCTTCCCAGAATGGCTTATTTAATTTTTTTTTTTTCCTGGAAGAGCCTTCTGCCAAATCAGGGTCAGTTCTGTCACTCTCCCTGCAGTAAAGGCCGGCAGGTCTGCTAGGGTCTCTATACCTCAGTCTTGGTTGCCATGTGGTGAATGTCAGGATTTCTGGAATCTTCCAAGCTGGCTGTTTTGAAAGTTTGCCTATGCAGTAGTTAATATGTGTCCAATTGACACGTACTGGTCTGCACAGTGGTATTTATCCAGTTCCATTCATATTTTGTGATTTTTTTTTTTTTTTTTTTCTCTCAGCCTTTCGTATTTTGCAGAGTGATATTGAATGCAAAGGTCAATAAACCATCAAATATTGTTCCATTGGCATTCAATTAGACCATTAACACCCATCATTTTCAAACAATTAATTTACACTGCATATTGATGATACTGATTGTAATATCACTGTAGGCAACAATAAAATGGTCCAAGTACTGTATAGGCAGACCTTTTTCGAGTATTTATTACTGTGTAATATGATGAATGAAATACTTATGCATATCAGCACTTTGAGTTGAGCAGGGCGAGAACAAAGTTATTTTCTTTTTTGGAATGATCTTTAAAATCTTGTTTTTTTTTTTTTTTTTTTTTCCTCGTAAAAAAAAGACATATTTCCTTCGTTTGCCAGTGAATTTACTTTAATAGTGAAATGATCTAACCCATTCGGCAAATCTTAAAGCCGTCCCACTGTCTCAATTCATGGGTAGGCTTTTTTCATTGTATTTAGCAGAAAAGTCATTCTACATCTGGACTCGACAAAACAAATAAGTCAAGCAGAATTTAGTCTCATATTTAGATGTAGTGAGGGATATTTATTGCCCTGTATTAACTGGCTGCTGGCTGCAGGGGGCAGTGTGTGTTTTTCTGACTGGGAAAGGATGTAGCTTCACAATTCTACTGCTGGCTTTCACCAGGGTCCCCCGAAGATGGCGGGAAGCCTTTCCAGTGCCCAGTATGCGGCTTGGTCATCAAGCGTAAAAGCTACTGGAAAAGGCACATGGTGATCCACACGGGGCTGAAGAGTCATCAGTGCCCCATGTGTCCCTTTCGATGTGCCCGCAAAGACAATCTCAAATCTCACATGAAGGTGAGTGGTCCCGCAGTGTGATAGATGCTCATTAAATGCAGAAATACCACCGCAAAGCAAATAATTATCCTTGTGTTTCGCTTACATTGCCGTAATAATCATTTTTGCATTTATCCATTTTTCCCTTAACCCTTTAAAGTGTAGTTTTCTTTCCTTTTTGGGATTTGTATTTGAAAATTTAAAAAGTGTGGTGTTTTAAAAGTGCTTTCAGTCATCAGCACCGGCATGTTCACTTATGAATAGTTTTATTGCACACTTGTGACCTTATACTTCAAAGGATTAATCCCAAAGCAATATGTCAATGTGTCCGAATTTACATGTGTACTATTGCTGCATAGCTGTGCTATGGGAATTATGGTAAATACCAAAAGCCGACGTGAAAAGTTCACATGAACACCCCCCCCATGTGGTATTTTCCACTGGGCAACTCGTAAAAAATTTTGATGCACGAGTTGCCGAGATGAAATAGCCTTTCACCTATTCAACATGGCGGAGAGCGAGCAAGGATTCATCGCCAATGGTAAATAACGTGTCTGCCATTTTTTATTTCGCTCCAACAACAAAAGCACTTGAACACTACGCACTCGTAATTTCGAATTCACAAATGGAAAGTATCATCTTCCCGATAGCACGTGAATGCAGCATCAGACCACCACTTAAATGGGCAGTAAATTAATTAAAAAAGTAATTTTTAAAAAAAATATGTCACTGTGAATATGTCCGTTCGTTGATCAAAATGGCGAGCTCTTCATGGTGCTGTTTGGCCTGCTTGACAGGTGCATCAGCACCAGGACCGTGGGGAGACCTTCCAGTGTGAGCTGTGTCCCTTCACCTCCTCCCGACATTTCAGTCTGAAGCTCCACATGCGCTGCCACCAGCACTTCCCCCGCTCTGAGCTCAAAGTGAAGGAGGAGATCACCACCGACACCGAAGGGGAGGGCTCGCTCCTGGGGGAGACCCTAGGGGCGGGGCCTGGGGTGGGGCTGGGAGTGGCGTCTAGCTCTCCAATCCTGACTGACGCCCTCATCAGGGGTTCACCCACCAATACCCAAAATCACGTCCATGTGAAGGAGGAGCCCTTGGAGCAGGATGTTTCAACCCTCTCGCCATTCAGCCTCTGCAGGGAGCGGCCGGCCAGCAGTGGAGCCAGCTCCCTGGAGCCGGCGGGGCCCAAGTCTAGCCCCCCGACCCCCGTCGCTGCATCGCTTTTCAGCCCGGACATCTCGACCAAGACGGCATCTGATCTGCTCATCAAGCTGTCGGGTATGAGGTTGAAATTATCTTTCAACTGACTGATGCAGTTTGGACTTCCCAACGCACCTGTGGTGCTGTTTTAGCTGAACAGAGTCTAAATGGAGCGCTGCCATACTTAAGCTGAGCAATTCCTGTGAGGTAACATTGAGTGTGATGTAAATAACGATGCCCTGACAATAGAGGTCAATGGCAGGGCTGTCATTCCGCTGTTTAATACTGTCTAATTAGATTGAGATCTTTGGGAGAGAGAGGGTGAACAAACCTTTGAGGAAGTGGAACATTAGATTAATTAAAAATACATGCATAATTCATAATTAAAAATGAACTGCTAATTTAAAATAATTAGCGTTTGTAGAATGCCTCCCCTTCTTCAATTTGAATCCTTGTTTGACCCCTTTGACCCTAGTGTAGAACTGCTTATACCCTCCCCCGCCAACTAGAACATTGCTCTGCTTCATTGGTCACACCCCTGGGTGGTGACAGGGTGACACAGATATGTTTGCATCAAGTGAGTCTTTCTGGCTCTGAAGTCCTCACTGTTTAAAGACACGAACATGGGCAAAGGATGTCCCCGCATGACGTGGTACTTACTCTCTGCACCGCAGTTGGTTCTGTATTGCGCCTTTGGGACTTTTCAGGGACTCGGTGAAATAGAAAATGGAACGTCTGAAATTTTTCTTTGTTATGGGCAGATGCTGAAAGCCCTGATTGATCAGCCAGTGTTAGGACCCAGCATGCAGATTCTCATTAGCATCTCCTGCCCGGCACTTTCACAGAGTTCAGTTCAAATGAGAGTTTTTGAGAGTTGGAAACATGGGGAAAAAAGCAAATGGTCTGACATCAGTCTTTTTTTCCCCAGAAAGTGGCTTTGGTGCCTTTTGAAAAAGTGGACGGTGCAGAGTGTTGTTAGCTAAATTCTCCTGCAGTTCTTAGGAAGCTGTTTGGTGGATCGAACTTCCCTAGTTAAGGCTCTGTCATAGAGAGAGGGGCTCGGCCTCAGCACTCTATGAGGAGAAACCCCATCAGTGACATAGTTTCTAAAGCTATCAAAGGTTTAGTGCGCGGTGTTGATCAGACTGGTATTGGTGTCAAAAGTGATGTGGTCATGGATATGTGGCAACTCACTCCTTCCCGATATATTACCCAAGTTCATCATGCTGTTTGCGCAATGGATGTGTGTGAAAAGAACATCAGGAAAGAAGCAGAGATTTTTCTCCCACTGTCAAATCCCTCAACAGCAAATGGAAGGGTGAACTTTCACTGACCGTTGACATACAGTAAGGGAGATTCCCCATTCAGGGTTATTTTCCCCCACCTCCCTATGGGGGCGAAAACACGTCCTCTTTGATTCCCGACGTTCCTCTCCCAGGCTCGACAAGACGGTCAGACATCCGCAGCGATCCTCAGTTTTGATTTCTCAGATGAAAGACATGAAAACACTTTGAAATCCACAGCCGGCACTCTTGGCAAGCCAAGCCCATCAGATATAATTATGTGGTGGCCGTTCACAGGGCGAATCCTCCTTAGCGACTCGGTGACAATGAGGCCGACCCTTTGCAATGTGGGAATGCTGAGTGTGTGGCGTGGGGTGGGAGTGCTGAAAAGTTACTTGGGTCTGGCCGTGCCTGATTTCCATTTGTGTAAAAAAAGACCCCCCAAGCGGGTGTTGGTGGCCGCAGGGTCATGGCTACTCACCCTTTTGATGAGAAAACTTACCAACTCGGCAGGTTTTCTCTCCAACCTTACGAAAGCACAAACATTTCAATAGCTAGCAGTCTTATTGAACTGCTTGTTAGTGGTTTTAGATATGGTCAGTTATGGAGGAAATTAACACCTACAGTATTAGGGCATTGGCTTGTTGTGAGGGTGGGAGTCGGGAGAGACTGAGTTTGGGGGTTGGTGGCCGAACTGTAAAGGTGTGAAATGACTGACCAGTGTTTTTATGTCAGGTCCCGTCTATACACTTGGTAGTAAGGAGCTATCAGCGTCTGTCTGCCTTTACTGGCGGTCAACATCTTCGAAGCGGGCCAAGCTCACAGCTCTACGACTATGACTTATTACACCAAGCACCGGTTCAGTTATTGTTGCCAGCCGCAACCTTCCCTGTCGACACCCAGGGAAACAAGGCCCTGGTTGTCAAGCAGGGAGCTGGTTTGGCGTGACAGAGGTGGGGGGGGGGCAGGGGGGGGGGAAGAGAGTTAATGAAGTTGTGCGATGGCAGTTCGGACACCGAGCGGGAGGCGAGCAAGGGGTGAGCAGGGCCGACAGGGGTCTGGCAGCCAGACAGATGAGGCTGGAAGGCGGGGTCAGAGGGGCTGAGGGCTGCCGGATAACGCACTGTCACGGCAACGGCGACAAGGGAAAGCCCGCCTTGGCTCCAAACCAGGTGGCCGCTGCAGAGGTTTTAGGATGGACAACACGTCCACGCAGAGTCTCTCTCCCGATATAGAGCCAAGCGGCCTCTGTGCGTCAGCTCAAACGGTTTTTTTTTTTCCTGTTTTTGTTGTATTTAACACAAAACAGGGTAATGTTTTCCAAATTCCACCCTTGACACTGTCTTTGTTTGGCCAGTAATTTATTAATTATTTGTATTATGCTGGAATATATTTATGTATTTTTCCATGAGTGGAGCTAGGCATACAGCAGTAATCGCCACATACAGCGGATTAGGTCTGAGAGTAAGTTCAGCCATTAAAAATAAACACCCACTCTACTGATTAGCCTGATAAATAATTCAACAGCCCTTGTAACATAGATTCAGATGGAAATGCGCGCTATTAATAGCGGCCACCCGAAAGGTCAGAGGAGAGGAGTGACTTTGTGTATTGCGTATTTCCGAGTTGTTTTTTCGGCTGCCTCTGGACCTCTGGAGTTGGGGGAACGTGTAGCGGCTGTACAAAGTGTGCCGTGGCTGTCTGATTCAACAAGGCAGAACACGCTTTTAATTAGAGGACGTCCTTCCAGGTGCTGCCCGGGTTATACTTAGTCTGCCCCGCTGACACCTGACAGTGTGACATTACCAGCTGGTGTGGCCAGCGACTGCGGGTCGTCGTCGCTCGCGTGAAGGTCGTCCCTTCGCCCAACCCCCAGTTTCGCCTGCAACAGCGGCGGGCCCCACCCAGCGGCCCACGCCCTCTTTGTCGCACGTACATCATCGATCAGCGACAGGAGTCGGTTCAGATTGATGACCCAGGTGCTTGGCCGTGCGCTACTGAAGTGAAGGAAGAGTTTGGTGGTGGGGGAGTTTGATTATTGTGGCAAATCTATTGGACTTCAGTCACCCTCAGAGCAATAACCTTTGGTTTCTGCAGAACTATTAAATATCAGCTGAGTGAGAGAGTGGGAGCTGCTGACCACTTTGTTCTATATTGGCCATCGATCGGAAGTTTATGCCCATTCAATTATTCAGTCATGAACCTGATGAAATGTGAGCTGTCCTGATATGTCACAGAACTGGGAGTGTAGGCTTGGAGCATAACGCTCACACAATTTTAGCCTCATCGAGCGGCGGATTGTATGCCGCGTGATCGGTTTTAGCATGACCTCTGTGGCCTTTGACCTATTCAACTTTTACCCGCTTCAAATGGCTACCCTGTGCTGAGCTCCAGTTTCTTAAAGTCCACTGTGTTTCAAAGGCCCCAGAACCGCCACACCGCATCTCTCTCCTCATGCTCCGCAGAGTGTAACATGTGGTGTGTCCATGTTGTGTGTGTGTTTGTTGTGTGGGAGTATACTTCTATCTTTTTGGGGACCACATATTTCCCACAAGCAATGAAAACCAGATTACCGGTACTTTCATTCTTGTGGGGACACTTGCCTGTCCCCATAAGGTAACTGAGGTATTTTAGGGTTAGGGTTTAGCATGTAGTATTTATGGTTTAAGTCAGGGTAAGGGGTTAGGGAATTAATTTAAGTCTATGGCATGTCCCCACAAAACATGAACACGCAACCTTTGTGTGTGTGTGTGTGTGTGTGTGTGTGTGTGTGTGTGTGTGTGTGTGTGTATGTGTGTATATGTGTGTGTGTGCGCGCTTGCGTGTCTCAGTGTCTGTGTCCGTGTGTCTGTGTCTGAGTAGAAAAACAGATCCGGGCTGAGATGTCCCGAAGGTTTGGACTAGGCCTCGTAGACAGGAGGTTCTGCCATCTGTGCATTTACCCAAAATCCCCTCCGGTGTGACTCTGTGGCATGAGACTGCTCTCTTGCAGTAGGCCAACAGCACTAGTGGAGCTCTGTTGTCTCTAGTTGCTTAAGCACATTTTCCATTGGGTCCAGGGTAAAAAAAGGTTGTGTTAGCTCATGCTTACCCAGCCTATTAAGTCCATCCAATCAAAAACAATTATTAGCTGCTACTGACATTTAACTTGTGTGCAACTTCATTAGACTGCCCAGTGCTGCCCTCACTGCCTCCTCTAAATTGGTCCTTGCGTGCGCCGCCGAACAGCAAGCGATTATTTTCAACGTTTACAAGGTGCCTGAGCTGTAAAGAAAACTTAAGTGTAATGCCATGTGAAATTAAAAAGGGGTTGTACCTTCTGAGAGTCAGTTGATTCTGCATATACCACAAGCGTTTTATCTGTACTTCGAAAATAAACATCCTGTTCTGAATGAAGCCTCCCTTACTGTTTTCCATAACTCGTGAAGTCATTTCGCAAAACCCTTGGCATAATTTATTGACTTGACTGGCTGTAATTTATAATGGTGAGTTCCAACTGTTGCCTTGCGGTTAATCTAAGTTTTTTTTTTTTTTTAACCTAGCATTAAATAATTTAATGGTACTCGTGACTGGAACGGCTGATCTGGAACTTAGATGCGTTTTATAGAGTGGAAAATATAGTGGAACACAGGTTACGATGTTAGTTTCAAAGGGCAGCCCATAATTATTTGGACAATGCCGCACACACTAGTGGAGAAGTGGGGCGTAAATGCAGCTTGCCATCTTTTATTCCAGGGTGTCTCTTTAAAACACATACACACTGATTGTCAAAATACATCCACTACCCATATTGTAATCGCACCCTCTGCCATCTCCCTCCGACAGCGGCCAATCAGAAGGAGTCACTGAAGCCGCAGATGTTCTCCGTAAAGGAGGAGCCCCAATCGGGCGGTCCGCTGAGCCCGCCGCTCGCACAAACCCAGTCGGGCTTCGTCCTCGGCCCGGACAGGGTGGTGCGGACCCCCGAGGGCCCCCTCAAGCCCGAGGAAGACTGCCCCCCGAGCAGCATTCTGAGCCAGGACATCAGTGTCAAAGTGGCGTCTGAACTCCTCATGAAGCTCTCAGGTAAAGTCTGCACGTGCCTTTATGTGTCACATTCTCGCATGTTTTCAGTCCGGGATCAAGCAATCCAGAGAGATTGAGCTGAATTTTTAAAAGCCACTTTTCACTTTACTGTGAATAGTGTAGCCTGTAGGCATTGGAACTGTATCCACTCATGAATGAAGCATTTTAACGTGGACCGAGAGGGATGCATCCATTGCGACCTTTCTGCTTATATTCAGCGCATACCAGATGTATTTAGACTAAAGGATGACTGTTAAGGGCCAAAATTCTTACAGGGTTCATTCCAAATGGCTTCATATTTTTGTATCTCAAATTGAAGTCCAGAGTGTCTGCTTTATTTCTGAGGGAATTTTCTTCTGTGCCAAGTGAACTGAGTAATTATTATGGCCCTTTAAACTATGGCTGCCGTGTGAATACATCTGGACATCCAAGTACAGTACTGTGTAAAAGTTTTTTAAAGGGGACCTATTTTGCTATATTTCCAAGGTTATATTTTGATCTTTGACTCTCCTAGAGTACTCCTGACAGTTCAAAGCCCAAAACGGGGTCCTTATTTAGCTCATACTACCATCCTCAAAATGTGTCCATTGTAGTCCACTGAAGCGCTTTGGTGACTCTTCTGCTATGGCCCCCACTCCCTGTGTGCCCACTTTCTTCTGATTGGCCAGCTCTGTGGAGGGCAGAGTTGGGCGGGACGAGGCTGCAGAATGCAGTTTTCCGGGTCCGCCTCCCAGAGTGAAATGTGAGACACGTCTGCCATCTGATAAAGAAGTGACGGGCAAATTCCGCTATCTAACTCTATACTTGAATGTAGATCTAATGAAATGAACTTGTTCTAATGAACGCAGTGGCGAAAGTAGAGGACGCAGTGCGAAAATCTGGCTGCTCAAGCTCAAATTTGCTATCAGCTACAGTTTGCTATGGCAACAGTGGTGAGTACAGCAGTTCTTCTACTCTATAGCTAGGATGCAGGGAAAGCTAGAATCGACCCCATATAGACACATTCGTAGAACGGGTCGACATGCCCAAGTGTAGACCGGAGACCGTAGAAATCCGGTGGGTCTGAGTTTAATGGGAAACATAGACAGTGAGGAGCAGCTAAAAGTGGACCAACAGTTTATGGACTGCTTTGATGTGTATTATAAGGACCTGCTGGTTCGTGTGCATTAGCATGGTGTGTCGTTAGCATGGAGAAACGAACAGCTTCTGCGCTGGTATATGACAGAGGGGTGAAAGCTCCAGGCTTTAACTGCCTTTTCGGAAATCGCCCTTGGTAATGGTTTACTTATTGCCTCAGAATGACTAGCCTTTTACTCGCAGACTATGGACGCGTTTTGGATAGTGTGCGAGAGTTAGATAGAGCTCTGGTTATGTTTGGAGCATTATAGAAGTTTTACAGACCGTAAGTCCCGTTTGCGCGAACTGTGCTTATGTGGAGCTAGCGAATCGATAACTTTTACAGGAAAGAATTAGGTCTCCAAGACGAAAGTCGTGGAGACCTATTGTTATCGTCCTGTTTTCATTCTTATTATTTGTACTTTTTTTGTGCGCTTTCGTTTGATGTAACTACTGGGCCGATTTTTATAAAATTTTCAGAGATGATGGAGCATAATGAGGTGTCGGCACGTCACCTAAAAAAAATTTCATTTTCACTCTGCGTCAAGGGGGATAACTCAAAAAATAAAAATCTTTGGACCTCAATAGCTTGAAAACTATTCAAGATAATTTCACAAAACTTTCACCAAAATGTAGAGGACATCATTCCCCATTGATTGCATCCATAGCGGTTTCTGAGCGCCTGACTAGATTTTTTGCTATTCTGAAAAAACTGAAAATCTTTCGACATTTTCTAAATTTGACGGAGGTCCTCTTTAAAAATCTTCTTCTCACTAACGGCTGTAGTGACAAATATGTGTAATAGCTCAAATGAAAGCAGATAGAATTCTCTACTAAGTTATCGAGGCATTTTTCCAATTTCGTCTTAGAACTTGAATTATCTTCCTTTGAAAATGGCTCTTTTTGGAAAGTGAAATTTCTGGCAATTTTCTACTGCAGCAACCGATAACGATAACTGTGTGTTTCATAGCGCATTTTGAAGAAGATACATATATGGATTTAGGAAAATTACTTGAAAGATTTTCCTAAACACGATGTTCTGCTCTTATATTTGCTTGAAGAACCCCTAAAACCGAAAATTTCAATTTTGAGGGAACTTCGGAGGATCATGACTCATTAACTAATGATCCAATCAAAGTATTGTTAACATCATCACATACGCCAATGCAAGTTCTACATTTTCTATGTTATACCCTATTACTAAAATGTTGATATTTAAGCCATAAAATTTAGAAATATCATGATGGGGCCTGGAAATTGGGAAAAAAAAATTGCGTGTAGACAAGTCTGTCCTGCGAAAAATTTGTTTCGTGTCCGATGTGAAAGCAGCTTTATGGATAGTAAGCGACAGCTATAGAGAGCTCGCTTTTGTTATGAACATAATACAGCTTTTGCAGACTAAGTTCCGTTAGCGCGGACAAGTTGCTTATGTGGAGCTAGCGAATCGATCACTTCTACAGGAAATAATTTCCTATTTAATCTCCTCCTTTTTTGACTTTTTTTTAGCCACAACAACTTCTAAAAGGGGATGATATTATGTCACTGTAGTGCAGTGAAATCATTTGTTATACCAGACACATTAGAGCTTCTGTGTTTCGCATTGCTTTCATGGTAGAATCAGAGAGCTCGCCAAGACATTTGTGAAGTATCCGGCGGATCCCGGTCATGGATAAGTAAAGCGATCACGAGCAGCTGTAAACAAACCTAAACACACATCGCAAGCTCTGCAAAACCTATGTCTGGTCTAACTGTGCTTTTCAGCCTAACTTTGCAGACACACAAAGCACTTCTTCAGTTAGCTTCGACTGTAGGGGCAACAATCGGGTAACGTTGTGATGAAACTGTCACATTGATGCTTACGGAAGTAGCACAAGCATGCCGATCAGAATTATTGCATATAAGTTAACCAGGTGCATTTTTAATTGGCACTGCACGCGAACTAACATGCAGTAGCTGGTATCTGAGCGGTCATAACCACAGAGACAAACCCTTGCAATGCAGGTTTTACAGACGGCAAGTTCCGTTACCGTGGACAGTTGTACCAAGCATCCAGATTCCAAACAAGTATTAAAAGTTACCTTCAAATGAGGTTTATGTTCACACACCCCCTGTAGAATTTCCCCTGATATTACTCTTGCATATTTAGGACACAAACATTAGCAACAGTTACTTGGCTACGTTAGCCGCAGTGCTACAGCCATAATCAACTGGCTATCACGTCAGGTTGGCTTATGCAGTAAAAGCAACTTACAGCTTCTCTGTCTGTGAGTCACAGACAGTCGTGACCGATCCAGGATTTATCTTCAGATATTTTAGAAAACCTGCGCTTAAGGCCAGTTGTTAGTGCTAACTATTTTTAGCGGTCCTGCTAGCCAGCGTAACACGTTAGCTTCACTTACATTATTTGCTGTTATATCGTTACTTACAGCTTGTGGCACCGAGCGCTTGGTCAATGCAGTTGCTTCAGGTTTGAGAAGCAGCTGAAATGCTTATCCTGTGTGGAATTATACTTTATTGACAAAGCTGTCTTTGGTGAAATGCTGAGCACAAGCAGGTGACGTTCCCTTTGACCTTGGCTACTTGCTGCTATCAAACAAAAAAAGCTACCCACTGATTTCTGGTGGCATCTCCTTTTGGAAGAGAAATAGGTGTTTTTCTTTGCGTCGAAAAGTAAACGGACAATCAGCTTTGGGAGAGATACTGACAAAACTGCACCTCAAATGATCTTCTTTCGTATTTCCAAAAGTGCAGACGCTTCTAAGACATAGTATGACCTGCCGTTGTTCGTGCCTGCTAGAATCGTTTACGGTGTGGGCAGGTCCAGTGCCGTAGTTGGCTCTGGGTAGGTCTGTATTAATTAGACAGCACAACCTGACGTCAGGTTTTGCCTAGATCTCTTGAAGATCTCGGGAGGAGCTGTTCAGAGAGGAAATCACGTTCACAAAATCACGTTTTTGGATTACGGCAAAACCCCTGTATCTTATGTTTAAAAAGTTTTCAGAGGTTGAGTATGGACAACCAACATTATAACATTACTAATATGTATTAAAAGAAGGATCAGCATAATAGGTCCCCTTTCAAGCCATTTCGTTGGGCAAATATGCTTGCAAAAATGACAAAATTTACAGTTTATAATAACTGAGAAATGTGTTATACAGAGCTGTAAAGTGTTACAAACTAAATCCAATCAATATTTGGTGTGACCACCCTTTGCCAAAAAATTTGGGACACTGTCCTGGTGAGCTATAGTTCTCTAAGTTAATTGGCTTGTTGCTTACTCCAAGGAGAGTAGAAAATTTGCCTCCGTTCTTCTGCAGACTGATTGTCTCTTGTGTCAGTCCCTCCAAGAAATTGCAGACGGCCTTGATGATGTTGACATCAGGGCTCTGTCAAGGCTTTATTATCTGTATCCTTGTTTTTTAATGAAATACAAGCATTTATTTATAGAACTTCTCCTTAAATTAGCATTTGGAATTTGAAATTAACTTTTTATTTTCAGCAAGTCTAATGTGGAAAACAAAAATTAAACATCTCAAGCAGCTTTAATTAAAAAAAAAAATGCAGGATGTCTAGGACTTTTGCACAGTACTGGGTAGATGGAAAGAGTTGAAAGACTGCACACCAGCTTGAGTCAGCGCAGTAGGGTGCATATCATGAGTCAGACCGTGCGAGCAGAGCATTCTTGACGTGCCGTTAGACCGCTTGCCCCTGGTCTGTGTTCACGGCCCCCCTGCACGTGGCGTGGGATTGTGGGCACGCGTGGGTGAGTGCCTGGCCCCTGAACCTCCTCTTCCTCTCCACCTCTGGCTTCTTTTTTTCTGTCCCCATCCCCCTGCCCTCCGGTTTCATGCTTGGGGCTAATTAAGCTTCATCAACCACCACCAAAGAGAGGATACTGAATGCGACGGTGGTTTGCCGAGAGTTTTGCGGCTAGCTTAGAGGCAGGTGACCAGGGAGCCACTGTCGCCTCCCATTAAGAGTAATGTGTGAAAACAAGATTGCTATGGAAACACAGTTTGAAGGAGGTCTTAAAGTAATTGCGAGCCACTTCTGTCATCCGCACTGCATTAGCGGCAGCATTGAGCGAGAACGCGCTCGCGGCTAGCCGTCGAGGCAAGTTGCATGACCCCTCAAACTGGGTCGCAGTTTAAGCTAGCGTGTTTCAGGAGGGCCTGTTAACTTGCATGCTCATTAAGCCTGGAAACTGTTTAATTTGTGTCTCCATGCTGATTGAAGCAACAGTCATTTAATCTTTGTGTTTGATGATCCATTGGTCCCCTACACTGGGTGGCCAGTCTGCTCGGCCCAGTTCCCAGGGGGATGGTTATGTCAGATGATTCTATCCAATCAGCAGTTCTTCACCCACTCTGAAATGACATCACAACACCTCCTAATGCTCCCAGTTCCTATTAGTCACATTTTTAAACAATGCATAGGCACACCAAAGATGCGTATGCCACTTTCCCTCTGGAATGTGAATTTTGACACTCAAATTGGATGTCAAATATGCAAATAATCAGTGAAATGTCAAATTTACCATCATCACCCCCCCACCACACACTGCTTATGAACCACAAGAGAAATGATGGATCAATTGCTTGTTAGTCAGACTCTTCAGAGGGTTATGGGTGAATAAAATGTCGCACCCCTTAGCTGATTTCACTTAAAAAGACTTGCCCCCCTTGAATCAATATGGGGTTAGTATACTCTACTTGCTCAAGAGTGCAAGGACCACACTGATTCTTACAGTGGCTTCTCTGGGCCTTAATAATGACCTTCTTAGTGCATTAAATACCCAAACCATAGCACTTAATCAACACAATGTATAGAGGATGGGCATTTTTGGTCTGGAGGGCCAGTGTGTATGCAAGTTTTCATTTCCACCAATTACCTTGACTGGTCGAAATTGTGGAAACAAATATAGGTTTGAACATGGATTATATTGCAGTAAAATGTTTAATTTTGGGAGATAAGCACAGGCTGTGGTGAGCTTTTCAAGAAATGCCGGTAAAATGTCATGTTTCATAAACGGTTCAGCTAATTGTGTAATTAAGGGCCAGACGTTGGAATGAAGGCCAGTAACATTAGCAGCCCACCTCTGCTATATAGGCTGCACAAGAGACCCAGGGTCACGGACATAATGCAGATTTCCATAATATATACTGCTCCCCTCCTACCTTCCCTGAATAAAACAAAAAGATTGCTATTGAGGCCAGACAGATTTCTCATTTGAAGATTTGCCAGAGGGGTGAGAAAATATCACGAGCAAAAAGTAGGTTAACGAGTGAATATTGTTTTTAACTGAGGAAGAGAAATAAGATTGTAAATCTCATTACAAGAACAATGTATGAGGCACTTTTTAATCCCCCATGGAAATCCCCCTGTTATCAGTACTTTTGTCTTCAGTACTGTGTAGACTACTTGGCTACAGTCATTCCTGGTTTACATTTGGCACTGGGATGCTGGGTGTTGTGTGTTAGGTGATGGGGTGCTTTGTTCCATAAGTATTTATTGGGGTTAGTGTGACGGGTAACAATCGGGTTGTTTCTGGTGCTCATGTGGCGTGGACATGCCACGACTCACCACTGAGATGGACTGCAGGAATAAAGCCAGGCAGTCTTTCCTTTATCTTGCATTTGAGGTTTGAGGTGTCGTGTGAGCGCTGCTCGCGACCTTTGAAGCGCGTGAACTTTTCATCCCATCCGCCATTCCAGTCAACCCTCCCATCATCGAATGCAGAGCTGCCCCTCACCCATCCCTTTTGCACAGTCCCTTCAATTCGTATCCCCGGATCCGCTCGCCCTCTGACGCACAGCAGGGTTCAAAAGTGACCTGGCTTGATGAAGTAGGAGAGGAAAATTAGTATAATCAATTTTAGTAATAAAACCGTTTCATTGTAGGATAATGAAATGCATAATCACCGACAAAATGGCGACAAAACATTTGACACTGCCCCATTTTGTATTGAAACTGAATGCTTGTTGAATCCAAATTGGAGGGCTAAAGGAGATTTGGTTTCTGATAAGGGGGCATGCTGCTGGTTAGCATCTGCCATTATTTTATTTTCACACTCTGTGTACTGTACTGCTTCTGCAAATTAGGCCAATAAACAATGAGATCTGTAATTGCGCACAAAAGCGCTGCCCGACGGTCTCAAACAGGCTGGGTCTTGCACAAGCAATTCATGTTTGTTAATGGTGAAATCGAGCTTAATGAGCTTTGTTACGGCACAGCAAATGGAGTAACTTACAAGGGTCTGGTGCAACGGTCTCCTCTTCTTAAAATTTACTGAGCAGTACAGGGCTCTGTTGTTCTTGTAAATAAGGCAGGCATGCACCTCAGATGATTTGATGAAAAGGGCCAGAATTCTCACTGAACTCCAGGCCAATAAATAGTACATGAAATTGTGAATTAAACTTTAAAGCAAAGTCTGTAAAGGGGATTGGATGGGTTTAAATCAGCAGTTTTTCTTGAGTTGCGTTTAATTCATTTAGCTGTCCCTCCTCTGATTGACCAGTCCCATTTCTGTTATATTCTGGGATCGTAATGCTCTGTTTTTAAGGAGTAATTCACCTCATGGCCTCTAAAGTAGTGTACACTGCTCAAATTTCCAGTGTAAGTAGAATTCAGTAGAATTCACAGTTCACAAGAATGGTCTTACCATGTCAATATAACTGGCCAGAGCATCACACTAGGAGGAAGACTTCACTTTTCATTTTATCCCACCTCTTTGATTGGTTTGGGACTAAAAGCTCTTAAAGTCAGAAAATCATAGTTCTGTATCTCAGTGACTGTGTGATTCGGTGGCAATGAACAGGAAAAGCAGGTGATGCCACGTTATGGACGTATGCTGTAGTCTGTACCCTCTCAAGTGGGCAAGGGGACAGGGCTACAAATAAGACTCTTAATCTTAAAATGGAGGGTTTAATAAAACACTAAATGGAGCCCGGGTAGCATGTGGGTAGCTCATGGTCATCATACCAAGATTAAGCATTGGAATCTGGCCTGTGGCTTTTGCCTGTGGAGTTTGCATGCTCTCTTTGTGTTCGCATTGGTTTCATCCAGGTACTCCGGTTTCAGTCCACAGGCGTGCATGCCAGGAGACTCCAAATGGCCTGTAAGAATGAGAGGGTGAGAGTTGTGGTAGAGCCTGGTCAGCTGTCCAAGGACTGTCCCAACCTTTTGCCCGTAGTAGGCAGGCGCAGACTCCTGCTCCCCTGAGATACGGTGTAGGCTAGATCTTGAATGGATGGATGAATGGAGCTTTATTGAACTTGGACTGTTCGGTTTTCAGCTTTCGTACTCTTTTTCTTCGTGCTGATGAAAACGATCTGATAACTTTTTTGTCATTGCATCACCAGTTGTAATATTTCTGTGGATTATCATAATCTTTAGATGTGTGCAGGTATGAATTGAAGCCATTGACCTTTATTTGGAGAACGGTGGGCACAAATGTTGCATTTCATTTTGAGTATAATGACCCATTAACTGAAATTAAACATGAATTTGAAGTGAGAAAGTGAAAGCAGTCCAATAGTGAAAGCAGTCCAATAGTAACAAGCAGGAACCCTTGAGGACAATAAAGTGCAGCAGGCTGAGGTATGATATTTATCATTTTACAATTTATTATTTTTGGCATGCCACATAATTTTGCATGTTTGTTCGCAGTCAGTCTACTGTGTGATGCAATGAACTTCCCTACCTGTACTGTAGGGGTAAGTAAAGGGTGTTTTGCACTCAAACACATTTGGAGACATCAATGTAGTGTTAATGACAGAAATAACAATACAAGTAAAACAAACATTGTATGACAGTTGTATGAGTGGTAGTTTTAATGCTGTTGGACATAGCTTGTCCAATATTTGATGATTCAAATCTAAAAATTGAAAAATATGAAAGTGTTAAATCAAATATACGAGACATCCCAATGGATGGATTCTGTTGGGAGGCTACAGTCACATTCAGGAATGTCTCAGCGGTTTCTTAGTGCAGTTCAGATGTTCTTATTGCGAGCCTGTCCTTATGTGCCACTGATTATAACGGGTGAGTAGTCTGGGGGAGTCTGTTCCCGCACTAGCTGCAGGCAGCTTATTAGCGGATTAGCGCTCTGCTAGTGGTCAGGGAGCCCAGCACTGCTGTGGCACAGACAGCCTTGAGACTCCACACGGCAAATGCATAATGTTGACTGGGTTCATCTCATCTCTGCCGAAGTAAACACCACCCTCAGACCCACCCAACCCCCCCCCACTGTCCTTCATCACTCACTTCAACTACCAAGGGAGCAAAATTTTTTAGATTGATAATCATCCTCGCTCCACTCGGTGGTCGTGCTGAGGGTTGTACGCCACACCTTCGATTGCCCGGCTCCTGAAAGAGATCGCTTACCTTTGTAAAAGAAAGAGCCATTCACCAGGAGGTTATTTTTAGCTTAGAATTTGTCTAACCTTTTTAATCCAAGAAGAGCGTAGTATTGGGGTTTAGCTGGCTCAGAACTATTCGGAAAGTGCATTTTTTTCTGCAGAAGAAAAGGTCGAAAGCCATTATATGATCATTATTAGTAGCTGGCTCAAAATGGAAGACCTGCGGTACATCACCTCAGTCCACTGGAGTGGCCCACTTGTGTCCCCTCCATTTTTAATGGGAACAGCCTCTTCATGGCTTGCAAGCTCAAAGTCCGGAAGCCTCTAAGAAATTCTTTCAATTAGTCTTTGTGTGTGTGTGTGTGTGTTTGTGTGAATGAGTGTCTATGTGTAAGAATGTGCGAGATTGTGTTTTCCTGTTGTATTCTTCCCCTTGTAAGAAGTGAAGGATCGCAAGATTTCTTTATCCTTCTGGGGATGTTTTCTGGTCCATATCTGGTAACTGAGCTATCGTAGGGTGAGTTAAGGTTGGGGTGAGGCATTCAGGAATGAATGTAAGTCAATGGCATGTCCCCACAAAACATGAAAGTGTGTGTCTGAATGTGTCTGTGTGCGTTCTCTTCCATCTCATTCTGAATTTTACGAAAAATTCTTTAAGCACAGTGTGCCCTACATGAACCCTCTTTGGTATTTGGAATTTGCGTCCCGCAGATTAAGACACGCTAAAAATTAGCTTGGTTGTGGCGATAGCGCTGACTCCTGGTGCATTCCTTCTCCCATTCTCTCTCTAGAAAACAACAAGGATGCACATGTTTCCACGGTCACCGTGAAGACCGAGCCCATGGAGGTCGACCCACCGGACCAGAGCCCTCAGCCTCCAACGCGGCTCCTGGGCCTCAGCCCTTTACCTGTATGCGAGAAGACCGAGCCCCTGCCGAGCCTCACCGACAGCCTGGCCCTCCCCCAGAAGATCCTCTTTTCCCAGGACATATCCATCAAAATGGCCTCCGAGCTCCTGTATCAGCTGTCAGGTAAGGGGCCACAGCTATTCCAGGCCAGGAAAGGTTCAATCTTGCCTGTTTATCTCTCCAGGTTTGGACCTTATGTACATTATACTGGGCTTGCAGATTAATAATGTGCTCCTGGTCACTTAGGGTCAAATGAATCCCTTGAGACATGTGCATAACCTTTATTTTTACACTGCTTGGGCATTTGCACTTTCCTCTGTTTCATCATAGTAAAATTACTTTTATTTGTTATTAATCAATGAGAAGAATATAATTTATTATCCCCTGCCACAAAGAGTGAGGGGGATATAGGTTTGAGCTCCCCCGTTTGGCCGTCCGTCCGAGATAAAGGGGACAACTTTTCTCAGAAACTATTAGAGATAGGACAACTGAATTTGGTGTGTAGCTTCAGACCATAAAGGCTTTGATGGAGTTCAAAAATAAGATATGCTCGATTGTTTTTCCCACAGTTATTTCCCTTGTGGCATTTCTGGGAGCCTCTGTTCATAGTACCTTTAAAGAAGCCATTTTGGCGGAGGGATGTTGTTGACCATGTCTACTTGTTTGTCTTGTGCTTTGAAATGTTTAGCTAGAGACAGATTGGTCTACATTTTCCAAAAACTGACATTTTTGGCCAAACTACCAATTGTGTATGTTTTTTAATGTCTAATTATGACCCATTCATGTTATTTGCCATTTTTGTCTGTCAGAAAAAGTAAGCAAAGCAAACAACCACAAAGACACCAACATGCTGGGCACTAAAAGGTGAGCTCAAGTAGAGAAATGACTTGCTAAAGTACTGCTCAAAAATACAAAGCTTTTAAAGAAGAATTTAAGTGACAGTGCAGTGATTCGATGGCGCAATATCTAGTTATCATGTCGCAGGTATGTAAGATGACAATGTTGTTGATTTCTGTCTTCTAGTACTCATTAAGATTTTCTAACTCTTTTGTATGCTTTATAATGTCAGAGCTTTGTAAGAAGGTTGTTAACGGAGTATTTGTAGATGCATTTTTGCAGTGACTATGCTTTCATTTCCAGCCAATTTGAAGACCGCTTTGTACAATCGCCCTACTTGTCCTGCTCCAAGGATCCAGTTCCTAATGAAGCCAGTTCATCTGGCAGCGCAGTCAGCCACGGTGAGTTTAGCTGCCTTTTTCCATGACCTATAGAGTCTTCAGATGGCCCCCTGAGACCCTGAACTGTCCCCCAAAATCTTATGCCCTCATTTTAAACCCTTCAATACCGAATGCAGTAATAGGAATCAGAGTTATCCATTGGATAAATGTCATTTTTGTGACTGTAATACGGAATTGACCCAAATGCAGGGGTTTCTGGGGACCCATATGTCCAAAGTGGATATTTGCAAATGCTGTGGTACATTAGTACCATTAGTTATTATTGTGTCCCATTAGTATTGAAATGGTTAAACCCCGTTTTGTCTTCTTGAAACGTGAACTGTCTTCTTAAACTTCTTAAACTGTCTTCTGTCTTCTGGCACATCCACTTGAACCTTGTGCTGTTCATGTATATATGGAGGTCCAAGACTTCTCAAATCAAAAAAAGTTTGACCCCAGGGATCAGATTAATGGAAACCAGTATCATAAGCAATAGACTATTCTAAAGTGTATGGATATAACTTGTGGCTATTTTCTTTAAGCAAAGAAGATTTCTCAAGCCATTTTGACCCTTGGGCCCTGCCCCTTAGCCCCTGGGTAAAGGAAACTGTCAAAAATATCATAATATCATCTCATTCTTGTAATGTCAATCAAGTGTGAATGATTTCCAGTAGAAATTAAACAGAATATACCCAAAAGTATCATTTTCCTAGAAACTATAGTAAACTTGACCCCCTCCCCAGGGGCAAACATGGAGCCTGGGGGTCATGAAATTCACAATTTTTTTAAAGATAACTGGTTTCCAGCATGTTCACAAACCAGATCGAATCAATCTGGTTTTCGAACTCGTCCAAAATCTTATGGATATAAGCCTGCATACAAAGTCTCCAAAAATTGGTTTATAAATACTTAACGCACGACGACGGACAAACGGGGATCGCAATAGGTCACGCCTTCGGCTCAGGTGACCTAAAAATGCATAATAAATAAATTAATAAAATGATTCAATAAATACATGAAATGATAAAGAAGGAAATGTTGAAATAAAAGGTTCAATTTATCAAATAAATGTTCTGGTTAATTTATAAATGTATAAATAAATATGCAAAGAAATAAAAATGAATATTTAATATTTATTTGTCAAAGTGCTTATTTTTGCATGAATTTATCCTCCGATTTAATATTTCCTTTTTTGATTACATTTATTTCTACCATTATTTATTGCCCTATTTATCCATTTCTTTTTTTGTCCCCCGCCGCACGGATCGTGCAAAGCGGCAGGAAATAGTATTCACGACCGTCCGTCCGTCCTGAATCCTTGTCAGCGAGATATCTCAAGAACGAATTGACTAATTTTCTTCAAATTTGATGTCCACATGTATTTGGGTGATACCCCGGCGCCAGTCAATTTTGGTGACCTTCACGTCACTCAAGGTCACACCAAGAGATTGCTCATTTTGACACGATTTCACATTTTGTGGCAGGGGACAAAGACACGTTAGTGGCAAATACTTGTTTTACTCCGTGTCTGCATCCGTCACCGATCCTTCGTGTTAACGCGATTACTTATTTAGCATTTTAGAAATCCTTTTCAAATTTAATATGCCATAAAATCTCAGCAAGTCAGAGAAATGGCTTTACTTTGTGCTTTGTATTATTAGTAATACAAATCAAATTTTTTGTTTTCAATCACGCTGTTAAAATTGGGGACGTCACTTATAACCGCCACGTTGGTTGATATACAAAGCATTTAAAAGCCATATTCTGAGAGAGTGGCACTGGCAGTGGAGTTGCCATCTCAGAATTGTATGAAATTAGTCAGAATGGTACCCATACATGTGTAATGGGAAATCCCAGAGCTTGAGCTCACAATTTTTATCAGTATGGCTATAGCCACCTAGAAGTTGACAAGTCAGGCAACAAAATGTGCATTTTTGAGGAAAAATACCTCAAAAAATAATTTTTGATGGAATATTGTTGGATAACTGCTTCAATATGCCAAAGAAGTTATGGTTGTATCTGATACTGGGTTACTCGAATCTTTAAAATGTGAAGGCGCTACCTGGTGATCAAGTTGGTTATAAGTTCGATGACAAGAAATCTGTGAACAACGGGAGAAAATATTTTTACAAATTCAGGCTTATATAAATTTTTAAACCAGACAATTGCCAAATTCATCTTACCTGTTTCCTTTTCAAACATTAAAGGAGAGAGAAATTTTGAGGTATTTAGTCTGGCACTTTCATTGTTTTTCTGACATATTTGCTCACAATGTCGGGTGCGGGCGCGGGCTGATTTTTTTTCCTGTTTGTGCAGTGGATTAACTCTTTACTCCCTAGTAGCTATCTTAGACTGCTGCCCTAGCCGCCACTGACCCCTGGTGCCCTAAGACAATATGGCTTGTGTAGCTTTCTTAATACTTAATATTTATTTGCCAAATTTTCTGAACTTGTTCCAAATAGTTTAATCCTTATTCACACCAAAAATTAATTAAAATTAAATTAAATTAAATTGTCTTTTGTCCAGTCACATCACATAAACTATTTTCAAGTTTGTTTCTATTCTGTGTTTTATATTACATTGTGTTATTTGATTTCAAATTAAGCTAAAATTGCTCAGGAAATGAATCCTTGTGGTATGGCTTGAAACACTGGACACACAAATTCACACCGCACTGTTCACACCCTGTCTTGGGTTCTTTTCTCAAGCCACTTTTTGAGCATTGTTTACAGGTACGTTTTTTGCCTAAATCAACAGGCCAATGTAACAATCCTCTGTCTGTCTGCCTCTCGGGTATCATCTCCCTCTTCCTTTCCCCCCAGTATGTCCCAAGAAGCTGATGAGTTTCTGTCTAAAGTCCATTTGACTTCAGGTCTTCTGTCTCCTTGTCCTTGTCTGAAGTTCATGATTTGGGGATTCCTTCATCAAGATAAAACATATGGCAATATCGATGATAAACCATAACAGATATTTCCACCACTTCTTACATTTTTACCCCTCAGCCCTCAAGGCTGACGGGGTATTGCTATCCTTCGTGGGGTTGGGCGGGCGTGCGTGCGTGCGTGCGTCTCCAAAAACTTAGTCATAGGGCTGAGGGGTATTCCGTGCATTGCACGCCTATTTTCTGTTTATGCAGTAGGTGGATCTCAGTTGATCTGCTCTGTCAACACCATTCATATTTTGAGTATATGTCCTGATGGCATTTGGACATGGAACATCAACTGTCCCGTCCTTCTGTTTCCGCTGCACAGTTGTTTGTTCTGTCGGATCAACATTTGTTGTTAGAAGGAGAACAGTTCCCTTGTCGTGCCATGCTGTTGCCACAAGATTTCCCTTTTGTCTCTGTACCAAATCTCCCTGTTTTTTCAGTTTTGCACTGACAACAGCACATGGAAGTCCTTTACGGTTGGCCCGAGCTGTTCCACATGCGTATGTTTTATTTCGAAGGAGTTCTTCAAAAAGTGGGACTGTTGTAAAATAATTATCACAATAGACGTGATGGTTCTGGCCCCAAATTTCTCTCGTCAAGTCCTTGACAACTCGCTCTCCCAAACCCTTTTCAGCAACATTATTTTCTCGCCCGGTGTATACTTGAAAATCTTTCACGAAGCTATTGTTTGGGTCGGCTCGCATCCATACTTTTATCCCGCGTTTCGTCGGCTTCAGGGGGATATACTGCTTGAAACCAAGACGACCAGTATAGGCAATCATGGCCCGTCTATTGATGTTCCTTGTGGGGATGATACTGTGATCTTAGTTTTTCCCTGACACTTTCCAAAACTGGTCTAACCCGTGCCAGTTTGTCATGACCAGGCTGTCCTTTGGGTGGATTTTGTGATGAATCACATACATGGAAATACTGGTGAAGTTTGTCCATTCTGTCTCTTGTTATTCTTTCATTTATACCTGTTGGTCGGAACAAACTGTCCTTTGTAAATACATATCTTGATTTGGGGCAACAACGATCCCCATGATAATATGAAATGCTATGTAAGACCGCATTTCTGCATAATTTGTGTCATACCATTTGTTGTCTGGGCCGTTTTTTTCTTGTACTGCCCTGGTGTACCTGTTCGTTTCGTCGGCAAATGTTTGGGATAATGAATCGTCAACGATCAAATGGAAAAAGTCAATTTCCGTCCTAGTTTCGTCAAGAATTGTTACTGGTCCGGGATTCCCAACAAAATTGTCAATATCTTTAGCAGTGAGCTGATATGTCCACATATCTGCGTCTGGTTCCTGAGCTTCATCATCCATGAGCTTTATCGGCATTGTCTTTTTGAACTCTGAACAGTCTTTCTAGGGGTACATCATCGTCACTGTCGTCTAGATCGTCTTCAAAATCACTCAGATCGATGTCTGAAACTTCCTCTAATAACCTATCTAGTCCATCCTGAGCTAACTCTGAATTGTTTGCAGTAAAACCATCAAATTCTGACCCACTACCATCGTTAGAATCAATGTTTGTTTGTAAGGAAATCTCATTCATAAATTGCGTGAGACTTCGACCTTTATATTGTAAAATGACCAATGAAAGAACGGCATATCGTTTTCGGAAGTTGTATAAAGTTTATTCGACCCTTTCTGATTGGCTGGTATTCAAGGTTTTCCTCTGGAATGTCACATCTCAGCCAATTATGCATCGTTTCACAACAGGTAAATACCACGACTGTAGTCGGGATTCGCTGGCTGAAGCTATGCGTTTATCACGCCTGTAGTCAGGACTCGCCTGCACAGCGACCTAAATTATCACGACTGTTGGCGGTATCAGGGAGTAAAGGGTTAACATTAATGACCACACACCTGTGGGGATGGGTAGACCATCAATTTAAACCTTCCTTTGAGCTAAACAAAAGACACCAGAAACATCTTTGGCACTCTGCTCCATCTTGGAGCAGAGAATACAGACATTTTGACAAAATCTCCAATGCACCTATTTGCAGTGATATTCTCGGGCCCATAATAGTGTTAACCAAGAAGATAGAGCCTTGAAATTAGCTGAGTGTCCAGCCTTTCAAGATCCTTTCATTTGCCAAGGGAAGTTCTATGGCACTCTTTGGCAATGTCTCGATATAAGGGGACGAGTGCTCAAAAATATATCAGTATAGGGGGTACTATTACCAATATGTCAGAGCTGACCAAACCAGACATGTTCCACAGAGAAGTTTCTTGAAATGGAATGTATGTCTTATGTACATTGTGAACACACTGATTTTGTTTGTCTGGGGATGTTAAGCTTCTGAATCAATTCTGTATCGATGTTTTTTTCAGGCATAGGACCACCATGGGGCGAACATCCGAGTTAAACCGTTTCCTTTATTAAACCTCATGTAGTCTTGATCGAAAGTGCCAAACATCAAAGGGCATGAGAAATGCTTCCGGAAAAAAAGACTTGACCGTTTTGGCGACACGCTGCACGGAACCAAGTAAAAGACTACAGAATCGTCTCCTTTAAAGCATTTGGGTTACTCTAATCTTGTCCCTGTTTACTTTGCTCAATTAGCAATCAAACCGGAGATTCTCTTTTTTACTTTGCGGAATGAGTAGAGCTGTTTATTAAGACAGCATGTTCGATTGCGGTATTCTGAAAGTTAAATGGGCATGGATTTGCAAGAGCGCATATTCGGCCATTTCATGTGATTGTGATCATTCATAGCTCACATTCACGTTTCATCTGCTTTAATATTTTCCACCTTGTGTATATTTTAGACGCTTAAAATCCAGGGCAATCTGAAAATGAATCATCAGGAAGAAGCCTGAGTTTTGATTTCGCTAATTGCAGGTGCTCCGCCCGTCCTTAAAGGGATAGTTCACTTTTTTGAAGTGGGGTTGTATAAGCTACAAATTGCCACTACTTACTGTATATTGGATGCAGTAGAGAGCTCTCTGATCTCCTCCAGGTAGCCGCACCAGTGCATCGTGCTGGCTGGAAATTAAGGCGATACACTGTTGGAAACGGGACCAGGGAAACAGCGTATTTTTGCAGCCTAAAAGAGGTCCTACCAGAAAATAATACACCATTTCAATTGTACGTTATATTAAAAAGAATTGCAGTGCTTTACCTGCTCGGAAAAAACACAGTTGCTCTTGAACTAACCAACTAACATATTCTATCGGCGTAAACTGCGCGCTGTAGTGATAAGCGGTTTGGGTCAGACTGAGCGGTTTGTGGCAGAGACAGCATTTAAATGACATAGAATTACGTCTCAAATTTAAAAAAAAAAAAAATCCCTATAATAACTAGTACAGCAGATACACAGTATGTGGCTGTGTAGACCCTATGCGATGTCAGTTGGTGCCGCAATGTTACATTAGACATTTTCAGGTACAGCAATGCTCTTCAGCATGCACCGCTGAGATTCCCCTGAATGTTGCCTTACAAAATCCTCTGGAAAAATGAATACTGCAAACACAGAGCTCTTTTAGGGATACAGATAACATATCAATATCCATGTTGAGCGCAGCTAGCCACAGCTGCCGAAGTCCATCCCACAGAGGAATGCGGTGGAAGCTGTAAGTGCTCCAGGATACAGCTTTGCTTTCACGTCCAGGAAAGCAACACTCACCGACCATTTTCGAAATATTTGCACAAGTTTAACGACCGTCCGTCCTCGCAACCACGGTTAAGCCGCTTGCACACTGGGCACAAAACAAATTTTTCGTAAGACAGACTACATTCAAAGTCAATGCGCATTTCACGTGTATTCGCATCTTCACATTGACTTTGAATGTAATCTGGTGTGCGAAAAATTTGTTTCACATCCTGTGTCAAACAGCTGATCCCTACAGTGCGCAGTTAACTTCAATGCGCCACCCGAGGACTACGTCATTTGGTTAGTTCAAGAGTAACTGTGCTTTTTTTAAAAGCAGGTAAAGTGCTGCTATTCTTTTTAATATAGTGTACAACTGAAATGGTGTATTATTTTCAAGTAGGACCTCTTTTAGGTAGCAAAAATACGCTGTTTTCCTGGTCCCGTTCACAACAGTGTATCGCCTAAATTTCCACCCAGCATTATGCCCTGGTGCGACTACCTGGAGGAGATTAGAGAGCTTTCTACTGCATCTAATGTAAGTAGTGGTAATTTGTAGCTCATACAACCCCACTTCAAAAAAACTGAACTATCCCTTTAAATCTGCTGCCATGTACTTGGCCTAAATAACAATCAAGAAATTTTCTCAGAATTATAACCTATAACGATTAAGATGTGATGTGAAAAGCAGACAAACCTAACTAACTGGGATACGTGTTTAGATTGAAAGAATGCCAATTTGAATAATTAGAAAAAAATCTCACTGAGTTACATCTCTCATTGTAGCATTTTAGGACATTATTCAAGATTAATTTAAAACAGATTTGTTATAAGATCGACCTGGAGTTTAAGCGTCAAAAAAATACACCAGGTGGAAAACATTCTGAAAAGCGGATTAAATGTGAATGTGAGATATAAATTATCACAGTCGCACGAAATGCTGTGGCAATGGCAATCGTGTTCAAGCAGCGCTGTTCTATGCCCATTTAAATTTCAAAATGCAGCAATCAAGCATGTCTTAATAAACAGTTCTACTCATTTAACTTGGAGTAAACGAACCCACCATTTGATTGCTAATCAGGCAAAGTAAAGGGGGAACAGGTATACATTTCTTAGAGTTGCCTAATTGGTTAATAGGATGACGATTTTGTTTTCATTTGCTTGGCTCCTCTCAGCACATAGCTGAAAAATACTGATGTCAGTCAAGTTTTTTCCGGAAGCATTTCCCATACCCTTTGATGTTAAGCACTTTCGTTCAGGACATCAAGGGCGTTAATAAAGGAAAAGGGAAAGCTCGGATGTTTGCCCCATGTTAGAAGGTGGTGTTACTACACGATAAAACATCGATTCAGAATCGTTACACCCCTATGTTTTGCCACTATGTTGGTTTAACTAGTCATGCCAATAGGTGGCGCTCCACCGTACCACCTTATTCAGATCTCACAAAACCAGACGTGCCACAGAGAAATTTCTTGAAATAAAATATGTGCAATGTGTACATAGTGAAAACACCGATTTTGCTTTGGCAGTTGGCTGGTTTAACGAGTTACAGAGATACTATGTGAAAGTATACTGAGCAGTTTGCATATCAGGCTTAGCGGAGGAGTTTAATGCAGGTAACTCCTGGGGTAAAAAAAGGGATTGGAGTGAACTTGTTCATATTCTAAACTGTGTTCGAGCTCGGCTTGCTTGTGAGTATTCAACAATTGCCATCTAGTGATAGAATATTTTGACTGCGTGCATAAATTTGCAGCGCTGTGTCTGTGGGTGGACACATCTGCACAAAGGGGTGAATAAACCAATTAATTTCATGTTGCCTCATATGCTAGCAATATCAGGTTGAAATTTTGCCATTTGATTCTCTCAGTTATACAAGTTGATACTACAGAATCATCGCCGCTTCATCCATGTCTGCCATATTCAGTCCGCCACAGATTCTTTGAGTTAAAATGAAAATTGAAAAACTATTTCAAGTTTAATATGCCTTTTGATCTTATCAAGACCGAGTACCTGATTGATTTTGGGCTTTGTTTTATTAATAATAAATAGGGCTAGGACTTTAACGCGTTAATTTTGATTTAATTAATTACAGAAAAAATAATGCGTAAAAAAAATGAATAAATAAAATATCGCACTTAATCGCACCTTTATCAGTTCCCTAATTTCTGGAACGCCGGTAACACTGATACACACACTTCAGCCCGTCCGTCTGTCCGTAAAGTGGCGTTAACATGATAACTCTAGAAGAAAATGGTTTTCAGATCCCATGTTGTGCATTTAAGAAAGTTACATTACATTATGATCACGTTTCCTATTCCGTATCAGTGACCTTGACCTATTATTTTTTGACCTTGCAATTAGCAGGGCAAATATTGGTACTTGATCTATTTTTTTCAAACTTGATTTACAAGCTCAAAATTGTACACTGTGGTGTTTTGCGGCATTCTCTTTAATCTGATGGTCAAATTTTATGGATCCAGTTTCCTTGCCAACTTTCACGTTGACCAGAATTGACCTCCTTGAAGGTCACAGGGTACATATTTATTTTGGCAATGGGAGACCGTGGGCCTCGCAGCCAGTTTGGTGCATTTTGAGTTTGCACTAATCTGAGAATGTAATAGACAGATGAAAAATGCACGAATAAATGTAGATGAAAAATAAGCATTTTTGTTGTTTAAGTTCGCGCATATGTCTCTTCATTGATTCAGTTGTCAGCCAATATTTATTTGAATGGAAAAACTTTGCTGATTGTGTTAAATATTGTTATTTGATAAAAATGCAATTTATTGAGATTAATTAATTACAAGGCTTATAATTAATTAGATTAATTTTAAATTTAATTAGATTTTTTAATCGCGTCCCACCACTAATAATAAATTAAATAATTTAAATACCACCTGAATTCCATCATATTGCCTTTATGCAATGCTACCTTGAAATTTTGCCATTTCACTCATTGTGTCATTATGAATTATTCTTGAATACTTATCCAAAAATATAAATGGATTTAATATTAAGTTGAGTGGTTAATCTATTACTGACCACATAAAAAATAGTTTATTGTATTTTTTACAAGAGCATCCAATTTAACAATGCAGTTGCTGTTAGCTAACTGCATTCCTCCTTAGCTGTTGCTACGTATTAACTGTGGTCCCGAAAGCGTAACGCTGACTTAATGCTTTATCATTGTAGCCCCACAAAACCAGACGTGCCACAGAGAAATTTCTTGAAATAAAATATGTGCAATGTGCACATAGTGAAAACACTGATTTTGCTTTGGCAGTTGGCTGGTTTAACGAGTTACAGAGATACTATGTGAAAGTATACTGAGCAGTTTGCATATCAGGCTTAGCGGAGGAGTTTAATGCAGGTAACTCCTGGGGTAAAAAAAGGGATTGGAGTGAACTTGTTCATATTCTAAACTGTGTTCGAGCTCGGCTTGCTTGTGAGTATTCAACAATTGCCATCTAGTGATAGAATATTTTGACTGCGTGCATAAATTTGCAGCGCTGTGTCTGTGGGTGGACACATCTACACAAAGGGGTGAATAAACCTATTAATTTCATGTTGCCTCATATGCTAGCAATATCAGGTTGAAATTTTGCCATTTGATTCTCTCAGTTATACAAGTTGATACTACAGAATCATCGCCGCTTCATCCATGTCTGCCATATTCAGTCCGCCACAGATTCTTTGAGTTAAAATGAAAATTGAAAAACTATTTCAAGTTTAATATGCCTTTTGATCTTATCAAGACCGAGTACCTGATTGATTTTGGGCTTTGTTTTATTAATAATAAATAGGGCTAGGACTTTAACGCGTTAATTTTGATTTAATTAATTACAGAAAAAATAATGCGTAAAAAAAATGAATAAATAAAATATCGCACTTAATCGCACCTTTATCAGTTCCCTAATTTCTGGAACGCCGGTAACACTGATACACACACTTCAGCCCGTCCGTCTGTCCGTAAAGTGGCGTTAACATGATAACTCTAGAAGAAAATGGTTTTCAGATCCCATGTTGTGCATTTAAGAAAGTTACATTACATTATGATCACGTTTCCTATTCCGTATCAGTGACCTTGACCTATTATTTTTTGACCTTGCAATTAGCAGGGCAAATATTGGTACTTGATCTATTTTTTTCAAACTTGATTTACAAGCTCAAAATTGTACACTGTGGTGTTTTGCGGCATTCTCTTTAATCTGATGGTCAAATTTTATGGATCCAGTTTCCTTGCCAACTTTCACGTTGACCAGAATTGACCTCCTTGAAGGTCACAGGGTACATATTTATTTTGGCAATGGGAGACCGTGGGCCTCGCAGCCAGTTTGGTGCATTTTGAGTTTGCACTAATCTGAGAATGTAATAGACAGATGAAAAATGCACGAATAAATGTAGATGGAAAAATAAGCATTTTTGTTGTTTAAGTTCGCGCATATGTCTCTTCATTGATTCAGTTGTCAGCCAATATTTATTTGAATTGAAAAACTTTGCTGATTGTGTTAAATATTGCTATTTGATAAAAATGCAATTTATTGAGATTAATTAATTACAAGGCTTATAATTAATTAGATTAATTTTAAATTTAATTAGATTTTTTAATCGCGTCCCACCACTAATAATAAATTAAATAATTTAAATACCACCTGAATTCCATCATATTGCCTTTATGCAATGCTACCTTGAAATTTTGCCATTTCACTCATTGTGTCATTATGAATTATTCTTGAATACTTATCCAAAAATATAAATGGATTTAATATTAAGTTGAGTGGTTAATCTATTACTGACCACATGAAAAATAGTTTAATGTATTTTTTACAAGAGCATCCAATTTAACAATGCAGTTGCTGTTAGCTAACTGCATTCCTCCTTAGCTGTTGCTACGTATTAACTGTGGTCCCGAAAGCATAACGCTGACTTAATGCTTTATCATTGTAGCCCCCGGATGAAGTCAGGTGGCTACTATGGATTCATACTTGTTGTGTCCACCGCTGCCACATTAGCGTCCGCAGACACTTCCTGTGGATGCTGTACAGGCTGTAATTTTTGATTGATTACTTTGATATTTATATGAACACATGTTATACATAAGTTATGATACCAATCGATTTTGGGTGCCATGGCAACAGTATTGGCCTAATAATTCCCAATAATGCTGCCGAAGCCAGCCACTGATCTAGGAGGCTGATCTCGCGCACTTGGCGTCATAAAGCAACATTTGGGCAAATGCCCTGAGCATCAGCATAGAAATGCTAAAGGACGCCCTCCGCTTTAGAAGTGAATGCTGAAGGTAGCCGAGGTAATTCACGACATTGGTAATCATGAGCAATAGATTTTTCAGGTGTGAGTTGAACCTTGAGCTATCCGTTTATGAGACAGGCACACTAACCAGTGCGCTGCTGTGCTAGTTATTGACTGTGTGGTGTAAATTATTTCTATTCCCAACTGCAACCGTCACCCAAACTTAAATTATGTCCCCTGGGGTGCCCCGGTGGCTCATCGGTCTAAGCATGCGCACCATAAAGACTGTGCCCTTCCTGCAGTGACCTGAGTTCGAATCCGGCTCAGGTCATTTGCTGCATGTCTTCCCCATTCTTCTCCCCAACTTTCCTGTCTCTCTACACTGTATAACTGTCAAATAAAGGAAAAAATCCCCCCCCAAAAAAATATGTCCCCTAGCGCGAACACAGCCCTAATCCTAAAGTTAGCTAAGTTGTTTTGGTGCCTTAACCGAACCTATTAGATTGGATGCATAAGCACAACCTAATGCATAATCATAACCCCAACATGTAACATGACCAAGTAGTCTCAGTGCCTATCCCTAATTTGAACCCCAACCCAAAACATAACCAAGTAGTTTTAGTACCTAAACCTAAGCAACTAGTTGCAGTGAGGGGAAAAAAAAAGTGTTCAATAATGGAGTGGAATAAGAGTGCCAAAAGGCTCTCTCTTCGTCGTATATTGCCACTTAAACAAAAAAAGTAACTATATGACATCTCGGTATGAAATGGCATTGGATCTGGCCAATGGTACACCAGTACACGTACACTGGCGTTCTATATTCAAGATGCAAGATGCAACACTGACAGTGTCTGTTAACTGGCAATGTCACCGTTAATGGCTTTTAGCCACTAGCTAAGTGAAATTGTCAGTTATATCACATCTGGCATCACATGCTGAAGTTATTTTACCCTTTACAAAGCATTACATTTGCCTATGTATGATTTATGAAGATATGTCTCATTTATGAAGGCATTATACATGCTATATAAAGCCTTTATGAGCAACACTACATATAAAGTGTGATCAAAATAAGTAGTTTTACAAATGTATTCAACGCATTTTATTTTTTTTATGCCCTTGTAAATGAAGTTTCGGGGGCATATAGTTTTTCACCTGTCCATCTGTCTGTCTGTCTGTCCGCACTTTTCCATGGCTATAACTTTTGATCGGCTCACGATAGGACTTTGATACTTGGCATATGCATTGCTTGTGAGAAGGCATTTCAGATGGGGTCATGACTTTTGACCTTGTGACCTTGACCTTGGAGCATGATGTTTGGTGACAAAAACTTTAACATGGGCCATAACTTCTCATTAGCTAGTAATAGGCATTTGATACCTGGCATTTGTACTCCTTAGGATAAGGCCTTTCTGATGAGGTAATGCATGTTGACCTTGTGACCTTGACCTTTAACCTTTGATTGACTCATGATAGGCCTTCAATGGTTAGCATGTGCATGTTATGCATGGGGGCATCAGTGTTTCACAAACACATCTTGTTTTATTTGACCTGCATATTTTTTGACAATTCAGACTTTTGTGATTACATTTCTTTTTTATGATGTTGGGTATTTATTTATTGGGTCATTTGATTCATGCCTTTATTCATTTTAGATTTTAGATGCCATGTGATGTCAGTCCTCAGTGCACACATAAATGTTGGAGCTTGATTATTGAAAATGTTTGCATAAATGGTTTGAATTTGTGTATGTGTGTGTTCACTCTTTTTTTTTTTTTGTCTTTGACTGGCGAACCTAGCAACAGTGCCTAGGCCTCTCATCAGCATAAAAAGAACAATTAAAGCATTAAGTTATTCACAGACACTGTAACCCATGACCATCTCCATTAGACGCCACAGTCTATTTTCAACCTAATATCAGCATTTCTCTGAGTTTCAATGCTTCAGGTTTGAGACACTGAGAAACTTTTGTCCTTAAAATACAACCCTGCCTTTCTCAAAGGTCCTGATTGGTACTAGGCATGGCTGGCATCCAGAAATGGGCTGGACCTGGCGTTTATTGGGGTGGCAGAGTAGCTTCTCCTCGATGGCACTCGTCGCAGCATAGACTCTAGGCAGATTTCACTCTTTTCATGGTCTAGCGTGAGCAGGAGTTCTTGGTGTTGGTAATTGACACGTTCCCTTTGAGTGGTCACCTGTTAAGTCATGACCAGCCACCTTGGGGGTGCACTTGTGTCCAGCCCTGTAGATCCGTGATGAAAGTTTCCGGAAAAGGCAGTTCTCAGTGAATGTTTCAGGAAAGGCTGCTCACTGTGCAACCATACCATTACGTTATTAGTCCTGTTGAAAATTGATGCAGGAAAATTTTTTCAAAAATATCTCTTAAATGTGCTTTTGCACCTTACGTGCTCCCCTGTACTACCAGGGAAACATCTTTTGCACTTCAAAGCCTTTCCTCGAATGCTGACGGACCGGTACTGTAACGTCAACAAACGTTACACCCTTTCAGGGTGTCTTGCTTTTCTTCCACCACACTGTGAGTTTCAGTGCAGAAGTACTGTAATACTGAGTCTACAGAAAGCCCCGGTACTTGTGACCCCAGGTAATATTAAATTCTACAGATGTTTGCACAAATAAGAAATGTGCTCTTCTGGTTCTATACCTTCCTAGGCTTGTATTTTTTATATTCTTTATTTTTAACAGCTGTGAAATTGTACATGCTGTTGCAGACCTAAACCCTTATTTATTGGGCCAGCCCTTGTGCTTGGCCTTTTTTTTCTGGGCGCTGAATACGAGGGTAATTCGGAGTATATGTTGTGAATTAAAATGCCCATCACCAAGATCAGTCAGAACAATGGTGAAGAGTTGAAATTCCGCTGGCATTCCCTCCTCGAGCAGAGGGTATGTTCTGGGGGGGGCGGAGTGTCGGGCACTGATGAGGTTTTTTCCATAAAGAGAAGGCGCAGTATGGAATCTTAATCAGTCCGTCAGCTGCCATCTCATCACAAGGTTAATGTGCTGAGTCGCCTCGTCCCTTTTTGATGATCTCACCACCCTATTAAGAGATAACTGCAGGAGGGCTGAGTAGGAGAGGTGAAAGAGGGTCCTGGGGAGGGGGGGTGGTGTGAGTGGGAGTGGCCAACTGACAGACATCTCGTGGCTTTTCAGATTCCGAGAAAGCGGGAGAGGATGGAGCGTGGAGGCTAAACGAACAGCTGTACCCCTGTCCGGTGTGCAGAAAGGTGTTCGGCCGGCAGCAGACCCTCTCACGTCATTTGTCACTCCACACAGGTAAGAATAGTCTCTTGCTCAACCCGTTGCCTGGTCTGACCGCATGCTAATTCTTCCTATTGCAAAGGGGGCGGAGACCCTGGAAGACCATACATTCACCATCGCTGAAGAGGAAAATGCCCCTGGAATTCCCCCTGTCTTGATGACATTGGTCTTCATAGGGAATGTCTGTATGGGTAGGGGTTAGGAGCTAGAGCAGCAGTTTCAGTGATGTAGGTTTGAATAACACTGCGGTTTAGCAATTTTCACTTAATGGAATTACTCAAAAGTCCTCATCTGAAACTCTGTCTCATAATTTAACTGAACTAAACACGTACTGATTGAAACAAATGCTTACATATTGGAAAAAGCATGCGGATGAAGGTTAATTTTTGTGAAGTACGCAGGAAATTGTGGCAAGTCAAAATGGAATGTGTGGCATCTTGTTTTTAATGACGAGTTGCCTGCCAAAACTGAGCCCAGGTGTGTCCAATTTCTGACAGTAGGAGGCTCTCGGAGGCGCTTTTGTTTGTACTTACTTTTCAATTAGCGGCCAAATAAAAGTCTTAAATTAATCACTCCTGCTGAAACACTGTGGAAACCACCGGCGCACACTGCGGCCCTTCAGGACTGGCTCCTGACATCTGCTATTAACCTGCTTATAAACCGGTGGAGTGATGTCCAAGATGGATAGTTAAATGTAGACGGATAATTAGGGCTGTGTTGTTGTGACTTGACCCTTCTTTCGCGGAGATTACAGCAGTGATTAGCTGCGGCAGGAGAGTTGTCCGTCTCATTACGGAGCTGGAGGGTTGGCGCCTTGACTGCGATGTGGCCAACGTTCAAATGTTGATCAAAATCACCATTTTAGGGGTTTCAGAATGAGAGTAAAATGAAGCTGGTGGGCTGTGAGCCGGAGGGGTGCGCGTCAGCGTCTCATTTCGGTTTGTCGTGACGACCCAGCCCCGTGCTTACCGGCGATCCACTTTGTTTGCACTTGCAGAGGAAAGGAAGTACAGGTGTCACCTCTGTCCGTACGCAGCCAAGTGCCGGGCCAACCTGAACCAGCACCTCACCGTCCACTCGGTTAAGCTGGTGAGCACCGATGCCGAGCAGATCGTCACCGCCGTCACAGCCGAGAGCAGCCACCGCAGCAACTGCCCCTACTACTACAGGTAAATACGAGCGTACACTCACAGACGCAGACGCAGATGTGTGATGCATGCTTACACTCGCAAACACTTGCAGAATAAGACAAATACTGGCCTTTTACAACAGGTGAATATGAGCGTAGATGCAGGCACGGATGTGTGACGTACGCACAGACTCACAAACACTTGCAGAATAGGTATAAGCTCTGCTCTGCAAATAAGTGTCAGTATCAATACGCACGTGCGCACCCACAAGCAAAGGCAAGCATACAGAATATGTACCAACTGTCTCTACTACTGCTGATAAATATTGTCACACACACAGAAAACCATAACATCAGCTCCTATTAGTACAGGTAAATTTGAACCAACTCTCAGAACTTGTGTAAGAAATTTCCTTTAACACAGGTGTGTATGAACTCGTGTATACCACAATCGCACAGAAACACACACACTTGTAGTGCAAGAGCTGCTGCTGGGAGCAAGGGGCTTGGCAGATAGTGTGTGTACTTTTACTCAGGGGGTTTGTAAGGTGAAGCCAAGCTCTTCGGAGACTCATTAAATCTAAAGTCTACAAACAGAGCTGCACAACGACATAGGAAACTATCAGTTGCCGCGTTCACAAATTTTGTCATCTCATGTTACCGAACTGAAATAATAGCAATGCTCTAGTTTAGCATGCACGCACGCGATAACATTACATTACTTTTGAGGACATTGTATTGATTTACATTCAGTCTTTGTGGCCTTTCCTGAACCCTAACCGTGACCAATTTATCCCTCATCTTCCAATTTATCCCTAACTTTAACTAATTAGCCGTAATCCTTTGAAATCTGCTATGAAGACCACTCAAAATGTCCTCACAACCCCAAATGTCCTCATAGCGTTTGCAGTTTCTCAAGAGTTTATTCTCAGAAGTATTGCCACACACACACACACACACACAAAAGACTGGCTGAGTCCTCTTCTTTCCCTGTCTGTCTTTGCTGTCCCGTTCTGTTCCAGTGCCCAGGCTCAATGTGCCACTGCTGTTCTGGGCCCAACTAGTAGTGCAGATATTTATCTGCCTGAGCACCGTGGAATTCTTCGCCACTTTGCTAACGCTTGTGCCTCTGTTGACCAGCTGTCACGTGTGCGGCTTCGAGACGGAGCTGAACGCACAGTTCGTCAGCCACATGTCCCTGCACGTGGACAAGGAGCAGTGGATGTTCTCCCTGTGCTGCAGCTCCTGCGATTTCGTGTGCAGCGAGGAGAACGACATAAAGCAGCACATCGCTGCTGACCATACAGGTGAGCACTGGGAGGCGGCGCGTCCTCGCACCCCACCAACACATTCTGTTTAGAGTTTGCATGCTCTCCCCGTGTTTGCCTCAGTTTCCTTCCTCAGTCCATCGACATGCACGCTAGGCTAATTTGACACTCTAATTTGCCTTCGATACGAGTGAATAGAATGAGAGTTGATTCCGCGTCGCATTTAAAAAAAAGTACGACAGATGACATGATATGTACAATAAGTGCTAATATGCTGAAAAACTTGTAAAAATTAAATATGTAAATTGAATTAGAAATTGAATTAAATCAGCACATTATAAAAGATACTCAACTTGTCTGCAAAACCTGTCATATATATATGGTTATGGATATTCAGAAATTATAATGCATATGCGGAAATGCGGAGTCAAAGGGACTGCCACAGCATTGGATTGTATCAAGCTGTGTCGACTGTGGGTAGCAGCCTTTTGAGAGCACCGTATAATTTGCTTCCTGCTCAGGGATATGGGAGGGGTAACGTCCCCTTGGGTTAGCATGATTTGTTGCTCAAGTGCCTACTGCTGGCCATTCGGGCACATTTGAGTAAAATTCTCAGCAAGCAGATGTTCGGGTTTCTTCCACCCTTGTTCTGAGTTAGTCTGTCCGCACTATCCTCAGATGGCAGCATGAGTCACAAAAAGGCATTCTTTTTCATAGTTTTGTTGAGAGGGATTGGAGATGCCAAATTAGGAGAAAAAAATAAATTATACTACTTCTTGTACCATGGTTTCTCATTTTTTTTCCTGATGTGTATTTACTATAATATGCAAAAATATGTTTTTATCTGAAGGCTTTACAACACTCATTTGTCAAGCATCCCTTGTATGCACGTGCATGTATGTATATACATGTTCGCATGTAAACTTGTGTGCTCTTGCATTCACCTGCATGCATTTTGTGTGATTGCAAGTCCTTAACAGAGCCATTTTATCTGTTCAGGAATGCAGCTGTTGATTTCAACTTGAGATAATCTTCAGTTTAATGTGTGTTGCTGTCCATTTGTGCTTTGACACTCATTAGAGGACTCATGGCAGGGTCTTTGCCCTTGCCTGAGATGAGAGCATTTTGGGAGGAAAGGACAGTGGCGAGAACTGTGCATTTAAGAAGACGCAACTCTGCTAAGGAGGATGGAAAATGGCTGCCTTATTTTTTTTCCACTTAACCAGCGTGACAGATTTTAAGCACTTAATCACACTGGGTGACAGCCAGTCTAATTACCAAATGCAAGTGCAGTCAGTCTTTCATCTCAGTCCTCATTTTCCTTCTTATTTCTTCATGAGTTTAGGAGCACAAGAGAAGCCTGTGGACATTGTGAGAGAGGCAAAAGACAGGACTGATGTATACATCTCCCAGGATGCATTGCTGTGAGATAAAGGCAGGCATACATGTCCACTGTTCACCTCTGACCTTGTGTTACAGTGTAGAGCTGGTTTGCAGAGCCAATAAAATGCATGAAAGCCATTCTTCAACCATGAGTGTGAGTTCATTTTGACCTCACCACCCAGCAATATCTTTATAACATTAAACAAGGACACACACAAACACACATATACACGCACTCACATATACGCACCTACAGATACAGACATATTACTTTATAAGACGTGTTCTTTTGTTATCAATAAGTCCATTGACAGTTGGAAAAATTTCCTTCACAATTTTTAGGCAGGCTTTCGGAAGTTACATGTTACTCCATTACGAAGACTTGCACAGTAATTGGACTTCTGGTTAATACTTGAGAGCAGTGGGCCAAATCCTGTAATCACGAGCCATACTTTGATCTTGTCTTTACTGCACATCATTTGGGAAACCAAACTAGATTGCAAAAAAAGGAAGAGTAAACAGTTTGCACTGGAATGCTACCCAAACTATAGCCAGTACATGCAACAGGGTGCAAAAGCGATGGCTATCAGGAAAGAAGTGTACTTAAAAATGGATCTGATCATTGCCTGTGTTGCAAGTTGAATACTGTGGGCTTCTTCATTCATTATAATCCCACTGCACAGGAACCTTGAATGAAAAATGAAAGGGGTATTCATCGAACAGCCATCATCATTATGACCTTTGACAGGTGAAGTTTATTATATTGAATATCCCATTAACATTGAAAAATCGGTGTGATGCAACCCATGAGATACAGGTTTTGTATTACACACGTAATACAGCTTTCTCGCACAGCAATTAGTCAGATTCCGTTCATTGGCAAGCACGGTAAAGTTACCAATCCTCCTGCTGGTAACTGTTAACCATCATGAGCGTTAGTTTCTAGTTGCAGTTTTTTCAAATCAATGGGATGAACAAATCGCTGACAAGCATGCTAGTGTTTTTTGCCATTGAAGTAATGAGTTATCGATGTTGCTGTTGTCATTGAAACTTGAATTTATCCGAAAAAACGTTAGCATAGCTGACTAATTATTAGTCCTATTGACTTGAAAAGACTGCGAGCTAGAAGCTAATGCTTTTAACAAATTATACGATCCTGACATTTATGGGATAAATAGAATTGCAAATTTATGAGCCTGAGATATCGAATTTATAAAACTTGAGTGGAAATTTTTGTTTATTACTCGCTGAAGACTCAGAATAAATGAAAATTACTCTTATTTCATAAATTGTCAGGCAAACTCATAAGAGATACTCTATTTATTTTGTTACAGAGGCACCTGTCAGTGGGTGGGATTTATTTGCCAGCAAGTGAACATTTGGTCTCAAATGGTGTGTTGGTAGCAGGAAATTTGGGCAAGTGAAAGGATCTGAGCGACTTTCACAAGGGCCTAATTGTGATGAGTAGATGGCTGGGCCAGAGCATTTCCAAAACTGCAGCTCTTGGTGGGTTTTCCCAGTCTCCAGTGGTCAGTATCTACCAAAAGGGGTCCAAAGAAGGAATACCAGAGAACCGGCGACAGGGTCACGAGTGGCCAAGGCTCGTTGATACCCGGGGGGACGGAAGGCTGGCCCATGCGGTTCGATCAAACAGAAAAGCTGCTGTACCTCAAATTGCTGAAAAAGTTCATGCTGGTTCCGATTGATAGTGGTTAGAACACACAGTACATTGCAGTTTGTTGTGTATGGGGCTGCGTAGCCGCTGAATGGTCAGGGTGCTCGTGAAGATCTCTGTCCAGTGCTAGTATCGCCTACAATGGGAATGTGAGCGTCAGAACTGAACAACAGAGTAATGGAAGAAACTGGCCTTGTCTGATGAATCACATTTTCTATTACACCATGGTGATGGCTGGGCGTGTGTGCATTGCTCACCTGGGGAAGACATGATACCAGGATGCACTAGGGGAAGAAAGCAAACCGGGAGACGCAGCGTGATGCTTTGGGCAATGATCTACTTGCCATTCAAGTGGATCTTACTTTTGAAACGTACCACCAATCCAAACCTTGTTGCAGTCCAAGTTCACCCCTTCATGGAAATGGCATTGCCTGATGGCAGAGGCCACTTTCAGAAGATGCATGCTAAGTTTTTTTTTGGTGCAGTGGTTTCTGAATTAACTTTTTGGAAAAATCTGCTTGCGTGGCACTGAGAAAAAGTCGAAACCTGTAATGCATGTTGCGAGTCTTACTGATTCGCGCCAATATACAGCATGTAATTTCAGCTTAATTGGTGCGGAATAGGCTGAGATATGAGGCATGAGAAATGGGCATTTTCCAGATAGCCGCCTGGCGGCTATTTTGAAAATCAGTCCAGAACGCCATGAACAAACTTTGGTATACTTATTGGTAGGACCATCAATGCCAAGTTTCAGATTCATCAACTTGATGGTTTTGGGGAAGACACAGATGTTAGAAGTACTTTTAGGCATGGCATTATGACAAAGATCAAATGAAGGTCAAATTTCTACTAGATCAGTGCAAAAATGCCTTTGAAATGGCAGAAATGGACATTTTAAAGATGGCTGCCTGGTGGGCATATTTGGGATCAGTTTGGAATGCCTTGGACAGACTTTGGCATGCTCATGGATACGGATGTGAATCCAAAGTTTGAAGTTGATCTGCCTGACGCTTTGAGAGAAAGTGATGTTTTCAGATGACAGACGAATGGCGACCTTCGGTCTAGATGAGGTAGAAATGGTTTAGGAATGGTTTGAGGAACCAAAAGTGTTGACTTCGCCACATTTCCCCCGATCTCAATCCAGTTGAGCATCTTTGGTGTTAGTTCTCAAACTCGGTCCTGAAGCCCTCCTGCGAGTGTTTGGTTTTTGTTCCAAAGTTAATTGTAATCCTTAGATTTTAATGAGTTGATTTGTCCTAATATGGAGCAGTTTGTGATTAAAGTAGGTATTCACCGTCTTAAGCCACGTTTTGACAGAAAAAATCTGTGTGGACCCTGAAAAATAAATGACTCCTTAACATAGTGTTTATATTTCTAAATTGCAAGATATTTTAGGTTGCAACATTTTTAAACGGATCAAACTAGACACTGGGATAATCAGCTTGCACCAAACTAGGTTGCTGAACACAGATGTTAAGAGTTCTTTCAAAATAATTTGCTTGAAATTAATAACCCAGAGCAGGTTTGACTATATCATTTGCTTGCTTAACAAAATGTTCAAGTGACTGTCCTGTATCGCCAGTTAGGAACCTATAGATGGTTTACTTTAATTTGTTAATTTGTCTTATGCTACCAACACACAGTCACTTAAACTGACAATTTATTAGGCAAGCAAATGATAGTCAGACCTGTTCCGGGTTCTTTTTATGTCAAAGAATCCATTACCTGGTATTTACACCCATTAAAAATAGTAATTTGGGTCTAAAACATAATGTATTGTGGTAATTTGCAAAAATTCTGCAACATTCATATTTATTTTGCCCTTTTTATCAAGCCAATCCTGCTCTCGTAAGAAAATTTTGAGGTTTTGACTCGGCCGGAAGACAGAGGCATGGCTGGGCGGAAGGGGTGGTGCCAGGGAAGAGGGTGGGAGGAGGGAGGAGTGGCTTGAAAGCGCAGCCATAGTAACACAACGTTTGACCTCACCATGGCTGAATCTATCCACCCTTCTGGGTGGCTTAGATGTGCTCCTGCTGTCAGTGTGATGCACTGAGCCCTGCGTGAGATCTACAAGTGAAATAGCCTAAAAAAGGGGGGAATATACAGCGCTGAAGAAATTTATTAGACAAAATAAATTAGTTTTAAACAAGTTTTTGACGAATTTCTTAAATGTTCGTGTTTTCTTGTTTTTTATGACATCTGGTCTAATAAATTTGTTAAGCACTGTATATGTCACATGCAACCTTACATTAGTACATCTCCGTTCCATAATCATATGATCAAGAGTAACGCGCTGCGTTTGGATGGTGTAAAAAGACAACAATATACAGCCATCCATAAACAAATTAACAGATTGTGCACGGTTAAAGCTGGCCTGAATAAACAGAGCTAGCAAACATTAGCTGTTTGCTTGCGGAAATTTAGTGTATATCTGGAGCCTTATTTCGCTTGAGATCATAGCAAAGCGTTTTTGGCAGCTATAGATTCCTTAGGTTGTCTACTTTCATGTGATGTGTGTATCTTCACTTGAGTTAAAATTGAGCCCCCTACAGCCACAGAAATACGGCATGTCAGGCGAACCTTCGGGCTGTGAGAGGAACGTTTACATATTGGGTACAACCTAACATAAGTACATGTAAGTTGATCATATAATCAAGAGTAACACGCTGCAATTGGACAGCATAAAAAGACATTAATATAAAGCAATCCATCACCAAATTAACAGAATGTGCACGGTTAATGCTGGCGTAAATTAACTTCACTAGTTAACATTACCTTTTTGCTAGTGGAAATTTGGCATATGTGTGGAGCCTTATTTTGCCTGCTTACCAGCATCATAGCATTGTATTTTTGGCATCTATCGATTCCTAAGCTTGTCTTGATTCATGTGATGTGTGTATCTTTACTTTAACTAAAATCGTGCCTGCTATAGCCTTGGAAATATGGCATGTCGGGCAAACACTGTGGCTGTAAGGGTAATTTTTACATTTAGGGTATACTGCCAAGTTTCTATTGAACTACACCACACTCCATGCAATAGCTTACGATAATGTAATGATGACAGTGAAGTTGGGAGAATAAAGTTGTCAACTAATGCCAAAGTTGACATTTAAAAATAATTATTTTTTAAAAAGTGGCGGTTTCCGTAGTGTTGGAAAAACACCTGTCTGGAGGCGCAGGTTTTTAGCTAGGCCTGCATTGTACTGGCTTAGTTGGAGGTGTCTGACGTGAAGTGCTGAGCACACACAAATGGGTTTGTGGCAGGGGCCGCAGGAACATTGTTGGAAAAAATAATCTCTATCCACTGGTTCCTCTGCGATATATCGTCCAATGGAATGCTGAAAATGTTTTAATGTGGATTTTGGCAGCCAACAACAGAGCATTTGTGTGCACCTGAGCCTGTAGCTCTTGTGTTCCCCAACATTTTTCTTTGGTGTGTTTGCGGAAAACAGTGGGTGTGGTTTGCTACTCCCCAGCTACACCTTGACTCCTCCCCCACTCAGGTGAACATCATCAGTTTGTCCAACCTGAAATTTCCATTTTTCATGTCTCTGGAATTGATGAGGAAAAAGGAAGGAAGGAAGCTGCTTTGACTCAGATATTGTTAGTGTGAGGGATGACTAATGTATACATGCAATAACTAGGAAAAATTTCTTTTCCAGGTTATGGATCGTTTAAGTTAAAGGAAATTATTTTCAAAGAACTCGAAACACCTGTGTTCAACATTTAGATTTGGGGATTACTGATCTTCTCATTGTCTAATTTGAACCTCTTATTATTGTTGTTTCCTGAAATTGTTCGCAATACAGAAATATAAGCACCATATGTCACAGGGTCTTTTATTCCTCATGGCATACATGGAGATGTAGCTTCAGATGGTAGATAACTGGCAAAATGTGGCTGAAGATGGTCAATAACTACTTTAAATATGTAATACACCCAATTAAGACAAATTGACAACTTATTAAAATCCCTGAATGAAATTGTGTTGAAACGAAAACCAGCATACACAGGAGAGCACCAGGACAGAGTTCAAGAATGACTGATTTAAGGGATGTGCTGGCCAAGCAAGTCAAATACGTAGAGGCTCCACCATGCAACTTATAGGACTTAAAGGATCTGCTGCTATTGCTTGGCGCCAGACACCAGAGCAAACCACTGAAGTTCTAGCGGAGTCCACGCCTCGTAATGTTTGTAATGCTACGCCTGATCAGTGCATATGTGTCATTATTGCAATTGGACAACAATGCATGTTCTTATTTATTCCATTCCCAATATTGTAATATTAGGATAACAATAAAAAATGAAAAATATGAATTATTTTGTAATTACTAACTTTTCTGTGGGTCTTTAGCATAAATATTGAAACAGTCATGTATTGAATTGAAACGGTAGATAGAAGGAATAAGTGACACTTCGGATGTAGATGTCTGACCCCTGCTGTTGAGTAAACACCTTAAAAACCTTGAAGCCATATTATTACCATCTTACCATTTTGCTACCCATGAAAGAGGACTGAAGTTTATAACAGACGAATCAAAAGAGCTGTATTGAAAAAGAAATCCTTAAAAATAGGGTGACATCAATCAGTCTCCGGGGTGAAGAGATGGATAAAAGCCACCATTAGCAAAAGACTGCCAGAGCAACAAGAAAAATGTTTGCCTAGAAACTAGAAATGGCATGGAGCCAGAGGGTTTAAACAAAGTTTTGAGGACAGATGGTACCAAAATAAACTTTTTCTGAAACAATAGAAAGATGGAAGTGTGGACTTAGGAGGGAACGACATGTGGCCTGAATCACCCCCTTATCTGTGAAGTATGGGGGAGGTGGTATCATGCTTGGGCACGAATGGTAGCTTTGGAACTGTCTTTATCAGAGAAATTTAACTCCACTTAAATTTTTTTTTTCTCGCCTCTTAATGTGATATTATTTGACCATGGCATAGTATGTGGTATTAGTCAGGAAATGGAAAAATAAGGTGCATTACCAATGATTTGAAACTGCTTAAGATTTTAGTGCTAAAACAAAAACAATGCTTTGGTTTTGCAAGAAATTCAATCTAAAAATTGTCAACCTTTACTTTTGCAATTTACCTACCTCCTTGCTGACCATTTGCTTACAAGGGACTGGGTAAACAATGGAGTGCTTAGACTTGCAGCCCTGAGTGCCCTGCTTAAGAGTGGCTTAAGTGTGATTGATAATTTTACAGAAAAGATAACCATTTCACAATTAGTGCACTGGTTAGTTCTTCACCAAAATGGCATAGCCCAGGCTGCTAATGTACATGCTCATCTGCTTTTGACATGAAAGCAAAGGGAAGATGATCCCAGCAGAGATGGTCTGTCTGCTAGTCACGGCTTCAGGTTATTTGCAACCAAATGAAGATATTTACAGCTGACTTTACAGTATGGGAGCTCAACGACACAATATGTAGCGTTATCTGTGATCACACAATTCATGCCCAAGACTAAGGAGAAATTTACACCCAAAATAAAAACATATTTTAATACTACTGCATGCTTTAACAGTAATAACATTTCATCGGCAGTTGATCCTTATTGTGCAGCCCATTGTGGGTGTATTAGCTATAGAGGCTTGGATTCATTCTCATTGACTCAATTTGCTCTCTTAGAAATTTGATGATCATAATATCACCATAAAATAGTGGTTTCCTGAGCCCTTATATCTTTTTGTTACTGCTTGCATTGCAGGATTTCTCTTTGTCTACAGCAGAATAAAGGGATTGTCACAGTTTATACATGGACTGTCCAAAAAAAAGGCCCGTTTATGATAATACCCAAGAGCCTATGAGTGAATTATTATTACAGTAATGAATATGTTTCAGCTGGCAGTAATTATGTTAATCCCCACTGATTCAGTGCTTAACTTCTCATTTCTTAAACAACCATGTCGGAAGATGTATCTCATGGTTGTTGAAATGATGTCAGTGTATTTAAAAAGGAGTAAATTATTGATCCGCATCAAGCAAAGAAAACAGTTAAGGAGATGGCTGAAATCACTGGAATTGGGTCATGAACTGTGCAACAATTTATTAAACAAAACGCGTTGCTGAATACCCCTCGGCCCGGACAAGATTTCCTCCCTCAAGGTCACAAGGCCAAAGGTGATATCCAGCAGTGACCTTGCACATCCATGTGGCTCAGTGAGTTACCATACCAAATTTGGTGAAGCAGCAATCAGTAGTTGCTGAGTACTGACCTGTACAAGATTAAATGCTTGAAGGTCCCTGCACGAAAGTCAAAGGTGAAATCCAGCAAAACCTGATATTGCACATCTATGGGTCATGGTGAGTTACCATACCAAATTTGGTGAAGCTGCTATCATTAGTTGCTGACTACTGGCCTGGGCAAAATCACAGACGACAGACGACAGACAGACTGGCAGGTGACGACAATACCCCTCCGGCCAGAGTTGGCCGAAAGGTAAAAACCGGAAGGATAGTGGTGAACTGTGAATTTCACGAAACAGACTGGTCGGAGAAAAATCATGACTGATCCTAATTAGCATGGTGTTGGGTAGCGAGCCGGGATTTGCGCAGCCCATGTCATAAAAACGGCCTGTTTTCTGGATGACGGCTTACGAAATTATTCCCAGGCCGTGCATGACATGGCAAATAATGACGTTGCTAAAAATGGTTCAACGACCAATTTTATTTCCATCTGATATCTCAATGCCTGGTTTATTGGTTTATTTTTGCAACCGGCATGCCATGGCTGCCAGTTCGCTAGCCAAGTATTGATTGCTCCAGCACCGCACACTTCGCCAAAATGACTGATTTGCGTCCTCTGAGAGCAGTTGGAACACCCCAAGATTTATTTATTTTTTTTTGTGAAAATGGCCGAGGCAGCCTGCATGCACTGTAGCGTGGGAAAAGACTGGACGCTTGCCAACCGATCTCGTGCCTTGAGGTTATTCAGCAAAAGGGTCAAATTCTTAAGAAGTTAATATCTCTCAAAATCGGAAAGCAAAAGATCGAGGATCCCCAGGATGATCTTGGCCAGAGGAAAAATTGGGAAACAATTCTTCAGTTTTTCTCTTAGACTAAGCTGAGTCTCTTTCCATTTTCTACATAAAATGTGCACTTTCATTGAAACGAGCTTCGCGAAGAGCCAGTCTGTGGTAGGTTATCAACAAACCATGACATGAGCAAGAATGCACTCGCATTTTTGTCGATATAGGGATGGCAAGTTTTATGTTTTCCTAGATCGACTGATGGCATGAATTATTCAAGGGTGGATCGAACCCTCACAGAGTGAAGACTTTTATGACGCATCTTAATGGCATATATTGATACATTGTACGGCGTGACAAATCATTGCAGTTTGTAATTTTAATTTAATTTTTTTAGAACATGAACCATCAAACCATCGGGTTGTGTTCTTTTCCCTCCTAGTGGATGAATGAGTCATGAACAATGATTTATTCACAAAAGGCCAAATAAGTTTTAATCACAAATTTAACCGCAAAAGGCCAAAGGTGATCTTGGAATGTATTCAATGAAATTACTGAACACTGCAATCTACAAACATAGTGTGTCGCCTACACAAGGACCCACTAGAAATCACACAGATGTGACCGCCAAAGAAGGCTATAACATCTGTGTTCTTCCATCACACTACACCCTGTAGTGACCACTACACCACTATTAGACTGGTATAGAAATGCCTGTAGTAACCATTAAGACTTCTGTAGGAACCATTTGACTCCTGTGAAAACCATTAAGCCTCTTGAAGGAACCATTGGTAGGGACCTGTGGATTTGTGTCAGGGATGATAGAATCCCATTAGAAAAACAAACTGAACTATTAGGAAAACCTAAGTAGCCATTAGAAACCATTACAAAACCACCAGGAATCATTAGAAACCAATAGAATATGCCTAATGGTTTCCAAATGGTTTCTCAGACCTTTTTCAGCAGGGATGTAAAAAAAAATTATTATAAAAAACAATAAATGGGAGAATTGATTAACTTAGAAACATGGCATGATAATTGGGCTACCACGATAATTGGGTCACCGGTCGTAAGTGTAATGCAATCATCATTTAACTTTGATAGGCATAATTTTCAATGTACTTGATTGCCTGCATTTTTTACGTACTTTTTTTTTTCACGTACTCCACGTACTTACCAGTGCTTAGCTTTAGTAACCATGACGAAACACTTATGTAAGTATGTGAGCCATAATAAAGCTTGGACATAAAATTAGCGCTTTGCCACAGAGCCAGTCAAGAGATAAAAAAACTCCACCTAGATCACTTGCATCAAAATCGCAGCAAGAGTAAGCGGAGGTGCCAGCTTTCTCTGGAAAGGCTTGATCAGTTGATCAGACTATCTTATAACAAAATATCTATTGAGAATTTTCCTTTCCAGGGGGCCCTAGAGATTTACATGGAAAATCTTCACAGATGGTATTGAGTTAAGTACTGACAATGGTCTTGACTGGTTAGCAAAACCAAGTCACTTACCTAATTGTAGTACATTACTGATGTACGAGATGTTTTTGTTTCAATAGCATGTACAGAGTACAAAATACAGTTTGACGCATTACTTTACATTTTCTTCCTATTTGGAAAACTGATCATATCATAATGAAGTGCATACCTACCTTCTCTCTCCAATGAGAAGATTGTTAATACCTGGTTTCTATACGTGATATTTTGCTTTCTGTCTAGTCTATGCAATAAAAATGTGTTGCTTACTACTACTACCTATATTTATGATGTGTAGAATTTATGATCTTTTGTAGTAAGTCATATATAAAATGGCAGTTTTTATGTCCTCGCCCTCCAACGAGGAAAGGGGGCATTATGTCCACACCATGTCCGTCCGTTGTCCATCCGTCTGTCCGTCGTCCGTTGACTTTTAGTTTCCGTGGGATAACTATAGAATCTCTCCGGATTGATGCCATTTCTTAATAGGGTATTGGGAGTGGCTAGAGGAAGGTTCCTTTCGAAAACCAGTGTCGTGCGATATCTAATATGGCCGCCACAGCAGCCATCTCAATATGCCCTCGATCAGCATTCCGGTGGGGGCATATGCCACGCTCTGCGTTGCTCTTTTTTTTTGCCTTGCTAAAGGCTGCTGTCGCTGGCTACATATTACACACCCTACAGTTGTGTTTGCACACCCTGTTACTCTTTTTCTGCATAATACTGTGCTGATCAGAGATCTCCATAATGCTCATTGAAGTCTCACCATAAAAAATCAACAGTAGAACTCTTCGCTGTGTTTATTTGTGAAAGACAGAGCATTTACATGAACACGATGCAACAAGAACTTGGAGGATTGCGACTAAACCGCTGCATGGCCACTTGTTAGTGAGGCTAATTGGGGGGAAAAAAACAAGTTCTGTTTGCAAGGGAGCATAAAGATTGGATTGTAGAGCAATAGAAAGAAGTCACGTGGCCTAGATTGACCCAATTACAGAGTGATGGGCACAACAGGGAAAGAAAGGAGGCTCATGAAGCGATGCACCGGTCATGCATAGTGCCCACCGCACAAGCCTTTGGAGGCACTTTTATGATCTTGACTTGCTTCAGTAGGTCAGGGTAAGGCTCTGCCCTGTTCTGCTGCAATAAAATGAATTTGCCACGCTCCCTAAATAAACTGAATAATCAGTAATCCATCTATGGATTTTTTAAATCCCTGGTGGCACAGGTATACTCCAGGATGACTATGCCACAATTTGATTGTGGCTGATCTTGTGAAAGAGTGGTTCTTCGAGCATGAGGAATCATTTTTATGCCCCCGCCCTCCAAAGAGGAAAGGGGGCATTATGTAGACACCATGTCCGTCCGTTGTTCGTCAGTCATCCGTTAACTTTTCGTTTTTGTGGGATAACTATAGAATCCTTCGTCGGATTGATGCCATTTCTTTATGGCATATTGGGAGTGGCTATAGGAAGGTTCCTTTTGAAAACCAGCGTTGTGCGATATCTAATACAGCCGCCCCAGCAGCCATCTCAATATGCCCTTGATCAACATACAGGCAGGGGCATCTGCCACGCTCTGCGTTGCTCTTTTTACACATGATTTGGCCGCCTCAGAGTCTGAACCAAAACTAATTGGAAGTCTTTTGGATGTGCTGGAGAAGGCTTAACGGAGTGATTTGTCTCACCCATTCTCAATACAACATCTTGGCCAAAAATTAATGCAAATCTGGTCGGATTTAAATTTTGAAACATTGTATAAAGTTGTAAAAACAATACCATGATGAATGTGTGCCATGATCAAAACTAAAGGTGGCCTAACAAAACGGATGTCTTAATCGGAGGATCGGATCGCGCAGCGCTTCGTCTTTCCCTCTCTCAAATGTCTGTATCTTGGAGTGGCAAACATGCCTAAAATGTTTTTCTAAGCTTTGTACTAGGCTGTTATTGGTTATAGCCATGACTAAATAATTTTGCTATCTGGAGGTTATGCTATATTGACTTGAGTTATGAAATAGCATAGCTAATTCTAATAGACGCCCACCAGCAGCAAAAATATCTTGAAGATTATTTGTTCCCATTTGGAGCTCTTCAAAAACTCAGTAGAATGCATGGTTGATGGATCAGAAGGGCTTGTTCAGGTGACTAATAAACATGTTTTATATGCATAAAGTAGGAATGCGATTTTGCGTGAATAAAATGACCATTAGGCATATTTTCTTTAAGTCCGGGTAAAGGGAAATTCGATATTTGCTTGTAAACACAATACGCATGTTACAAAATTGATGCGGATAACGTGAAAAGACTGCAAACGAAACTAAAGCTGAATTGTGGCGTTTGACATTTAAACAGTTTTTCACCAATTTTATTTTCTGGATTTTTTTGGGGCGGGGCTAAAACATAGCTTGATGATGCACTGAAGCTTTCCTGAACATATCCTGCATCAAGCATTATATAAAATCATGAGCGCATTGCATCAGTGGCTACCAGCTCAGTCATGATTAATGACTCTGCACATCCTGTGTTTAGCTACCTTGCTGAGTCACCAGTGTTCAGATTTCTGGGTAGCAAATCAGTTATCCCGCCTGCTGTGTCCGAGAATTGAATCTTCTCTGAATGCGAAAATTTAAAAAAAAATCTATCATTCTATTTGAATTTCCAAAGCATGAAGAACAGGTGGATTACTTTTGTATACAGCCATGTTGATGGAGAGTTGAGGATCACCTCCAACACTCCTCTCTGTGGTAAACATTTTACACTGGGTACTTTCACCAACTTTCAACTGATACAACTGTTATTCGTTCAAGGACTTATAAGCACGTGTATAATATAACCTCCATGTCATTTTGTTTAAGTATAAAATTAAAATGTTCACTTGAATTCGGTACAACAGGGAAAATTCCGTGGCCTAATTCACAATTCATCCCAAACGTATCCCATTTGGACCACGAAAAAAAAGAAGTCCAGATTTACTAGCCTTAAAATTCTATTGGCGATATAGCACTGTCTTTCCCTCGAGAAACAAGTATGGAAATGGGTGACAGTTTTATTAACCCCTTTGCGTAAAAGCCAAATATGGCTGTTTATGCATCACCCTATAAGGCTTTATAATTCAGGATTTGAGCTTCAAGGAGAGCGAAAAAATGGCTTCAATGAAACAAGACACTTGTTGCATTTAGAATTCCATCGTATTTCAGTTTTTCATAATTTTAGTTCAGAGTTGGGCCACACACACAAAAAATCTTAAAAATTTTAAAAATGGCCGGGAGTTAAAAACAATACATTTCTGAGATAATAAACTCTGTTACCACTAGTGTACGTCATCTGACAGTGATGTTCAAAATTATCTACTGTTTTTGAGCCAACTTAGATGGCTACCCAAAGGAATCCCCCAGGTGTCAGAGCCCTCAAAATTATTCACTGTCGAATCATAAAATAATCCCATGTTTAACTCAAAAAAAACTTTTGACTCGAAGTTCAATATGAATTAATATTTTTTGTGAAATATAGCATGAGTATATCAGTATAGGCCCAGATGGACAACAATAGTCACCAGGAACCTCTCCATACCAAAAAGATGCCTTTTCTCCCTGATAAAATGTACAATTTTGTCCATTTTTTGACAAAGCCCCGTCAGCCAGCAGAAGTACTCCTGAAAGGAACTTATTATACGGGCAAAATGTTCACACTGCAACCAATAGCTTGCTATTTACAATTCCAATCATCCAACAAAATACAAGCTTGTATAAACACTTTTTGCATTCCATAAGGAGCAAGTATAATTTATAACATGGTAATATCTGATATATACCTTAGCTTCACAAAACAGACATTTCATTAATAGGCAATTTAGTCTTCCAGATTGAACAGAGTCGGTGCAACGAACATAGCAGATTAACTGAAATCCTGGAGCTGATCTAAGTTTTAAACGAACGAAAACCAAGGCATTCTATTTTGTTGAATGCAGTGTTAATACTAAAACAGATCCTTGTATAGTACTTTTTGTAGGGCTGTCGTAATAATTAATCACGATTAATTTAACCGCAATAAAAGTAACTGCCACTATGAGGCAGACAGACGTGATTACTTATTGCCTTTTCTATGACACTTACCTAATGCGGTCACTTGAAATGCTACCGGTAGGAAAACTGTGATTTGAAGTCCGCTAATTACCACGAGGTTGTACAGCCTCCATCGCCTTGGCATAATTAGCTCACCTTAAATCATTTCCCGTGTACTTTGCCTAACTTGCAATCAAGCCATTTGTTCAGCCAACTGACTAATCAAAATCAAAATGCGGCCTATAATGATTAAGAAGAGATAATGAGAAGCAGACAGACCTAACCAGGTTGCCGTGTTAGATTGCAAAAATTTTAATAATCTGAATAAATAGCAGATCTCTGAATGCCACCTTTCATCAAGGAATTTTGTATGCATTATTAAAGATATTTCTAAAAAAAAAAAAAGTTTAAAAAGTTTTGGCAGTTACTTTTATTGCGCTTAAATTAATCGCGATTATTTATTACAACAGCCCTAATTTTTAGCAAAAGCTAACGAATACTCATACTAACTCATGTGGCAAATGAGTTGCATGATCATCATGGCTATGGTAAACAGAAAATTAAAAACCACTAGCTAGCCAGCTAGCCTTAAGGAATTTATACTCCATTGTACTTGCATGAAATAAAGTTAAACTCTCTATCATTCTCCAGAGAAACAAACTACAGAGCTACCCGGTACAAGGAACCATCTAGTACTGTTCCATTCAGAATAACTCCCATTGTCCACGTCAGTATCACGTGTCTATGTTGTAAATGTAACCTAAGCACCTCTGGGTTGTTTTCAGAAGGCTTTTTTTTACCCCTCAGCCCTCAAGGCTGACGGGGTATTGCTATCCTTCGTGCGGTTGGGCGGGTGGGCGGGCGTCTCCAAACACTTCGACATCGGGCTGAGGGATATTCCGTGCATTGCACGCCTATTTTTTCCTATGTACTCACGTCATTCAGCTGCGCACAGTTGAGACTATACAATGTAATGTGTCGTTAAGCAAGGGTATAAATACTTTTCAGAGGGTCCAATCAAAGTGTCAGAGCCCTCAAAATTATTCACTGTCTAATCATAAAATAATCCCATGTTTAACTCAAAAAAAACTTTTGACTCAAAGTTCAATATGAATTTATATTTTTTTGTGAAATATAGCATGAGTATATCAGTATAGGCCCAGATGGACAACAATAGTTACCTGGAACCTCTCCATTCCAAAAAGATGCCTTTTCTCCCTGATAAAATGTACAATTTTGTCCATTTTTTGACAAAGCCCCGTCAGCCAGCAGAAGTACTCCTGAAAGGAACTTATTTTACGGGCAAAATGTTCACACTGCAACCAATAGCTTGCTATTTACAATTCCAATCATCCAACAAAATACAAGCTTGTATAAACACTGTTTGCATTCCATAAGGAGTAAGTATAATTTATAACATGGGAATATCTGATATATACCTTAGCTTCACAAAACAGACATTTCATTAATAGCAGGCAATTTAGTACTCCAGATTGAACAGAGTCGGTGCAACGAACATAGCAGGAGATTAACTGAAATCCTGGAGCTGATCTAAATTTTAAACGAACGAAAACCAAAGCATTCTATTTTGTTGAATGCAGTGTTAATACTAAAACAGATCCTTGTATAGTACTTTTTGTAGGGCTGTCGTAATAATTAATCACGATTAATTTAACCGCAATAAAAGTAACTGCCACTATGAGGCAGACAGACGTGATTGCTTATTGCCTTTTCTATGACACTAACCTAATGCGGTCATTTGAAATGCTTCCGGTAAGAAAACTATGATTTGAAGTCCGCTAATTACCACCGAGGTTGGACAGCCTCCATCGCCTTGGCATAATTAGCTCACCTTAAATCATTTCCCGTGTACTTTGCCTAACTTACAATCAAGCCATTTGTTCAGCCAACTGACTAATCAAAATCAAAATGTGGCCAATAATGATTAAGAAGAGATAATGAGAAGCAGACAGACCTAACCAGGTTGCCGTGTTAGATTGCAAAAATTTATATAATCTGAATAAATAGCAGATCTCTGAATTCCACCTTTCATCAAGAAATTTTGTATGCATTATTAAAGATATTTCAAAAAGTTTTGGCAGTTACTTTTATTGCGCTTAAATTAATCGCGATTATTTATTACAACAGCCCTAATTTTTAGCAAAAGCTAACGAATATTCATACTAACTGATGTGGCAAATGAGTTGCATGATCATCATGGCTATGGTAAAAAGAAAATTAAAAACCACTAGCTAGCCAGCTAGCCTTAAGGAATTTATACTCCATTGTACTTAAATGAAATAAAGTTAAACTCTCTATCATTCTCCAGAGAAACAAACTACAGAGCTACCCGGTAAAAGGAACCATCTAGTACTGTTCCATTCAGAATAACTCCCATTGTCCACGTCAGTATCACGTGTCTATGTTGTAAATGTAACCTAAGCACCTCTGGGTTGTTTTCGGAAGGCTTTTTTTACCCCTCAGCCCTCAAGGCTGACGGGGTATTGCTATCCTTCGTGCAGTTGGGCGGGTGGGCGGGCGTCTCCAAACACTTCGACATCGGGCTGAGGGATATTCCGTGCATTGCACGCCTATTTTTTCCTATGTACTCACGTTATTCAGCTGCGCACAGTTGAGACTATACAATGTAATGTGTCGTTAAGCAAGGGTATAAATACTTTTCAGAGGGTTCAATCAAATTATTCCGATTACTGTGGAAATTTTATACTGTCAGGGACTGAATGAAGAAATGTGGCAACCAGTAGATAATTACCAAGAACATTTCACGTGGGTGTGAACTATAACTGTGCAGATAAGCCTCAGCAAGCATCACAGTGAGAGATTGCGTGAGGATATAAGGAACCACTGAATTTGTTGAGGGATGAATCTAAGCATCCTCACCTTGATACCCTCAATAAACAGTGTGAGTGCCATTTTGATTTAATTGATGAAAGTGGGTCTAGTGGGGACTAGGGCTGGGACGATTCGAAATCGATTCTTTTTTAAGGTGTAGTACCACTACCTGCTGCCATGGGGCGAACATCCGAGCTTTCTCTTTTCCTTTATTAAACCCGACGCAGGTTGAACAAAAGCGCCAAACATCATAGGGCACGTGAAATGCTTCCGGAAAAAACTTGACTCTGACATCAGTATTTTTCGGCGACATGCTGCACGGGGCCAAATAAAGGACTACAGAATCGTCTCCTATTAACCAATTAGGCCAGTGGTTCCCAAAGTGGGGGGCGGGCCCCCTAGGGGGGGCACAGAGCAATTGCAGGGGGGGCGCGGGGTGCGGGAAGCGAATTACCCCCCCCCCACTAGAGTTCCGGACAACAACAGAAAAATATTTGCATATAGTCCATTCGCTGCCCAGAATTCTGCTGTTAGATCGTAAATGCCTGCCTTACTCTCAACATAACTGTTCGCCGAATCATTCATCTAGCCTGCCATTTTCATTAATAATTAAAAAAAAAAAACCTGTTACACTGAACATAATTACACAGTTAAGGTGCTTGAAAACAGTTACACTTAAAATAATTACACCATGGTTGTTTGTTATTTTGTCATTTCTAATTCTAAAAGTAGCCTAGTTGTAGTTTATGGCAACCTACAGTTTATGACCGTTATATTTTTTCCAAAACGGTTGAAGTTTATATTAATTGCAATTTGTGAAATAAACTGCAATGGACTCTGAAAACAAAATAAGCGTATGTATTACCTGTTTTTTTTGGGGGGGGGGGGGCGCAAAACTTTTCTTATGTACCAAAGGGGGGCCCAGAAGAAAAAGTTTGGGAACCACTGAATTAGGCTACTCTAAGAAAAGTAACCTGTTCCAGTTCACTTTGCTTGATTAGCAATCAAATGGTGGAGGCGTTTACTCTCAAAGTTGAATAAATGATGTTCATTAAGACAGCATGTTTGATTGCTGCATTTTGAAATTTAAATGGGCAGAGAACAGCTCAGCATGAACACTATTTCCATTGCCATGCATTTCGTGCGACTGTGATAATTTATATCTCACATTCAAGTTTCATCCGCTTTTCAGAATGTTTTCCACCTTGTGTATTTCTTAGACAAATTTTTAACAAATCTATTTTAAATTAGGAGATTTTTTAAATTATTCAAATTATTGGCATTCTTTCACTCTAACTCCGTAGCCCAGTTAGGTTTGTCTGCTTTTCTCCATCACATCTTAATCGTTATAGGCTACTGAAATTGCTTGATTGTTATTTAGGACAAGTACATGGGAGCAGATTTTGGGAAGGGCAGATCGCCGGAAATTAGCGAAATCTAAACTCAGGCTTCTTCCCGACGGCATTTTAAATCGTGCCGCTTCAGGTGTGTCTGTTTCAAGAAATTACACATGACCCCATGACGGCAAGTGGTCTTATCACTCTTTAAAAAAAAAAAATCCTTGTTCAACATCACCATATCCCAACTCTGCATTTCATCTCTCATTGTAGTATTTTAGGAGATCCATAATGAAAAAATAAAAATGAAGAAATTTGTTTTCAGATCACTCTGGATTTCAAGCGTCTAAAAATACACAAAGTGGAAAACATTCTGTAAAGCGGATGAAAAGTGAATGTGAGATATAAATTATCACAGTCGCGCAAAATGCCGAGGCAATGGCAATCGTGTTCATGTTGTGCTGTTTTATGGCCATTTAAATTTCAGAATGCAGCAATCAAACATGCTACCTTAATAAACTGCTCTACTCATTCAACTTCGAGAGTAAACGCATCCACCATTTGATTGCTGATCAAGCAAGTAAACTAGAACAGCTTACTTTTCTTAGAGTAGCCTAAATGGTTAATAGGAGACGATTCTGTCGTCCTTTACTTGGCTCCGTGCATCATGTCGCGAAAAAAAACTGATGTCAGTGATGTTTTTTTTCCGGAGGCATTTCACATGCCCTTTGATGTTTGGCACTTTCGTTCAACCTGCGTCAAGTTTAATAAAGGAAAAGGGAAAGCTCGGATGTTCGCTTCATGGCAGCAGGTAGTGGTACTACGCCTTAAAAAAGAATCGATTCAGAATCGTCCCAGCCCTAGTGGGGACACCGTCCTTTAACATTGGGTCTTTCAGAGAATAGGCAAAATTGGCCTTTGGAATCTATATGGTTGCAGATAGAGTATATAGGAAGTCACATATGACATGTATTTTGTCAGCGTTAAAGTTGACCTCATCTGAACTTTTATTTGGTGAAATTCAACTTGACTGTCCGTTTTATTTGATGGTCAAACTTGACATATTGAAATTTCAATGACTTTTATCACCAAAATGGTCACAGATAGAGCCAAGGTTTGTATTAGAAACATATAGAAAATCGTATATGAAGTCCATTTCTTGACCTCAGCTCCACCTTCTGTGACTTTTAAAGTTCACTGTTGACCAATTGAATTTTTAGTTTCAAATGTATCACCAAAACTGATTCTGAGCATAGGATTTTATTAGAGGCATACAGCAGGTCTAGTAAATATGCGTGAACTTTAATTTAGTGATTATTCAAAGGTCAAAGTTCACATTAAATTTTCATAACTTGTATCATCAGTTTCAAACTGACAAAGTATGTGAGAAAACATTCTATAGCAACAACGTGTGAAAAATATCGACTTTGATAAATATATCAAAAGTCGATGTTTTTCTCACATGTTGCTGCTATAGTTTGAAACTTCATAATGCAAGGAGCAATGTTTATTCACAGACGATAATTTCTGTCTAAGCTCGAAGGTTTCCAGTATTCACCACTGCTAAGTTAAGCGCTCAGCAAACCGGAAACTGCTCCTGCCGCAAGTAATTATTGGTCATGTTGGAACTGTTACCTTCATGTGAGGAGTAAAAAGAACTTTTACGGCATATCTCTGTCGTTAGTAGACCATCTGCAGCACGGAGCAAGACATCAGCGACTACCATTGAAGCGCGTCATGACCCAGTATCATGCAGGCAAAAATGTGATCCACTTCATCTTCAATCATAGCGGCAGTGTGGCTAATCTTGCTGATTAGCCAAGTTCACGGTAGGAGACGCATTTAATCGGCAGCATTGTACATAGCAGAGCCTCTTGTATACTGTAGTGCAAAACTGGTCTCCGGTTGAAAAGTGCTATTTTGAGCCCTTTTGACAATTCCGCACCATTCTTGTTTTGTTTGTTTAGTTCATTATTAAATTTTTGAAGTTTAATTAAAAATTCATTGATATTCCACAGCTCCATCAGACTTTCTGTTAGTTCACTGTTTTCATTCATACAAAGTCACTTTGTCATGGGTCTTCCAGACGCCCTTGTTTTTTCCCTGGCATATAATGCGGGGGGATTTAGTCATGGGTGCGGTTGTCTGTCCGTCCGTCCGTCCATGAAATTTCGTTCCGCAGCATAACTTGAAAACCATTCAATATTTTTTTAACGAACCTTGGTTTGTACATTAATCATGACCTGAAGTGGCGCCTTTTGCTAATCCAAAGTTGATGAATTTTGTTAAATGAAGGGGACCCCCTGCCCTTCAGCCCCTCTGACAGTGGAGGGCGGTGCTCGCAGAAAGGACAGTAAATCCAGTGTCAGTGTCAGTGTCTTGGCACCTTAATAAATTTATGCTGGTGATTTGAGTGCTCCAGTTTCTTCTTTATATTTTTGATGAATTTTGTATTTTTTCTGGTGTCCATGGAAACATTTTGAACTTATATTTTTAGGGAGTGCGGTTTGTTTCTGGGGCAGGTGGCATTTTCATTCTTTCAATATGTGGAGCTGGGGGGATATGCCATATCCTGATGGCTCTTGTTAGACTTTTGCAGCTAAATGTGATGCCGTATAGCCTGTTGCTGTCATGCCCTGAGGTAAATTTAAGCCAATCACATGGTGCCCAAATTAACTTAATAAAATTGAATTGGTGCCCTTGTGATTTTTGGGGGAACGATGGAAATTTTTGCCTTGCCCTTTTCCTAAACTACTTCAAGGCTTGGTCGTTCCCTTAAAATTATGCCTCCATCGCCATTTTTAAAACAGACCTTGTTGAAACGTTCTGTCAAATCACTCCGTGGATGCAGCTGGACTGTGGTTACTTGGCCCAGTGTAGTAATGTTGAATGCTCCTTTTAGTATTTCAAAGCTAAAAATGTTATCAGCTACTGAACAGATCATCAAACAACTTAAAATGAAATGCATTTCCATGTAAATTAGTCCGGACCAGCTATTGTGTTTTTGTCATCTTAAGCTGGTAGGTAAGAAAGGATTCCTCTCTGAGGTAGCAGATAATGTCAGATAACAATTTCAGGCTTATTTCTCACTAGCAAGTGGAGTCTTCGCTAATCATTGAACGGATAGACGTATAACCCCTTGATGCAGATGCCAAATAAAGCAAATCCTTGCCTATTGTGCATAACCCTACTAAAGGCTTTGTAAGTTAGGATTTGGGTCGCAGAGACTGGAAAAATCATTTCAATGAAGCAAGATGATTGTCTCATTTGAGAATTCAATTACGGAATTATTTAGCAGTTATATTTCAGTATTTTGTAGACGTAGACATAGGCATCTACATCTGCACAGAGGGGATAAAACAAACCAAGCAAATTAGTGCCAGTGTTGTATTTAATGATGCTTGTAGTTTTAGCTGGTCATGGTGGCTAACATTACCTGCTTAGCCAGGTATGTTCTCTCTCAGGTAAAGTGTATAGTATGTCGAATTTCATTAACATTTGACCTTGGCGTCTCTAGATGTTATGTTTTGTGTCGTGCAACATTGCTAGCTAGCTTGCTGATTAGTTCACCAGAGATTGGTTTGCTTGATATCCTGAAGGTTTTAAAATATGGCTGGAACATGTATAACTTAAGCCCTGCTATGTCTGTTTTGCCTTGTGTAGCGCAAAGTACTCCGGAGCTCAGTTCAAGCTCTAGGTTTGGCGCGGAGTGCAGAGGGGCCTACTGGTTGGGTAATGGTTAGGAAAAGTGTTACACGGCTTGCAAATTACTACTGACTGTTTTATATTTCAAGTATGAGTGGAAATGCATTTTGTAAATACTGTTACTTGCAGTTACAACTGTAGTATTGCTGTGATTACAAATTCAGTAAGTGGCTATTCTATGTTCTGCTTTGATTGCAGCTGATTACATGTGTTGCTTTGATTGATGAAGAATACTACCTCACATATTCTTCTGGACTTAACTTCTTGCAATTTTTTATATCTTTATCCTGGAGAACCCAAGACATCTTTTTTCCTCAAGAAAAATATTAACTTAGCATAAAAATTGACATCTGCTAATGTAGGGTAGGGGCTAATTAGGTGAGGTCAAATTTGACCCCGTGGGTTCTCCAGGGTTAAAGGTTGATCATAATGTCATAATGTCCCTGTGACATCATGTGGTGAAATATTCGCCCTGAGGCAAGAAAGGCTTTTTTACTTGAGCCTTTACTTCATTATTCTGGGTGATCCCTCTCCCTTGTGATGTCACAAAGGACAGAATTTGAAATGGCTTGTAATGACTCATTTGGTGTGCACCTGATGATATGATGGGGGACCTTGAAGAAAATCCCCAGTCTTTTCTTTGATAGCTGTGCTCTCCCACCTTTGACGGCTGTATAATGCGATATGGTCTGAATGTCAATCAGAGCCCTCTTAAACAAATCAGCGATTCTTGCCAGAACATCAAACTGATTTGACTTGGGTCTTATGCTTTAGGTTTTTTGGCAGCACTTTTGTTGTGTTGCCACTACTTTGTCCATTGCATTTGTCTGCACGTGCTCCATAACTCACTCAACTTCACTGCTCTCCTAGGCCTGAGCTCCAGGAGCCCCCTCAGTGAGACCAAGAGCACCTCCTCCCTCTCCGCCCTCAGTGACTCCCTCAATGGCTCAGAAAGTGGTGATGCCAGCCTTGCAAACGAGGAGCTCCAGAGCCTGCTGGTCCCGCCTTCATCTGGGGGCAGCCAATCCGGATCAGGAACGGATGATAAATCTGAGAAAGGTATGCATTTGTTAATTTGTGCATGTTCATTAATTGCTTGAAGGAAAGGTTTTTAATGAAATGTCAAAAATAAAACCATTCTAAGTCTCTGTTGATTTCACTTGTCAGTGGTGATTGCTGCTAACTTTGATCAGCTTCAAGTTTAAAAGCCTAGTACGGGGAAGGTCCCCTTTGTGCTGCCAAAATGGCTCCATCAAGGTTGAGATTACTCGGAGATCAAGTTTGTATTACTGACATATAGGAAGCAATATATGACCTATATTTGGCAGTGTTAAAGTTGACCTCAGATGACCTTGAAAGGTCATACTTGAGGTCGAGCAAAATGTTACAATTTTCAAAGGTTTCTAGGCTTGAAAATATTGAAGATTGGGAACATATGTGCATTGAACACTAATAGGAAATCATGTATGAAATTTCATTTGGTGGCCTTGAACTTGACCTTCGAAGGTCAAACTTCACATTGTGAAATTTCAATGACATCTATCACCAAAACTATTACAGATGGCGCTTAGGTTTGTATTGTAGGCATACAGGAAATCATGTATGAAGTTTCATTTGGTGACTTTGAACTTGACCTTCAGTGACCTTGAATACCCAAACTTCACAGTGAAATTTCAATGACTTATATCAGCAAAACCATTACAAATTGAGTGTAGGTTTGTATTGGAGACGTAGAGGAAGTCATTCATGAATTTTCATTTGGCAACCTTCATACTGACCTTCGAAGGTCTAACTTGACCTAGAGAAAATTGAATGACTTCTGTCACTGAAAAGGTCACAGATGGAGCTCAGGTTTGTGTTACTGACATAGGAAGTCAAATATGACCTTTCATTTTGTGACATTCAGCTTGACTGTTGATGACATTAGAAGGTCAAACTTGACATAATACAATTACAATGACTTGTATTGCCAAAATGGTCACAGATGGGGTCTAGGTTTGTATTAGAGACATATAGGAAGTCATATATGAACTTTCATTTGGTGACCTTAGTATTGACCTTCAAATGTGACCTCGTGAAAATTCAATGACTTGTATCACTAAAATGGTCGCAGATGGAGCCTAGATTTGTGTTACTGACATCTAGGAAGTCACATATGAACTTTCATTTGGTGACATTCAACTTGACTCTAAGTGACCTTTGAGGGTCAAACTCGACAGTGAAATTACACTTGTATCACCTTGTATCACCAAATTGGTTACAGATTGAGCCAAGGTTTCAACAGAGACATTTAGAAAGTCATATATGAAGTCAATTTGCTGACCACAACTTCACCACAGTTTACATATTGAATACATGTTGACATTTTATAATGACTTGTATCACCAAAACTGCTTCAGAGCTTAGGATGGTATTACAGAAGGTTTTATAAATGTATATGGACTTTTATTGAGTGACCTTGACATTGATTTTCATTGATTCAAATGTCAAACTTCACATGAAATTTTCATAACTTGTATCATTGATGTAAGACTGCTTGCCGGTAAGCTACTGGACCCTTGGTCCTATTTTTAATAATTTCAGTTTCAAGCCTTTACAAGTAACTGTTACTTGTAGCTTGGTTGCTTCTGAGTTGAATTTTGTCTCCTTGGGTTTCAACCAAGTAACTGTCAACTGAGAAACTTAATCACTTGCAACCTGCAATTAAAACAGGCCTTAATGTATAGTTGTCTGATTTTTCGATGTGTAAAAACATCAAGCAAACACCCTGTCGAGAGTTTAATTTCTTGTGCTGCTTGACATGGTAATGGCATATAACGGCAGCAACCATGATACTGAGAACATACCAGGTTGCTAGGGCATGCCCTGCATATGCATTCACGATATTAAACATTCATATTAAATCCTAAACCCCTCCTTAGGAATAAACACCCCCCCACCCCCCCAAAAAAATACATTGACCGCCCCCCTTTTAAATCGTTCTGTCAAATGAAAAGGTGAAGAAGGGGTGGTTGGATTAGGAATTCTTTCATTCCTTCCCAAATAATAGCTAAGCTAACGTCATTAATATAATAAAGGTAACGTTCGCTCGCAATGAAAGCTGAGACCTTTAACAGATTCTAGATTGTATTAAATTGTTGATAAATAATTACAGCGAAAACTAAGGCTCTTAATGGCCATTTGCGGATATTGGTCTCGGGCTAATATTAACGTTATTTTGTCTTTTTCGCGCTCTTCCGCCTTCAGAAGACCGAACTAAATCCTTGCTTGAACGAGTTTTTACAATTCCCAAAAACAGTGAATTACACTGAACAAAAATATAAACGCCCCATGTAAAATTTTTGAGTTTTTATGAACATTAGCGTTGTGCAATATATGAAGCAAATCAAAATTCATTTTTGTTAATGACTAATCTTCAGATCACTGTCCATTACATCTTGATATTGGCATCTGTAAAGGAGTGACAATCCTTTGAACATGTTGGGGGTCAGGTTGAAGAAATTGAATGCGCAATCTCTTGTGTGTCCACCATTTGAGTCTCTCAGAGCAACACATCTCCTTCGCATGGAGTTGATCAGGTTGTCTATCTTGGCCTGTGGAATGTTATTCCATTCTTCCCGGAGGGCCACACGGAGCTGACACACATGATCCGGAACTGGAACATGGTCGCGGACACATCGATCCAGAACATCCTAAAGATGCTCTGTGGGCGACATGTCCGGCGAATATGCAGGCCAGTCCAGAACTGGAATGTGCTCTGCTTCAAGGAACTGCATGCAGACCGCTCTGGTGGACATCCCTGCATCCAGCATGCCAATGGCACGTTCCCACATGACCTGAGACATCTGAGGCATGATGACTTTTGACAAAATTTGACATTTTGGGGTGGCCTTTTATTGTCCCCAGTATAAGGAGTGTCTTGGCACTGCTCATTCTGTCTGATCACCGTATGGAAATGCCACACCCATGTACTGAGTGAAATCACTGCATCACTGTGCAAATGCGCACTGACAGAGAGATGGATTAAAAAATGGTACACAAATCGAGAAATATCCCTATTGTACAAGTAAAAGTCAGCATATGCTCACTTAGGGTTGTTAACACCATGTGGCATCAATATTTGACATGGGGCATTTATATTTTTTCTTTAGTGTATTTTCCATCATGTAAAAAATTCAGTTCATTTAACGAGTCTAACTTTGATACCATAGTCCTCTCTTGAGCATCTAACAGCAATCATGGCTTAATTTACCGAGATTCAAATTTACTGAAGATAAAAACGTTTTCTTTGTACTCCATGTAGATCATAAACCCTATATATATGGCTCGTTGAAATCGGTTGAGAAGTGTTAACCTTGCAAATTAAGAAAATCCACATCGCCCCCGTTTATTTGCATTTGCTTTCATGCGGGCCCTGCCCTCCCTGATGTGGCTTACGCTTGGACGTATAGGAGCAACAGGCCAAAGTGGCTAATGCGGTGTCTTCTAACTGGTTGGATGAGTGGATCATGTGATGTTTTTGATGCACAGCATTGGTTCAGTCAGTGCAGTGATGACTGTTCATCATAGGCTTTTCAGCATGCAAGCGCACACATTGAGCTTCTTACTGCCTGCACTGGTCATTTTTGTAATTCGCCCAAGTGCTACTAAATACATTGAAATTCGCACACACCTATTTGCAGTCGCAAATGCGAGTGAAACACTCGCACTGTCGAACCCTGGGTATGATGCACTATGTGCTTGACATGCTGGTTATGTAAATATTACGGATATTCTTAGTGAATTGTGCCACGGTCGCCCTTATGTTGGTTTGGACTAGATGGCATAATCTTCATAGCCCTTGTGCATCGATGAGCCTTGGGCACCCAACACCTTGTCGCCTTTTCATGGTTTTTCCCCCCTTGGACTACTGTCAGTAGGGACTGGCATCTGCTAACTGGCAGCAAATCAGAATCTTGCCACTTCGTAGATGCTCTTACCCACTCATTGAACCATAATGATCTTGCCCTTGTCAAAGTCATTCAGTTGCCATTTCTCCCACATCCAATATGTTGAATACGAGAATCGACTGCTGGCTCACCATCTACGATCCTTTCTGCAGACCTGAATATGTAGTTATTGTGAGATAATAAATATTGTCAATCAAATGATTAAAAATCGGTGTAATACAGCCATGTCAGATCAGTTTTATATTACCCATGTGTAGGACAGCTTTCTTGTATCTTGATTGGTCAGATTCCATTCATGGATAAACATCAACCAATATCTACGGTAACATTATCAATCCTGTTGGTAACTTTTAACCATCGCTAGCAATAGCTTCAAGTAGGCAGTCTATTCAAGTCAATGGGATGAATAATTTGCTGGTTAGCATGCTAAAGCTTTTCGACATTTAGGCTTGCTAATAAGTTACACGTGTAACTGTTATTGTAGAAACTTGATTGTATTAATTTAATGGCAAAAAGCATTAGCATGCTTGCTGGGAAATTATTCATCCCATTGAATTGAATAGATTGCCTACTGGAAGCGAACACTTTTTTTAATTTTCCAAATCATACAAGATTGCCATTTATGGGATAAATGGCATCTCAAATTCGTGAGCCCGAGATATCAAATTTATGAAGCGGCAGTACTGCTTTTGTCCGTGGTTTTAATTTTTGGCTCATAGGTGTATGTGTTCACTCCAACCACTCATTTGTGAATCTCCTCCTTAAGGGGGTTTAAGGGAGCAGTGTCTGTCTTTCAAAGAAAATTATAAACCTTTTCTCTATATAAATGATATTTCCTTCCTTGCCTTGTATGGCATGACCTTAGTGAATTCATATGAATTGAGCCAATGACAATTATCTTCAATAACCATATTTATTCTGCCATATTACTGGAGTGTATTCATTTCCATCCACATTTTTCTGTGTGCCCTCTGCTGTTACCTCTTGGCTCTTGTCTCTTACTATTTTAGAAGACATGCTTCATAGCATTATCTATTGTTTATGTGAAACCTGGACAAGGAAATTATGTTACTTATGCTCTCTGTTATGGGAATCTATGGGAACCTTTCTCTGAAGGACACAAGCATTGCCACATCAGAGATTTAACTGAGATTTAGTATTAAGTTTGTTGAATGTTGCTTCCTATTTGACTGTGGAGAACTACATGCAAAGGTAGATGGTCTAGGGGTCAGAAAATAAAAGTTACACAATTTGTGTCTTACATTGATGAAGTCTGCAAGTCTGCCTGCTGGTCCAACTAATTAGTTAGACCTCCTGGTTAAAGAATTTGTATAATTTTCAAGCACAAGCATTTGGGACAAAAGAAGAAAGTCCTGTGTTGGACTTTTACTGTCTAAACTTTGGTTTCCCACCTTTAGAACCACATTTCCCTGGCCACTGAAGGCCCGCATTTGTTTATCCGCAGGCCTGGAATGCGTGTTCTGCAACTTTGTGTGCAAGACCCGGACCATGTACGAGCGTCACCTACAAATCCACTTGATTGCGCGCATGTTTGAATGCGACGTCTGCCACAAGTTCATGAAGACCCCCGAGCAGTTGCTGGAACACAAGAAGTGTCACACGGTCCCAACTGGAGGGCTGAAGTAAGGAACGCAGAAGTGAAAAAGCCATTCCCCTCAAATTCCCCCACTCCCCCATCCCAAACCCCCGAACTCCGAATTCACCCACTTCCCAGTGCCCTGTCTTCCTCCTTCCCAACTCCCTCTCCTCCTTTCCTCGCCTTTCTCACCCTCTACCTGTGTCCACTTCTCCTTGTTTCTCGTATCTCCAGCTCTCACATCCATTCAAATGCTCCTCCTTGGCTGCATTCACTCCATTTTCCAAACCTCCTCTCTTGTTTGCTCATCCCTTATTCTCCTTCCTCGCACACTTACCTACCAGTTCTTCCCATGCTAGTTCTGTCAGGGAGGTTCAAGAAGGGCATTTCAACCGATGAAGGAGTTAGAGGAAGGAGTTTGATGACCGGTTCATTTTGAGGATTTGTGGCGGTCGAATGGCTTTTGCTTTCAGGAGAAAAACATGGATAGTTGACTCATTTGAAAAGGTGAGGAAGAGGGCACCAGCATGCATTTGTTACCCTCTTTCAACTTCTCCCTTCACAGTCAGACTGATAGTCTATTGATCTGACTCACCTTCTTAAGTGTTAAATGAAGATTCAATGAATCAGTTTTTTTACTATATACAAGTTGTGTAAAATGGAGAACGACTCACCAATTCACTGAATGGGTGCATTACAGTCCCTCTGTACACTAAAAAAGTTTGTATATGACATCAAAAGATGAATGTGAGAGAAGAGATCAATATTTTAGCGTCTATTTCCAGGTACTTGCATCTAGATCTGTTAAACGGCTTAGGAGATGGCACCTCTTGTTTGAACCCACCTATTTTTCAAGTGAGAAATATTATTGGAATGTGACTGACAGGAGTTTTTTGTTGCCCAGGTGTGTACTATTATATTGATTAGTAAAACACTAAATAGCACTGAAAGTCAACTCTCGGTTTCAGCTCTGGTTTTCCCGTGTGCAGGCTGCATTCATAGTTGAAACGGTGTAACCACCATGAAGATCAGAGAGCAGTCTATGGGAGAAAAGCAAGCAATTTTGAAGCTGAGAGAAGATGGAAAATCAATCAGAGCCACTGCACAAACATTGACCGTAGCCAGTACAACCATTTGGAATTTCCTGCAGAAGAGTACTGTACAACAGACATTGAACTGGTAAACCTCGGAAAACGTGCAGTTGATAACAGATGAATCGTCAGAACTGTAAAGAGAAACCGTTAAGGAACCATCAGTGACATCAACAGCAACCTCCAGTGGGCAGGAGTGCAGGTATCACAATCCATCGTTCCCAGAAGACTTTGGGAACAAAAGTACAGAGGCTAAACTAGAACGTGCAAACCACTCATTGGCAATAAAAATAGAAGGGCCAGATTAGAATTTGCCAGAAAGTACAGAGACATGGCTGAAAAGTTCTGGGACGAAGTTTTATGGACTGATGAGATGAAGGTTAACCCTCACCATGGCGACCCGAAGGCTAATGTGTGGACAAAGAAAGATCTGCTCATTATTACAAACACACAAGCTTATCTGTGGCACATGGATGACGTAATTTCATAGCTTGGGCTTGCAAGGCTTCTTCCAGGACAGGTTCATTGATCTTCATGAATAATGTAACACATGATGGCACCTGCAAAATGAACACACATGTCAACAGAAACATTTTTTCTGCCAATTTAAAGTGAGATGCTACCAAACTGATTTGGAGATCATTCATCATACAGCAGGATAACGACCAAAACACACTACCAAAACAACCAAGGAGTTCATCCAGTGAAAGACGCGGAAGGGTTTAGACTGGCCAAGACAATATCCAGACTTAAACCCATTTGATCATGGATTTTACCTGCTAAAGAGATGACTGAGGGGAGAAACCCTCTGAAAGAAACAATAACTGAGAGAGGCTGCAGTGAAAGCTTCAAAAAGCATCACGTAAGAAGAATGCAAAGGTGATGTCAGTGGGTCGCAGGCTCGATGCCATTATTGCAAGTAAAGGACTTGTAACTAAATATTTAGCATTATTCACTTAAATCGATTTTAAGTCTAACTGCTCTTACTTTTTCTTACCTGAAACTTTGGTTTGGCAAACTGTGCTGTCTTCTAAATTTTTTTTTTTTTTTTTTTTTTTAAACAAATCTAGATGTAAATTCCTAAAAATAAAAGCTTGAAATACTGATCTCCTGTCTCTCATTCATCTTTTGGTGTCACTCCCAAATGTTTTCAGTACACGTCAAAAATGATGGAATTGGCCTGGCTGTTCCGCTACTTTTGGAGGGGACTGTATATACAAGTTAAACCATTAGATCCACTGATAAGTCTAAAATAATTAAGCACAAAAGTAACCTCGAAGAAAGACAAAGCTTTTATTTTGGTATTTCTATATTTCAACAAAACATTTTTTGCCATCGTCAGGAAGTGCAGTGCATTCTTCAAAACGGGGAGAATAAATAGTGTAGACACGTCACAAGGCGAAAACATCCAATCCAAGAAAAATAATGCAGGTTATGTCAGTACAATGCATCCAATCCAAGACAGTAGTGTTAAAAAAAAAACCCCTATGGAAACAACACCAATTCCTTGCTGGCTTTTATATCTTGACTGAGTATTGGACTGTTATTTTTTATAGCCAATCCTTCTTTGAACATGAGCTCATTCCAATGTCTAGCTGAATCAGTTATCTTAGTTTTGTTTAACAGAAAGTTAAGAAAGGAATGGGATGCTCCTCATTCATTTGATTGGGCAAATCTAGTCCATACAAAAAAAACAGGCTATCAAGAATTCTTTATGTTCCATGACTTTCAAAATCTAGGACTGCTGCAAATGACTGACATTTGATGCCCACAGAATCAAGCAGCTAAAAGCTGTGAAACGGAGGTTTGTAATTCTTAAAACTGGGCGGAGGCAAGGGCGTTGTTCTACTGCAAATTTTTTTTTTTTTTCAATGCAATTGGGAAAATGTTTTCTGAAAAAAGTAAACTTCGTGAAATTTCTGAGGACTCTGCCTCTACCTCGGTGGCTGACAGGGACAAACGCACTGCAATGGCCCAAAACATGTTCAATAGGAGAAACGCACTGCAAAAATAGGAATGATGCAGACTCAAAAACACGCAAACCACAAAAGCAAATGCAAGAGAAAAACACTGCATATTCACATCAACACAACGAAAGTGCTTCCAGCTGCTATGGAGAGCGCCAACTAGAGCAGCTTTTACTTTTGACCTGAGCAAGACTAGCTAAGTTAGCCAAGTCAGCTAAAAGGCTTTCTAGCTAGCTAGCAAGTTCACTAGCCTAGCTAACTAAGTTATATTTAGTGCATGGAAGTCAACAGAAAATAAATGAATAAAAATTATCCATTATTTCGCTATCTCTCTCACATGAGCAGGCTTAGAATCTTACTGAAGAGTGCCCAGCTGGCCAACAGAAGGCGCTTGAGCAATGAACAAAGCAACTATTTTTAATATCTCGGCTGCAATTAATATATAAGATAATCAGCTGAAAGAACATTTAGCAAGTAATTAAGTTGACTGGCATCAAGTGTGTAACATGATTGGCTGTTAAAAGGGATGTCTTAGAGAGGCTGAGTCTCTCAGAAGTAAAGATGGCCAGAGGCTCTCCAAACTGTGAAGGCTTGCATAAAAAAAAAAATTGTGGAGTACTTTAAAAACAGTGTTCCTCAACGTCAAATTGCAAAGATCTTTGAAGGTCTCATTATCGACAGTGCATAACATCATCTAAAGATTCAAAGAAACTGGAAAAATCTCTGTGCGTAAGGGACAAGGCCGAAGACCTTTACTGGATGCCTGTGATCTTCGGGCCCTCAGATGCCTCTGCGTCACTCACTGGCATGTTTCTGTCATTGGCATAACTAAGTTGGCCCAGGAATACTTCAAGAAACCACTGTCATGCCATCCTCAGATGCCACCTAAAACTCTATCATGCAAAAAGGAAGCCATTAGTGAGCATGATCCAGAAGCTCCACCGTGTTCTGTGGGCCAAGGCTCATTTAAAATGGACTGTAGCAAAGTGGCAAAGTGTCCTGTGGTCAAATAAGTCCAAATTTGACATTCTTGTTGGAAATCATGGGCATCGTGTCCTCCGGGCTAAAGAGGAGAAAGACCACCCTTCCTGTTATCAGCGTTGAGTTCAAAAGCGAGCATCTCTGATGGTATGGGGATTCATTAGTACATAAGGTGTGGGACAGTTGCATGTTTTTAAAAACACCATGAATGCTGTAAGGTATATAAAGGTTTTAGAGCAACATATGCTCCCCTCCAGAGGACATCTATTCCAGGGAAGGCCTCGTGTATTTCAGCAGGACGATGCAAAACCACATTGTGTAGCTATTACAACAGCATGGCTTCGTAGTAGCTGAACTGGCGTACTTATAGTCCTGATCTTTCACTGATTGAGAACATCTGGTGCATAATTAAACAAAGTCCTTCAAAAGAGACCCAAAACTCTCCAGCAGCTGGAAGTCTGTAGGGTGGGATCAAATTCCAATGGCCAAACTCAAGAAACTTGTCTCCTCAATGCCCAGATGCCATCCACTCTGTGTTAAAAAGAAGAGGGGATGCTTCGCCATGGTAAACACGCCCCTGTCCCAACCTTTTTAGACCTGTAGCAGCCACAAATTTGAATTGAGCTCATTTTGTGGATAAAATTGTCAAATTTCTCAGTTTCAACACGTCATGTTATTTCTGTTCTATTGTGAATAAAATACTGGCTGGTGTGATTTGAAAGTCATTGCGTTTTGATTTTCTTCACAATTTACACTTTGTGCCTACAATTTCGGAATTGGAGATGTAGAAAGCCTTTTTGCCAACTTAATTAACTTAGCTTGTCTCGCTCAGGGCAATAGTAAAAGCTGTTCTAGTTGGCGCTCTCTATAGTGGCTGGGAGCACTTGCGTTGTGTTGATGTGGATATGCAGCGTTTCTCGCATTTGCTTTTTTGGTTTGCGCATTTTTTCTGTTTTTGCAGAGAATTTCTATGTTTAGGGCCATGCAGCACATTTGACCCTGTCGACAACCATACTTTACACAGTTCTAGACTTTGCAAAGCTTTTTACAGACATCACTACACAGAAGTGAAATTGCAACAAAGGACTATATGGAGACTCGACCACAATCTACCAGACCTGCTCATACCCTTGAATTACCAAAAGTTCATTAGGACCTTGTAATTATTCCTAAATTCAGACCCAATTTAGATACTTCTGATACTGCGTATTCTAATTTCAGTAAGTTCTAAAAGGTGTCATCTCACGCCTTCTTCATGAATTTTGTGATTGTCTCTGGAGTTTTTGAATGCCCACCTAAGTAGTTTTTGGGAAAAAAAATGCTTTGGTTGGCCTACTTCACTCTGTTCTAGTTTGGTACGGAAAATGGTTGGGAGGAAACGGCAGGATTGCGCCTTCTGCTCAAGAATATTCTGTATGTAAATTAACTTGCCTCTGATTGGCTAACTATGGCCCCCCGCTTAAAGCTGTATCGAGAAGTGTGTCTCAGTCTGTTTGATTAGTTGTAATAGACATAAGTTCACAGTGCCGATTTCGAAATTGCTCTCAATGGCCTCAGATATTTGTTTGATCCTGAATCCGAGGAGGAAACAGAAGCAGCACAAGAACCGCTACTATAACGTTTATTGATGAATGTTTCGGAATGGAAACATTTGCATGCCGACTTCGATTTTCTTCAAGAGGGGAACGTTTGTCACGATCGTCATCATGGCCTTTCACGTTGCACTAAACTGCGGGAAACATTTTAAAAGAAGGGCTTTTTTCTTAACACCATCAATAGTCTTGGCAACCTTCCTGGTAGCTGATCTAGAGCTAGTCTATTCCCAGACACAGCACGCCGCTAGACACAGTTGACCGAGATGCAGACATCAATTTGCTAGCGTTATTGCTTGAATTCCAGGCTACCATTTGTAATGTGAATATAGGCCACTAGATGGCAGTGTTTACCTTTTTTTTGTTAATCTCAGACTGGAGTCATGTTTAGACATGTCCTGGACATGTCTGGGGCAAGTCTCAGAAAATAAAAAAAAGAGGTCTAAATGTGGGTGGGGTCTGCAAAAGAGTATATAAGGAAAAGAATTGAGACAGTAGAGTAGTAGGAGAAATTGCAAGAAGATGACCAGACCTGCCATTCTGTTCAAGATCTGTGACATTTCTTTTGTGGATTTCTTTGCCTGTGTTTGAGCGTTTTCATTATCCAGGACGTCACCAAGCCACCCCACAAAAAGGGACTGTAATTATTTCTGTTTTTTTCTTATTTATCAATCTTGGTCTTTAGGTTCATTAGTTGTTAGTTAGTTGTTATTGTCTTTGTTTAAAAATTAAATGTGTTTTAGTTGTTAAAACTGTGTTTGTCATCCCTTGCGGTTGCTGTTGTGTTATAAATGTAATAACAAATTGGGGCCATAACAAATTGGGGGCTCAAGGTCCGGGATAGACCATTTTGTGAGTCATTTATTAAAAATCTAACATTTCAAATTGTAAAAATTTTTTTTTTAATTGAATACATATATATTGACAACAGCAATGGATGATTTCTTGGCATCACCAACCGTAGGGGTTTTGAAGTCTTTTAAAAAGACAGAACTGCTAGAAATTTGCAGACATTTAGAGCTGACAGAGGTGAAACCAGCCATGCGAAAAGCAAGACTGGCTAGAGAGATAGTTGAATATTACATTGATGAAAATGTGTTTGCACCAGGAGATCTGGAACAGTTTCCAGTGGAAAATCCAAATATAGAAATGGAACTTAAATTAAAAATGCTAGAGATTGAAAGGGAGGAAAAAGAAAAACAAAGGCAGTTTGAGTTGGAAAAATTAGCAAGAGAAGAGAAACAAAGAGAATTTGAGAGGGAAGAAAAAGAAAAACAAAGAGAATTTGAGTTAGAAAAATTTGCAAGACAGAGAGATTTTGAATTAGAGAAATTCGATAGAGAAAAAAGACTCCAAATGGAGCAACTAAAAATAAAAATTCAAACTGAAAATAAATTTCGGGCTAGCCAGGAGGTAAAACTGGTGCCTCCATTTTCGGAAAAGGATGTTGACAACTATTTCCAGTGTTTTGAAAAGGTAGCAAAGAGTTGCCAGTGGCCAAAGGAACACTGGCCTCTGATGTTGCAAACTGTCCTCAAGGGTAAAGCTCAGCAAGCCTATTCAGCTTTGTCTGCAGATGATTCCTCTGATGATGAGGTTGTCAAAAGGGTTATTTTGAGAGCTTATGAGTTGGTTCCAGAGGCTGACCGACAGAAATTCCGAGGTCTGAAGAAATCTGAAAATCAGACTTATGTGGAATTTGCTAATGAGAAGAAGGTTTGCTTTGAGCGCTGGTGTACTTCTATGGAGGTCAAGGATGATTTCAACTCACTAAAAGACATGGTGTTAGTTGAAGAATTCAAGAACTGTGTTAAAGATGATGTTAAGACCTACCTTAATGAAAAGCAAGCACTGAATTTGCAATCAGCTGCCAAATTTGCAGATGAATATGTTCTCACACATAAGTCCAAATTTCAGTCTAGCAGTAATAATAGATGGTCCCAATTTCAGAAAAAGGGTTATGGTGATACCCAAGATTCCTCACCCAAAGACAAAGACAAATCTGGTGATGGTGCTCAGAAATCCAGTAACAGGTCTGATCAAAGTGTGAAAGCTGACAGTGACAAAAGTGGTCTCGTTTGCAGTTATTGCAAGAAATCTGGTCATGTTACAACTAACTGTTGGTTCCTTAAAGCTAAGAAAGAAAAAGAAAAGGATACCAAACCAAATGCCTTTGTGAAAACAAGGTTAGAAACCCCTGTAGTAGATAACCAATCTGCTAAATTGCCTGCTTCTTGTGGGGCTAAAAAGCCTGATACAGCTGACTTCGTGAGGGAGGAATTTCTTCCATTTGTGTCAGAGGGATTTGTGGCTCTGAATGAGCATACTACTCCTGTCCCCATATATATCCTAAGGGATACCGGAGCTTCTCAGTCACTTTTGTTGATGGACTCCTTGGAGTTACGTGATGAGACCGCTTCAGGGGATTTCATACTTGTACAAGGTATTGAAGGGAGGACTGTATCTGTACCCCTGCGCTCTATATTCTTGAAGTCAGATTTAGTTACAGGACAGGTAAAGGTGGGACTTATGTCAAGTCTACCTATAAAGGGTGTTTCTCTGTTGCTAGGCAATGACCTGGCTGGGGGCAAAGTAATTCCCCCTGTACATCTTACTTCACAGCCGAGCACTGAAGATGGGGATGAGGACCCATCTCTGTATCCTTCTTGCGCAGTGACTCGTGCTATGGCCAAGAAGGCTAAAGAAGAAGAAGATGTGGCGCCGTCCAGTACATTGAATAGTCAGGACTCAGGTGGTTCGCCTCATGACTCTGATTGGCCTACTATGGTTTCTCCGTTTGAGGACTTATCAGATACTTTTATCAGTTCTCTATTCAGCCAGCCGGATGGGTCTGGTGATTCTGATGTGTCTGGAGACTTGTCTCTGTCCAGAAAGCGGTTGATTGAGGAGCAAACTAATGATCCTGAAATTTGTGTACTTAAGAGGAGAGCCCTTCCTGATAAAGAAATAGACGCAGTTCCAGTTGGGTATTATCTCAAGGATGGTGTGTTGATGCGGAAGTGGCGCCCTCCTGATATCCCTGCCAATGCAGATTGGGCAGTGGTCAGGCAAATTGTTGTTCCGAAGGTCTATAGGAATGAGATCTTAACAATGGCTCATAGTTTACCTTTAGGAGGTCATCTTGGTGTTAACAAGACTGTTGATAAGATCATGAAACACTTCTTTTGGCCTGGGCTTCGGAAAGACGTTTCCAACTTTTGCAAAACCTGTCACACTTGTCAGGTAGTTGGAAAACACCAGTTAGACCCACCTGTAGCTCCATTGCAGCCTATCCCAGCATTTGGGGAGCCATTCTCTAGGGTCATTGTTGATTGCGTTGGTCCATTACCCAAGACTAGATCTGGAAATCAGTACTTGTTGACGATCATGTGTGCATCTTCCAGATTCCCCGAAGCCATACCTCTACGTAACATCAAGGCAACTGCAATCTCGAAGGCTTTGATAAAGTTCTTCACGTTGTTTGGCCTTCCCAGGGAAATTCAGTCAGACCAGGGTAGCAATTTCACTTCAGGATTGTTTCAGCAGGTTGTGTATGAACTAGGTGCAAAGCAGATTCTTTCTAGTGCCTATCATCCAGAAAGTCAGGGTGCCTTAGAGCGGTTTCATTCCACTCTCAAGACAATGATGAGGACTTATTGTTATGACCATGAGAAAGACTGGGATGAAGGGGTTCATTTGCTGTTGTTTGCAGCTAGAGAAGCAGTGCAGGAGTCTACTGGATTCAGTCCATTTGAGCTAGTGTTTGGTCATGAAGTGAGAGGACCTTTGCTATTATTGAGTGAACAATGGCAAGAGGAAGAGCCGCACATCAGTCTGTTAGACTATGTTAGCAAGTTCAAGGAAAGATTGCGTGCAGCTTGTGACCTTGCCAAAGAGAACTTGAAATCAAGTCAGGGAAAAATGAAAACTTGGTATGATCATAAGGCTAGAAGCCGTGAGTTTAAACCAGGAGAAAAGGTCCTTGTGTTGTTTCCCTTGCAGTCCAATCCATTGCAGGCTAGATTTCATGGTCCTTATGAAATTCTGACAAAACTCAATGATCTCAATTACATTGTGAAGACTCCAGATAGGAGAAAACCAAAACAATTGTGTCATATTAACATGCTTAAGCCTTATCATGACAGAAATGCTAGGGTTGCAGCTGTCACTTCAGATTCTCCAATGGTCGAAACGTGTGAAGATGAGGGGGAGTTTCAAGATGATGAACCAAGAATTAAAGCTGAAGTTCTTTCATGTAAATTGTCAAACACTGAAGTGTTGCAAAATCTTGATGTAAAACTCCAGCACTTAGAACCCTCACAGAGAGATCAGTTTGAAAGGTTGATCAAGAAATATGAGGATTTGTTTCCTGATGTTCCAAAGAGAGTTACTATAGCCTCTCATGATGTAGATGTTGGTGATGCCAAACCAATAAAACAGCATCCATACCGGATGAATCCTGAAAAGAGAAAGATTGCTGAGAAAGAGGTTGAGTACATGTTAAAACATGATATTATCAGACCCTCCAACTCAGATTGGAGTTCACCCTGTGTGCTAGTTCCAAAACCTGATGGAAGTACTAGATTCTGTACAGATTATCGCAAAGTCAATGCTGTAACTAGAACTGATGTGTTTCCAATACCTAGGATTGATGATTGTATTGATAGAGTAGGGCAAGCAAAGTTTCTGACCAAGATTGATTTATTGAAGGGTTATTGGTGTGTGCCTTTAACTGAGAGGGCCAAGAGCATCTCTGCTTTTGCCACACCATCTGGATTGTACCAGTATGAAGTCCTACCCTTTGGCATGAAAAATGCCCCAGCCACGTTCCAAAGGATGATACAGTCTACAATCGCCGGATTACCACACACGGGTGCGTACATCGATGACCTGATCACATGGAGTGACTCCTGGGAAGAACATCTAAAAGATGTAGAGACGTTGTTCCAGCGCCTGACCCAGGCTAACCTGACTGTTAACCTGAGCAAGAGTGACTTTGGTTGTGCTACTGTCACCTATCTTGGCTACGTCATAGGCCAGGGTAAGGTGGCACCCATAAATGCTAAAGTCCAAGCCATCATGGACTTTCCAGTTCCTGACAACAAAAAAGCTTTGCGCCGCTTCCTTGGAATGATCGGGTACTACCGCAAGTTCTGCAAGAACTTTGCTGAGATTGCTCTCAGTCTAACTAACCAACTGAAGAAAGGCGTAAAGTTCACCTGGGATGATGCATGCCAGAGAGCCTTCGATCGCCTGAAGTCTCTGCTGTGTCACTTCCCCGTGCTCAAATCTCCTGACTTCAACAAACCGTTCTCCATCGCGGTCGATGCTAGCGACCAAGCTTGTGGATCTGTGCTCCTACAGAGAAGTGACTCTGATGACATTGAGCATCCCGTGGCATACTTCTCCAGGAAGTTCAATCGCCACCAAAGGAACTATTCCACAATAGAGAAGGAACTGTTGGCTCTGGTCCTTTCTTTACAACACTTTGAGGTTTATGTTTGTACAGGACAAAAGCCAATGATTGTGTACACTGACCACAATCCGTCAATGTTTTTGAGTAAGATGAAAAACAAGAATCGGAGGTTGTTGAATTGGAGTTTGATTTTACAGGAGTTTGACTTGGAAATTAAGCATGTGAAGGGTACAGACAATGTAATTGCTGATTGCTTATCCCGTGTTTGAATGTGTATATATATATCATGTGTTTGAATACTGTATGATATGTATATATAGACAGGTGTTCACTTAACCATTTTGTATTGAAAAGAAAAATTTTGCCTTTATGAGTCAAAATTTTTCCCTTTTGGAATGGAGGTGTAATGTGAATATAGGCCACTAGATGGCAGTGTTTACCTTTTTTTTGTTAATCTCAGACTGGAGTCATGTTTAGACATGTCCTGGACATGTCTGGGGCAAGTCTCAGAAAATAAAAAAAAGAGGTCTAAATGTGGGTGGGGTCTGCAAAAGAGTATATAAGGAAAAGAATTGAGACAGTAGAGTAGTAGGAGAAATTGCAAGAAGATGACCAGACCTGCCATTCTGTTCAAGATCTGTGACATTTCTTTTGTGGATTTCTTTGCCTGTGTTTGAGCGTTTTCATTATCCAGGACATCACCAAGCCACCCCACAAAAAGGGACTGTAATTATTTCTGTTTTTTTCTTATTTATCAATCTTGGTCTTTAGGTTCATTAGTTGTTAGTTAGTTGTTATTGTCTTTGTTTAAAAATTAAATGTGTTTTAGTTGTTAAAACTGTGTTTGTCATCCCTTGCGGTTGCTGTTGTGTTATAAATGTAATAACAAATTGGGGCCATAACACATTGTACACCCGAAGATCGTTAGCTCATGACATAGCCTACCAATTATTACATAGGCCTAACAAACACACTTACCTATATTTTGCCAGGTGCACATGCGGTATTTGCGGCAGAATGCACACAGAGGAGGAGAATGTGTGCTGCCAGGACACTGCGCCGGTAATTAAGACTAAAGTTGCTTTCACACCGAACGCGAAACATTTTTCGCACGATAGGTTACATTCAAAGTCTATGCACAGACGCAAACACTCACGTTTCTTATTCACGTCTTTGCATGGACTTTGAATGTAATCTGTCCTGCAAAAAATTTGTTTCGCCTTCGGTGTGAAAGCATAAAAAGGCATGGCTTTGGCTGATGCATATTTGTTGCAATAGGTTACTCAATGTTAACTTGTTTATTTTCACAAACGTAACTGTTCAGGTGGTTAGAGTGGGTATTAGTGTTGCCCATTCTTATTATCACCTGAGCAGTGACGTTCGTGAAAAACAAACAACACAAAGTAACCTATTGCAACAAATATCAACCAAAGCCATTCCTTTCATGCTGCTTTCACACCGAGCATGGAACAAATCTTTTGCACGGCAGATTGCATTCAAAGTCAATGCAAAGACGCGAATGCATGCGTTTCTTATTCGTGTCTTTGTATGGACTTTGAATGTAATCTGTTCTGCAAAAAATTTGTTTCGCATTCGGTGTGAAAGCATAAAAAGGCATGGCTTTGGTTGATACATATTTGTTGCAATAGGTTTCTCAATGTTGCTTATTTTCACAAATGTGACTGTTCAGGTGGTAAGATGAATGGGCAACACCAGTACCCCCATTACCTGCATGACCCTCCACCCGAGATTAAAACCAGTCTCTCTCAATATCTGTTCTCTTGAAAATGTAACTCCTGCTGGCTGCCAATGATTTGGTGGGCGGTCGTTTGTCAAAGTGGGCGAGACCAGAGCGAGAGCATGAATAATAATTCACAAACCGATCTAGGTTTGTTGAGCTTTTCCGATTCGCCCGTTTTTTCGTTGCTTTTCTAAATTCGCTATTACACTGAGTGGGAGTTGATATTCATGTTTACACCCAACATGCATACACAACTCATGTTGACTGATGGCTCTTTAGAAAGAACACATAATATACGGTTTCCAGTGGGATGACTCATTTAACGCGTCTTTTGAATCCAATTGCAGAAAATGAATATCAGTTGGAAGATAGCTTTAATGCTCTTTAATGTATGCCGTCCTCTGTTTTTGACGAAGGTTACAGATGTATCTCATTGATGTAGAATCACTGTTCACAAATGTACCATTGACAAAAACCATTAATGTTATTTTGGAAAGAGTTTACGTGAAGAAACTCATTAACACTACATGTCCTAAATCTACACTGAAGAAATGAATTTTGGATTCTTGTTCCAAAACTTTTTTTAATTCAATGATAAATTGTATAAACAAACTGATGTACTGTCAATGGGTTCTCCTTTAGCTCCAACTACAGCAAACATTATTATGAGTGAATTAGAATCACATATTATTTGATAGTCTTGTAGAACCTGGTATCATTAAGAGGCTTACCAAAGAAAATGGCACAGCTGTAACAAAAGTTTGTCAGATCTCTACCTTTTTCAAAGAACCAGCAACAAGCAATTGACAACTCATTTGGTTTGTCTCTGGGTTTGTTACAGGCTGTGCATTTTTTTTTTTTTTTTAAGTTTGGTTCTGGTGAAAATGTATAGATTTAAAAGTATGGTGGTACGAAGTTTTGCGGGAATGTGTGCATGTTTTTCGATTTTGTGTTGCTGGTTATTTGAAAAAGGTATGCATCTGACAAACTTCTGTGGCAGCTTGGCCATTTTCTTTGGTAGGCCTAATGAAGTTTTTTGAACGGTATGTAGGTGCCGCACTTGTATGACCCAAGCCTTGTAATTTTGACCTAATCCTTGGTAAACTGAATCCGTTTCATCCTGAGCTTTGCTTCGCTCGTGAATACTTTGTTGATGAGAATGATGTTAATTTTTTGGGTATTAAAATTAGGGGCTCAGCAGTGTTTCCCCTAGAATTTTTTGTAGCAGCAGATTCAAGTTATCTGCTGACACTAGATATTGATAATAAAGCGTGACCATAGTTCAACTTGAACTAGTCACAAAGTACCGTTTTTGTATTTCTTTTAAACTTTTATTTGTAACAAAAGATACTAGCAAAATGGGGTGGCTTATCACAGAAATTTATTGAACCCAATTTGACGTTGCCTGCCCTAATTTCCTTCACCCTAGCTCCTCCGTGGTCACCGTTCACCTTTCTCTTTAAGCAGTTTGACACTCCTCTTAAAATCAGATTAGTTTTTATTAACCTACCATCAAGATATGACTTGCGATCTTTTTATTTGGAAAACGTTCATCAACAAAGTAGCTGGTGGAATACAAACATTGTTAATGTTGCAGGCCTAATCTACATTTTAACCTTACATCAAGAACAGCTTACCCTATTAACAAAAGAGTAGGCCTAGTCACAGCTAGATCGACAGTATTAATTCTAACGTCAACTCGTTCACTGACATTCACAACTGAAGTGGTCAGAGTGTGCCACAGCAAGCTAACTTGACAGATTCCCGAGAGTCTGCTAGCTAGCAAACCGCATCAATAAACAAAGAATCACACTTCGTTTATGATCAGGCTTAACGATGGGATAGGAAGGCTGTTACCATCAGAAATTTCCAAACTAGCCTGTCAGTCACTTTATTATGACCTGAAGAGATTTAGCGAGGCCTGTTGGGAATGTCACTCCCTTAAAAATAAATAAATTGTTCCCTCATACCGCTAACCTCTCTGCAACACAAAAAACGATGACCTACGTCTTTATAAAACCTAATAATTATATATACATACAGTAAATCTTGCGTATAATAGATTCAACTGGACCAGCTGATTTTGTCCGTTATAAGCGGAATCCGCTATATGCATAAAATGGACAAAATCCGAATACAACAGATTTTATAAAATGGGTGCCTCCCATCCTTAAATGTGATCAGCTGAGTCACGTTCCATGCCGAAATAAAATCATTGTAACCCCCTGCATTCTGAGGCATACTGCAGCACAAAGTATACCTGTGCGCAACCTACTACTCGGCACTGAACTGACTCATTAGGTTACATTTGTTTCAAGACTTTAACTCGCTATTTCAGTGATGGCAAAGTTTAGCCTTTTAACCCGCTAACCAGTTGGCTATCTACATAGCTAGCTATTGCATTACAGAGTTCAATATCATTTTAGCTTGCTAGCTACATTGCAAACTATCTTGCTATTCCAGTATTAGCGATAAATTGTTGATTTTTTTTTTGTGTGTTTATTTTATGGGTTATGTGTAGGGTAACCATGTCCATTGTAGTGAACGCTAACTGGTTAATAAGCTGGCCAGCAAACTAATGCGCAATTCAACATTTTTTCCTGGACACCGGCAAGTGTGAAGGACAAAAGTCAATCTTGTTCCCTACTCTCTGCTGGTTGTAATGATATGGCCGATTGGCGCGAGTTGAACAAGGAAACTGGAAAACTGAAACCGAAACTAATGTAAAATTATTTAACGGGGCCTTCAGGAGATCGAAGGAAACATTCCAAATGCTTTCATAGTATGTCTACATTAACGAGCCCAAATAGCCTGATGTGACATAACGCTAGATGAAAAAGCAATCTTGGTGTCTATGTTGCTTGCCAACCATTCTTTCCACACTGTCTTGCTTGGTGGAAGAACGAATAGTTCTCAATTTTATTGTTGCATTATAACCAATAAATCCTTATTTTTCTTGAGTGTTTATTTAGTGGCCTATATGTAGGGTAACCGTTTTATAACCGCAATAAGCCCCTTCAAGCAGTGGGTTACAGTGATTTTATAATGGCGGAGGGGCACTAAGGCACTCCGTGCAGAACACCCCTCCGCCGTTATAAAATCACTGTAACCCACTGCTTCTCGTGACTTATTCCTTTAATATCCGCTATATGCGCACAACAGATTATATCCGTTGTATGCATGTATGAATTGAATTTCTACGTTTGCTTTGTGTATAAAGATCGGAACAACTTCATTCTGAGTGCACATACCTACTTGTCTTCATTTAGTGAGTCTTTGCCCTAATACAATGGATAACAGGATGACAGGCTACTGCGTGTTGCTCCAACTGGGATCAGTGACAAAGACAAAAAAAAAAACTAATGTGTAAATGAAACCACGCCATTTTCAGTTTCCGCAAACAAACCATTATAAACTTTTTGTCAGTTATTTTAACTGTAATTTTACAATTAAATTACAACAGAGTTCCGTCCATATTAAGTGTAAACCACAGTAAATTGCGCGCAGGACTCCACTTACAGTTAAAATAGCAAGGAAACAATGTGTTAATTTAACTGTTAAATTGAGTAAGTTTATAAAAGTGTTGGAAAGCTGAACTTCATTTCATTGCTCTGCATCAACTGCGTTTGTGCATGGTGCAAAACACTAGTTTGCATCCATAATTTACTTTACTAACTTCAGCTCGTCCATGGTCACCTTCCTCCTTTCTCTTCCTAACCACCCAGTTTAACTCTCATCTGAAAGTTGAATTATCATTTAACTTTCAACATGTAGAAAAATAAATATATACAAGCTAAAATATATCTAAGAAAAGAGTGGCAAAGATAGTATAAACAGTATAAATGTGGCAAGTGTGGTAGTATAAACAGAATAAACAGTATTAGTATGGCGGTATAAACCGATTTAACTGCATAATTACAGCTAATATGCAGTGTCGTACCGTCGGCAGAAACACTGGGCCAGCAATAACCACACCTTTCACTTCTGAATGACAGACACCTCTCACAGTTTACCTCCTCGATTAAAAACAGTTGCTCAGACTGATTGGTGGAACCGATGAGAATCTAATTTATTTTTGAAAGCCTTGTTACCCATGCCCGACGAGGCGGCGTGGGAATACAGTTTAGCTCTGTGTGTGTGTGTGTGTGTGTGTGTGTGTCTGTCTGTCTGTCTGTCTGTCTGTCCGTCCGTCCGACAGCTCGGCCACCACTGCAGCTAGGGTGACCAAACTTTGTGGGGTAGATGATCCTAGGGTACCCTGTCCAAATCAGCATTTTGAGGTCGAAAGGTCAAGGTCAACATGAGGCGTGGGTTAGCATCTCTATAGAGAGTGCATCATCTAGTTATACATTGCACTAAGAAAACATACGGCCTTTACTTCCGCACATCAGTGACTATGGAAAATATCAATCGCCTACGTCTTTATAATTTCTGGATCTGCGTAAATTAGTTTCCGAGGTTCATTGAGCAATAAGCCATGAGAATCTGTTCTATAGTCTGAATGTAGTGACAGCCAAAGTGCGTTGTTGGGTACGATGCACAGCTCAGAGATAACGAAGATAACTACTGCGAAGTCAGTGAAAGTTTCGGATTATTTGCAGATTGTCACCCTTGCAGAGTCACATCAGTTATATCAACATAGGCAATAGGTAATCCCTTTGTCATTAGCATTCCTTAATCATTACGTGTCATGCATTGGTGCTGGCTATTCAGTTAAACTGTTTGCTAATCAGACAAACCTGATCGCAAACAGTTTAAGAGCAATTATGCGGGAAAGGGTGATCACTGAAGGCCTTCCTGAGATCTGATGGCGCGCCACTGCTAATATGGCATAAGACTGTTGGCTTGAGAAGCTGTAGCATGTATTAACAGACAAACTGTACATTTTCTGTCAACTTACTGCTAATCTTTCTGAATTGCTGCTGCTCCTCTCGCTATCACCATCACTTTCTCTTCCTGCTAACTGCCCTAAGGAGCTACGCTGTTTCGTTCACGTTACGTTACCTTCACTACTCGCTATATATAGATCGTGTATAAGCTTGAACGTTGCCTGTTATGTTGATGTCCTTAGAGGGTCCGATAGGATTTGATGCGCTCGTTGATGACTCAAAACAAGTCCAAAATAACGTTGTGTGTTCTCACACATTGCGAGTAAACATCATTCGTAGTGCATTGATATTAATGATCTTGTCAAATTTCTGCAGCAGAGCTCGGCTGCTGAATGAATGTTGGGGAAACACTGCTCAGACATGTTTGTGTTCAAAAAATCTACCCACACAGGCCAATAATTTAAGCAGATGGTTTCCAACTTAAGGTGGCTAGGGTGAAGCCTATGGTTAGTAGGGCATGCAAAATATGCAGTAATGTCAGTCTGTTTCACATAGGCATATGCAGTGAAGTTCGGCATTCAAAGGTAAATATTACACAAAAACGTATTCTTATACATGTTAAGGGATAGCTATAGATAGTAGAGAGCATATAAATAATTTGAAATTTCGAGTGTTGAGTTCTGGAGGGGTGCTGATTTTTGGCTGCATCAAATATGATACGCCTGGAATTAGAAGAAGTTCTGTACAGCAATGTATATTTTGCTGTCACAAAACCTAAGGATGAACTGTGGATCTTAATACTACCCTTCAATACTTCAAAAATATTACTGGGTCATATTTTTCCGATAATAATGTCTGTGTCTGGGCATTATAGGGTTAAAACAAGTATCTTTGTCTATCACAAAGACAGAATGCCTTTGGAATATAAACGTTTTGTTATGCATCAGTTTATTTGCCCAATTTGTAATGCTTTGCATGTAGGTAAGACAGAATGTTCAGTTGAAAGGTTAAAAGAACAAGCTATTGGTTGAAGTGAAATTTGCTCACGCATCCTTTGTGTGAATCCTTTTAGCATCGTAAAGACATTTCAGATTGGCCCAATCGAATGAAAGGGGAGTCTCTCATTCCTATTCCTAACTTCTGGTTCAACAACACCAAGATAATAGATAAATCTAGGTGTTGGAATGAGCTCTTGCTCAAAGAAGCATTGGTTATAAAACCTGACAGTCAAATAGTTAATCACAGAATAAAAGTTGGCAAGGAATTGATATTGCTTTGGTCTGTTTTTATCCTCTCCTTTTTGAAGAATGCTCTGTACTTCCTGACGATGGCATTAATGTTTTGCTGAAAAACAGAAATGCCAAAATAAAAGCCTTCTCTTTCTTCGGAGTTACTTTCGTGCTTTACGTACAAATCACCTTTGTGGATTCAGTTACTGATGGGAATTTCCTGTGTAGTGAGGATGGTGGTTCACTGGCTCACTGACCAGACAGTAACATTCAATGGGGCCACGCTGCAAAGGACATGATGGTTTTCTGAGAGGTCATTTAGGAATAGGTAAATAGAACATGGTTTAGAAAGCTTAAGAAGACGAGCCACATCATTGCATCTTCTGCTGGGTTTCTGTTTTAGCTATTACTTCATTTATTCATTGAAGCCAAAAGACTAATCAGGCACAAATTTAATGGGCCCTTGGCTCCAACTGTTGATTTCTGAAAAAGTGGAACCGTATTGCCTTGTTCTTCACTCACTGTGAGAGTCGGTTAATGTGGCGCATACGTGTTGCCTTTTTATCACTGCATTCATCCTTCAGCCTTAATAAATAATTAGCTTTGCCTAATGAAAAAGTTGCGAACGTCAGTCTCACTGATGTATTTAAAGTAATTAAATGATTGATACCTGTTTGCTGATGTGGAATTCATTTACATGCAAAGCAAAAAGTCTTTGCGTTATATTTTTCTTCCATTGCAAAAGCTGCCTGTACCGCTTATTGTGTGTCACCGCGGAGTTATTAGCAAGCCGGGATCTTTTCATTCATTGTCCGTAATTAAATATTGATTCATGACTTTTAGTGGCTTCCGTGAATAATGTGCTAATGCAGGCCATACGCTTGCAGCCAATCAAATACCCATTCATTTACTCTGGTGGTAATCAGAGCACCATTGTGAGGGAGTCGAGCGTCTTTCTGTCACTCACGGTCTGGGGTGACGCCAGCCTTGACTGCTCCCAAACCGCCAGACGCCGAGTTTGGGGGAACGGTGCGGCGAAGCGTGTCATTTCTCCTCAGTGGGAAATCCCAGCCCCTTTTGGGCATGAAGGCAAGATGTTCTCTGTGTCGTGGAAGTTGGCCTTGACTTCTGCGTTTTTTGCTCTGAGCGTTTACCTCATTCCTGCTCTGTCAAAGACCACGTCACCAAATAAACACTCTCTTCCCCCCCTTCCCCTTATCACAAAGCCACAATGCATTGAGTGGTGTGGGGACAATATTTGAACTATGCCCCTGAAAATCAGCTATGATATACTTCCTCTGTTGGGTAAAAACAAAAAAATCACCAGGATAGTATTAGCACTATGCAGACTTACAGCTGGAGCAAATGCTTGTGTTCTGCTGGTGGCTGATCAAACACATCACGAGAATAACAAAGAAAAGCATCATCTGTGTGGGGGTTTTTCTATGGAAGAGCATTTAGGGCCTGCATGCATGTTGCCAAGATATTTCCTGTCTGTCCAACCAATCAGATCTAAGGCTGAAGGTTTTGCCGGGTATGGTTTCTGGTAACTACGGTGGAGCGTACTTGGATTTAGTTAGCTCATGGCCTCAATTGCCCTGTGTGTACAGTGTTTTCGAGGACAACCATGTAACCTGTGGAGGAGTAGAGCTACCATTCAGTCAAGGAGATGATCTTGCCCACTGACGGCACTTTGCACACTTGAATTCTGTCTCTCCGTTTCCTGTGTTTCTTGGGTATAAGCTTCTCTTGTCATTGACATTTGTGGCCAGGCCACAGCTTTGGTTGGGGGTGGGGGGAGGGGAAGGTGAATGGGGGGGGGGGGGGGGTGGGGGGGTGGCGGCAGGTTTTGACTGAAAGGCGATAGGCTAGAGGGCAAGGGCTTCGGCCCGCAGGATTGGCAGAGGCTGGAGGTGGGCAGAATCCTGTGGGGGGTGGTGGGATCGGGGGGTGGTTGAGGCAGATCAGTCTCTGGCGCAGTGGTAGTTTTAGGGGAGAAAGCGAGGCTTCACCAATGGTTTCTGAGGTGATTCTGTTCTGCAGGGTTTGTGAAGCGCTTTGGGGCCCAGAGCAGATGAAAGGTGCTATTTAAATGTAAGTGCCATTCATTTATTCCATTTACCTATACATAAATCCTGTTCCCAGCTGTGCCTGCAGCCGCACCAACACTCTCGCACGTACACATGCACACGAGAGCCAGAGTCACTCAGGACAGCAAGCCTTGCTAACTCAGATCTCAGCAAGGCTTCTCCTCCACCCCACAATAGGAGCCAGTTCAATGTTCTGCACAACATGCACTAAAACCTATGGTTTAACCGCCGCATCTGTCTGTCTCTGTGCATGTGTGTGTGTGTGTGTGTGTGTGTGTGTGTGTGTGTGTGCGCGCGTGTGTGTGTGCGTGCGCGCGTTTTCCTTTTCAGATGTCCCTTCTGCATCTACTCCACCAACCGGCCAGCTGCCATGGAATGTCACCTGAGAACGCACTACAAAATGGAGTATCGCTGTCGCATCTGCCAGGCCTTGAAGCCTAACCAACTGGAGTTGGAGAGGCACGTGCGGGAGCACCGGCTGGGTAACCACTACAAGTGTGAGCAGTGCGGTTACCTGTCCAAGACCGCCAACAAGTTGATCGAGCACGTGCGCGTGCACACGGGTGAGCGACCCTTCCACTGCGACCAGTGCGGCTACAGCTGCAAGCGCAAGGACAACCTGAACCTGCACAAGAAACTGAAGCACGCGCCGCGGCAGACATTCAACTGTCTCCACTGCTCCTTCTCCACCACCCACCCCTTCGTATTCAGCCGCCACGTCAAGAAGCACCGGGACGGTGAGGAGGAGGATGGCGAAGGGGAGGGGCCTAGGCCCGGCCCTGGGCCGGGGTTAGGGGCGGGGTCAGGGGGTGGAGTCCCCTCCCTCGGCGTGTCTGCCTCCCGCGCCCTGCAGTCTGTGGCGCTGTCCCTCTCCGGGAAACGGCGGGAGGCTGCACGAGCCCCACGCTACCTCTCTACCAAATGTTCCCCCTCCGCCTCCTCCTCCTCCCCTTACTCGCTGCGCTACGAGGAGTACCGGAACTCAGAGCTGGCCCACCTCATCCCCCTCACCACGCTATTCTCTCCAAGCCAGTCTAGGGGAGAGGGAACATTCCAGGACCCTCCCCTGCCCTCCTCCAGGCCATGCCCAGCCTCCTTCTGCTCCTCCCCCTCCCCTTCCCTCTCCCCCGCCTCCTTCAAGCACTCCTTTCTGGGCTACCTGGGGCTCACCGCGCGAGCAGAAGTCATTTGAGGTGCCTCCTGCCCCCTCCTGGAGAATGGCTGGAATTGACTTTTCCAATGTGGTCAGACACTTCCTGTTCGGTTATCATAACATGTTGGGTTTAAATAAGAAAAACAGAAGGTACTAAAATAAATGCATTTATTAAATAAAGGCTATATATGCTTCAGTTAAATCAAAGCTGCTCCTCTTCTCCATTAATTGAAGACTATTATTGTTACTTTTGTTTTTTTACAGTTTTATTTTTATTTGTATTTTTTTACTCTGATATCAAGTTGTGACTGTCCAGGAAATCCTCTGCATTACCTGAAAGTGTATCCTTTTAAAGCATTGAGGAGAAACAAATGTTTGTGTTGCATACATGTGTTTTTTTGTCTTCATCAAAGCATTAGAAAGCATGTTGTATATATTTTCAGGTTTTGATTATTATTGCGCACTCCCTGTCGAAAACTGCCAAACTCACAAAAACTAACTGTTATGAAGCGTTTTTCCAGTTTACCAAAACAATGTCTCCTTCAAAACTAATCCGCTTTCTGTATATATTTTTGCTGGCTCCAAGCAGTTTTTAAAACTTGTCTACCACAGGCGTTCAGCCATCTGCAGAATTTAAGATATTTCAGGTGGTAACTTCAGGTGGTAAATTTTCATTCGTTGCATAAGTTGTCACAAACTGGGGTTTTAATGGATTTTTCAAGGTCCAAGCAACAGTGAAATTACAAGAATGTCCAGTCCAGCAAATATTCAATGGCGATGATTCATTTTAAGAATGGAGAACTGTTCAAAATCCGCGCAAAAGATCTAGTAATACCTGTAAGTATTTGGATAATGGCTCAAATTAAAAGGGCTGTAATTTCTGCATCTTTCACTCAATACTTATCGATTACTTTGGCATTAAGTGTGAATGCGCAAAAATTTCAGTCCATTAAAGTGGTATTACTGTCCTAATACGGTGGACATACCCTTAAAATCAGGGATATAACCTCAGCTTCTTGTCTTTCAACCATATTTTATTCTTGAAAAGAGGTACAAGATTCATAAGAAACAAAAAGAAATTATTAAACTTTGTACACGTGCTAGCTATTGACACTTATTCAGCCGCAACTCTATACTAAAGTGAGCTTTACTGTGTAGTATAGTGGGTCAAGCCTCACTATGACTTGTTTAGATTGTTTAGATTTCATTCCAGCACTCGACTCAGAACATATGTCACAGAGTATTTTAACTCACCCCAAAATGTTCCAGTGTAGTATGGAGGCAACAGGTGGTGGGAATTTGCCCTGTATCCACCCCCGTCCCTCGAGCAGTGCCGATATTATGGTGCTTTTTCGAGCTTTTGTAATTTGTATAATAATTGTTCCAAAATGACTCGAATGAATGTATTGCTTTTTAATATAAAAATGGAGATTGATTCTGAGGTAGATGTGAAGAGCGGTCTTTCAGATATTGGTGGCCTTCTGTTATAGTGTTCTTTTTTCAAACAAGCTTTTGTTTTTAAGGTATAAAATTTTGATCCAAATAGTTTCCAAGAGAATAGGATAGGTTGAGTTGTGTGGTGAACTAGAAACTGTTCCTTCCCAGAAAGCAGTTTGATTGTCTGGGCCCCATCAATTTTTGTGAGGTATAATGGGATATTGTCATGTGAATTGCCCCATTCAAAATCAACAGAGCACTTACCATCTTTTTTTTTTGGTTTGAAGTTGCACTTGCTTTGGACTACCTAGTAGTCAAAATATCTTATAAAAGAACAGCAATTTTATGTTTCCAGTCTCTTCAGTTGTCCTATTGACTGGATTGGTGTACCGGACAGCATTCAGCCTCACAAGGATGCTCTAAAGTTAGCTGACAGTGAACTGTGCTACATGTACCAAAAAAGTATAGCAAAACTGAAATTAATGATTCTGCCGTGGTATCAATTTATGTGCTTTTTGTATTGTTAAATCTAGGGGTGGGGATTGATCAGATTTTATCAATATCAATGCCATTGTCGATTCTGCTAATCAATCCAATTCCATATCAATTCACCTAACGATTCTGGAGTAGTTTTTTGAGGGGAAAAAAGTAGTTCTACACGGTCTTCCGCACCAAAAGCAGCCATTTTATTTTTTACAAAATGATTTCTGCACAAGACTGAACATGAACATATTCAACTTGATCATACTGAGCAATAGGTAGAAACAACATACAGCCTAACCAAAATACAATACTGATACAATAAATTAAAAAGCCACACAGTCAGTCAGGAATAAACCATGCTAAATTACTGCTTAGCCAAACACTCCTTTCCTTGAAAGGATATTAAATGTAAGTGATATAATCAGTGGTGTAGTCTATTTTTTTTCTAGTGGGTATACTGTGAAACTCACACTCACCCGTCTCAGAGCAATATACGTGCAGTGCGGTGAAAAAGTATTTGCTCCCTTCCGGATTTCTTTTTTTTTTTGTATATATATGTGTGTGTGTGTGTGTGTGTAAATAAGCCTACCTCTATAAAGAGAGGTATGGAGATTATAAATTTTTTTTATGACAAGTTAATGAGCGAACAAGCTTGAAAAAATTGCCTTGAGAGACCATAGGACTTTGGGAA